>JAUFSD010000003.1:2400000-3000000 GCA_033030425.1 Verpa conica
ATGAGACTCCGGGTAAACTTAAACCGGACAACTGCACAGGAGCCAGGTGCAATACCATCCCCTTCTCCAAAGGCGTACCAAGCTGCTGCTTTTGTGCCCTTTTGCGCTGGGTTAATCGCCTCCCCCTCGTCGTCTACAATATAGCGGTGGAAGGCGTCTTTCACATAAGGCTGCGCATTCTCACCACCGTATAGTGACTCGTAATTTGTATCGTTCTCCGTAAAGATGAGTTGTGGCATCACGTCTTCAGAATCTGGAGTAACACCAGGGGATGGTGAAAGCTGCATGTACCTTGAACCCAACGACCAATGCTTCGACTCTGCGACAAATGGGGACTTCTGAGAGATTTCAGGCTTTTTGTCTGGTGTTTCATGGCCCCAAGACCAAGTGTTACGAAACCACATGTGGGGAATGATATGAAGTGGTGCAGGCTCTGGGCCACGATTCCAAGCAGTGATACGGAAGAGGAGTTCCTCCTCATCATCAGTATCTTTGGCGGTTTCGATAATAATATCCCAGTAACGGTCATCCCTAGATCAAGATTTAGAATACATTTACTCGTTGAGCTATTGAATTCAAAGGCAAGCATACTTGAAAATCCCTGTGTCTAGGATAGTATATTCAGGGACATCTCTACTGCGCTTCGCATTCTCCTCGACAAGAGACTCGTATGGAAACTTGCGTTGAGGGTACTTGTAAAGGTATTTCATGTAAGAGTGTGTCGGTGTGTTGTCAAGATGGAAATGGGCCTCTTTGAGAGACTCGCCATGATTTCCTTGGGGATTTGCTAGTCCAAATAAACGCTCTTTCAAGAAGTCACTGTTCAAGATTTTAGTACGTCACTTATCTATATTCGGTAAGGAGAGGATACTTACTCATGCTCGTTCCAGAAGACGAATGAGATGTTCTGGAGACCATGGGAATCGGATACACCAGCAATACCATCCTCACCCCAACGGTAGGTTCGTGATTTTGCATGATCATGAGGGAAATCTTGGAAGGTGGTAAATCAGCATGATTGGGCCAAAAAGTCATTGTTTGACAAAACTAGGTGTACATACGACTCCATGCATCACCATTTTCACTAAGAAAAAGCAAAAAGTTTCCTTTAGTATACAATTCCAATTCCAAACTAGTCTAGCTAGTGATGGTTAAGGAAAGGGGATCACGGTAGACTCACGAATAATCCTCACGGACTGTTCCCCATTGACGTCTAGGATTCGATTAGCTGGATACTTCATGATCAAACTACGGATCTAACTTACTCGCTAAGATAAGGCCCCCATTTCTTCCAGTACTTTGTTCTTTCTCTATCTTCTTTCAATCGTCGCTCCTCTGCACAAAGGTATGAATGGGATCCGTGTTTCACCATTTTCAAAGCTCTGAAATTTGATGAGAATCACTGATGAGTTGCGATGACAGCAGAGATAGAAAGGATGATAAAGGAAGGGAGAAGGGAGGATGAAGAGGGGTCCGGTGGGGCAATTAGTACAGCTTAGCCAGTAGCATCGAAAAGACTGGACCACAGTGGGAGAAACAAACCAGTCCCGCTTCCGGGAAGGTACCCCTCTAGCGTTTCTGCATGATAAAATGCAGCCAAGTTCCAGCTCTACTTTGACCCAACTAATGGCAGAAAAGGCGCCGCCAACAGGTACCTATCTACGTAGATGGGGGGTAGCGGGGGTTTACGCCGTCACTATCCCAGGAACTGCATCTCTAGGCGCTCCTCATTGCTCGCTAAAAGGAAAAGTACATGAGAACGGCGAGGACCGGGACGATGCCGGTATTTCATATTCATATCTATTTATCCCATTTGCAAATGAAACGAATGAAACGAATGAGGGGAAACATCATAGGAGGGAGTGACGATGACAGCGATTAGTTATATCAGAGCCTGAAGGTATCATATGTGTATGCAGACCAACGCAAACGCCGCTATCTGCATAGATATATGTAGAGTAACTGTTTTCTATATGCATGCATCCAACAGATCCCATTATATCAAGACTCTCCGCATAGTGGAACGCCCGTCGGCAGCCACAGAATCTAGATATCTACATGATAAGCCGGTGCCCACCCGCTACGTCATTAGTTTCTTTTTAGCCGTTGCTGCTTTCAGCCGCATCCTTTAAACCGCTATCGTACAGGGGCCCAAGCGCTCCAATGATCCACGGTCCGTGCGTCAACGGTTCCTTGGTCCAACGAAAAGCTTTTTACAACAGCAATGTTCCGTCCTGGCAAAGGGTTTATAGAATGCAGGAGATTTTATGCATACGGTGACTCTATAAGACATCCTTGGAATTTAGCCACCGAGTTGTCATTGGATATTTATATTTGTATTAATTTTCTCGCCGCCGAGAAAGCCGGTGGTGGGGATCTTTACGTTACGTATACTGGGAAGTGGGGTGGGGAAAAATTCAAGTAACAACAATACTATCTACTAACAGTGGGCAAGAAGAGGGTGTGGTTGGCGAACTACACGTAGATGTGACTGATGCCGACCAGTCCAGTTGTTACATCTATTTATTGACAACTCATTTTCTAGTTTTCTTTATGTGAGCAATGCTGTACCAAAAATATATCTTGGATAACTTTGATAAACATCTAAACTGTTCCAAGATTTAAGCCCTTTCATGGTCCTGAAAATCTTGTGGGTGCACCCTTGATTAATTTAATTCACTTAGATGCTGTTTAGGTAACAGCTAGAGCACTCTAATCTTGGGCTTTGGTACCTTTTATTCTAGGATAATACATATACATTTTTAGAACAGGAAAATTTTATAAGATATAAAGGGAAGGCGTGGAAATGTCTACGTGTCATCACCTTCTGTGATTTAGTAACATGCAGGTATACAAAAATTATCAAACCTGTTTTGATATTATTTTGTGTATAAACATCAATGCATCGTTTGAGCCGGAATTATGTTGTACAACTCATTGACGTTTACTATGATGTTTCAGTATTTGAATGTTGGTCAGTTCCCCATTTTCTAAGTATAGATCTATACTTACACGTTTTTACGTATTCTCACATATACGCACTACTAAATATCTTGACGTTTAAATTTATTCAGCCTTATATATATGGGAGAATATACCTCCATGTATTTATGATAAATTCATTCATTCATGGGAGAATATACGCATAGGTTGTCTGAATTTTCTCTGGCCATTACATATAGTTTCCCCGCTTTAGGCCTTATAGTTGCATGCAAGGGCATATATAATTAAAAGATTGTATTAGTTCTCCAAGCCGACCGGTAGTTAAATCAAATCTTGTAACTTAACTCTTGTTTCGTTTGATTTTCGTCTATTTTCCTAGTTGGCTTTGTAGCACTGGCCTAATGGTTATCCTAAACCTTCGTTTGGGCTATAGCATAAATGTGGATGGTAGCCTGTAATTAGTTGAACACCCGTGGCATCTAGGTAGTAATTGAATATCCGGAGGTCAAGTATATATACGAAGTAGCGTATACGTACGTAGGTAACTACATGTAGCGATCACCGGGGTTAACAGCCAAAAGTCTAGAGACGGTTGAATTGTTGATATCTAATAAATTTAAAATAATACCAGAAAAAACCTTTATACTCTAGATTTAGTTGTATTTGTAAGTTGGCCCATGGGGTTTGCGCGCTATTATATGACGGGCCAGCACTAGAGTACGTATTTGCTTACACATTGGTACTTTAATCCTAAGTACAATATTTGAGGCCTGGAAAAACGTCCTTGAGTTATGCACCTAGTATAAAAACCACCCAAGAACTTCTATCATATAAGCACTCTTTTTATTGGTCTAGGGGTATTTCACAATATTCTCCGCCACGCAGTTACTAGAGATCAAGTTTTATTAGTATAAAGGGAGGGAGTGTAAGTTACATATAAGATGACGTTAAGACAATCTAGACGATAATTACATGTAGTAAGTACTTAATGAACTAAACAAAGAAAGGCGAGAGGAGACTAATTATTTATATTCTTTAAGCCGAGTGATACTCTATGAAGTTACACTCGGTGAGGCTAAAAGGATCCATAAACAACATAACTACATGTAAATGTAAATGTAGCATTCTACCCATAAGATCTCAAGAGAGCCTAATAGTCATAGAATACCGAATGACTGTCTTATAGCGCGCTCAATCACTTCTACTATTGTAAAGAGGAGAAGATGTGTTATATAGCTTCGACTTTCGCCTAAGAGTTACGCTATTGTGGCAATTTCTTCTAACATAGGATGTTAGTAGGTTGGGCATGCCTACCACGACTTCCTCTAGGGCTACTCTAAGACACATCGATACTAACGGAGGAATATTATCAAAAATACCCGGGACCACCGTTGTATGATCATCACATTAGGGCAAGTGCTCGCCGGTAGGCCACCCAGCTGGCCGGCACTAGAATAAGATTAGTGGGAGTGTTGTATTTCTTAATGTGCTTAGAAACTTAAGAGCTCGGGGCTTCGCCAAGCTATATTTGGTAGGGCTTTGGACCTTCCAGGTTGGGTTAGGATACCCTTTGGTTCGTACCTTTATACTGCGAGCATGTTGAATAAGCTTCCCCTATTTTTGGCTATGGGTTCAAGTCCTATAATAGCTATAGCGAATTGGCGCATGATTTGAGGGGAGGCTGCAGTAGGTTAGCTATGTCTTCTAGGGGACGTGGTCGGAGTTCTAATTTATACCACTTTTGTTCGCAGAGGCGTTAGTGATAAAGTCGACCGCTCAAATGCTCTAGAACTCAAGCTTATCAATATCCTGTTATAGGCCGCGGGAGCCCAAATACTAACTATTACAGCCAAAGTACCAATGGTTTCTCAAGCTGAGATAACTTACCAACAACGGAAGGTTTGAGCTTTAGGTATTCATTATGAGTTCCAGGCCTTTGTGGTTTTCAATAGAGCTTTTTGGAGATAGCATTATCAGAGGGCCTATCGACTGATTCTTAGGCGTTAGGGTGGTTTTATGGGCGCCAGGCTAACCGCCCCCGTAAGAGCCATGGGGCTTATTTAGGGATTTTATGCCTTTCCCGCTGCCTTATTTGTCGCCTAGAATTGGCGATAGCACGGTCTCTGTGAGGGTTTTTGGCTAGCGTGACAGTTTGTATACTAAGCTTAATGTGAGCCGCTAAGGCTAATTATTCGGGAAAAAGGCGTGACATTCTGTATATACTTGTAAAGTCTCACCAATAAATCTTCCGAGCGGTACCCGGCTCTGTGTCTCTCGTGCATGTAGTCATGTGGACGGTAGTTCGGGAATGAGGCTCTTGGGATGTTCCGTTCCTGAGATGGCCTTGAAATTAGCCTAATAGCACAAATCCTTGCATATGCGGGGAGGCCGAGGCCATTGAGTTCATAATCCCGGGGTATAAAGAGTAACTAGCAAACAAAGTCCATATGATAAGTCAGTACCTAAGAGGGCATCTCAAAATTCTCGGGTGGTGCGACACAGGCGTGTGCATCTAGGGTAATAAAAAAAAAAGAAAAAGAAAACCTGGTCCTGAGTCGTGACAAATCGGTAAAGGCACCATTCATAGGTATTGTACACGTACGGGCTCCGTTGATCTAACGACAGCAACTGAGACCATACTCTAGTGATATCCATACTCTAGTGATATTCATACTTAATAAGGTTATTATAGGGAAGTTTAACCTCTATTTATATTTTTACACGTGCAGCCCTGGTATGCAGGGTGGAGGTGGGTAGGAGTTGTTCATGCTGAGCAGATTCGTGGACAAAGGTCATGGGGACATCTCACATGCATGGAAAAACATCCGATGAGTTCCAGAAAACAGAATATTTGGGATTCAAATGGAAGCCTGGAGGGCAAAGTATTATTATGGTTACCTCAATAAGAGATACAGGAGATATAAGAGATGTTTGATAGTCGTTGCGGTAGGAGACCAGGGTTTTCTGCGTGACATTTGCGGGAGCGGCTGTTTCTGCACATGCTGATGAGACCAACCCCTCTAGTGGGCTTGCGCAAAAGCAAACTCCTCGGCTCGGATATCACACACGATGCTACGCTAATAAAGAGCCTGAATATCAAAGCTCACCCCGCCTTCTTCAGCTTCTTCCCAGCGAGTGATCTCTAACCTTTGATCCACGCCATCTCCTCCAGCAAGCTAGAGTAGGTAAAACAGAGCACGGTAGATTAGTATGTACCGGTCACTCGTTTAGGGTCTACTCATCTTGCTCACAACTCCTACAGCTAGCTATTTACTTATATACCCGAATGTCATCTCAATCTTCCTCAAAGGACCGTTTGGCATCCATCACTGCACACATTTCTGCTCCAAGCCAAGTCCCGATGGCCTCCTCTTTCGATGCAGTGCCTTTGGCACCTACTGACCCACTATTTGGGCTCATGGCTGCTTACAAGGCAGACACCTTCGATAGAAAAGTGGATTTAGGTGTTGGGGCTTACAGAGACGATAATGCAAAGCCGTGGATTTTGCCAGTGGTTAAGAAGGTTTGTTTTTTGTCCTTGAGATATCTATGATTACTTGGGTAGAGGGTATTTTATTGGATACGTTGTTGACGGAGGATATGGCGTGATCTTGCTAGGCCGAGACCATCTTGTCGAATGATCCAGACCTTAATCATGAATACCTCCCCATTGCAGGATTGCCAACCTTTACTTCAGCTGCAGCACGGTTGATTCTCGGACCCGATAGTCCAGCCATCAAGGAGCAGCGAGTAGGTTTCACTACCTCATAGAAACACCTTTAATTTTGAGTGAAGCTCTAAAAGTGAGATTGTGACTTAGGTAACATCTGTGCAAACAATCTCCGGTACTGGAGCGGTTCATATCGGTGCACTCTTCCTCGCAAAATTCTATCCTCGTCCTCAAGACCAGAAAGTCTACCTCTCCAACCCTACCTGGGCAAACCACCCCCAGATATTCTCCAATGTTGGTCTGGCATCAACAGCATACCCATATTTCCACCCTCCTACCAAAGGGCTTGATTTCGATGGCTTCTATAGTGGTTTAGAATCAGCTCCAGAGGGCTCGATTATCCTTCTCCATGCCTGTGCGCACAACCCCACTGGTGTAGACCCTACAAAAGAACAATGGATAAAGATCGCCGAAGTAATACGACAGAAGAGGCATTTCCCCTTCTTCGATTGTGCCTACCAGGGCTTCGCGTCTGGTAATCTTGATAATGATGCCTGGGCCATCCGCTACTTCGTGCAAGAGGGATTTGAGCTCTGTGTTGCCCAATCCTTTGCAAAGAACCTTGGTCTCTACGGAGAGCGTGCTGGATGCTTCCATTTCGTTTCTCCGCCGTCACCAGGCTCACAAGAAGGGAGTAAAAGAATCGCAAGTCAACTAGCAATCTTGCAGAGAAGTGAAATCAGCAACCCGCCTGCATATGGTGCGAGGATTGCCAATTTGGTCTTGAATGATGAAAGGCTGTTTTCCGAGTGGTGTGAGAACTTGTCCGAGATGAGTGGGAGGATCAAGAGTATGCGGACTGCGCTACACGACAAATTGGTTGATTTGGGTACACCGGGTGATTGGTCCCATATTTTAAAGCAGATTGGGATGTTCTCATTGTAAGTACTAGTCTGATGGAGCGTTTTCGTGCCTTGATTTTTGGTGCTAATTTCTTTCACAGCACTGGCTTGACTGAGAAGCAGGTCTTGAAGTTGAGGGAAGAGTCGCATATCTACCTCACTAAAAATGGAAGAATTTCCATGGTATGTTATTTTCATTGCTCGGATACCCTCTTATTGTTTTATATACTTGCTTACATCTCTACTCAATAACTAGGCAGGGCTAAACACCCATAATGTCGAATACTTCGCAATCGCTGTTGACAAGGTAGTCAGGGAGACATGAGGGCGATTTAGGATGAGGTCTTTATACGACGGTATAGCAAGGCTACGGGTCTGGGTATGATGGTGAAGAATGATACATTAATTCAAAGCCATTATTTAAGTGTGACCTCTTCGTCTATAGAATAAAGTCCATTGTTTGAGCTTGTACGGTTATCATATTTTGGAAAGCTTCAGCTCTGTCAATTTTTCTAACGACCCATATTCTAAAATGACACACCTATGGTTACCCCACCACTGTGACCACTGACCACTTGACACCCTACTATCCATCAATATCCCACCATGGTATCAACCTCACTACCTCTAGTGGTACTGAGTTATGGTGCTTTCAGGGCCTAGTACAAGTGGAAGTACATACACTCGGTAAAAGACAACTGTTTGGACCAATGTAGGAGTTTAGAGATGCTGTTTATAGTTTTTTTCTTACTATTACCATAGATGTATGGAAGTACAAATGTGTCAAAACCTAATTTACCACCGGTGGTAAAATCATGGATTAGCATACTGGAATACAGTACAAAACCGGACCCCTGTCTGGAATACTATGGTGGTCCACAATAGCCCACTGGTAGACTTACACAGATTCCCACACATAACTATCCCCCTAATCCTAATCTAGGTCTTATGTTTCCCTTTATACGCAATAGCTAAGGGCCAAGATAATTACTTCAGAGTTATAAGCTTGAAGTAGTGCTTCATGTATCTTAATTGGTAAATTTGTATGTCTCACTTAAAAGTAGTGAAATCTCTTATTTGTGGACCATCTATAGTATTCCAGACGGTGGTCCGGTTGTATACTGCATTCCATTATACTAATCCATGATTTTACCACCGGTGGGAAAATTCATTTTTGACACATTTGACGCCCCATATAGACGTGCCATTTTAAAATATGGGTCATTCTGCAACATAAACAGGCCCGGGTGAGTTATTTTAGACCTTTGCCGTTTTTCTAATCAGTCGTGAAATTTGTGACATGTATATATTGATACACATAATCTCGTGACTGGTGGTGCCTTAAAATAAAAGTATTACTGAAATAAGAAAAGGTAAAAACCTCGAGATTGGTAGGCTGCCTCCTGAGGATGTAAAATGTCCGAATATTAACCCTAACCCTGTTCTTTACTTGCCACCTCAATACAGACAACAGCGCAACATCCCCATCGACGCGGCACCGCAAACAACTTCACATTTAATAGGATAGCAATGTCGATGTCGCTTGTGAACTACGCCTCCAGCGATGATGAAGGGGCTGACTCCTCCACATCTACTGGTATCCCTAAATTCGCATCTGCTGCCAGAGTTGTGGCCGCCCCTGATGTCTCTTTAGAGGTTGAGTAAACACTCTCTTTGATTCTCTCTAAACCACAATTCTCAGTTAGCTAATACCCCCATAGGATCCTATGCAGCTTCGTCAGTCTCTCATAAAGCAGACCGATAAACGAATTACGACAAACATGACATATGAGCAACTTTCTGCGCCCATCGTTGGCCCATCGAACCCATTCATATCCGCCGACAGTGCCTCTAGGAAGCGAAAAAACGTGCTCACAGGTTACGCCGAAGAGTCTGCTATCTCTGATTCAACATTCCGGACACAACAACGGACTTTCATTTCTTTAGGATATGCGCAGGACCCATCATTGTCGGCGAACGGTAATACCTATGTCGGGAACCAGGATAGCGTCGCGTTACATGGTGGGAAGGATGTGGTCCAACTGAGGCCTTCAAGGGAGGAGACAAACGCGATAAAGAGGAAACGAACGGGGAAAGGGGACCCGTCAGTGATTGATGGAGACAACGCGTATGTGGGTCCATGGGCGAGGTATAATATGCCACCAACAACACTGTCAGAGTCCGAAGGGGATGAGGAGGAGGAGGGGGAAGAGGAGTATGCGGCGCCCGCATCGAATCCGATAATTGATAAAGCTGGGAAAGAGTACCTGGACGTGAATACTGGTGGTGTTGGAAAGGAAACTACGGATTTTCATGGCTCGCAACAGTACGATTACCAAGGAAGGACGTATATGCATGTGCCACAGGATTTGGATGTGGATCTGAAGAAGGAGCTAGGGAGCTGGACGAATTATATACCCAAGAAATTGGTACATACTTGGAAGGGGCATACGAAGCCTATTACAGCGCTCAGATTTTTCCCTGGAGCTGGGCATTTGTTGTTGTCTAGTAGCAGTGATGCAAAAGTCAAGGTATGTTTTTATATATTCGTATATGATGCGTTTGCTACTTAACCTATACTGATCATCTATTTTTAGATCTGGGATGTTTATCATGACCGTGAGCTCCTCCGTACATATAATGGCCACTCAAAAGCGGTCACAGACATTACTTTCAATAACGACGGCACACAATTCCTCACCGCTTCCTACGATCGTTATATGAAACTTTGGGATACCGAAACTGGAAAATGCGTTCATCGCTATACTACTGGCAAGATTCCACATGTAATCCGATTCAACCCAGAACCAAACCTACACCACGAGTTCCTGGCAGGTATGAGCGACAAGAAGATTATCCAGTTTGATACACGCACGGAAGAAGTCGTTCAAGAGTATGACCATCATCTCGGGCCTGTCAACACAATCACCTTCGTTGATGAAAACCGCCGTTTCATTACCACATCCGACGACAAATCCCTTCGTGCTTGGGAATACGGTATTCCGGTGCCCATTAAATTTATTGCAGAGCCATATATGTACTCAATGGTTCGCGCATCTCTACATCCAAGTGGGAAGTATGTTGCGTACCAATCCGGTGATAATCAAGTTGTTGTCTATGCCGCAACGGACAAATTCCGTCAGAATCGGAAGAAGGTATTCCGTGGTCATAACAATGCTGGTTATGCCATTGATGTAAACATCTCTCCTGATGGGCAATTTTTGATGAGCGGTGATTCTGGCGGGTTCTTATGCTTTTGGGACTGGAAAACCTGCAAGATGTACCACAAGTTTCAGGCGAGTGACGGGCCAGTTGTGGCAGCGCAGTGGCATCCACAAGAGACTAGCAAGGTAGCGAGTGCAGGACTAGATAATGTTATTAAGTATTGGGATTAAGTAGGGATTTTGTAGTGGGGCGCTTGTGGTATGGAGGGTAAAAATTGCATGAATGTCTGTAACAGTATTGGCGTGTAGAAATATCCATGGTTATGTTAATTACTATTTTTTGTGAGTTCGAGTCCGTGAGCGTGACACTATATGAGAAATGTTGGTACCTGCATTTCTCGTATTTTTACTGCTGGCTGTGTCAAACATACCTACATGTATGTTCTTACACCAGTGATAGATCTCATGGGATATCACTCGAGGGGTGTATTAATTAGAAACGCTGCTCATCTTTAAAGCTCAAGAGTACTATTATAAGTATAATCCCCATCAACCCACAGAACACTCCTCTTTCTCTCAAGTCCTACTAAATTCGTTGGATATTTCTGTTTAAGTGGGGCAAACGTGGGATGCCAAGACAACGTTGAGTACGATCACCGCACTTATCGAAGCTCTCCAAATGTAGGTAACTTCACTTCGACACACAAGCTCCCCCACTACCCATCACCACCACCTCTCTATCAGCATCATCGCCCATCACCATCTATCTCTACACTCCATCTTGCAATCATGTTCGTATTTACCCCCCATCTAATAGATTGCTAGATTGATTGACTGACACTGTCGTCGTTGTATATTCACAGGGAAGTACTCCTAGGCATCACCGGTAAAGACTTCGTCCTCATCGCGGCGTCCAAAGCCGCCATGCGTGGCGTGACTATCCTAAAAGAAGAAGATGACAAGACCCGTGTTTTGAATCCGCATACACTGATGGCCTTTTCTGGAGAGGCTGGGGATACTGGTTAGCCCCACCTTTGTTACCCCTCCATCCGTTGGTTTCGACTACTCCATCATCTTTGGCATAGTTTTAGAGATGTCGTTTAAGTCATTAGGGGAGGAGGCTAATTTAGGGAGAGAAACGATATAGTTCAGTTTGCCGAATACATCCAGGCGAACGTTCAGTTATATGGAATGAGGAACAACTCAAAGTGGCAGCTCTCGCCGAGTGCTGTTGCGAGCTTTGTTCGAAGGGAGTTAGCAAAAAGTCTGAGAAGTAGGGTATGAGGGCTCCTGATATCTCACCTCTCCCGCTTTTTTTTGGATTGCCATCGTTTAAATATATTTTTTTGCTGTTCGTTGGGTGATATGAATGGTTGCTGATGCGCGTTTGAACAGAAACCATACTATGTTAACCTTCTAATCGGCGGTTTTGATACAAACACCAACGAGCCCCACCTCTACTGGCTGGACTATCTGGCAGCGTCAGCGCGCACACCTTACTCAGCGCACGGATATGCACAGTACTACTGTCTGTCTATCCTTGATAAGCATCACAACCCGAACATCTCACTTGAAGAGGGGCAGAAATTATTGAGGATGTGCCACGAGGAGGTTTGCTATACCCTACAATCTAATCCTAGGTTTTGTAATTGTATAAACTAATGTTCGATGGGGCTGTACAGCTGGTCAAGAGATTGCCGATAGATTACAAAGGGTTGACGGTCAAGGTCATAAAAGCAGATGGTGTAACGGAGCTCGAGCTTTAGGGCTTGATGTTAAAAGCCGGGTTACGAGGGACACTTACGATATCTCATTCCTAGTTGTAAAAAAAACTACAATAAAAAGGACTGTATAACCGTCCATAGATATCCGGGATTGTAGAATCTATATTCCCCTTAGGATCAGTTGTCGCCTACTTTTTACTTGCTAGATACTTTGAGATAATAATGAATTCAACCATGCTATCACAAAGCTCATTGTGGTTCTTTTGGCTACCCACAGCTGAATACCTAATGAGTCATGCACGGTATATATTTCACGGGAATAACTACAAGAAGAGAGTAAACAAGCAAGAGGCTAGAAGAGGAAATAGATAGAGAGAAAGAAATAGAAAGTAAAAGCGGTTACAGCTCCTCTATATCACCTCATAGACAAAATCACCATAAAATATACCCTGATCACAAAAGATCACGCTTCACGAACTGCTCATACAAAGCTTTTCCGAGCCTCGCAGGGCTCCTCTCAACGATAGCACCGGCACCCTCAAGCGCAGAGATTTTTGATTCGGCACCACCCTTACCACCACTAACGATGGCACCAGCGTGACCCATGCGCCTTCCCGGGGGCGCAGTGATGCCGGCGATAAAGGACACGATTGGCTTATTTTTGGGATTGTTTGTAGTGATGTATTCGGCTGCATCCTCCTCTGCAGAACCACCAATTTCACCAATCATGATAATGCCTATGATCTTATATCAGCCCAGTTACTCTCCTAAAAAGTGAGGTTGAGAAGATTTGGGAAGGAGCTACCATCAGTCCCCTCGTCATTCAAAAACACAGAGAGAGCATCGATAAAGGAGGTTCCTGAGAATGGGTCTCCTCCGATACCGATGACAAGGCTCTGGCCGAGTCCGACCTGGGTGGTCTGGTTAACGGCCTCATAGGTGAGGGTTCCAGAACGGGAGACGATCCCGATTCTTCCGCGCTTGTGGATGAAGCCAGGCATGATACCGATCTTGCATTGACCGGGAGACTATTCAGAGGATACCAGTTAGGTATAAAATTGATATAAATATAGGTTGGAAGACTCACAATGATTCCAGGGCAGTTGGGGCCAACTAATCTGGTCTTGTCCTGGGTTTTGAGGATATCTACGACACGGACCATGTCATTCTGGGGGATTCCCTCAGTGATACACACGACGAGGCCAATCTCAGCGGCGATGGCCTCCTCGATGGATGAAGCGGCGACAGAAGGCGGGACGAAGATAGCACTGTATTGTTTATCTGATATCAGCTATTCCGCACCTGGAGCCGTACCTCTCTAGTCCCATTTTTGTTCTTGAACATGATAATAGGAGGTGCCTTTCTTTAGGGTGTTTGGCGGGGTAGTACCTAGCATCCGCTGTAAAGGAAGAATACCCATCGATTTAGCCCCACATTCGCGCCATACGTAGTTGCTCGGGTTCGAATTTACTCGCCTCCAACTTGGCTAACTGCTTCGCTCACGGAACCAAACACTGGACGGTCCAAGTGTGTGCTCCCGGCCTTCTTTGGGTTGATTCCACCAACGACATTGGTGCCGTACTCGATAGCTTGTCGGGCATGGAAACTATTCGAGTGTTAATACTTCTCTACTATTTACCATAACTAGAGAGGGAGAGATAAGACTTACGTCCCCTGTTTCCCGGTGAATCCTGCGATAAAAATCTTTAGCTCAATATATTTAGAGGGGGTAGCATGAATGAGGAATAAAAAAAACCAACCCTGGAAAATAACTTTTGTGTCGGCATTGATGAGGAGGTTCTTTGCGGTCGAGGCATATCCGGAGGTAGCATAACCACGGGCACCAGAGGCCAACACAGATGAAGAGAGACGCTTTAGGGCGAGCATCTTGAAAGGTGATTATGAGAGGAGATGGGTATGGTGGGGGTGTTTCGGTGGATGTTTATTGAGATCTACCGCTGTTGAAGTTCCCGAGGTCGGGATGTAAGGCCTTGGCGCTATGAGGGTGCCGATATTCGCCGGAAGGGACAGCACTAGATAGCCGAGCGAAGACTTTACAGACGAGAGATGTAATTTTCTCTACAAACAGGCATTATTATATATTTATGTTTGTGGAGAGACTTAGTCTAGTTCTCTATACAATGGCTGTCGCGTTCAAGCAGCTACATGTATGCATGGAAGCGCTGTGGAAATGCTCTAAGTGCATGCGACACCAAGAGCCTGACGAGTCTAAATTAATAGAAGCCATAACCTAACCTCGTATGAGGATACCGAGTCTCTCACTAGATATATTCAAAACTATGTATTCTTGACTACTGGATGAAGATGAAGATAATAATGATCATGATGATGGCTGTTGATCATACTAGATGTCGGAGAAGAATGGCTATAGTAATCCCAACATCATCAAAGGCCGGGTAACACCAGCGCTGTCTGCTGGGAGGCGACTAATTTCTGACCAAACATTGAACTTACTAGAGCCTCCGTCTGCACAGAAATCCCCTCCCCTCTATCCTCCGTCGAACTATCTACGGTATCGACGCATGAAAACCTCTCAGCTTATCGGAATTTGACATTCTTTCACTCGTTAATTCTTAATCCTTATCTTCATTTCATTTCTAGCTCAGTTTCACTATGGATGACTGTAAGTTTCCTCCCATCCCCTTTAACGCGCTCACTACTAACACAGCTCGTTCTTGCCAGCGGAATTTGATGAAATCCGCCGCCATCAGGCAGAGCGCAACGCGGCAAAGGCTGGAAAACCAGGCTCGAAAACTTTCGACCCTTCCTCACAGCGCGAATCCTCAAAACAATCTCTAACAGACACATTCGACACGACCCTTTATGATCGCGCTGGTTCAGACAAATTCGCTGGATACAATACATCTATTCCCGTTAATGAATATGATGATGATGACGTGGATATGGCTGGCGGTGATGGCACACGCAGGCTGGTGGGCCAGTATACAGCTTCTAAAGAGCTTTTGAACGAGTTTGCAGGCGCCGGTGATGACGACACTGATCTCATGACTTCAAAAGCAAAGGGTGCTCAGATTGCCGACAGGGAGACTGACTACCAGAAACGAAGGTTTCAAAGGCAGTTGACACCAACACGAAAGGACGCGTTTAAGGAGGATGGTGAAGGTCGGAGTTATAGAGAGGTCATGCAAGAAAAAGAAATAGAAAGAGAAGAGGAGAGAGTTAGGAGAAAGATCGAAGAGGCGAAAAAGGAGAAAGAAAACGGGAGTGACAAGATGGAAGGCGTCGAGTATAAACCAAGTCTAAAGGAGTTGGATAGGGAGAGTTCTGTAGCCGATGGCACTAGGGAGAAGAAGGTATGTGGTATCTTTCTCTTCAATTCTCACTCTCCAGACTTGCTAATAATTCTATAGAAAAGGCGATGGGATGTAGCAGGTGACGAAAGTGCTGTGGCTGTCAAGGAAGAAGATTCCAAGAAGTCACGACCAAGTAGATGGGATATTGCAGCTGCCCCAGATGCAACACCAGTGGTAAAGCGCTCTCGATGGGATCAAGCCCCATCTCTCTCTGCTGCTACGCCTGTCGGAAATCAGGGACTTGTGACTCCCATGCACCCATCTGTTTCTGCTACCCCTGTTCCTCACATGCCTCTTACTTTTGGACATGGAGACAGGAACGCGCCTCTCTCAGATGAAGAGCTCGACGAGATGCTGCCTAGCGAAGGCTACAAGATCCTCGAACCCCCACCGGGATACGCTCCTATCCGTACACCAGCAAGGAAGCTTATGTCTACACCAGCACCAATGAATTCTACAGGCATCGGAGGCTTCATGATGCAGGAACCTGAGAATGCCAGGGTCCTCGGGAAGCAGATGCCTGCGGATATTCCCGGAGTGGGTGATCTTCAATTCTTTAAGCCAGAAGACATGGCCTATTTTGGAAAACTCGTCGATGGTGGTGATGAGAACGCGATGACCGTTGAAGAGCTAAAGGAAAGGAAGATCATGCGTCTTCTCCTTAAAGTCAAGAATGGCACACCACCCATGCGGAAGACAGCACTCCGTCAGCTTACCGATAACGCCCGTCAATTCGGGGCGGGTCCATTGTTCAACCAGATCCTTCCCCTGCTTATGGAGAAGACACTTGAAGACCAGGAACGACATTTGTTAGTGAAGGTCATTGATCGTATCCTCTATAAGCTCGATGATCTTGTCAGGCCGTATGTGCATAAAATCTTGGTCGTCATTGAGCCGCTTCTGATTGATCAGGATTACTATGCGCGTGTTGAGGGTCGCGAGATCATTAGCAATCTGTCGAAGGCTGCTGGCCTGGCACACATGATCTCGACCATGCGACCAGATATCGATCATGTCGACGAATATGTGCGAAACACTACTGCAAGGGCGTTCGCTGTGGTGGCTTCAGCCCTTGGTATACCCGCGTTGTTGCCATTCCTGAGAGCCGTCTGCCGTAGTAAGAAAAGCTGGCAGGCAAGACACACTGGTGTTAAAATTGTGCAGCAGATTCCTATTCTGATGGGCTGCGCTATTTTACCTCACTTAAAGGGTTTGGTTGAGTGTATTGGACCGAACTTGGAAGATGAGCAGGCTAAGGTTCGTACCGTGACCAGTTTAGCTATCGCAGCGTTGGCCGAAGCGGCTAGCCCGTACGGTATTGAGAGTTTCGATACTATTCTAAATCCCCTCTGGACTGGAGCAAAGAAACAGCGTGGAAAAGGTTTGGCCGGCTTCTTGAAGGCGGTTGGATATATTATCCCACTTATGGACGAGGAGTATGCAAATTATTATACCTCTGAAGTGATGGAAATTCTGTTACGAGAGTTTCAGAGCCCTGATGAAGAGATGAAAAAAGTAGTTTTGAAGGTCGTCAGCCAGTGTGCGGGAACCGAAGGTGTGACTGCGGCATACCTAAAGGAAAACGTGCTCCCTGAATTTTTCAAAGCTTTCTGGGTCCGGAGGATGGCCCTTGATAAGAGGAATTATCGACAAGTAGTGGAAACAACCGTCGATCTGGCTCAGAAAGTTGGATGTGGTGAGATTATCGAGCGGATCGTCGACCATCTTAAAGACGAAAGTGAGCCGTACCGCAAGATGACTCTAGAGAGTGTTGAGAAGGTCATTGCTTCTCTGGGAGCTGCGGATGTCGGTGAGCGTTTAGAAGAGAGGTTGGTTGATGGGGTGTTGTTTGCATTCCAGGAACAAACTATGGAGGATGTCGTTATGCTTAACGGGTTCGGAACGGTTGTCAATGCGCTGGGTACACGGTGTAAACCATACCTGCCTCAGATAGTCAGTACAATTTTGTGGAGATTGAATAATAAGAGCTCAGCTGTTAGACAACAGAGTGCAGATTTGATCTCGAGAATTGCTGTAGTCATGGTATGTCAACCCCCCTCTCTCCTCTTACTAGCAGGTCCTTTTCTAACTCGGGTCACAATAGAAACAATGTGGGGAAGACGCTTTGATGGGTAAACTAGGTGTTGTGCTCTATGAATACCTCGGAGAAGAGTACCCCGAAGTCTTAGGTTCTATTCTAGGCGCATTGAGATCTATTGTCACGGTTGTTGGTATTAATAGCATGCAACCACCCATTAAGGATCTCCTTCCTCGATTGACTCCCATCCTGAGGAACAGACACGAGAAAGTGCAGGAGAACACAATCGATCTAGTAGGTAGGATTGCAGATAGGGGTGCCGAGTTTGTGAGTGCGAGGGAGTGGATGAGGATTTGCTTCGAGTTACTTGATATGTTGAAGGCGCACAAAAAGGGAATTAGACGAGCGGCGAATAACACATTTGGTAAGCTACGACTCATTTATACTTTATGGACATGTGCTAATTTTACGGAACGATAGGTTTTATTGCTAAAGCTATTGGTCCACAGGACGTCCTCGCAACCTTGCTCAACAATCTAAGGGTCCAGGAACGTCAATCCCGTGTGTGTACAGCTGTCGCCATTGGTATCGTCGCAGAAACCTGCGCGCCCTTCACTGTCCTTCCAGCCCTAATGAACGAATACCGCGTCCCCGAACTCAACGTCCAAAACGGTGTCCTAAAATCTCTCTCCTTCCTCTTCGAGTACATTGGCGAGATGGCTAAAGATTATGTCTATGCTGTTACTCCTCTTCTCGAGGATGCTCTGATAGATCGTGACCAAGTACATCGACAGACCGCCGCGTCAGTCGTTAAGCACGTTGCCCTTGGTGTCGTTGGTCTTGGGTGCGAAGATGCCATGATGCATTTGCTGAATTTATTGTATCCTAACATGTTTGAGACGTCACCTCACGTTATTGACAGGATCATTGAGGCTATCGATGCAATCAGGATGGCGATTGGACCTGGGTTGGTCATGAACTACGTCTGGGCTGGACTATTCCATCCAGCGAGGAAAGTGAGGACACCATATTGGAGGCTATATAATAACGCATATGTCCAAAGCGCGGATTGCCTGGTGCCTTTTTACCCGAACCTGGATGAGGAGAAGCTATTGAGACATGAGCTCTCGATTGTGATCTAAGTTGCGAATAGAAAAAGATGGATATTGTGTGCATTGTGGTGTTATTCTTATCTTTCTATATAGCTTTCTATTTTTTTCCACATGTCTTTTGTTTTGGAAAGGAGAATTTAATTTAACGGTATTGAGGATGAGGCGTCATTGTAGGATAGTGTGTGCTTGGGGAGAGCAAGAGCTGGGATGGTTTTCTCTAGTGAATTATAAGAAAAGCTTCGAATATACTATAGTCTCGTTCTTAGACTTCTAAGGGCAGAATGGTGTTCATCGTGATGACTGGTTTTTTGGTCCCAAACCTATTAGTTGTAAAGAGGTCTATGACTACTTGTAATACTCTACCCCCTGTGACTTTGTTTCGGTATCACGTTATCCCCTATCCATTAGTAACAAAGCTATCGTATGAGCTTAGGATCCCAGCAAGGTGTCTTTCGCTAAGGAAACTAGAACCCACCCATCACTAAGTACGAGTGACCATCCATGTTTAAAACTCTTCCTTCTTATTGTACCTAACTCAGACCTCAGAATAAGGATAGAAAAATCCTAGCCTATTAGTAGCTAAACATCTGGCAAAACGCAAGATTTAAACCCCTCAGTGAGAATGATCCGGTATACGCACACCTAGCGAATACCGTACGAGTATAAACCCCCCCCCCCCCCCCCTCTCTCTTTCTCCTTCCTCTTCCTCTCCTCTCACACCCCTCACCCAAGTTTCTTAGGAAACATTTTCTGCTCTAACACTCGTGTCACCCTTGTTTTATTCGGTTGCTTTCTCGTACCTTTCGATCCGCTCTCCTCCACTACCATAGTCATACACAACCACCCTTACTTAAAATTCTAGTAGCCTATCTCGTCCAACACCCGCTCGAATCAATCCCATCCTGTCAATAAAGAGCGTGATACCCTGTGCGGAAAAAAGGCCGTTATACTCCATATATACATGTCTTGTAGTCTTGTAGGGTCATATAAAATTCATCATGTGAGGGATTATGGGTATGCGGTAGTGCCTAGCGTTGATCAAGTAGAGGCTGCGAAGTGCCCTCGGCTTGTAAAAAGCACTAGTATTTTTACAGAAGTGTAGGAGTTATTGATAGAAGGAAATACCTTGGTGTCGGTGTGTAAAATCATATAAGCTTTATCTGAAGTATGTATATAGTTCCAGAAGCTTTTTTCCTTGTTAATCTCAGATAAGCTCTACTTAGGTAAGCACTTTTTTAAGGCTTTCATAAGGCTTTGATAAATATTAAATAGCGTTACATGCCTAAAGTTATGCTGTAAGGCCGCCTTTGTGATAAGGACTTAATAGGGCTTATGTGGTTTGGTAAACCGACGGTAAATTATTTCTTGGGCTATTGCTTAGAATGAGAATTTCAATTGTAATAGAGTTGCATACTAAACCAGGTTCTGGCCACGCTATCCTGCCATAAATATTCGGAATAGAAAAAGAAACAGCTACAATTCCCATAATAAGTAGGTTGGCAGGCAACATGAATGTAACAAAAACTATGATGACTATAAAGAAACTCATATAGCCCCAACTGAACCAAAATAGAAAGACAAAAAATAATAAGGAAGAAACCGTACCAAAACTAAAACACAGAGTAGATGCAAATACAGGTCAAGATATCACTTAAATGCTAACAAAAAAACACTTCTCGCCTCCTTCAGGCCCCACATAGCTCTTCTTGATGATATCATCCGCACACGAAAGTCTAATTCGCTCAGGCGTAGCTGGTGATATCAAGTTCAAGGTTTCCGTACACCCATTATCAGCCCTCGCCGACTTTAGAGCGTCTCTAATCGCAAAGAAAACAGAGCTTCCCATGAATAGAGGTGGTTCGCCGACACCCTATAACTAGCCGTTAGCCACAAGAACCAAAAACTAAGGTTTAATTACGAAATGGTGGTGCCTACCTTGCTTCTCTGGATAGTTTGCAAATACTTCCACTCCACGTCCTTCAACATGCTTACATTGAAGACCTGTGGGATATCCCTAAATCCAGGGATTTTATAGTTCCCCGGTCCCCTTGTGGCCAGCTGCCCATTATTCATCCACAACGATTCCTCTGTTGTAAACAATCCTTGTCCTTGAACGAATGCCCCCTCAATCTGACCGTAATCAATAGCAGGGTTGATACTCCTTCCGATGTCCATCTTGACATCAGCCCTCAGACAAGTCCAGTCTCCCGTAAGTGTATCAATTTCCACCTCCGCAAGCGCTGCGCCTTGTGTATAATAAAAGTACATTTGTCCAGTATTGGGACCCCAGACGTACCCGATATCTGGTGTCTTATAGAAACCATTTGCACTCAAATTAACTCTGTCAAAATACGCTGCTTCTGCAAGCTCTTTCATGGTTGCACCTGGTCCAAATTTCTCGCGATATGGTTTGAGACGTTCGTTTAGTATCTGACAGGCATTATAAACGGCGTAACCATTCAAGTCACTAGAAGCTGAAGCTGCTGTAGCTGATGTATTAGCTACGGTATTAGTTGCTGTTTCCGAGATGAAAACAGCATCCATTGGAACATCTAGTGCCTCTGCTGCAACCATGACCATCTTTGTATGAAGACCTTGGCCCATTTCAGTCCCTCCATGAGCAACGAGGATAGAGCCATCGTGGTAGATGTGAACCAAGGCTCCGGCCTGGTTCAGAAATATTGCTGTAAAAGAGATACCGAACTTAGTCGGGATTAAGGACAGTCCTCTCTTCCTCCATTTATGAGTCTTATTGAACTCATCGACATCATGGCGGCGTTTCTCAAATTCAGCCTCTGTCTTGAGCGTATCGACTAGCAATGGGACATGCCAATCTTTCAGCTCCTGGTTATAATGTGTAGTTTGCCCTTCCTCGTACATATTTATTTCCTAGAAGCCTGTTAGAATACCGAACTATAGCGTAATATCTGTTTAGAAATCTTACCCGAAGTTTCTGTACTGGGATTCCGAGCTTGTCTGAAATTTCCTCCATATAAGACTCAGCAATGAACATTCCTTGCGGTCCTCCAAACCCTCTGAAAGCCGTATTTGAAACTGTATTTGTCTTGCATAGCCGCCCACGTACATCTACATTTGGAATCTTGTAGCAATTGTCGATGTGTGATAATGATCTGTCACAAACGGCCCCAGAAAGATCCTGTGACCACCCTGCATTACAGAAGACATCTGCATCGAGGGCCACGAGCTTCCCATCAGTGTTAACACCGACTTTCCAGCGTGCTAAGAACGGATGCCGCTGCCCAGAAGTCAACATATCCTCATCCCGATTCAGCATACATCGGACTGCCCGCTTGGTCTTCTTCGCTGCAATAGCGCAGATAGCGGCCAACTGAACTGATCTTGTTTCTTTCCCACCGAAACCACCTCCAAGACGCTTCACCTTCGCAACAACGCGATTTGCTGGAACTCCAGTTACCTGCGCGACATATGTTTGACTAGAAAGGAATGTCAGTATCTGAGGGCACCTGTCTCAGCTGAAGTGCATAAGTTTTACGTACGTCTCTGTGGGATTTTGAGTGCTACTATAAACTTCAATCTCGCCATCCTCCAACTTAGGCACCACAACACAAGCATTTGTCTCGAGATAGAAATGCTCCTGGCCACCCATCCTCGCTACCCCTGTAAAGACATGATCCGCCGTCAACATGGCCTCTTCAATAGGGTTTCCTTGCTTGATATATCGGAAGTGTTCGAAGAAACTTTCTTTTTCGATAGCCTCCTCAATAGTAAGAATCGTTGGCAATTCCTCATACTCCACCCTGACAGCTCTTGCACCGAGAGAAGCTTGTTGCTGGTTATTTGCTAGGACTATCCCAATAGGTTGCCCAGCTGTATGAACCTCATCTACAGCAAAGAAAACTTCGTCGCACATGGGAGCACCCCACCAGTTCAACTCCGGATTTTCTAGATCTCTGTGATCTATGTATGCATGCACACCAGGCACCTCTAATGCTGGCCCACTATCGACACTCAAGATCTTCGCATGTGCCTTCGTACTCAGCACCAAACATCCGTACAATTCGTTAGCCTGTCTTGGAATATCGTCTGTATACTGTGCTTCTCCAGTGACCTGCTTCATTGCAGCAACATGCGGGACGCCCTTTCCGAGTACTCTCTGTTCATATGCAAGGGTGCTATCCTGATCTCTCTCTCCAGACGAAATATTTCTTGTAATCTCATTTACTATTTCCTCCTCGAAATTCCCGGTCAAAATCCCAACAGTTTCGTGCCAGAACCGGTAAAAAAATCCAAGCGCCAACGATTTCCTGTAAACCGCCATTCCACCTGGTACTCCGAACCTCAAATTAAAGTCTTGCTCCAAAGTATTCATTGCTCCCTCTAAGACCTCCTTCTCGCCCCATTCTTTCCCGATAAGATATGACATGGTATTCTTGGCCTCGACAGTTGTTGGCGCCATACCGCCATACACTAGGTTGACAGACTCCACTACATTGCTATTATTGAGTGACACCCGGAGTGCAGCATTGACAATTGCAATATCATCATCCTTCCGTTTTGCCTGCTTATAAGCTCGGATAAACTCTCCTTTCTCACTCGCAATAGGCACCCGGATACTTTTGAGCACAGCATTTGCAGGAAGAGAGGTAGTCCTATAGCCCTTGAAGAACTCTGTCATTGGTAATTGCATCTCGCCTTCCTCGTGAGATTGCGCTATCAGGGTACTTCGGGTGGCAACAAAGACAGGGTTGAGATCTGATATCGGAGATGCGGTGGCGAGATTTCCAGCTGGAGTTCCCACATTCCTAATTTGGCGGCCGGCAAAATACTCAAGCTGCTTGAGCATGGCAGAAAATGGTTGTGACCTCGAAGGACCATAGTGTTCCATGGCCTGCTTGAGTACACCTTCGAGATCTGTCAATGTGATATTCGCCCCAATATACAGGTGATCGTCCTCAAATGAGAAATGTCGGAGCTCTGGAATGTCGCCTACATAGACAGAGACAGTGTATTTCATAGCTTTGAACTTTATTTCGATTTGGGTCTCTGTAGATCCACCAATCACCTTCGCAGATGGCAAGGCGTGCTTGATCTCGAGTAGTTGCTCTAGGGTAGCCGGGCGTAGCCACCTTTTACGCTTATTCCCGAAGGCCAAAGCTTTGAATTCGTGTTTCCTTAAAGCCGATGGAAAAATCAATTCGGTGTCGGGCTTGTATTCAATCAATCCCGGTGGCGTGAATCTTTTCACTGGGGCATCTTCTAGACCAGCAGCCGATTTATTCATGCAACACCCCGCTGGAAGTTCACCATCTGTACCCTGCATACAGCAGCCACCTGTGGTAGAGTTCGTTTTCTTTGCTGCCTTTGAGCATCCAGCATCTACACTGAACGTTTGGGCGGCATCGAGGATTGGTCGGTATCCAGTACATCGACATAAGTTCCCGTCAAAAGCTTCTTCGACTTCATGGGCTGTAGGCTCTGGATTGTTTCGAACAAGTGCATAGAGGCTCTTGAGCTTGGTGTTAGTGATTTTCCCTAAAGCGGGGGGAAATTTCATACCATGACAATCCCTGGTGTACAGAAACCACACTGTGATCCATGAAACTTTGCAATCCGTTCTTGGACAGGATGCGGATTTGCGGTACTACCAATCCCCTCCACCGTGATAACATGCTTCCCATCCACACTGACCAAAGGTGCGAGACAGGCGTTAACGGAAGCATGATAAACCTTTCTAGTAGTCGGATTATATTGCGAAACAACCTTTAGCAAACTATTAGTATAAGACCTAGGTGTTGGATCATAACCTCATCTTACCACTGTACAAGCCCCGCATCCCCCTTCAGCACATCCTAGCTTCGTACCTGTGAGGCCGATCCCACGAAGATATTCAAGTAATGTAATTTCCGGGTCGATTGAATCAATGACAACTTTTGTACCGTTAAGGTAAAAGTGAATAGAGTCGTCCCAGTTTGAAACTACAGCAGCAAGTGATGAAAGCTCTGTCCCTGGAGCAGCAGGAGCCGGAGTTGCCAGAAGTCCTGGAGCCATGATTGATAGCGTATGATTTATGAGTATGGGGGGTTCTTACACTCGTAGAACTAGGGCCCGTTGGGTATATATCTTCCGGAGTGGCGACTATCTACTATAGTACCGGATGTCGGAGATGTTGCTGCGGCGCACGTGATGATCCTGAAGAGCCCCAGGGCTTATCGATAACAGAAACTGTACCCCGCTCTAGGCTATAGAGATAGTAATAAGAAGCGACAAATAATCAAACTCTCCCCCATTGAAGCCTTTAAAGACTGCTAGGAGGAGGTATAGACACGCTTAAGGGCTCATATCATAAGACACCTTGTACTCCAATTTCTTACAGTAGATCTATGTTAAAAGATTAGATATCTTATCATCTTCGGTCTGGGCCTTGGTACTCCTCTTCGCGTAGCCCGTACAAGATTCACCAAGACCAGTGGCCAGGAAAAAAACAAAAGAGGATCCGTCGGCTCCCTAATTCTGATAGGGATATCTTGACTTTCTATCGAGTAACAGCGTTTTGTCCACCTTCCTTCCGCGTACTCCACAGATGCAAAGCCCGGAGATTACCGCTATAGTTCACCAGTGTTGATAACCCGTACCGGGAGAGAGCGACCCGCAAGTGGAAGGTAGCTGGCCCCCGGAGCCTGGAGAAATAACATTTCTAGGCGCGGGGCGGGGCGGCTGTTCACCTTTGTACTACTGCTCCGCACATAGGCGTCCGGCGACCAGCCACAAGGCCAAATTTTACTTTGAGGCCCTATTCTTCTTGGATCTACGATGCAGGTACTTACCCAGGGTCACTCGACCTGATGAATACATTAACGGATTCACAAGCAGCTTTACAAAGAAACAGCGGCGATGACCGTCGTTCGGCTCCTCCCTCGTCTTCCTGATACTCGGGATCTCGGGGAAACTTTGTTGCTATGATTGCTATTTGTCCTACATCGGAGTCCGCCGCTTGATCTTCCCCCAAGTCAATCATACATACAGTCAGATTTCAAATCCTTATTTCAAAACCCCGCTGCCTATACCATGATTGCCAGACAAAATTGTTCTACTATGCTTCCATTAGGCCCTAGATCCCGGCTTCGGGATTACGATGACAGATTTTGTGAGCCAATGGTTTCAGGAATTTATAATCTGCTCTTAGTTACTCAGTGGCTTTCCACCTTCATTTGTTACTAGGACTACCTTTAAAATTGATCACACTTCAACTGTCATTTGACTGTCCATTACAAAAACCTCCCCTCCCTCCCCTCCCATCATTGGCCTCCCGTATGCACATCCCCGTCACTGCATCCCCATGCGGCTTGCCGCAATTCTTTTGTCTCCCCCATAACCTCTATAGAGATATTTCTATATAAAAAAACGCTGGAATTCTACCCCGTCAATCTTATGGCCCAATACCTAGTTCCCAGAGGTAATCCTGAATATCTTATTTAGCAAAGAGTCCAGGTAGTTAGTTTCCATCCTCCCTTGAGTATCAGTATCATGTTCTGCCTAACCTCCAAAAACCCCTCGGAGAGAAGAGCTGAAGTATCCCCAACCTCCAGCAATTACCAATCTCACCACATTGTACGACCCTCGGCAACAAAGCAAATCAGAGATATTACCTCCTCATCCCCCCCATCTGCGATAAGATGTGCACGTGGTGCCTGCCTCCGTACTTGGCATCGAAGATCCTTGGATATTCTTTAACTCATAAAGCATACGCACTTTCTCTACAGCTCAGAAAATTGATAAGTTTGTGCCTGTAAAAAGTAAATCGAAATTGAAGCAAGACAGAAATTGAGTCAAATTTAAGGGCCCATGTATAACTCTAAAGTTGCAGAAAACCCAGCTCAATATCGCCGATTGTGGCGTTAGCAAAATTGCTACATATCAGTTTCTATTAAAAGTCCTAGCCCGGCAGAAATATGACTCCGGATTTCCTTAAACAAACTCATGATGGTCGAACATGCTACTGATATATAGGTGGTTTGAAAATGACGTTGATTATTTGTGTCCCCTCCGCGGTTATAAAGGGACATTCAGTAAAAAATAAAATTCCAATCAGAATGCCTTTATAGCCCTTTGCGAGTCAGAACTACGACGTCAGAAACGGTCCCAAGACCCGACAACAACGTGGACATGCAGCGTCTTCCTACGAATCAAATTGCGATTCCCGACGTCCCGTCCCACTCACACGGGCTCATGCGCAATTACATCAGCCAAGGAGATCGTGGCCTTATCGCATGTTATCGTTATTTCATCACTCACAAAGGCCCGTTTCATGAGACATACTTTAGAGTTGTGTGGTCCTGGTCTCCGAAAGAGAATACCCGTACATTACTAAAATAATTTATGTTAAAGTCTTTCATGAACTAGA
Organism: Verpa conica; assembly: GCA_033030425.1. Classification (NCBI taxonomy): domain Eukaryota; kingdom Fungi; phylum Ascomycota; class Pezizomycetes; order Pezizales; family Morchellaceae; genus Verpa; species Verpa conica. The sequence continues at coordinate 2,427,272 of JAUFSD010000003.1, forward strand.
GTAAACATCTAGAAGATATTTTCTACGCAAAAATATCCCAGCATATGCTTGCTTGCTTGAGTTAGGTTATTAGAGTAGACATTCACATGGCTACCTAAGAAAAGGTTCGTAAGAGTAAATAAATGCGCAGATTTTGCCCTATATCTTGTGCGTTCAGGGAAACTCTTATAGCCTGAGATAACATGGTCCCCTCCTTTTGCCCGTTGATTCCCTTCACTAGTAAAAAAAAAAAGTAACGACAAAATAATACGTAAGAGGGGCAAAGGTTCTCCAGGGCATTTCACCAAGCTAAGGGAAATAGAGAAGTCCAGCTCCACAAGCAACATGATGAGGATTCGTATAAAACCACCAGAAACACCTGTTTGAGAAAGCAACATATGCTCAGCAAAAAAAAAAGAACAAAGGAAATAAGAAAAATATATAAAAGAGGAGTATAGAGAACATCCAAGGAGAAAGGAACAAGAGTAATGTCCAAAGAAAGCCATGCAGCCTCTCATCTTGAACCAGCCTATCAAGACCTATTCAAGATTGTGAGAGACCTACTACAAACTCAATTTCCATTTTTGTCCTCCCCCAACGCATGTTTATACGAAATGAACAGGACCTTTTGAGAACACAGAAGTTGAAGACCCAGAAAAAACCTTGCCCAAAAACAAAGGAAACAGGAACTGCACAACAAGTACTGTGTACATTCCAATCTTAGGGCTCATCTGTAGGTTCGCCATAGAATTTTGCAAGATGTTTTTCCGCTTGGGTGTAGTCTTTCTTCATAATATCTAGCGTCTTTTTGATCTTTTCCAGGCACAAACTTTCGTCGGTTATATCAGCGAGGCCGGTTTCGTCCTTCTTTACCCCTAAATGCTGTATCTTTTCGCATGAGTCTTTCACCTTCGTAAGGCCCAAGGTGGCGGAGGAACCCTTTAGGAAGTGGCCAAGCGAGGATAGTTGAGAGAGATCCCTAGCTTTGCTGAAGTGTACAACGTACATCACAGCGTTAGTATATATTTATACCCTATAAAACCTCCGTAAAATGTTCCTGGAAAAACGTACACCGACTCCTCCATCTGTCTAAATGTATCCTCGGCTTGATCAAAGAAACCAAACACGATGGCCCTACTGAACTCGCGTTCATCGTCGTCGTCCATCTCTAAGATCTGATCAAATGTAGATGGATCGACGACATCCTCGGGGATAGCAGAGGGGTCCCCCGCGACATCCTTCGACTGTTGTAAGTTATTGGTGTTTGCCTTATTAAGATCGTGCCCCACCATGTTAAGTTGTGATGGCGACTCTGAATGCTTACCTTCTCATCAACTACCTGCGTCTCTTTCGGAGCTTCGACTGACGGCATTTCAAGTTTACCACCGAGACAAATAATGAGATACCTAGGATGAGGATGGTATCACGATGTAGTGGTGGAGAATATCAGAGGAAAGATTGATTCTGGCGTGAAGAGGTTCTCAGACTAGGGGATCCCTGGAACGGAACGGTGCTTAGATAGAGGTGTCACTCTGCTGGGGCGGGTGAGGAGTGGAAGCCACTGTCAAATAAGACGTTGGTCTGGGTGGGGCTCCCCTTGGCAAAAGCACACTGCTTTGGCTGACGGGTGATGCTTTTACTGATGAGGGACTTGTCCTTTTTTTTCCCTAACGAAAAAGGAAGCAAAGCAGAGAGGATAGGGGTATGTAGGGAAAAGAAAAAAGAAAATAGAAGGCAACGTGGACTCGCTTCAAGTGTGTTGTATTTTTCAGGACCTTGTTGCTTCCCTCCCGAAACAGACACGAAGAAGAGAGCGAGAGCGAGAGATGAGGGATGCGGTGGGGTGAGGGGGGGTTGTGTTGCGAGAGGCGTTCAGAAGAGGGGCGACAAAGGTGGGGCTCTTAAACTGGTGTATGTCTGTATGGTAAAAGTAGAAATAGTATGAGGATTGCGTCCAAGCGTTCAACCCAAGTAAATAAACCAAGGTATTTCTATGTACAGGAGCGATTCAGGAATTGTACCTTTTTTACTATCGGGTTTGTCGGAATCATCAAATGCGCAGTGTCTGGGGATAGGTGGTGCCACAGAAGAGTTGATTCAGCACTCGGTAGGTGGTAGCTAGCGGTCTTCTAATTCAAAGCGAGCACGGGAACGATGGGCGAGAGGATGATTATGATGGGAACGGAGGAGCGGGGGAGCACCGACGTGGGCGCGTGCTTTGCTTGACTGCTTGCCTGCTTGTTCAGATCTAGGGTGGTCGAGAGCGAGATCGAAAGGGTCAGAGATCAAGCAGGTCGACTCAACTCGACAGGTCTAGTCTACGTAGTTTCGTGGTTTTAGAGTTTAAATGTGGGTAAACAAGACGTCAGTCGGGACCACCTGCTTCTTGGTCTGATAGAGTGCAAGTACGTCAAGCAGTATTATATGTACCTATCTGGCTCCTACGCTTTACCGTGGCCTGTAATAGCATGCTGAAACTGTATCCATTATCGAATATCTCAGGATACATTCCAGCGATAATCTCCTCCTCTTCGAAGCCACTGATCACTTGCTGTGTTGTTTGATTGTTCTCCGCACGTCGTGCGCCACCGTGCACATATGCAAGGGTCATTAGCGCACAAGCCGTGACAGTTGCGTCATTCCTCGCAGGGTTGAAGTCCGATCGATGGATAAGATGGAGACAGCGACTCTTTGACATGAATGGTGCCTCTAGTAGAGTCAGCTTTTGGGGAGTCCTTCGTCCCGAGGGGACCTACAAATAGTGGCCAAATTGACTTGCCGGCTGATAGGCCTTTGACTATGGTTATTTTCATCTATGTTGGGGGCTACTCTCTATCCCGAAGCTAATTGATTCGTACCACAAATATGATAGCCTAGAGGTCTTGAAGATTTTCCAGAACACCCAAAAATGGTACATATTGCCCCGCCCCTAAAACCGTTTGCTTGCTTTTTTCAGCGGAAACCAGCGGGCCCAGTCCATATCTTCCTTGAAGGCAGCAAATCGGTATCGTGTGATACGTGATACCTACCCTTCCTCTCGCTTTTGCCTATTGCTTCCCGCTGCACTGGCTCTCGGAAGACCCAAAAAAGAATTAATTACTCCTACGCCTAAGGTCCGCTGGACAGATCTTCACCACGATCATCAGCAGAAAATGTGAGTAGGTTGACTTGCGTTGTAACACAGATACACGTACAGTACGTCCTCCCCATGCAGGGCAGATGTTGAGCTTTATCTCATCCCGGCTAATTTTGGGAGATTTTAAGGATAAATCAATGCTCAACAACCGGTTACATCAACGCTTGTGATCCAAGGTATCTCTCAGCTTATTGCTAGCAGCGTCTTTGAATGAATATCTCGGCAGATATAACTACAAATATAAAAAAAGAAACGACGGATCAGGGCCTTCAAGAAACCTTTTTGATACGTAGGGGCCTGATATTTATATACATAGGGAGTATATACCAAGCTTTACTAATCACAAACTATCACTCGAGAGGATACGCCGGGAGCTATACATCTTACGGAAGGCTACAATAAGCAACTATATGTCAAGGAGCCAATACAGGGACGTAACCAACCAAGCCGAGTTATTCTGTTGTAACGCAGAAATAGGAATTACAACATCTTTGTGTCATCTACTTGATTCGTTTCTATTGTAGTTACAAGCTAGCTTTAATGGTTCATGGACAATTAGCCTCATCGCCGGACCTACTATAATAACAAAAATTACATTCCTGTTGGCCCGACAGATTAATTATCCCCCTATTAGTACCTTTATAGAAATAGAGACCAACTACAGAAATTCCATCGTATTTTTGGGGCTTAACCTGGGGTGCCAATGAGATTCTAGCGGGGTGAGAGTCTAGCCCTAGACCCTTAATTCCGCAAAGCAGTAATAGGAATGTAGCTCTCCAAATTATATTGAATTTTGCTGGCTTACCCAGATTCAAATTCCACATGTAGTAAGTACATATGATCTCCAGCGTATGCCAAGCGTAGACGTCATTACGCGGCCCGCAGAGCCTCGAAACAAATGACCCCTGAAATAGAACAGGAGCATTCCCGATCCGCTTGAATTAATTTCACATTATCATGATCGGCAGGACGCAAATAGATTAGAGGTTCCTCTATCGGCTGTGAGCTAGGAAATAGTGACTAATCTGAGCTACAGGCTAGTAAGCGGAGTTCCAACGTCTTACAGTTCGAGTCTTCTTTACCGCAACCACAATAATATATCAATCATGGTCACCAATAGTGACACAAAACGCAAACGCCCGAGTAAGTTATGAGCCTTTGTCTAATGTCACTAAGATAGAACCATTAAATAACGAATGGTTCTCTAATAAACAGCAGGAATGGCAAACGACGGTGAGCAAGACCCTAGCAAACCAAATCAAAATAGGCCAAAGGGTAAAGTGGCTGTTACTGTTTACAGCGTAAACAGAAGGAAAAAGAAAAGGGCAGCAATCATGGAAAACGGTGATCGTGGAACAGAGGATGAGGACGGAGATGAGATAGATGAGATAAATGAGGAAGACAAGGATAGTAACGATTACGATGACGACAGTCGTTCCCAACAACAGTATACTATCCCAACAAATAAAAATACCTCAAAGATTATGGTATATTTGTGCTATGCTAATGAGTTATTATGCATAGGCGTATGATTCTATTCGAAAAAAAGCGTAGGAGGCCCTCTTATTTGTCCCCACTCGAATTTCTTTATTTCAATCAAAAAAATTTGACAAAATTACAGTGAAAGCAATAAAACAGAAAAAGAAATCTAGTTTTGTGAACAACACTTCCTGGTTCCAAAAAAGGGTCCAAGAACAGGAAGAGGCACTCATCAAGTTCTTACAAGAACAAAGACTCAATATGTTAGACCTCCTCTAGCGATTATTTATATTCTCACTATTCTTATTTTTTTCTAGCAAAAATGAGACCTCCACATTCTCTAAAGAGTTCAGTGCCCTCCTCAATGATGCCTTCGACTCATCTTTCCCAGGATTTCTCGCTGGACCATCCATAAACCCACTGGATGCTATCAAAGACAAACTACATGCACCCAATATCTCCATTACAACTCTTCCGACAAAACTTCTTGCATCTACTAGGTCTCTTCAAGATACACTTGCTACACTTGCTAACTACGGGCTTATTATTGGAGATGGATGGGAGCAGGATGGTGACCTATCTATTAGTGCTCTCCGTGATACTCAACAGATAGCCCTGCTGAAGCTTATGGAAGCTATATCTAAAGATGGAGATGCCGAGTCAGGCGTTCTGAAAGAAGACACCGCCGAAATTTCTTGGAAGTGCACAGCCAAAAGATCCGAGAGGGGAATCAAAAAGCTATTGAAAAATGTGCCAGTTATTGAAGGAGAGTAAGTATATAGCTATGTACATTGGTGATCTTTGTAATGGTTGTGGAGAAGCATTGTCACATATGAACGAAAGTTCACAAGTGAATACAAGCTGCATTGAAATGATACATGTCATGGTACGTATATTTGGAATAGAAGATATATTAAAATGATTTTTTATAGACTGATAGCCGTGCTTACACTATAGAGAAACTTATAGCAGGGCATCAAGATCGAGGATAGATGAGAGAAAACTGCGACACAACTAGATTGCCAAGTAATGATGAAAATCGTCTAATGAAACTAGTAAATCAACACTGTCATAAACATATTACGATTTTCTGATATAGGGACTTCATAAAAAACAAACACAGCTCCAAGGATACCCAAATTTCCCGCATTTTCTCATCTTCAGGACTGAATCATCATCACGAGTTGTCACTCTCTCGATATGCTTACTCGTACCATGCCGAACACTCCATATGCTTTCGGATCTTTGAAGCAAGGGGCCAATCTTGCTGAAGATTGACGGATGCTGTGGGTCTAAACATTCGTCTTGCTCAGTCCAGTCTGGTCGGTCATTCACTAGAAGTGGCGCAATTTGACGGCGATGGTGTGATGGTACTCGGTGAAGATTTTTGAAAGACAAATCTCCCCCAGTTTTGAGTGAACAATTATGGGTGGGCGACGAAGATAGCTGATCGTATAGCGAAATTTCAAGGCTTCTCTGTGTAGTTTTCCTCCTCGAGGCTCGGTACTCGCCGGCTTTAGGCGCCACTACACCACTACTACACGCTTTTGATTCGGTGAATTCGGGTATCAATAATTTAGACCGGCGGAGGTCGCAAGGTGACTCTCGAGTGTAATATTCCAGAACAGGGCGAGCGAGCTTATGAACCTTTTCTAGGATAAGAGGCTCTGGTGTAGTTGTTCGAGCGAAGTCAAGAGCAGCGGAACAAGGAGTGTGGTGGTATTGGCTTAGGAGCCCTTTCCGACGAAGGTGACGACGTTCGCGACGTTCCTGACGGAGCTTCTCTTCAGCTGTAATAGAACCTTGCGGGAAACTTCGCTACATAAATTCAGCGATAAGTACAACATTTTTGATGGAATGGAAATGAATACAGTAAGGCTTACTTCTGGAAGCTCCAGGGCTAGTGATGTGATAGTCATCTCTTTTTTATTCCTCTTATCTGACTAATGTGATGACTGAGTTATTAGAAAATGAGAAGTAGTACGTAGATATGAAAGGGAATTAGGTGGCATCTCAACAGTTAACTAAAAACTGAGGATGCTCTCTAATATATTGCTTTTTAGACGAGCTTGGGATAGTGTCACGACAAAGTCTCGTGATATATAGGACATCACTCTCCTATTTTGTGTTAGTCTCTCAAAGGGAAAATGACAATAGGGGAGCCTAATATTTTCTTATGTAGTTTAACCATTGTTTTAGGGTTTTCCCTTTTTTCCAAGGATTTTGACCCTAGTTTTTATTCGGTTATTTGGGCCATGCATGTTAATTCTTGGTGTTCAGGGTATCAAAAAGGCGGGGAGTGTGATCAGTGGTGTGCCCGCGTATTTCGAACTGGTAGCTGCAGGTGAATGATTGCTTACATGTGTACATGTAGGTAACTTATCTCTTAAACCGTCACACACAACCGTTTGAGACCGGTCTTTCAATGATATACCCCAACCAAAACACCTCTAGATATTATAGAAATTATGCTAGAAATTTAGACTACATAACCTAAACCACTATCGTTATAAATTCGATGGGTTATATAGCTAGTGGTTGGGTAGCAAGGCTGGAAAATCGGGGGTTGTGGCAAAGACCGGTCCCGCTCGGGACCGTTAACGGTCTAAGGGATAATACGATTTTAGGGTACATACACATTCTTCCCGCTACTAAGTTGTAGCCCTGACTTATAGTGGTCGGCGATCCCTCCAGATAAAGTTAGTATATAATGAAAGGTAGTTTTCTCTTGGGATTGACGGATCAAGTCTAATGTATCTACTCTGTAAAAAATGTTGTCTCTATCGAACCATAGCTGCTCACCACCTTTTGCTTGTCATACATATAATAGATCCTAGAACAAAGCCCCCGATCCCTGACCCTCGTGATGGGTATTTTCCCCAAATTCTCAGTTGGAACCTCTTGCTTGTGACACCAGTGGTCACTCAAGTCCGGGTCAATTGTCTCTTTAATGCACATCGCCAAGGTGCCGTAAGTGCAAAAGGGGTTAGATCGTCTACTAAGCGAGTTTAGCCCGGGTAAGCGAACCACACAATAACTGACCTTCTTCTTTGACCCATGGCTAAGAAGGTCAGGGGCTGTCCTTATGAATCTTGAATCTTTGTCCCCTTGACTTAATCAATCGATTTAACATGTCATACGATGACGTGGACGGCGAAGAGAGTACAAAGTACTTTGGCAGCAGAAGAAGGAAAATACGGGTAAGTACAAAGGGCATATGAAGTGCGGAGGAACATGTGGGGCTTAAAATGGACAACCGGTACACCCTGGTAAGTTGCTCCTAGTAGAATAGATAATGGGATGTATGCGGCGAGGGTCTTGTTTACATGGATAAATGTTTGCCAACTTATTTATTTACTCCAACTACAAGAGCCTATGGACTGATGTTATACGAGTTATGGTGGTGTGACCTAGGGCCGGACTACATTCTCAGTTGGGATTTCCAGCACACTCTTACCGTAAAGTTCATGCAGCCAAAGAGCCCATGCGGTTAGCTACATTGGTTCGCTCTTACACCAAGTATAATCGCAGGGATAGACAGTGAATCTCTAACGACAAGAGAACTTTAAGAGCAAAGAAGGCCGGTATCAATGTACCAAAGATCGAAAAATAAGTACAACTACTAGAATATGAAGGGAAAAAAAGAAAGAAAAAAATGGATAGAATAATCACCAAATGGCCCGTGCACAGCTCGGAACAAGTAAGTAAAACGTTAACCGATTGGATATATACATATTAGAATGATTGAGCGAATCCCATAACCCCACCCCAGGCCTATACAATAATTAACTTAAACAGCCAACTGAAAGAGTGTGATAGTATCTTGATACCCGATGTTTCATTCTAAGATGAGTTCCTCGATGAGCGTGGGGTAACCAATTAACCTTAACGGCGTACGGCGCGGGGTTCTCCAAGACGTCCGGATCGTTCTATTCTCCCACCACCGACTCCATCACTCTGCAACGACGTCACATCGCTCCATGCTCTCTCAAATCGACCTCACTGCGGCGTTACGTCCTTTGTTGTTATCAGATGAAACACTATTGTTTGTACAGAACGCTGTTGGTCTCTACGAAGGGTATATCCGTCTTATTCTCCAGCTTTACAGCTTTACATATGACGTAGTAGATGAGTGCTCATATTGGTGCAGGAAATACAAGATCCCGAATTATCAAAACGGCTGCGCGTATCTCACTTCGCACCGTGCCTGTTATGTCGACAATGATGACCCGCGTAAATACTCGGTCGCGGTAGACTTGAAGGATATCGACCGGATCGAGTTCTACGTCTGTTAACCCAAGCATGGAACCGCTACGTTGTCTGCGTCACATATTGATGTTTCCCAATAGGCAGGCTTCCTCAAGTCCTCCCCAAAGATCACACTACATCTGAAGTCCTCTTCCTCTTCAGGCTCTCCTGGGGGTCCCTCCGCGTCTTCTACCCCTCGCAACGGGACACCACTCATCAGACCCACCTCCCCCCTACCTGTCTCGACTGGGGTTTGGATATGCCCCATATGCTCGTTCTCAAATCCCGTTCCGTCAAATTACATCCCACAGGTCACTACAGGTTCCATCCCGCCCTGCCTAGCATGCGGTATACGTCCCCCCACCTCAGTACTCGATAACTCCTTCCAGCAACCACCACGATCTCCAACACCACTATCTTCACTACCTACATTATATCCAAATAGTAGTGGGGGAGGGTCCAGTGTGCCCTCTAGCAGTACTCTATTGGCATCAACGTTGCAAGATGGGAGCAATAGTGGTGAAGCGACGTTTGCATGCCCTAGATGCACATTTCTCAACCATCCTTCACTCAACTCTTGCGAAATCTGCGGTGAAAGGCTCGTTTCGCCTAACCTACCGACCGATATCCCACGTGTAGATTCTCCTGCTCCCATATCCTCAACTCGCAAGGGCGGTCTCGTTGGTGAGACCGTAGATATCGTCAAATTCTCCTTCAGGGCTGGTGGTGAAAAGACATTTCATGAGAAACTCAAAGGAGCGCTAGTACAGCGGAAATGGCTTCTCCAAAACGCCCCACCCGTGCCAATTCCTGGCCAGGGCAATGAAAGTGGCCGTAACACTGGGGGGGCATCTACAACAAGCACCGGTACGAATGGTGGAACAGAGCGGGTTGTTGGTATTGCGGGATTAGAGCGGCAAGGCATGAATGTCCGGAAGAAAAATCAGGTCGTTATAGAAGGTGCATTCGAAGATCTAGAAGCACTTATGGGGCGCGCGAAAGAAATGGTCGCCCTTGCGGAAAGCTTCGCTGTTAGATTAGCTTCAACGCCAACGTTTACCAATGGGGAAGCAAAAGCTGCCCTTGCAAACTCAACCCAGGCTTTGGGATTGGTCACGAGGGATATGCTCGGTGGGGGCGGTAGCGATAAAGCATCGGAATTGTACCTTTCTGAGCTTGCGAGACAAGTTGCAGAATTTCTAGCAGACGATACAAGAAGTATTTTGAAGAAGGAAGGTGGTGTTATCACCCTTGTGGACCTTTGGGCTGTTTACAATAGGGCTAGAGGTATCGAACTTATTTCACCGAGTGATTTAGAGAAGGCGGCAAGATTGTTCGAGAAACTGAAGCTCCCAGTCAGGCTGAGGAAGTTTAAGAGTGGATTATTGGTTGTACAGGAGGCTCGGAGCACAGATACAGAAACTGTTAGGCGGATCTTAGAGTGGATAGAAAACGATATGGGGAGTGAGTGGGGTAGGGGTGTGACGGCGAGTGAAGCGGCGGAGAAGTTTAGTTGGAGTGTTGGAGTTGCGTCTGAGGAGTTAGAGATGGCGGAGGAGAAGGGTGCATTGTGTAGAGAGGTTGGCGTTGAAGGGGTTAGGTTTTGGAAGAATTGGTTCATACATGAAATAAGGGTTGCAGCCTCGGGTGAAAGCATGCAGGTTTGAAGGTAAAGAAGTACCCAGGCTCAGTTTGGCCCTTTTTTTATATTGCATTTATGATCTCATATCTCACAGCTGTTGTTAAAAGACCTATTCTTCTTTTGTACCATAGCCTAGTAGAGTGTACCACGAATACATTTGGAGTTAGGAGTTCGGACAAAATACATAAGTAGAATAAATTCTAGAAACTATTTAGTAGTCATAGACTATAGTGAGTGCTTTCTGTCTTAGGGAAATTACTATTGTGAGAGAATATCTACTGCTTGCGTTGAATTTTGCAGATTTTGTACAGTTATGAATGCGCCGGAAAAGAAACACCACAATAACCTCCTCAATACCTTCCAGTCTATATACAGCACACATATACACAAAATCCCTTCCTCATTTCTCTAGCCCTTCTACCAAAGTACATCTAGCTCCAGGAAATTGCATTCTCCAGCCTAAAATCTCACTATCTCTTTCCCTTCTTCTCCTTCCCAGCCGGCGCAGCAGCAGTGACGACCTTCGGTTTCGGCGTCTCCACAATTGACGAAAACAGATCCATCAAGTTATCATCCTCAGCTGATCCCTCCTCATCAATATCAAACCCACGTCCATACCTCAGTCTAAACGCCTTCAATTTTCCAGCCTCGTCCTCCTCGAGCCCGGCCAAGAGAGCATCACTAGCATTCCAGATAGGGTGATTACGGACATCTTTAGTTGTGCGAAGGATTCCCTTGGGCGAAGTTGTCAGCTGCTTATATGACGACCCGTCGGAGAGGATGACAATCTGATCAAGAAGGTGGGGGCGTTTGGGACGCCGGAGGAGTCTGGCGCCCCGTGATTGTGTGGGAAGAATTTGGAGCGCTTTGAAAGGGGTTGTGGAAGGAGTGAGGCGGAGGAGTGGCCGGAGGGCGGTGGAAGACATTGTTGGTGGTTGGTTGAGATGTTGGTGGGGGGGGGGGAAGGTCGGATGTGGGTTGAAGATTTTGGTGTGGCGTGTGGTATAGTGTTGTGGCGGTGTTCCACAGAGCGTCACTCGGTACGGGGAGCCGGTAGTAGAAGATTTCTCCCTAGGGGTACTAATACTACATGTATAGTTATGTGAAGTGTAAGTTACATCAAAGGATATTCTAACGGTGTCAATTAATGGTTATCTTCCCACAATGTTCCGTAGGTGATAGTTGAGTGAATACTGTCTATTTAGCGGCTAAGGCGATCTTCAACTATAATATAGAGCCTTCATAAATAAAGACTTGAGCGCCCATACTTCAACCTTGATTTGAACCCCTTCATCATACGGCTTCACTAATAGCTCAAATAACCATACATATACACATAGTCTGCCTTCCACTGAAAAGGCTATAAACATTGTAGTACTTGAGACAAGTAACAAGCTTCAACCTATAAGAACCGTTGGAATACCCGGCCAAGGGGCTCTATATTATATTAGACTTCCCTAGGGGAATCGGGTATACAGGCTCTAGATCTACATGTAGTATAGAAGTTTAACAGAGCTTTATGATTATTTATAGTGCTGGGATCTTATCCCTTAGAACTACTTTTCACCTATAGACGTGTTTCCCGCGAGGAAACATCGCCATATAGACTTATAGAGTCTACCATGAAATATCTGAGCAATAATTCGCCCTGTAACTGGTAGGACAAGATCTATTGTTACATTTACTCGATCAAACACCAACCACCCTGCGCACCTTTCAGTTTACAATACGAAATTCACCCTATCGGTATAAATAAAGCATGCGTCGAAATCAGTTAAGTAAGCACTGTCATGATGACAGTGTATAAAAGCACTAATACAACCTAGACACACTTACTTACCACTCTTTATTTCGGGTTGGTATATTTGAAGGAACTTTACTAGATACGTTGGAGCCACTATACGGTGGCAAGGATGTGGGGCTGTGATGCAGTTACGTTCAGCCAATCTCAGTTCTAGCGACCTGAAGCAGATCCCCCCACACTTGGCAAGTACCATCAACTCACTGAAGCGCCAAGTGAAACATATTATCACGTGTATACTCAGCTAGCTATAATAAACGTCTTAAATAAAGCCCCCACCCTCATCTTAAGAACGAAACCCACCGGTAGTCAAAGCTGCATCTCTCAATACCATTAATTGAGAGCTCCACGGTAACACAGTAAGCAGCACGCTTTTTTATATATACGAAAAATCTACTATTTCAGAATATCATCGCTTCTAACTCGTTCATCCTATAAATTCGAGTTTAGACACTCTATACGTACTTATACCAAGGTTATTATCTATTTTAACTACTCCCACTATAAATCAACTATCTCTGGCAAATTCTTTTTGCTTTTCATAGAAACTAGAGACGCTAGCTTCTAACACATACGTTCCGCTTACAGCACTCGATGTCATCGTCTAGTACAAACAACAGTCTCAGCCAGGCAGATATTGCTACAATATCAATCGGTGCAGTCTCTGCAGTCACTGGAATCATTGGACTTTTCAGAGGATGGGAGGTCTGGAGGACACGAAGAGATCCAGTGGTAAATAAGCTCCTCCTAAATTTCAGTATCTCTATTCGGATTTCTACTTTCTAAAATCCCATTAAAGATATTTTATCTCCGCGTTAAGCACGGAGTGAACTTTTTGTATTTTTTTATGCCTTTCTTGCTTCATTAGGCAGCATGGAACGCTAATAGCTAGCATCTTTGGGGAATAGAACATGATGGAATTGGGTACTCAGTTCGATATTCCCAAATATTATGATACCAATGATACCCGTTCTCCAATAATACACCACCATACACATATCACTATTCAAATGAACTCTAATCTTGGACAAATAACCACCGGCAGTCCGATATCGATCTACCGACTAGCCCGACAGTAGAAAACAATAGCCTATAAGTGAGCTAGGCTGGTAGCTTTTTTTTTTATTTGTGGGTATTTTCTAAAACGGAAACTCATGTATTTACTTATAGCATGGCCGCTTTAATATGCATACCCAAGATTTACATCTATATGGAACTACAATGTTAAGTTACTATATACCAAAAAATTATCGTACAGTCAGGTAACACAAATCACTACTTTTTGATGTCATATAATATACAGCCCAGTCTGTCGGTGCCCAGGAATGACTAAAAGTATGATGGGAATGAATGGAGATGTTTACTAGGAATATTGATTCAATTCTCAGCGACTATAGTCGTTGAAAGTATGATAGATATTGGCAAAAACATGATAGCCTTGCTTTATCCTTGATCAGAGCTCTTACTCCACCACAACCCTGACTCAATAACCTCGTCCTAGTGCCTGTGGCCGCTTTATCCTTTAGAATCGTACCAAAGGTATATATCAGTACTATATCCCTAGGGAATTTAGCGGCGACACAATACACGACACGTCCACAAACCGTATTAAAATCTTCATACCATAACAGTTTTTTTTTTTTGGGGGGGGGCCTCTCCCATTTAATCTATACCTTGTGAGTATGTGTTACTCTACGATTGATGTAGGCTCAACACGCCGCGAGTTATATGCAAAGATGCTCTAGAGCTTAATGGTTATACTGTTCCGTAAGCATCAAGCTCCTTAGTTTTTTGTTAGAGACCTCGATCCGAATACAGAATACCCATCTATTCACAGTTGGTCACTCGAGTCTGTGGCTCCAACAAAGATCAACTCTATCTAGTTACAAGTCCACGGAACCTAGAGATACCATAGAGATACTATAGAGCACCATGCAAATAGGAAAGATGACAACATCCTCATATATTAATACGATTTTTCACAGAAAAAGGCCTGTCTTAAAATATGCCCTCGCCCTTTAACGCACCCGAACATACACATATATATGCACACAGTCTTACAGTTCTTAGTCACACGTGACTGATAACGGAGGAAGAGAGAAAAAAATCAAAAATGATACCCCTGCAAACGGCTACTTAGTATATACCCTATAAGTGCCCTGGGGGAAGTCGTGTGCCAGGAAGATCACCCCCAGACCTTGGTCAACATTTGCCAAGATCCTATACAGATTTGAGGTCTTGGTAAAATTCTTAGGTTTCAGTTCTAGAGGAACCTCTAGCATTAGTTACTTTTCTCGCCTATCATACGGCAATCTTCTACCTCTCTACAAGCTAACTCCAGATTATGTAGGTCAAGCAACTTGAAAATACATGATCTTTATACTACGTATATCAACGAACTATATTTTCCAGAACGCCCCCTAAGTAGGTATTACTGAATATATTAAATCATCTCACAAACAATATTGCGCTTGGCGCAACCCCCAGGCCAACCATGCTCAGCACTCTATACCTTAAGCCAGAGAGTAAAAACACCCTTTGCGTACTCAACAATCTCACTACCGCCCAGCTTACTATCTCCATAGATACGATCTACAAAGCTGATGGGAACCTCTGCAATCGAGTATCCAAGTGCTCTCGCTCTACACCACCCCAGATTAACTTCATTATCTCTCACCAGGCAGGAGAGAAATCGAACTTACCGAACCATCATTTCCATTTGGAATGTATACCCCTTGCTCTCCGTCTGCAGGATGACCTTCTCAAGGACATGCTTTTTGTACAGCCTGAAGCTACCAGTAAGATCACTGACATATGGGCGGAGCACCACGGATGCCAATAGGTTCGCACCCCTGGAGACAAGTTTGCGCTTGAAGTCCCAGCCGTAGACGCCACCGTCGCCAGCATAGCGTGTACCAGTTACGATATCATAGTTCTTGGTCTTTTGCATTGCAATGAATTCCGCGATGAATTTCGGCTAGATTACACTACATCAGTACAGGCGCTACAAAGGAGAGGAAAAGGGGCAGGGGGGTAATTAATACATGGTGGGAGAAATCGGCATCCATGATGATGACAAAGTTTCCTGTCGTAAATTTAAGGCCATGAACGTATGCAGTTCCGAGACCGAGTTTGCCAGCGCGCGGTTTGAGGATAATGCGGGAGGCGCCATAGACGTTGATTAATTGTTTGGCAACCTCCTGGGTACCGTCGGGGGAGCCATCGTCGACAATGACGAGTTCCCAGTCAAGCTTGCTGTAGTTGTGTTAGCTTCTGCGCTTGGTGGGGAGATAAGGAGGGGGGGTTACTGTTCTGTGAAGGTCTTTTCGAGGAGCCAGGTTATGATGGGGAGATTCTTGCGCTCATTGTAAGTTGGGAGGATGACAGAGTATTTGTCTTTTGGTACTGGGGCCATTGTTGTAGTTTATATTTTGAAGGAGCGAGGGTCAGAGTTATATTCAATAAAAACAAGCACAGTGAAGCAAAGAGCGAAAGGAGTGTGGTGTATGAAGATCGAGGCTGATGGGGGGAGTTCAGAGAGACGTGTCGTTAATAGGAGAAGAGCTCCCTCGAAACATTGCACAAACCCTAACCCTCCACAAGAGGCCGGGTAAGCGCCTGTAACATCATTATGCTCCCCCCATGAATACGTCGCGAAACCTCACCATCCCCTTCAACTATACTCTGCAAATAAAACGTCAACCCCCACTAGATAATCGCCAATCAGCAGAATAGATCCCTCTTAACTCCAGCGCGGTAAAAAATCATTCAATATGGTCGCCGCCACGGAAGCCGCCCCCCCTCAAATTCTTCCATCAGACGCGAAAACAGCTGTGGTCGTGAACGGCGCTGAGAAACCAACCGCGAGTAACAACACTAGTACAAACACAGGTAAGGCAGCCAAGAAGGGAAAGAACCAGCTCCGACGCGAAAAGAAGAAGCAGAAGAAAGTTCAGGCGTCACGAGAGGGGAGCGTAGCTACAGAGTCTGAGAGTGAATCTGTATGTACACACCAATTTTTTTTCCCGCCCCAAGAATTTATACCCTTTTCTTATCTTCTTAGCTAACGGCCATTCGCCTAATACAGGAATCGGTTCAAGCCTCTTCGAATGTGCGGCTTAATCTTGTTCCAGAGAGCACTCCTGACTTCAAGAGCAGCGATTTGGAACTCGACGAGAACGACCCTAATTTTGCCGAATACAAAAGAATTCTTGAGCGATTCAATGTCACCGATGTTTGTTCCCCTCCTCGTATACTCGATAGAACCCTTTCAGCTAACCTAAATTATAGGATGCTAAAGCGATCGAAGATAAAGGCGAGATAATGGGCCTGGAAGACGACATGATCCCCGACGAACCCGAAGAAAATCCCGAACTCCCAAAACTCTCAAAAAAGGCACGGAAGGCCAGAGACAAGCTCAGTGTTGCCGAGCTCAAGGTGCGTTATCTTATCCTCCCTCTATATCTCTCTACATATTTCTCGAAAAATGCGCAGACTCTTAAATTCCTCCCTCCTTCAAAGTCATGAAATTCTCTCTGGCTTTGGCTAGGAAGAGCTCTGTCTGTGTACGCGCCGTGATATCTCTGCTTGACGAGTCGAGTTGGCTGCAGACATACGTAACGCAGGCGGAAGCAAGATCCAGCGTTTTTGGTGGCGGGCCCGGCATTTACATTATATGACGTTTTAAGCCAACGAGAACACGAGAAAAGGGAAGGGACAGAAGTCAAACAGTACTGACACACATATCTCTAGGCACTCGTTAAACGTCCCGAAACAGTCGAATGGACCGACACATCCGCCCAAGACCCCCGCCTCCTAGTCCACCTTAAATCATACCGCAATTGCGTACCCGTCCCTAACCACTGGTCCCTCAAGCGCGAATACCTATCCTCCAAGCGTGGAATGGAGAAGCCCCCCTTCGAACTACCAAAATTCATCAAAGACACTGGAATAATGGAAATGCGTGACTCTGTTAAGGAAAAAGAGGAAGCACAGACTCTAAAGTCTAAGATTCGAGAACGGGTCCAGCCAAAAATGGGGAAACTAGATATCGACTACCAGAAACTCCACGATGCATTCTTTAGGTTCCAAACAAAACCGCCATTGACGATGTATGGCGAGATTTACTACGAAGGGAAGGAATATGAGACGAATCTGAAGGACAGGCGACCTGGAGAATTGAGTGAAGAGCTGAAAGAAGCATTGAATATTCCGCCAGGTGCTCCACCACCATGGCTTATCAATATGCAACGGTTTGGGCCCCCACCTAGCTATCCGAGCTTAAAGATCCCGGGTCTTAACGCACCAATTCCGGCGGGTGCACAGTGGGGGTTCCATCCAGGAGGCTATGGTAAACCACCTACAGATGAATACAACCGGCCACTCTACGGCGACGTATTCGGTGTCCTACAAGCCCAAGCA
This sequence comes from Verpa conica, assembly GCA_033030425.1. NCBI lineage: Eukaryota > Fungi > Ascomycota > Pezizomycetes > Pezizales > Morchellaceae > Verpa > Verpa conica. The sequence continues at coordinate 2,444,978 of JAUFSD010000003.1, forward strand.
CCCACACAAACAGGCGAACCTGTAGAAAAGACGCTCTGGGGTGAACTAGTGCAAGAGGAAGATGGGTCCTCTTCGGAAGAGGAAGAGGATGACGATGAAGAGGAGGATGGCGATGAGGAACTTACAGAGGGTCTCACAACCCCGAGTGGAATGGATACACCCTCTGGCATGGTCTCTGCTGTTCCCAGTGAGTTTGAGCCTGTTGATGGTGGATTTGAGTTACGGAAGAGGAGGGATGGAACGGAGACGGAGGAGGACACGGCACAGAAGAGTCTTTACACTGTGTTGCCTGAACAAAACATCCGTTCCAAGGGCTTCTTTGGAGGGGAGCGTGTCTATGATATTTCGAAAGCAGCTCGTACGGACCTGCCTGTTCTAGGGCAAGAGGATCGGAAGGTTTGTTTTCAACCCCCTGTCCATCTATTGGCCTTTACTAACGAATCTGTATAGCGTAAGAAGCCAGGCGATATAGAAGTAACGTTAGATCCAAGTGAATTAGAGAACGCGGATGGATTGAGTAGTGAGGCAGTTAAGGCACAATATGAAGCGCAGCAAGAACAGCAGAGAAGGGAGAGGCAGGGGTTCCAGGAAGACTTGAGCGATATGATTGCGGCGGAGAGTAGGAAGAGGCAAAAGAGGGATGAGGAGAATGCTAAAAGGAAGAAGGATAAATACAGGTTTTAGATGAGATAAGCGAAAATGAAGGAACGGAAAATATGTGGTTTGTACTTTTTATACTTGCGGTTTTGGTTCCTTTTCTTCTACTTTTCCTTCCTCTGTTCTTGACATTTTCCCCTTTCCTTAATAGGTTGTTGTGTTCTATTATTAATAAGGGTTGGCTTTCTGATCATCTGCATACCGATAAAATTACGAACAAAAAACAACATAGGTGTTATAAATCAGGAGCGAACGGAGTATGTGGATTGTTGATGAGTAAAGAAGGCATGTGGAAATTTTCCCTTTTACTCTATGTAAAGTAGACCGAGTATTGGTGTTTTTTTCCTTCTTCTATTTCAATGACGGAATCTGAGCAATCTTCCTTTATAGGATGAGCGATGAAAACTAAGACGACATTATTTCACATAGTGGCATAGTCCCCCAAAAGAACGAAGATGGGACCTGGGTGCTGATTTATAAGTAGGGTTAGGGGGATAGGCAGGCTCCGGGAAAAAAATAATGGCCCTTTTTATAACCAACTCTCTATCCAAATTCAATGGATATTAGAAGTTAACTGAACTCTTGCTGAAACCACTGATACTGGTAACGGGAGCATGCTTATGTTGCTTCAAGTCTCCCAACCTCTCGGGCAGGCACAAGTAGCAAAACGTAACGGGTGATAATTTGTGAATGATCGGTAACGAGGACTGTAATAGGCATACACTCGTGTCAGTCTACAGCTACTGTACGAATAGACTATGAAAGACTCTGGGCGATTATTCACTTTGTCGATCGATCGCCGCAAATGCAGCAATGTATGCAACCCCCATGCTAAGTTACAGACACTGCAAGGGGTCTGCAAGGGGGTCTGCATTTCATCACTTCTCCCCAAGATAGTGAAACTCGAGGATTATTTTCCCTGGAATGAGTTACGCGCACGAGTGATGGTGTATGAGTAAGGTGAATGCAGAGTTAGGACTTCCCCCCCCCCCTCATTGCTGCGCCACACCACGAGTATGTGGCTAGATACGGGGCTAATTTCTAGTTTACATTATATCAGTACTTCCCTAGCTGTGTTTATTTACGACTGTTAAACTACTAGCCTCTATGTAGCCCTACATTTATTCCTTTACAGTCAATATTTCCCTGGTACTAGACTTGCTCTACCAATAGATCGAGCCCAGTCCATTATCCTTGGCTTTGGGAGATGACCCCACCCCACCCCACCCACAATTTTTCAGTTAAATGTTGGGAGTCTAAGAATGACAGAAATTCCAACGCAAGAAGTATGTACCATCCAGTAAACATAAGCTATAGTGGGGGGGGTCTATCACCTCAAAACATGTATATACATAACGGAAGAAAGAAAGGGGGAAAGAAAGAAAAAAACAGCCTCTCCGGCGACGCTTGATGCAAGGGCCATAAACTCAAAAAGAGAATTCGTTGTATAGGTCTCAGGTATTTGTTTACGGCTAGAAGTAAGGAGTGCTCTTGAGATCTTAATTTTAATTTCTACCTTTGATCAAGGGGAACACCCCCAAGATTTCATGTGGCGGCGGCGTAGTTCCCGGCACTATGTGCGGTAGGACTCCAAACAGTGAAGGTCTCCGATATGCTTTACGGAGGTAGGTGATACCATAAACACCAATAGACCAGTGACGGTCTTTTTTATAAGCGCTAAGTCAATTAGCCCACAACAAGAAAGCTAAGTCTCCCATAAAACCTGCGGGCTCAATATTATATAGAATATTTTTATCGAGACTTGAGCCCAAAATCAGACTTTAGACCTATACGTGTGGCCACCAGTGAGTACGCGATGGCACATCTAATCCAGTCTCAATCCCCAAATCTCACTCGGATAAACCAACACACCAAGTTTTATCTCACAGCACGGGCCCCGAAGGCAATGAAATTAAATTTTTATTATACTAAGGAGAATCTTTACGCCAGGTAAATAGCCTTCCTCCAGGAGGAGTTACAATCAACGTCACAGATCCGCCCTCGTTCTTTCAATCGCCTCCTTCGCCACCGTTAGGTTCTTCTCTTCTACCGCCAAAAACCTCCAATCCCACGCCGCATCATCGCCTCCAAAATCTCTCAGTATCTCTCCCAATACCTTTGTTATCTCGGCTTTACATAACCCATTCTTCCCTCCTAGTCCTACTCGCTGATCCACAGTCATAAAGAATCTAGATATCTCACATGGCCTCGGAACACCCCTAGTACAGGTCTCCCATAACTCATCCCATGCATCTAGTAGGTTCATTCTCGTCTCTTCTTCGCAGTTTAGCCCTGCCTTACATGAATGAGGGTATGTGAAGCCTCCAAACAATGCTTTCCCAGACCTTAGTAATTCCACTCGTTCGACGTAGCTCGCCCAACATCCAGAAAACGCATACTGAACTTCGGCCGGGATAATACGAGTATACTGTTCTCTATGCGGACCCTCTTTGTACTGCGGAAGATCATTAAGGATTGTGGTGAGAGCTTCTAAGTATAGCTGTTTGAGTATTTTGGTGACTTCCGGAGTAGTTTTCCGGTGGTGTGTTAGGTAGCGAATAGTTGCGATTGCTGAAAGTGGTTGAAAGAGGGATAAAGTCTTAAGGAAACTAATACAGAGAGAGAGAAGAGTCGGGATAGAGTAGGAAATGCTGAGGTGGAGAAACTTGGTGAGGTTTTCGGGTGTTATTTGTGTTTTTTCCCTAGGTAATGTTAGGCTACTAGTAGAAAGAGAGCAAACATACAACATGGAGGGTTGAGCATACCTGCAGGAATATATATAATAAAATAAAAGCTCGATAGTCTTCACACTATCGTCAAGAGAAATGAAATAGAAAATATCCCGTACTGGCTTAGCCCCCCGCTTCCCAACCGCAAGGCTACAGGTTCTTTTGGTGGCCCTCCCAGACCTCTGAAGGCCTGTATCTTCGAGATTCTTCCAGAGTCTTGGTAGTCGCCCCATCGCCAACGCTTTCTTCATTACGGCGCTATAGCGGGCTAGAAGGCTTGAATGGACACGATAGGATCTATCACGGCAGCTTATAATCGTGTCGCCGTCCGCGAAATAAAATAACCGTGAGGGATGTATGGGTGCTGAATATGAAGTCGCCTTGCTAGTTTTGGTGGTAGCAGCCATTGCGAAATTTTTAATCACGTACTCTTGGTTATGGGTTCTGATTGTTCGGTTTGGGTTGGTTTGTGCAAAAAAGAAAGTTTTGGTTGATCAAAGTAAATCGCGTTTTTTTTTCTTGGTAGATTTCCAGGTAGTGATGTTACATAGAGAAGTGATAAAGAGTGACTATGATCTGAAGAATGGGAAGTTGTGAATGAAGAAAGATCAAACTCCTCGAGTCCATAGAAAGTTTATAAGCACATTTGAGTGGGGGGGGGTAGGAAGGGGGAGGCTTAGAATAGCTTTTGTAAAAGAAAATTCATACTCCCAGCTTGGGATAAAATGCGATAAACTCCCATGTGGCGCAGACAGAAATACGGAGTCGGATCCAGACCTGCAAACTGTGTGGTGACGAGAGCCCAGAGAACTCTTGGGTCAGGGATTACCTGGTCGTTAAACATTTCTTTTTCTTTTCTTCTTTATGTCTTCCCGAGTAGAAAATTGACTGCGTCAGGTCGAGAAAGACCCAAAGGTTAAAGCGACGTTGAGTTGGAACGGCCCGGGTACGGTAAAGGATGTTTTACAGCTGAACCATTGGGTTTAAGTGTCTTGGATGCTCCGTAGGGTATGTTGTTCAGAAAATAAAAAAATAAAACTGACGCAATGACCGCCCAAATCCGAGGGTCCAGGCCCAAGTCGACAAAAAAAGCGGTCGCTAACTCTGAGGGGTGTGCATTGGTGTGGAGGGAACCGGAAGGAACAAGAGAGTCTGGAAGCGAAGCAACGGTAAGTATTAAAATTTACTTGCATTTTTGAACCTTGCGTCCATACCTGCTTGTATGTATGGACAGCAAAAGCCAAATGCTTAGGTGTAGCTATTCACCAGAGAGATAAATGTAAAGCGTAGATCCCTGGATCCAGCCCCACAAAGTGGTGACAGCTCTAGATCGGTCCGAAAGGAACGCTTTTCTCCGTAGCCTTGTTACATATCTGTCAGACTGCACTGTGATACAAAACTCCCCGCAAAAGTCGGGGAGGGGTCGAAAGCCTGGGCCTGTCTGTCGTTAGGCGGCACGATCCCAGGCCAGCCTCTCAACATTGGCTATCGCGATAAACGCCATTGATCCAAGAACAAATACCTTTGATATTGCTTTTTCCCCACGAGGACCTCAGACCATCGAGAGCCCTTTGTTGGGAGCCACGAGCCACGTTTTCCCGGTGGAATGGATATGCTTTTGGCTGGGTTTGCGGCTGCTTTGGTGGTAAGGTAAGGGACTTTTCATTATCTCGGTTACGCCGGTTATGCCGAGGTAGGCCAGGCTGGCCACAAACAAAGCCTTTCGGCAATGAAACGAACTCGGGAGAGATGCATGTACCTGGCCGGGACAACTTTCCCTGATGTATAAATGTGCTGTCTATGATTGGAAAGCTGCTGCTTAGGCCAGTCCATCAGCAAATATGTATATGCTAATATTGAATTCCGTTGTCTCTCCACCCCGATCTCAGGCCTCTTGTCAGCTTGTATCCAGCGCCCATCAAGGCCAGATCGTTCCAGGGGGAAAGTTTGGATCGTGGCTTTTCTTTTGAATTCTGACAACGTCATCCACCCAAATAAGGTTATTAGCGTGTGCGCCAGCTGGGACACAAAGGCTAGGGGGTCTAGGAGGGCCTAGGCCTTGCAAGCACTAAGGGGGTCCCCTACTTATCATTCTGAGAGATAACGACCTGGTTCCCGGTTATCTATGTATGGCGCCCGTGATTAGTCGTTTATAATAGGTACAAGCTTTTTATAGGAGTACCTACTCGAACCGCCTACAAACTTACTCATCCAAGCTACGGTGCCCAGGGGATATTAGTACCAGCTTACTAGCAAGTGCGAGTACACAGACGGCAAGTAACACGCACTCTACCCCGACAAACTACCTTCCCCCCAGGTCGCTCTAGATCTATGTGGTACATAGTATTTGGTACGCAAACTCGATTATGAGTCGGCTTTCGGCCATTTATCTTTGGCATTACCTTTACACATTCTCCTAAACTTATACCCGAGAATTTGCAGCGACCAGTATTAACAGTACCGCATACACGTGATCCCCCGTCCGGTAGAAAGATTAACCGTGGAGAAACCCCGTAGTGCCTTGGTCGGGGACTACGGCACAAAGTCCGATGAATGAGAAGTGATTCGAATACGCCTATAAGCAAAGTGTCTCTTTCCCAATGCCCTTATGCTTCCGGTGATGGCTGAGAAGCGAGTAAAAGAAACAAGGGAATGATATAACTAGTGACAGATATAGTATCACGGACTCATGAGATCTTTACCGGCCTATCTTCTAGGGCACGCACGGTACATTTCTTGTTTATTTACGATCACCAGATATCACGCCTAACCCCATGACCGGGCTGGAACAAAAGGAATGATCACCTGTCAACCTAGATGACCAAAACTACCTAAAGAGCCTCATCCTTCCCCACATAGAAAGTCACGTTTCGTGCTCCGCAGGCTAAATCCCCCGAGACACAAGACTTGGCACAAAGGTCACACTGACATGCTATTCCAAATGCGCTATCTGCTTTACGCACAGGCGTTCCTAATGACCTCCGTCTCTGCTGTAACCCTCTAGCGAGCCGAACGCTTAGGATAGCTGGGCGCAACTCCAAATAACCGGGAGAACCCTTGTATGCCACAAATGAAACGGAGCTGCTGGTCTCGCTTAATATCTGAAATCCGTGGATCCCGGATGGCGTATTGTATGAGCATACCATAGAGAGTACTGCTGCATATGAGGGAGATACCGGGGTATCGGGCAGTTCAGCGGTCTTATGTGTACGATCATGTACTGACACCACTGAAGACAGTTTCAGTACCAACGGTCAGCAGGGCGGAGCTTTAGGTGGAAGGATGTGCCTCTCGGAGTGTACGACCTTATCGGTAGCTCGGTATATCTGCGGGCAGCCCATCCGCAGACCACCGGGGAGAAGCCGAAACCTCATGACAACGACTTCGAGCGAGTGATAACTTATGATTAACAATTCCTTCTACTTTCAATCATGGCTTTGGGAAGCTTCCTAGATGGGAAATTATATTGTATGGATTCCCGAAATCCCTCTCCCTTTAAACTCTTACAACAAGCAAAAAATCGACTAATCATATCTTGACGAGTGATAAAACATGCTCTGGGGGCCAATATCCCAATCTCAGTTTTCGCCTCCAAATATATAATCAAGCCCATTAACAGCTCAAAAAATATCTCTGGATCACTGGTAAATCGTATCGATCGTTCTGGACCCGGGAATGGGAGCCATATATACGCCACTGGCCTATAAATTCGGGCCTTTTGCACCTCTGACCGTGGAGCCGGAAAGTGGATCCCACTGGACTGGGGGTCAGTGAGTATTGTGGGGAAATTTCCGGTAATCTACACTGCCGACATCATCACGCTTCTCTTCAGATAACTTGGGGTCTAAAGTGGCATGTTTAGACATGATATAATGGGTTTCCATGTGGCTCAGGGTTAGGAATAGCATTATTGCCCTGGGTTTGACGTATGGAGAGATTTAATGCCGAATGCAAAAACGTGCGAAGACCGTTGCCAAGCCGGGATACCCACATAAGGCCATAACTACATGTGCCCCCGCTTATTGCTCTGTGTGGATTGATATAATAGCGATAGTTGAAAGGCAACGCGAATTTGTGAGGACATACACCACATGGGTTAGTGAGAGGTTTGAGAGTTGGTCCCATAAGAGTATTAGCTGCCAGGATATGACAGATAGTTTCTATATTTGACTACATGGAGGATTTGGATATGGTATTTAAAGGGGGGTGGGAAAGAAAGGAGACGAACGGAATTCCAGGTTTCTTGTGGTACCTCATTCGAGCTTTCACGAGCTCTCTTCAACTCTCTCCAACCCCCCCCCAAGGTCAACTATTCGTGAATAAATAAATGAGCAAAGTGATTACCGTAATATCCGAGTAGACCCGCGGTCTGGTATGCGTTGCATTTGCCCAATCCTACACTTACTTGCTTTGCCTCGCCCGTCCATCCCATTTGCCTGCCACGTCCGCGCTCCCGTCACAGCTACATGTGGGATGATAACTGCCGTGACCATATTTGTTCCTCCTCCTCGGGTGGTTTTCTAGCACCCGCCCCCCCCCCCAACGCGCGCGAGGTGTTTACCTATTCTCTTCCTCTCCCGGTCCTCTGTTCCGGTCTTCCCCCATCGCCTCCCTAGAAATCGCCCAGGGGAATAGTATCTCTAGAACTCAGGAACCGAGTTACCGCTCGAAATTCTTTGCTGTGTCTGTGATCCCACGTTCGTTCTCTCGTTCATAGTTTCGGCTCCCTCTCTCCCCGAAACTTGGGACAACGGAAATCCTGTTTCTTCTTACTCGAGTAGGGGCCCATCGTGCATACAGCTACATAAGTGATAGAATTAAAAGTGCTGCAGGCAGGAGGAGTATCTATCGACGGAAAAGAGAGAGAGAGAGAGAGAGGACAGTGGCGGGCAAGACTGAACACCTAGCCTCCCCTGGATCAAGACACGGCAACCTCTTGGTCGACGACCCGCTGTAACGGATATCGCTGTACCGATTCGCACGATTGACCGAGGGGAAAAGTTTCTGCGTCTTGGATTCAGGAAAAAACGGAGGCAGATATATATATATATACGACACGAAAGATTACGACGCCCAGCTTCCTTCACGTTTTTAATTTATCTGAGCAGCTGAGGTTGATCAAGCGACCACCCTGCATCACAGTCTAATTTCACAGTCCTCAGTAAACTCATCCTCAGCTTCCTAGAATACCTACGGGGGTTGAGGTCTAGGGGCAAGAAAGAAGCCTGTCCCATTTAATACGGCCTCAAGATCTTCCGGTTATTCACACATCAAACTACTGCCCTGCCTGACCGCTTCCCCGCCAGTGCCCACTAAGCCTCCGTGAATCCAAGGGTCCACCCCTGGTCATCCACCGAGACGGAATTAGGTTGTTATTTGCGCAGCACTTAGTTAGCAGCCAGCAGTTGAAGAATCAAGATGATTACGGCCGCAGGTGCCGGTGCGTCCTTCATCGCCGTTCCTCCAAAGAGACTGAAGCCAAAAACACCGAGGTCGCCTCGAAACACCACAGTGAGTTCTGCCCCAGGTTCTCGCTCCAATAGCCAGCAATCTCGAATACGATCGCCCTCATCTCCCCCACATCCACAAGAAGCAGCCCCTAGTGCCCAAGGCCCAGCTCCTAGTTTCCAGTCTTTTCTATTCTCTTCTAGGAGTTCTGTGTCTTCGTTTTCCGAGCCAATCGTTCCAATCGCCCATCATCACCTGCCCATCTACGAAGAATCCGACTATTCGAGAAGCTTTATAGACGAAGATTTCTTTGGCCGGCACCCACTTGCGCAGGCCGAGGATCACGATCCCCCTTCACCGAAGTCTTTTTATAGTGCAGAGACGGCTAGCACAACAAGCACTACTAAAGCCGGGGGTCGGTCTTCCGAGGACTCAGCAGTGTTCATTACCCAGCTTCAACAGCCACCTCCCCGTAAGACAGCCCGAAAACTTCAGCGGCCGAGACCAAGCAGCCCCCCCACTTCTTCTCAGCACAGTCTATCTTTGATCTCTCCTAACACTTCTCCCTCTGGGCTAGGAATCAATACTTTTGCAAATTACACAAGTGGTCATCTATCTGGATATTCAGCAGGCTCACAAGCGCAGTATGGTGAGCATTATACAGGTCTAAAAGATTTTGAAAATGTGCGTGCTTTTTTTCTACCGTTGACGTCAGCGTGTCTATATTTGTGTCTCCGAGGGCCTGTATCCTCGTTAATACATGATCACCGGAAAGCTGACATTCTCTTATTTTTGCATCTTCTTTTGTGCTATGTAGATGTCTCTAAACAATTCTATACGCGAAGTCTGTATTGCCGTAGTAGGGGCATACGGCGTAGGAAAGAGTACCTTTATTCAAAAAGCCTATGACCTGAAATCTTCGTCTTGCAAAGATATGGTTTCTTCCAAGATTATGACTGTTGAGCGGTCACCATGTAATGTCAAACTGGTCGAGATAGATTGGGCGAAACTCGACTTTGAGTCTCAGCCGTTGGTTTGGCCACGGGTGGGTATTTTCTGATTCGTATTTTTGCCAAATACATATATGGGTCGACTGGCATAATCACTAGAGACTGTTTTTCGCTGATAGTAAAACTAGATGGCGGCAGATGGCCAGAGATTACCATTCGTTGACGGCGTACTTATTCTATACGACGTGACAAATCCGGCAAGTATTTCAAAGCTATCTGACTCTCTCGGTGAGTGGAAACCTTTCTCTGTAATTCGCCTGACCTTTTATGTATCTTTGTTTCTCTTTTAACTCTCTTTCTATTGTTTCTTTCGCTGATCATGGTTTTGAATAAATTAGACGCTTTTGCAAGGGCTACTCTCCCGGCCCTGGTGGTCTCGTGCAAATGCGACGCACCACAGCGCCAGTTAAATCCCAACAGTATCGAAAATCTGGGGGTAGTTGGCGGGTATGAGACAATGCAAACTTCGGCTGCTTCACCTGACTCTCAGAAGAAGTGCGTGGGAATGATGTTGAATATGATCGTCAGGAAAAATGGTTTGTGCGCTCCGGTCCTTCTTTGCTTTTGTTCTTTTCTAGATGGATTTTGTTTCCCTTACGTGGTGGTCGCTGCTTTGTGCTTTTTCCCGCTTTGTTTTCGCCTGTTTTCACTGTTGTCCTCTTCTGGTTACGGTAAAATTGGATACCGATTCCCCCCCCCAGAATCCCAATAAGGGTAATCGGCGTCGGCGGGATGTTTATTTTGTTTCGGCTGCAAGTACCACTTTCCCTATCAGATATCTATTTTCTATCACCTTGCTGTTGCCAAAATGCAGGTGCGGGAAAAGGGATAGAGTACGGGGCGACATCTATCATCCATCCCTCTCATGTCGCTTGGCTGGGATGATGCTTTTGTCCTTTGCACTCCGCAGCCGCATCGTTGCGTGCTTTTCATTGAATGCCAGCACACCCTCTTGTCCTCAGGACTTGGAGATTGTCAAAGACCAAAGAACAAGGATAACAGTCAATGGCCTTTTGCAACTTCACAGGCCCATACTTTTCATACTTTCCACCCCATCGCGTTTCTAACAGAGCACATATATTGGGCGTCATTCTATTGTTCCCAAATGCTAATAGTTTGGTCTGCGGCTCCAGAGAAGAGTGCGCGACACTTGAATGGTCGACGGCGTGCCAATTCGTCTGCGACGAACAACAGCCGAACGACATCTCCGAGACCTTCAACTGGCCGAAGCGGACATAGTCGCGCAAGCTCCGAATTCTCGACAACATACTTGAAGGAAGGTCCCGAGGGCTCATCACATGGGCATCCCAGGTTATCGAGGCCGCCGATTAATCCAGCATTAGGAACACTGGCACTCAACACCTCAACCTCCTCCCATATCTCCTCATTACAACCTGGCGTACAGTGTTTAGACACAAGATCCCAGCGAGGGTCTGGTGGTTCAACACCACAAATTACTCTTTCTTCGACTGGTGGGCCATACCTGGAGGTTGTATCGGATAGCCCATTCAGCATGACACAACAAAATCTGGGAGCTACAAGTTTGCGCTCCAACTCTATATCATATCACGAGTCCGACAGAGCTCGAAATTCGTCATTTTTAGACATGGATGACGATGATGCGCCCAAAGATCCTGATGACATACCAATACTTGAACGTGAAGGTGGGATGGATGAGTTTGAGGAGGGCGAGAGGCCAGCGCAGAGTAGGGGTTATACATGGGATGAATTGGTTGATAGATTACTTCGGCAAACGATGTCTCGAGGTGACCAGGACTTTGCGACGATTTTCTTATGCTTTTTCCGTAAATTTGCGCCACCACGGGACCTACTCAATTCAATATTAGAACGATTCGACCAAGCTAGTTCCGACGTAATTGTTTTGCACCGGATTTCAGCTCAACTTCGGTACTGCAACATCTTGCACCAATGGGTTACATCGCATCCTGGAGATTTCGCACATCCAAAAACACGGCAAAGGCTATCGAGTTTTTTAAATGTGATTTCGGGGAACAGGAGCTTGGCGTTACTGGCGGGGGGGATGAGGCAGACACTGGCACAAGGACATGAAGATGATGATAGTGTGTGGGCAATTTCTGACTCTGATACTGAGAGGAGGGATAGTCTAAGGAGTTTCTTGACAACCCATTCATTATCACAGGATAGTGTGACAACAGTGGACGGATATATTGGTACCCGTACTGGTTCTGAGGGTGCCCTTAACGTTCCACCAGAAGCAGAATTCAATAAAAGAAGGGCATCTGAGGTGCCTACTATGTCGACAACAATCACCGCATCTTCGTCTCAATCATTGCTACGGGGAGATCTTGGATTCATTGCATCATCAGCACCGTGGAGCTCTCAATATGATTTATTTATGGGGATATCTGACGACGACATTGCGACTGAATTAACAAGGATTGATTGGTTAGAGTTTTCTCGGATTAAACCAAGGGACCTGGTGCGACATGTTAGTATCCCAGCGGACCAGAAGGATAAATATCCAAGTTTAAAACATGTCAACCAGCTGATCAGCCACTTCAACCACGTTGCGTACTGGGTGGCGAGTGTAATACTCGAGAAGCCAAAGCCGAAACACAGAGCTAAAGCCTTAGAGAAATTTATGTCTATCGCTTGGGCAAGTCCATCTATTTACGATATTCTTGGAGTATAGTATGCTAACAGCCCACCACAGACACTTAGGCATATGAATAACTATAACGCTCTTGGGGCTGTTATAGCTGGGATAAATGGCACAGCAGTCCATCGACTCAGTATTACGAGAGATCTTGTGGACCGTAACGCCCATAAACGGTTTATGAGGCTAGAGTTATTGATGGGCACACACATGAGCCATGCTAAATACAGACTAGCGTGGGAAAATACATCGACCCAACGAGTCCCATTCCTTCCGCTCCACAGAAGGGATTTGGTATCTGCAGAGGAAGGTAATCGGACGTTTCTCCAAGATGGAGAAAAGATCAACTGGAATAAGTTTCAAGTGATGGGAGATGTTTTGATGGTCATTGTGAAGAGCCAGGCAACTCCATACAGGGATTTAGTCAGGCATACACTGGTAGAGAAGTTGATTAATGATGCCGTATCGAGTATGAATGACGATGTAAGTTGATTCCATCTATATTCTAGCTCCTCGCCAGGGGAATCTTTTCTTCTCCACTTCTTGGAAAAGAAACCGGGTTTTAAGAAACATTTGTTTTTGTGGTATTCAGGAATTGATGATTCTCCAGGAACTTTACGAAAGAAGCGTCCAACTCGAGAATAAAGGAGCAAAGGAGAAGACTAAGGGGAGGTTTTGGCCGTGAAGATTTTTATGGAACAGGCTGAAAGAATCCAATATTCCAAAAAAGTAAACGAAGGTTTGTCATGATTATCTTTTCTCTACTCAAGTGAATACCACCCTAACACTGAAACTCAATAGTTTTTAGCCTGTTTCTGGATTTTGTATTGGCGTTGTTTTCTCAGATTCTTTTTGTTTTTGGGAAATGTTTGGGGTTATTATATTTTGAATTTTATCGCACTCTTATGCTCGGTAACGACTTACGGCATATTTACTTGTTTGTACTTTTGATAGTAAGCATCATGAGGGGTTTTTTTTATATTCTATTTCAGGAAGGATACCGAATTTCATGTTATTATTCTGCATATGGGGCATTTCTTACGATCATATTCTTTCTCAATAGGCTCGGCTGGCTCTTTCTTAACCGCTTTATTTCTTTATTTTTCTCTCTCAGTCTTGATGGCAATGGTGTTTGGAGGATGTATTTTTTTCTTTGGTTTTGTTCTTGGGGCGGGATTTGTTCGAGCGTTATCTAGCGGCAAGCGACAAAGAATCCCAATATTGAGGTGTCTATCTGCTTCTCGGAGTAGATATTGAAGCACCGTATCAAAAATACAATTGGGTCCATATTATATTTCTTGAAATTAAAAAACTAGATAAATATACATCTAAATGTGGCTATATATATAATTAAATGGTAATGTAGGGTATGTAGGCCTTTTACCTGAAATTATAATATCATGCCTCATCACTCGAGCTATCGCCGAGTGATATGTAATGATTTTTATTTTTCCCCCTCATTAAAGACATGAGGCCAAAGGCTAGGGTAATCCTCCACTCTGGCCTATTGCCCTAACACAAGTATGTAGTATCAAAGTAAAATAACAAACAACAGTTATTATCAAGTATCCCTACCCAGCTCGTCTTTCTTTATTCTACATTCTGCACCCCGCGTAATATGCAATGAGGACTAATCATCTTTCATGATCCTCACCCTAAGGATACATAACTAATAAGATTTGGTTGCTAGGAAGATTAAAACCTAACTTAGGTACTTAGGATGGCAAAATTTTGAGTTTGGACCTGGCGACTCTGTACGTACTAGATAAGAAGGCATCAGTGGTGCGAGTGGCTCCCTACCTGGAAATCTTTGTAGGTCATGTCATCCACCAGCTTCACATCGATCGCAGCATAGAATACTGCCAAGTCCTGAATTTATAAAGCCTTTTGCTTTCATCTACCACTATCTTTAGATATTATCCTTGTTGCGTCTTTCGAGTTAGCTGGTGCATTGAGTATACACCACACTTAATAACAAGACTTCTTCTAACCACCGTGCACAGGAGGTCCGGTCACGTAACATAAACGAGATAGAAGATATCTACTATTACTATTAGATAATAATCACAGCCTGGGAAGATGAAGCATATAGTTAGTAGGTTACCTGCCGGAGACTTACCTCAGGGAATATCTGAGCGACTGGGAGACGGACGAGATCCTTGAAAAATGTTCGATGCTCGATGCTCGAATCTCTGCTATCTGAGAACGAGGATGATCAATGATGATGTCTTCGATGAAAAAAGTGAGAGCTATAAACTACTACCTATATGCCGGACTGCAGCGACTACTTCGTCATAATTACGAAAGTGAAAGGCCAGAATCCCCCCCCCCCGCCAAAAACTTCCCTTAAGATTAATGAGCTAATACATGGAGTTAAATTATCTTATGCTTCTGATAAATAAATACACTTCCTGTTATCCGATATAGAGCCTTAGGAGGTAAGAAGGAGTGGGATTGAAATGTGGTTTTTAGATAGAAACCCTTACCCTAAGGCCTAATTGGGTATTGTGGGTCTAGAGATCTGTAAAGAATTCGCCCAGGACTCCCCACAAATACCTAGCTAGTAGTCCTTATTAACACTCAAATTTCCTCTAAAGCCTATACACCTGGTAGCGGAGAGTCATTCTTTGGAGGGGTACGACAATTGGGTTTGTCTTTGGGAGGCAGGCTTCACTAGTGCTACCTAGGGCCTCCTTCAATAAAAAGTATAGCGTTTTTATATAAAACTGTGGGAGTAGATATCTAAAGTCTCTGGACAGCTGTAGTCCCACTGCTTCAAGGTGACCCAATCAGGTAATATGGAAGGGCATTTGGTCAAAAACCTTGCTTCCACCCCTCTCCCTCTTACCTCCTAGGGATCTATAAATAAGAGGAAGTGTATTTACTTATCAGAAGTATAAAAAAAATCTAGCTGCATTTGTTAGCTCATTTATGGGGAAATTTTTGGCGCGGGGATTTTGGCCTTTCACTTTGGTAATTATGGCAGAGTTGTCGCTACAGTTTACCGTACATTTTAAAAGAGGGGCCCGAGGAACAGCTTGCGCCATACCCTATTACCTAACAGCAGGAATCGAAATCATATAGCGAGTCCTTAAATATTAACTACATTTGGGCTCTTATCCACACCCCTAATGACCCATATGTGGTAATTCTCCAATATTTGTCGTGGCTGGGGATATGTATAAAGCTTCATGAAGTTTCCGACTGGTACCTTTTGAGTACTTACTCTAGTCTATAAATATTGAAAGTGGGTTGTTTGATAGAAATTGATCTGGAATGTTTTATTCTTGGGAAGAAATATTACTATTACTAAGTGATTAATTTCAAATTGAAGATCTGTGATATAGAGTGGTGAATAATGGGGTCAAGAAATGGAGACTCAGGGCTAAGAAAAATTTGGATAATCGGATCGGTGTCTGTTTTGTTGTGGAGGAAGAGACCCCTAAAATGTGATTAAGAAGCGGGGGGTATTACCTAGGGCTTCTGGGTCTATATTCAATTAAGTCTGAATACTACTGTAAGCATTGTTCGGTATCGTATGATTAGTTGAGCAAGGGAAAGATAAAATTCTTGCTGGACTCTTTATTCAACCAGAGGAAATTCACAGGGAAATTTATTTGATGACCCTAGATTTTTCGTTTTTCTTTTTCCTTAATAATTGTATGAGCCCTTAGGCAGCTTGATAGCCCAGAGATTATCGCGAATATCTTATGTGTAATTCATAAACCCAGTCAGCCTTCCTTGGTCTTCTTTAGCTCATAATACTAATTATTATCATATTCCGGGGGGGGGGGCATCATTAGGTAATTGGATTGTTAATTCCTAGGGTATACCAAATCCGATTACTCCGATATTAACTGGAGGACCTGCAGCGGGGGTAGCGAAAGCTTGTGGTATTGTGAGGGGTGGTAGTATATTACCCATGGATCTCTTGCGAAGTATGTGGTACATAATGCAAGTAGTACATGTCAGTGTCGATGTACATAGTACATAGTACTGAGACAATAATATCTCTCTCCACTTACCATAATTACCGTATATCTCGAGAGAGATTTCCGTGATTCTTAGTTTTATATCGAAGCCTTGCTAAACACTTCCCATGGGATGTTTTCGAGGTGGCAAAGAAGCAGCGCTGTATACAAATAGTTTTTGATGGAGATGATCTTGCCCTTTCAGCTGTTGCTGCAAGTTACCAGACCATAGGTGGATTTGAAATAGCTGAGCTGGAACAATTTTTGAGGGACGTGCTCAGACCCTAATATAGTTAGTTTTCTTCAGGCAGTCTAGCTAGAGAATAGATTTGTAATGAATGATTTTTTTATTTGCTATCGTAAAATATTTGCAACGCAGGTTTTTTGAACTCCGGCAGCATTACCGGGTCCGGATCTGATGGAAGAGCTCTCAAGTCCGCGGCATTCTAGAAAGGGAAACGAATCACCTTTCCTGCAACCACCAAGTTCCACCGCCACGGCACCCAAGCCGACATTGAACCATCGTGGTGCTGGCACGGGCAAGGAACCGTTCAGCCTGAGTGTTTAACCCCCCCTCTTAAATTTTGTGAAGGGGAGAGGTAGCAGTACCAAGAATAGTATTGTATAGCTAGTGTGTGGAGTGGGACATAGTGGGGTCTTTGAGGAAAGGCCGTTTTACTTGCATTTGCTTCTTATCGCTAAGGCGGAGTTCAAGGCCCGGTTCCAGTAGTTTATCGATCGCTCACGGGGAGCTTAGGAGCTATTTGTGATACTGGTCATATACAATATGTAGCTTTACAGTAATCTACTCTCCATAGGACTGCTATCGAGTACTCACCGGCCACTACTGGGCTTATTTGATAAGCCTCAAGCAGCGTGCAAGATGGAGGCAGAGTCTACAGCATGATCCGGTTAATTGGCTGGTTTTTACACTGAATGGCATAGATAAGTATCAAATTCTAGTGTTCATATATACACTCTCTCTTTTCCGCGGCCTTGTGCGACAGTCCCCCCGGATCTCACTTTCGTACCATAAAAAGTGAGATCACAAGCCTAACCCAGAGAATATTGCAGGAGACAAAGGCCTATCCGGTACTGCCAAGATTCCGAGATACCTAGGTGTATCTTACATACCCGAGATCCCTGACCTGATACTGGCTTGTCTAATCAGTAGATATGCATACGAGATGATAACCTCTGCATGAACCGTCGTACATACACATGCGCTGTTGAGTGTCGGTGGGCATTGCATGGCATGGCATGGAAAATCTATTCCAATATCTTTCTTTATACAGTTCTCGGGTAATGGCTGGAGAAAGCCGCGTCTCAAGTTCCCTTCGTTGCCAAGCCAGCTTGGACAAGGCTCCTAAAGGCCTCAATCGCAACAAACTTGATATAGAATCCCCTACCACTTAAGTTTATACCCGAACAGTGCGCATAGACTACTTGAAATTAAGGGGGCCATGAGAAGAAAGATTCTATTTGGTTTAATGCTGTGGACGAACTGATAGAAACTTTCACCATGTATCACTCGAATGATACAGTATATATTGTCTCATTATTTATACCTACTTCCCTATCTATTTATATTGTATATGTATAGAGAGATATATTTACAGGAGAGGCTGGCTATAAGAATACAGTCGGGACTAAAAATTACCGCAAATTTAAAGAAATATTCTTATAAAAAGTGTTTTCTAGCCTAAAGCGAAAAAAATATTACCAGATATAGTCCACTAAGGATCTTTTAGGGTCTTGTGCTAAGAATATTCTTATAGATAATATTCTATAGCCAGATTCTCCTGTAGTTGTGAACAGGGACAGCGGGGTATGTACTATGCAGAAGGTAAATATCAAGAACTCAATGCGAAACGAAGCCTTGGAGGAGCTCCAGAGGCAGACGAGTACTGAGGGCTTACTACAAAACGTGACTTTCCTCTATTGGCTATCCAAACCCCCCCGAGGGTTAGAGCCATTGGTTCCTGAACGCATGAAATTAGGATATGATGCTCAAACAACTTTTTAGGCTATATATTCCTTTAGCCACTCAAACTAGGTAAACACGTCTAGCTGTGCCTTGGAGTATGCAGGAACGGGCGGGGACCCGACAATAATCTTATCTGGCTTTATAGATGCTGTCACTTAATAGAGATATGATGTGAGGGTGGGCATATCAGCTCTTTGTGATTATAAAGAGGAAAGAAGGTTGTGGCGGTAGTGGAGGGCAATCGTTAGGGCCACAGGAGTCTGAGCAGGAAGACTGTAATACATATATACATGTAGGTATTACTACTCGAGTATTGTAGTCAAGTGCTAGCTCCTAATCAGGCGAAGTTTTTTCACGTGATAGCTCACAAGCTCATTAACCATCGAACCCCCCATCAAAATTGATTCCCCTCCCCATCCCTTTCACTCACTCACACCAATCTATCAATTATCTGAACCCCAACTTCAAGATTTTGAGCATTATTATAGCACACCACATTACTGGGTTTATCGACCTTCGATAAGACTCCATCAAAGCTTACTAAGAACGGTAAGACCGCTTCCCTCTAGGAGCCTGATAATGACCTTAGTCTAAGTGGGGGTATCTTCACCAATTCTTGACTCGAGAACAGCTCCTAGATCTGTAAGAGTGCGGGGGTCTTCTGAAGGCTTATCAGCTTAGCGAAAAAGATTTACCGGTGGGGTTAGAAGAACTTGTGGGTTCCGGGGACATGCTTGGTAATATTGGTAACTACCTTCTCGAATCTCAAAAACAAAAAGAATCCAAGAACAACCTCTGCCCACCTCAAGGCTGGACTAATCTCGATATACTCTTACTCGAGTAGGTCTCTACTCGTAAACGGCTGACATTCTTAGAATTGACCAGGCCTGCATATCGCTACCTTCACGTACACATTTTCCCTAGCCTAAAGTAAACAGTGAATATTTCCTCCTTAGGTGTATTGTTGTGCTATTTGAGGTGTTTCAACTAAACCATGAATTCACATGCACTCATGCGGACCTGGTTGACTCTAAAAATGATAGCCGCTTACGAGTGGAATACTTTACGTATGCAAAGATGCAACATGCATCCAATTACGACGATCCCTTCAGAATATATGCAAGAGCTACGCGTGTGTGGAGGGGTGGGCACACTTACCCTTAATGCCCTGAACAAGTGCCCTGAACGAAGTGGAGGGCTAATGAAGGGCGGGTGAAGGGTCTACCGGACTTTTAATTGGCTGCTTCGCGAGGGGCATGCAACGCCCTCCTTGATGAAGATCACTCTCGAGTTTCTGGGGAAGGGAAGATCAAGAGAGCGCTAGAAAGTGACTGATCTGCCAACAGAAGCTAGCCTAGCAGTGGAACAAGTTTTGTTTCTTTCTGAATCATTCAGAGCTCATTAACATTTCCTCATCATGCAAATATGGCTAAAACTAAAAGCTATTCATACAATGTAAGAATATGAAATCAGAGAAAGAAAAACATCGATAAACCCTCACTAAATTCATGACAGAAAGCCAGGAGAGGGAACAGCCCCGACCAACGGTAAAATATATGGTAAAAAAAAGTAAATGCAGTAATAAAGAAATGGGTTGCGTTTCCATAAATAAAAACCCATACTAACCAAAATCCGTAGAACACCCCACTTCCCAGATCCATAGATCGTAAGGAGGAAAAAACATAAAAATAAAACCTGAGCCAAAAAAGAAAGATTTTGTTACAGTGGATAAGGGTAAAGAAAACTGCCTAAAGAAATAATTTGCCCTAAAAGGCCCCTATGACGACTAGCGCTAAAGAAATAAAAAGAAAAGAGAAGATCCATCTAATCTTCCTCTTCAAGAATGCAGTTCATTTGAGGGCTCACACTCCCATCCTGGGACCCGTGGCGTCTAGGACTTACTGATGGTGGCCGCCTGTGCCTATCGTGACTGTCGTCTAGTTCGATACCTTCCTCTGACCAACCAACCATATCACAAAACTCGCTCCATAACCGGGTGTCGTTATTGCCACCGCAAGATTTTGTGACCAAGAGATCTTTCGACCTCTTGAGCCAAGCGATATCTGGGAGCTTGTTTCGACTAGTTTCTGTCCAAAGAGGAAGGCACTGGTTCTTGAACTTTTCATCACCAACAGAGTGCTTAACCTGGTTTACCCATCTCTTATTGGCACGGTGATCGATCAGCTCGGCCATCTCAACCGAACGATCGATAAGCGGGACAAGCATTAAGGGTGCCATAGGGGCCATAGGAATGGTTGTTTCGATCTCGCCTTCAATATTCTCCATGCCATAGCACGATCCGCCCTCGTCATCGTCGCTCTTGTCGCACTTGATAGAAACAATAGAACCAGATCGTTGCCGATGATGGTGATTCAAGCAGTGAGCTTCATCACAGTGGGGAATATCGTCGAAAGTTGCTGAAAACATCATATCCTCTGTCAGAACCTCAATCTGCGGGGGTAAATCGTCAAGAGACCCAGTCCTTCGTCGACGATGATTGCGGCGGCCAGCCTCTCTCGGGGGGGAGTACTCGTCGAGACGGAGGTCACCAAGCTCTTTGGATAAGGATGCCCCGCTTGGTGCCCGACGGATGGTAAGAGATGGATGGCGGTCTGAAGAAGCACGGAAAATGCTTGAAGGAGAGCTTGGTGTTTGGCCTGGTGAAGGTCCCGGTGATTTACCAATTCTTAGGCTGAGGCCATTTGCTGACTCTCTCGATGCGCTGAATGAGATGGGCATGCCCTTTGGAGAGACTATTGTTTCCTCATGGGTAGCAGTATAAGCAGGAGGTGACACCGATGCATTGGAATGGCCTCTATGACTTGAGAGCTCAAAAGGTGAGTGGAACGCATCCACATGAAAACGGGGTGTACGAGGATCGCGGCTGCCAGATGCACTGGAAGGTGATGAAGAGGAGTGAGAACCAAGGGATGAACGATTTATAGTGGCGGTTTCCATCATGGTGGGTTTGGTTTTTTTGTTTCAAATGACGATACCAGGGCTACTAGTGCTGAAAGACCCAACGTTGAAAGAAAAAAGACAGTGCTGTATATTTATTTTATACTTGTCTTTGGGATAGTATGGTATTGGTGATTTCTGAAGGGCCGAGTGATGCTTTGAGGAAATCGATGATAGTAGTGGATTGTTGATTGTGGTTATAGGGTTATGTTTGGGTATGTTTGAACACTGATAATGCTGGAAGGGTCTAATAGACTTATATTTACAGGAGCGGGAAGCCCTCATGGGGAAGATTCCCCCGGCTTTATAGGATAGGAAAGAAACGGGCATCAGGGTGTGGAGGCGGAAGTGACAGGCGTAAAGTAGGCATAACTCCTGCCCCCTACCCCCACCTCGGTGGCTCTGTGGTTCCACTACGTAGCTGGTGGTATCAGAGCTTTGATGTGAGAGCAGCAGGTATCTAACCAGAGCTGATATCATCGACACGCAAATGCCAAGTCCTGGTCCATAACACTGGGACCCACAGGTGCTATGACCCCTTACTTACGCCCTGCGCTTGG
The DNA here is from genome assembly GCA_033030425.1 of Verpa conica. Taxonomy (NCBI): domain Eukaryota; kingdom Fungi; phylum Ascomycota; class Pezizomycetes; order Pezizales; family Morchellaceae; genus Verpa; species Verpa conica. Next base: position 2,466,936 of record JAUFSD010000003.1, read on the forward strand.
CCTGGGCACATTCGGCCTTACATAACCTGCTTCTCCACAGAGTGTTGGGCCATACGTCTAGTAACGTGTTATCAGAGTCCTGTCCTACGCCCTTTCGTTCTAACTTTTTTCTGCTGACCCATCTCGGTTCCCTTTTGTCTGCTGGGTGACGGCGGGGACACCCAATCAGGGGCAGCAGACATAACCGTGTTGACAAGGGGTCGGATGTTGCCTCCCGATTGGCGCTGATGCCCAACAGGGGCGTTTTACGGAAAGTTACCGTAGACAAAAAAAAAAACTTCGAGATACTTCACTTTGAGAAGCACACCATACAGAGCCTAGATGCACACACACCCACTGACGGCCCAGACACAGCAGGCACACGTATTTACCATCGAGACGGGGGCTCCCGGTATGACTAGATTTGTGGTATTCGCGTCAGTAGTACGGGTCGTGAGAATCGAGATACTGCCCCGGATCAGGGGCAAAAGATATCGCCAACGGAATCTCGCCAAAGAAAAAAAAAAGGAAATACCATTTTCCAATTGTTACATTCTGTAACTTTCCACTTCAAAATAGCCCGGTACACAAAAAAGTCTGTGCCCAGGAAGTTGAACGGCAGTATACACCTGAAGGAGGGTGGTGTATGTACTCACATGTAGGTACTTACCTATCAAGTCAAGACAGAAAGGTGTGTGTGTGGGCGTGTGGAATCTACCCCCCCATGCTGACACGGAAGCCTTATGCGGTGGATGGGATGTGAAAATAACCCCCTAACTCAAGTCAAGGTTTTGATATTGCTCGTTTTTTTGTTTGCACCCAGGCTGTTGTGAAACTCTAAATCTGCGGATCAAGAAGGCTGCACCAATGCCAACACTAAGTCACGCCCAACGGCGATAACAAAGACGCATAATCCTCCAATACATCTACTCAACCATGGATAATTGTGTAAACGGTATCCTGGCATTGGGGCAGTTTATTCTGTCTCGTGTCAGTCAGCCTAAGCCGTTAGGGATATTTGTTTCTTGCGCGAGAGAGTGAGCGACGTCAGGATGAGATCACCCTTAGCGTAGGAAAAAGCAAGCAAGGAAACAGTAGTACGCCATAATGATATGTGGCTTGCGCGCTGAGCCATATTAGATAAGAGAATCGGTTACGCTGCTTTGCAATCCTTGTGGGCAATCAAGCTAAACATAAACAGCCCTCGAAGCCTCGAGCCTCGCGATCATGCCAAGGCGGATCTGCCCCACCAGCCACGGGGCCCAAAAACCGCTCATCCATCTATATCCGGAACCAGAGCAATCTATGAAGAATTTAACTCCCAAGGCTTCCGTGAGACAGATAATTGAGCTTCCAGGGGTAAGCCGTAAAACTATTCATGGATGGGCTGCACCTTGTTCCAGGTGTATCCTATGTCTCATGTGCGTGGCTATCTGTACAGGCTATTATATGCGTATGCTATGTTCTAGGCAACCTGCACTACACGTGAATAGACTACGCGTGCACGGAACGGAGCGGAGGAAACGGAGAGGGATAAAACGGGATCTAATGATTTCTAGACCACCATATGCCCGATGCTGCGTATCCGACGGTTACGGATCAACTATCCCGCTTGACGTTTTGATCACCGTGTGGCCGCGCGGTTCAACAGCTCCCAAACATCCTGGGAGTGCCAAACCAGGTGGCGAGCGAGATGCCGTTTGGCCGGCTTATTTTTGATGTTGCAGATCAATGATAAAGCTAATAGCTTATATCTACGCGCATCCTCTTGAGCATTTGATAAACCAATGTATGTACAGTATGTAACTTTTAGTAGAATTAGTAGAGATACCCGAGAACGACCAAGCACGTTACTACCTACGTTACCTAGTCAGGTTTACACTTGCAGGTCACTCGATCATCTCTCTTACAATATTTAGAATAGTTTGAGGGGGCAAAAGAACAGCTCATTCTACACGCGAACATTGACCTCTTTGAGGATAATAACGCTATCCCAGCAGTCTAGTTTGAGGAGGAAAAGCAAAAGCAGAAAAACAAAAAATACAGAAACCCCTGCGCCTCCCCCATTCGCTAGATCTAATGGTACCTGACTTCGCCACACAAGTATGTATCCGCACTGTGTCGAATTGGAAGGGGTTTTGGCCTCTCCCAAAAATTTTACAGCCGTTGCTCCAACGATCGGTACTGGCATCGATAAGATTTTAAAAATGTTTATTTTCTGCTGTTTTCTTTTGCCTTCTGTCTCTCAAGTCAGAGCATACAAGGCACGGGATAACCCCCCAATAGGGTATGCCCACTCGAGCTAGATCTGGTGCTGAAATCATACGAGATGGGACCACGTCGTCGATTCAGGAGATCAGGAAGGCTTGTTTTTTTCCTGCTGTCTGTGTTCGAGTTAGCAATATGACCAGATACTGACAACTCGAAGTCTCTAGAGCCTGTGATCACGGCTGACTTCTGTATGTGGTCTGGGAGGAGAGGGGATTCTCTACGATGGTGTGACTAGTTAGAGCAGGTGGATTTTGATCGAGGAGGCGGAAAAGATGAGACCTAACCAACTATATTTGATCGACACTCGCTTTCGTCTCCGAAGCCATGGTACCTAAGTACCGATATCAAGCCAATGCCGATGAATATAGTGTCTTACCCACAGTAGGAGCGAAGGAAAACAACGATAACAGCCATAGACAGCGCCAGTTAAAACCGCTTTAAACCGGTTTGCTGGTTGGTATGGGGAAATCATCTCTGATCCTTGCGAGGAATGGTGGGGAAAGGGGAAAAAAAAGTGAGCAGTTGCCGCGGTGACGGTGAAGGATTATACTCAAACATTACCCCCCTAGGCCTTTGCATGACGCTTGAGGCCGAGACTATTATCCACCGTACGTGTGTGTATGTATGTACACAAATACGGATCGGAGGCAGGTGCTGCGAGTGTGATACAGCAGGAAAACACTAGCTAAATAACTGACCAGGGCTGGTTCATGGAGGGGGATGACGAACCAATTGAAGAAATCCCTCGAGATGGGTTGTCCTCTAGGGTGGAAGGGTCTGTGGCCTGGTGAATCGAATGTAGCAGTTTATGATGCTCTGCGGACTTATATATCTGTATCTACGATGTACTTACTCTAGAAGAGATGCAGAACGCGGTACCTACGTCGACATCGTTGAAAAGTAGATGATGGGCCTCCTTATGTTTAATGTTTCAGACAAGGATATATCAAAGGCTAGGGTACATATGGGCAGGACACCGAGGCCGGCTGGCTGCCAGCAAAAAAAAATGTTGGAAGGTAGCGGGACTAGTAATACAAATCATCCCTGCATATGCGGGGAAATAACCGCGATTAACTGTACCACCATGCATTTGCCGGGATAGCTGATCCGTACTACCTCAAAATATCCTGCCAAGATTCCACTTGAAAAAGTGAAGGTGAGGAGTGTATGGATTTGGGTGGTAGTTACCCCAGAAAACTGGTCTTGGCCCATACTCCTCCCCAAAAGTCGGCCTTCAGTCTTTGAGCCCTGTACAACAGCAGGAGAAAAATGTAGTTAGGGTTTCTTTAAACTTATTATATGTATGTGACTGATCACAAAATGAGATGAATAAACGACCGTACCATAATTTGATTATTACAGATACTTTTGATACTCATGTACATATTGTACATGCCTCAGATTAAGTACAGACGCAAAACCGGCCAAGACTGGAATGGTAAATTAATAAAAGTAAGGTGGTTATATGTAACTGCAGTTATATTGTTTTCGATAAACTTGATATTAAGATGGTGATCCCAATACGCCTTATTTCGCCGTATTCCGAAAGAAAGCCAAGTAACGGTTGTCTAATCTTTCTAAGAAAAGATCTTCAGGTTAGTCGGCACTCGCCTCAAAAATCGTTTCTTGTCATTTCTCAGCTTTCCTCAAACTCCGAGTGGTGCATACCCTAGAATACGAATATCTATGAGTATGAAACCCTTAAAAGCCTCTACTGGTAAGTAATTTGAAGCCGATCAGACATAATCCTAATTCTAAGTTATAGCGATAGTTTCCTCCCCCACCGATCTAGACAATGTCGGCCATAGAACACGAATTATGAACATTTCTTGCCCCCCGGATTTGATATCCAACCACTGGTACTTGCAAGCATATCTAAGAAATCATCTCCGAGCAATCTTTGCGGTTCCGTTTCATGCTAAACTGATATGAGTTTAAAAGGCCACTTATCAGCCATACGAATCGAAAATTGATCTCGGCCTAATCACTTGATTCTGAAATATGACTCAACATAGTTGTACCCAAAGAGAGAGAGGGAGACATCCGATAAGTCCGGTCATGAACAGATGCGCCATCGTACTGAGGGAGATGCCGGTGGAATCTCAATGCAGAGCCCAAATCTCCTGGTGTTTCAAAACGGGCCCAGGTGCATGGGTGTGCATATTTATATGGGGCACGGACCCTCATCGAGTATCAAGGACTGAATAACACGTTTCTATTTTTTTTACACCTGCGGCGCTCGTGCAAGGCTGCTTCTCAACCATGGAGCCTAACGCTAGGCCGCTTTAAAGCCTGATAAAGCCTATAGGCACATGGCGGTATCGGAACGTGCTCTGGGTGATATTATAGTTTGGTGTTCCCTTAGTCCCCACTTAAGCGGGAACACCGAACACCGAGCTGATATGCCGTTTAATACAATCGTAGATGTCCTATAATAGGTATATGTAAGTAAGTGCGGAATATGTTTTACCGTATAGTTGAAGGATATCGGGAATTCCTTACTCCATATACCGCTTAAACAATACCGGTAGGTTTTATCAATCTCGGCGAACATAGGCAATGCATTTCTTTGTTTTTCTTTGTCAGAGATCTCCATCGTATGAGTCAGTTTCATTCACATTTAATTTTCCGGGCTAGACAAATGTATGCTCTCCAATAGTAGCGTTGGCCTAGACTTTGTTTTTCGTGCACACCTGCTTCCTTTAGCGGTGCACTCGTCAAGCGTTTACGGAGTAGGGTGACTGGGAACGCCATGTCGCTCACTGAGATCCACAAAACCGCAGGGCGCAGGATAAAGAACTTAGTGATACGTGAAACCGAGGATTAAAAAAAGACAATCCTTAGGTTGGCGCAAGTTCACAGGCTCACGAAGTAAGCTGGTAAGATAGGTATGCCACTCTCTCCCCATTGCCATATTCCGGAAACGTTTGACGACTACGAGTACATCTTGTATACTCTATTGCATTTGAGTGAGATCCCAAGCGAACCAATTCGAGAACCGATCAGTATGATATTTAATGTACTAAAAGCGCCTAGACTTGCAGCTGGAACGTGAAACACTTGATATCAGATACATTTAGCCGTATTGTGTTTTGAGATAGTGTAACGAGCTCATAATTAAAACTAGTGGTGTAAACGGGTGTTGTTGGACAGAGTAAGTGAGGAAAGAATCACTAGAGGAGGGTTAGGCCCAGCGGGTTTCATACCGCTCCCCGACGGTCATGAGAGATAATCATGTGGAAGGCCAAACCCATATTTATTGGGGGCGATGAGTAGTGAGCTATCGCTCTGGGACTTCGCTCAGTCAAGATTATCGGATCGTCGCAAAAGAATCAACGGTCATAGGTGCGGTAGACAGGTCCGCGCTGTTATTTCATTTATGGTATCCCGGAGCTACCTAAATGTTTTGCTGTAAGGAAAAAAAACCACGTGTCTAGCGAAGGCAGTTGAAAAAGAACAATGTTACTAGCTTTGGTATATTTTTTGTGCTATTGTTGAGCCGAAACGCAGCATTGGATACCCGGTCCCCCGGGCTCGTTTGTTTCGTAATTGCTTGATTCCTGGTATCAATCGTGTGAGATATTACCAGAATACTCCCAATGATAGGCTAGCAAAGCCTGTAGACTAAGATTTTAGGTAGTGATTTTATGGGACTTTCCGGTAGCCTTGTGTAATATTTTATTATATAATGTTAATTTATATATACCTTGGCTACTGTTTTTCAATATTAGTATGTTCTTAATACTCACATGCTAATGTGAGAAGTGAGAGAAAAAATCACTGGAAACTTTGCGGTGACTTCATAGAAAATATCCCACGATCGGGGGGCTTAAGCTAGTTGTATTTCTTTTTTCCTTGGTACCCTGGACATATCAATACAGCCACACTCTATTTCAACGTCTTTAAGCCATTTTTATTTTCGGTAGTCAAAATGATTAGGGCTAGTGCTAGCACTCGTATTCGTGTCGATTTATTAGTATAGGGTTATTGAGATATCTGGAAATGATGAAAATACTAGAAAAGGATGTTCGGTAGTGATTATTAGGGAACTTCTTAAATCGTGCCTATATGTAGTTTATGCGTAGACTTGTAGCGTCTTATTTCGCTATAGAACTCGAGAGTAGCGGGCCTACTCTGAGAGATCTATCCAAGCTTAAACCGAGTGATCGTCCTATATAGCGAACCCTAACCCTAACCCCAATCACTGGGGTGCTTAGGAGTGATAATCTTTTCGCCCTCGGAGAATTTTCGACGGACCCGATATTACCGGCGACTAATGAGGTATTTCTTATTATAAATTCGATGATGGCCAAGGACGTCGTCATCATCGCTACTCAAGGGCTATCACAAGCGTTGTGAGTTGAAGATCATTGGTGGGCAAGTAAGAAGCGAACTGTCAAAGTTGCAGATGCTTGGGTACCGGTATTTTTGCGGTATACTCGTAGTTGCCAAGCGTTTACGGAATAGGGTGATTGGGAGTGTAATGTCGCTCACTGAGATCCACCAGATAAACAGGGTATAGGTCAAAAGGGACTACAGTGATACGCTGAATATTGCTGAACCGACGATTAAGAAAAGATAGTCCTTATGTTTAACCAATTGCACAGGCCCCACAAGCTCAGAATGTGAGCTGGTAAGAGAGACATGACGACTACGAATAGAGGATTAGCTCACAGCCTGTTATTGAGGCTTAACGGGGATTGACTGCGGTAACGTGACTAGTGATGACATTTACTCCGCCATATACGGTAGCTATGTACTCATGAGAGGTTGAGAAGATCTTATTATACTGGTGGCAAAAAGAAGTGCACAGCTGACGAATCCTCCAGCTTATTTCTGCGGCACAGCGTGTTTGAAGTGGTTCAGCGATCTGTTTTTTTCTTTCCTTTTCCCCCTTGAGTGTACGAACAATAGAAAGCCATTTAGCAGAGGAGTACATTATGTATTTACTCTAGATATCTCAATGTTGTTGAGTATTGATAGCCGTGAGAGGATAGATCTGCCAATTGCCATGAGTGCAATCCTAGGGTAGGGTAAGTGCTGCTCTTTTCTTTTTCTCATGATTTTAGGATCATGTCAATGATAGCTAGCCCAGTTTCTAGGTACCCCAGCGATCATAAGTCCATGAGTAATTAGGGGGGAAGGTCACGCATAGTGTGTTTTTGTGACTGCGATGTGGACATCGATTATTGTGGAAGCTATGATAGTACTCTACTAGTGCCACAAGCTTTGAGTAGCCCTAACAGCACTCAAGTGAAGAACCGAGTAATATTCACCATCGAAGTCCGCATAAATATAGGATGGATTCTAGAGGGACTGGTTCCATGATGCGGGCCAATCAAAATATCAGGTTTGTAGTTCATCCCATCCCTTTCCCTTTGTCTTGTATGATGTAGCAATAGGGATGTTTGATTTCCATCAATCGTGATCGGGATTCGGCGGTAGATCGATTTTATCGAGCCGGAGAAAAAGTCACAAGCGACGGGACCCTTGACCTTGTCGATGTTGAGGCTTAGATGCAGGAAGTTACGTAGGAACGTCGACTTTCTAGACAGAAGAGCGACGAAAGCGTATAATGACACTGTTAAACCTCCGACGGATCCCGAGGGGGTTCTCTGGCTTTGCCGGCATCTCATGGTTTTTGATCTGTCTTTGTTATAATGAATAACTCCTCCGGGGGGAGAAAGCACTCTAAGAGGGAAACGGGAAGCTTCGGTAATACCCGCTTCCGTGCAGCCAACCCCGCATTTTCGGCAAGTTGGGACGCTCCGCAGCTTGGTGTGTGTACCAGGTGCCAACCTTTATCTGACTTGGGATGTTTATTCAAACTTATTATAAGTCGCCTTACTTATTGCCACTCTACCTCTCGCTAATGGGTTAGGGTGTAAGTATCCTTCATTCTCTGTTCATTTCTTACTTAATTTCTTTTTGGGTTTAAAAGGTGTTGAGTTTTTGGCTGCAGCGTCTTCTCGTCTAGAGTCCGCGGCATAAGGAATGGAAACGGTGGATACCTTATTATCTTGCTTCCGGAATCTCTAAAGTCGATTATCGCCATACGGATTACGCACTGCAGGTCTTGCTCCGAGGCCCAAATTGTCGCAATAGTTGCTTCAATCCACACGGACACCGGTCCTGGCACAGCATAGTACGATCAATAGCTAATATCCACCAAGCGGAATTAATTTTGCTCACTCGTTCACTCACGATACTCTACCTAATTAGCCAAGCTTTTTTTACCTCAATTAGTCACGGCCCTCGCACTAACCGTTTCCGGACCTTGTTCGCTTCTTTGCTTTTTCTAGGTGGTATTTTGTGGGGTTGTTGCGCATTCACACTGGCCACCTGACCAACATCCATGCCTGGAGGCCTGGTCCAACGGCGCACTCCACTTCTTTCGTGATAAAAGAGACGAGGGAGAAGAGGTAAACACCCTGCTAGAGACGAACCTACCGGTAGTAGAAATGCTTTTATTTGCTGGTCTGCAGCCGCCCCCGTTCCCTTCGCCTGGGATTCTTCTGGGGTTGGGAGAAGTGCGTAACCTCATATGGGAAAAGTAAATCCAAGCCTGCATGGTGTGGCTCCTGGGACTGAAGCTGTCATGGTACCTTTTCTCACGCACTAACTACACATTTTTATGCGGGCTTGAGAGATGGGGAGAGCTTTGTAGGGGAAGGAGTAATGGATAAATCTGGGGAAAATAGCGGCAGCAAAGTGCCAGGTACCAGAAACAGTGCATCGTCATTCTCAAACAACCCATAGTGTAGTGTCATGAGTAGTAGAGAGATTGAGGATGAAGAATGCCAAAGTCAGACACTAGACGTAAAGCAAGTGCCATTCCGACCCATTGCGTCATGCCGACCACGGGCAGCTGCGTGAGAGGCATAAGGGCTCGATATTGTGATAACTAGAGTAAACCGCTACCGGTAGATGCTGTACAAATTTCTTTTAGGAGGAGTGGGCTGTGTTGGACGTACACCGATTATGGAGATATTGCAAACTATACAGCTCGGGGAGCTTCTGCGGGAACACTCTAACACTGGCAGAAAGCTTGGGAGTTTTTAGGAGGAAGGGAGGGAAGGAAGAAGGAGCAGTGAAGGCAATGGTCAACAAGAAGATCACTGCCTGGTCAGGGAGCTCACGATGGGGGAGAGCTGGCGGCCTGTCTCCCCACCACCAATGGTACCAACCCACCCCGCCACCTCCACACACCCTTGTTCACACTCGTCTTGATCGCCCACTACGGTCTCATTTCTTCAACTTCTTTGCTTCTGGGGTCTGTCACTACTGCTCAGGAGCTATTTCCCCTTCTCCTCCCCTCCCCATCCCACTCATCTCTCTCTACCCCTTCCCCGTGTTTCTCACCACCTATTCCCCTGCTACCTTCCCCGGTACATCATTACCATCATCACCGTTATCACCATTAGCCTCATAATAGTCACCATCATCTTTGTCGTCGTTGTCATCTCATTGCCACTGCTGCTGCTGCTCCTGTCAGCTTCGTAACCATTGCCGTCTCAACCACCAGCGTTACTTATATCTGCCACATTTCTTCAAAACCGTCACTCCCGTAATCTCTCGGTTTACTACAATTATTGCCCCCTTCCAACGTACATTCAGGTTTTAAAGAAGAAAGAAATAATCACGTACTTTATCCTTTTGGTTGTCTATCATTTTTTCTTAATAGCAGCGTTGTTCCCGCTCGTTCCTTGTTCCCGCTCCAACCCCCTACAGTTGCTGGCGCTTGTATGATGGCTACCAACTAGCGAACCACCAAGCAGAGAAACATCTAAGAAGCCCCTCGCCCCCCTGGTTCGTCGTCTCCCTCTCTTATCCCAAAAGCCTTATAGATAGTAGGTAGGGCAGACACCAACGACTCTCCCTTTTTTCGTTGGATGCGGTCCTGATCTGACGTCCCAATCGCCGGTAGCCTTCACAGCTTGTGTAAATCTATCATTTTTCCTACATACTCTTAATATCACTATCCTTCCACTTCGCTTCTAAGACACGTTTATCATTCGCGGTATCCCGGACAGGTGAGCCTCATCTAGGGCCCTCCTGCGACTTCCACTTCTTTTTTTGCTTTCTTGTTTTCCTTCAAAAGCAAAGGTTCTCGACGTTCTCGAAGCTTGTGCTGATGCTGCCCACGATGACTTGACAGCTCCCCCCCCCCCCTCACATACATACATACACCATACATCATACACCATACATCATACATATATACATACACCTATAATTCATCTAGGCGCCTAAAATCGAGTCTCGGCCATCGTGTTTTTTTGGCGTTTTATTCGATTACCTGTTTCAACCTGGTATGGGCATTGAGGCAACTAGGCGCGCCTTTTCATCCAGCGGTGTACCTCAGCTGACTCGGCTACCCCAGAAAGTTTATCTCGTTGAGTAGCCAAGAGCGACAAAAGCGACAAGAGTGACCGCTTCTCACGGCAGCCTCCTACTTCGGCTTAAGGTATTTGCGTGTAGCTAGTTCGCTTATAGTCGTAGTGTTTCCCTTCTTGTCGTACCTCCTGTACTTCTGTGGCGATCTTCTCGAATTTGCCTCGTTTCACCACCAGCAGGGCCGCATGCAGAAAGTGAGTCTAAGCTATTCTTGCTTGTCTTAAACCCCTCCAGGACCCCCAGCTCACGCGTGTTTTGTCTACTGTTTTATAGAATCGTTCGCTTTTTCATTTAGAGGACCAGATTGGTTACAGCACGTCTTTCATTCATTCACTCCAAGAGTCCAACGAAGATCACATTACAGCCGGCATCTCCAACCCTGCCTCGAAGGATTCCTCCTTCAGCTGCTATTTTACGCATAATCCCACTCCGTACTGCTCAAGCTCCAGAAACAGTGACTTTGACAACCAGCACACTCGCGACGACATGTCTGACGTGCCTTCAACCAACACACCACGGCTGAGCGATATCTCTTCGCTCGATTCTCCTCGGGTCTCCATCGATCAGACTTCAGCCGCTGGCATGAGTGGTAGCCAAGCAACAACTCCTGGATCGAACTTTAATCCTTTGGGCAATACAAACTCACTAATGGTGCTCGATGAGTCTCGATTACATCGTGCATCTCCTGACTCAGACGCGTTGGTTTCTTCTGATGAGGAGGCCGAAAACCAACATTCTTACTTTTCACAGCATAAAAATAGCGCCATCTCCGCACTCTCTTCAAGACGTCCATCTTACGCTGCAGAATTTCAGAACCGCCACAGGACTTATTCTGTGGCTGGAGGTGGTCCTTTGTCTCCTACTAGCTCCCATCCTTCTGCACCATCTGGGGACACCGCCGCCTGGGCTGCTGGGCTTCAGGGGACTAACCAATCATTGGCGCCTATCTGGAATTCAATTTGGAATTCAGAACCTTCCAGGAAGAGTCCCCCGGGGCCGCTTGATGTCCGGCGTTCCTCTGTTGCTGCTGTGCCAACTCATAGTCCTTTGTTCGTCGGTAGTGAGGCTCTACCAAGTCCAACCAGTATGACACCTAGCTCTGGGGATTTCCCAATTCCTATTCCGCTACAGCCGCAACTCCGAAATTATAGGTCAATGTCGTTTTCAGTTGGCCAACAGCCACGGGAATTGGATGAACGTCCGAGGCTATCTCCTCCAGTAGGTGGACCTAGGCCACACGCTGCACCTGGTCTTCACCATCGACCTTCTAGACCTAGTTTACTCTCTGGAGAGCAGTATCCAGGGGAATCTACTCCTCTTCGGAGTGTATTTGAGACTGAGGACGATGATGAAAATGACCCTGGCCGACCGGGGGATGGGTCATCGAACGGAATTGGTAGTTACTTGCAACATGCTAATGGAGTCACTGCGACCCAACAAGCTCTTCAGATGAGAGCGAGGTACGAATCAATGAGGTTGAGGAATCGTTCGGCCTCGACTGCCAATATCACTCTAGCTGCAGGGTTTGGTGGCGGTATGTCATCTTCAGGTTTAGGTGGTAGAGATGGCGAAAAAGGACTTACTCATGAAGAGTATGAATCAGCGCTCGCTGATGACGATGAGCTAGATTACCATCACTACTCTGAGCAACGTCGGTTCAGCGAGGCACCTCCGAGATCACTAAGTATATATGCTGAGAACCAACGGTTAGAGAATCTCAGAAGGCAGCATTGGCAGAGCCCCAGTGGGCCTTTTGGAGGGCCAGAATCAGGAAGCCAAAGTAGGAGGCACTCATTTGCTGGCCGGCTCCCTATGAATGACGGACCAGAATTTGGTATGGGAGGTGATATGCTTGGGAAAAGGACAGCCAGCCCGCCAAGATACGGAGAGAATGGGATGCTCGGGGTTTCTAATAGAAGCAATAATTATTTATCATTGACCGATGCATCAATTTCTGATGCTTCCAGCAAAGAAAATTTCTACCTTAATGAAGATAACCGTCTCCGCCAACGCCAAACCTTCCCTAAGGTAGTAGGAATGGGACCTTCGCCTACAACACCTCCTAACCAACACCACTTACAACAGCTACAGGCATACCAAGCCCCAGCACGGGTTCCATCACCTCCCCCGACTGGCCCACACCGTGGGATGATGGGTATGCCTCCCCACCATGCTCAACAGCCAAGAAGCCAACAACTATTGTATTTTGTAACTTTTAAAGCGCAGCGTGGAGATGTATTCTATGTCCAGGAAGGAACAGGATTGCGTGTTCGAAATGGTGACTTGGTAATAGTTGAGGCAGACAGAGGTACCGACCTCGGTACTGTGGTTGCCGAGAATATCACCTGGCAGCAAGCCAAAGATATGAAGGAACATCACGCAAAGGAACAATACAATTGGCTCATGATGTTTGCTACAAGAAGGCCGGCGGCTCCCGGTGCTCCTCCAAATGGTGTAGCAAATATGCATAACAATACCAACGGGGGTGCCGCTGCATTTACCAATGGTGGTACTACTGGTGCTATGCCTGCTGCTCATGGTCCAATGCAAGGGCAGGAGGGTGCCACTACAGAACTAAAGCCAAAGATGATCAAGCGACTAGCTCAAGTGCACGAAATTCAAACTTTAAGGGATAAAGAGGCAAACGAGGCAAAGGCGAAGAGGGTTTGCCAGCAGAAGGTTCTAGAGCATAGGTTGCCTATGGAGATCTTAGATGCAGAATTTCAGATGTACGGTTTCCCATGTGTTTTTTGTTCTCTATGCTGACAATATAAACTAGGGACTGGAAGAAGTTGACTTTTTACTATTTTGCCGACTCCTATATCAATTTTAATTCTTTAGTCACCGATCTTTTCAAGGTCTATAAAACACGTATTTGGATGTCGGCTATGAACCCAGCCTCATTCGCCCATCCCACTGGCCTTCACCCACCAGGGTCTGGCCTTACTGCCTCTGGTGCTCTTGGGACTATCAGCGATCCTTCAGGTGACCAACAGTCTCAGATGATGCATCATTCTCAGTTCTCGGGGCTTAGCCAAGCATACCCTGGGTATGGTCCACCACCAGGGGCCAATGGTGCCATGATTGGGGCCCACCCTCGCGGACATCAACAAACCCTGCTCCAGCAGATGCCCACACCAGGCCAAAACCCCATGTTACAACAGATTGCAGCATCAGGGTTCCCCGCTCGCCATTCTCCACATGGCACTGTCGCACCTCATCAAGACTTCAGTCATCTCCCGCAACAACAACTAAATGGTTATAGCCATAGCCAGTCCTATATGAATGGTAGTGGGAATCACCACAATCAAAGTCACTTAGGGAATAGTGTTGACGGTCGTGCCTCAAATGGGAATTCAGACAACTCCTGGATGAATTTGCAGGGGCTTTCGCTTGGTTCCCACTAGAGGGTTAGGTTTTGTTTATTTTATTTTGGTATATTTTTGGCATTTTATTTACTTTATTCATTCGTTCTACAAGGAGTTGGTGCCTTTTTATTTTCCGTTTTGGACAATTTTTAAAATATCTTTTTCCCCCCTTTCTTTTTATTTTTAGGGCTTATTACTTTTTCGTCTCCTGGAATTCTTTTGACGTTTCTTTGTTATTTCTCTGCACCTTGAAGACTCCTTGGTGTACTTGGCTTTGGGTGGAAGTTTGTTCATGAGGGGAAAGATATAAAGATTGGAAAAACGAGAATCGGCGTTCTTTTATTGTTCTTGCTTGAAAAATAAACGGGGTGGGATTCCGGCGGAAATTGGATTTGGTACCTTTTTTAAACTCTCTTTTATACTCAGTCTCCTCGCTCATTCTTTGTTATTACTGTTTTTTTTCGTTTTTTCTTAAGTTATTGTTGATAAAGAAAAAGTTCGTTGTTTTTTTTTTCTTTTTGGTGCTCGTTTGCTGTGCACGCGCCAGGTCGGGAAAAAAGAACGATCTTTATATCACCGGTTGGGTTGGGTGTGTAGATCAAGAGGTGTTGGAGGTCTGGCAGTTCCGGGGCACGGTTCAGGTGGGGGTTTACACGGAAACATGGAAAGAGAAAAAAGACTGGGGTTTTGATCAAAGTTAGAAAGGTTAAGGTGTTGGGGGTTCTTTTGCCTGGTGAGAGAGCACGGTGTTTCAACTACAGAATTCGAATCTGGTTTCTACCCTTCCCCCCCTTATAACACCGATTTTTTGGAATTTTTTTTTGATTTTTGATTTTTGATTTTTAGTTTTCTTTTCTCTTTTTTCTTTTTTCCCTATTTTTTCTTGTCTCTTAGGGGAATTGGTATGACCTGGTCGAATATAGTGATTAAAAGAATTACAGCGTACGTATACATTACAATTTATTATAAGGAGGGCTCAGTATTGGAGCCTCAGAGGGTGGGGGAGGAGGGATACCTACGGGTATGTTTAATCAAATATCTACAAGCAGATCGAGGATCGCAAAAATTAACACTTCGACTAGATTTAGTGGAGCCGATGGAGAGGGTGCATGTAGCAGGATGGTATTGTCTCCTTTATATACATCACTGGGGAGATTCTCCCACTTTGTGAGTACGGCATGTATTTATTATATCGCGTAGTTTTTAACATGCAACAGAGTTGGATATGCGTCAGAATGAGCTTTTTGGATTGATCTTTTCCTTATCTTTTCCCTTTACTTTTCCAGAGTAACTAGTCGCATATAGTTTAAACGACCTCTTTACCTTATAAAGTACGTATAGCTAGACCTAAGAGTCTTTGGACTTTAATCTATATATAGAATGATGTTTTTTCCCCTTCTATACTACTGATTGCTTTATAGAATCTAGGTTACTTGCCAGCTACCACCGTACGGATATAGAAGTCATAAAACAAACAGCCTCAGAAGGTGCTGAGAAATTTTTAATCATGGCTGAAGGTTCCTCGTGCACAAAGCTATGTGGACTGGAGGTAAAGGCCGTACTAGCGTTAGTAGCCGTATCCGTTAGATAAAATTAATAGTAAATAAAGTACCACTTCGAAGTAAATAAACTTGAGATTTCAATGTATTTTAAATACAAGTATCTCACAAAAATTTCCAACTACCTGTACTTATAAATTATTAGAGAAACATGTTTCTCTAAGTAAAAAAGCACAGTATTCACAAAATATCACTCGAGGGGTATTGTTAGTATATTGGAAATATTCTTCATAATATATATGGGGTCTATATGCTTAGGGGGCATAGTGAGTGCTAAGTAGCTACTTCAAGGGATAAATTAATCAAGCTACCACCTCTCTAAAGTTTTCTTTTATTACGTGTATAAAAGAATTTTAGGACCGAGTCTGTTATGAAGGCTACCCTTTCTTGGGTTATGAAAGAGGCCTAGATACTAAAGAGAATAGGAAATTTTTATAAAAAGCAGTCTCCTGATAGTATTAGGTAGAAATTTGAGAGAGAATAGGTAGAAAGTAACATATAATTCTTATATTTATATCCCAAATACCCCACAAAGGCTTTTCCGGCCCTTAAATACCTAGGTTATTAGTAAGGCGCAAATGCGAATTGCCTTTAATTAATTAGCCACATAATTCTCTAAAAATATTCATCAATATCGCTCCAACTCACTTTTTGTACCACCAGCCCCCCAACGTAGTAATGATAGCCTTCACAGCCCCTGGCATCGGTGGAAAAAGTACATTTTCTTCCGCGTTTAGAGATCTACGTAGGGGGGGTTAATTTCCCTTTAGTACTATATATATTCCACACTCAATCTAGGAGAGGAACATACGTTGCCATGAATGTAATTAGCCAAAGAGTCCCAGCTTCCTTAGCTTCTTTAGTAATTTTAACCTCTATTTTTTTATCTGTCTCGTGTATGACAGACACTGGTAGCCTTCTCGCATACATATTCGTCAACCATTCCTCCTTACTCAAGTGCTCCTCCAACACCTCTAGTAGTGCTTCCACATTATTTGCTAGCGTCTCCCCGCCAACATTGATCGTGTTGTTTACTACATCCATAAGGAGTATAATGTCCTCATGCTCATGCGATGATTCCGAGTAGTCGACGTACGGCTGTGTCGCAGGGAAGAAGATCTCATCTTCGTGCTCATGGTGGGCGTTTAGAATCTTCATAGCGTAAGAAGCGTATTGGATGAATTCAGGAGATGGTGGGCCTTTCTGGGTACGAGCGTGTTTCGCTATGGAGCGTAGAGAGCGGCGGATGATGTTGTGAATTATTATTAGTGAAAAGGCCATATTTACTATTGGAGGAGGGAAAGGGGGGGGCGGTTAGTTTCTTTTTTTCTTTCATTTATGCTTATTCGAGAGAGAGCTTGGGGGGTATACTATGTGGGTCTTTGACATTGACTGTTGATGCTGATATAGCATCTCGATGAATACCTAATGGTTCCACAGGCTCTGGAAACTTGTCTGCATTAAGGTCTTTATAAGTGACTGTGCTGGAGGACATTTTTGAGGGGTATTGAAGAAAGGTAATAGGGCTCTATAAAGGACTAAAATTCAAATATCAAGTAAGGAATGAGACTGCCTATAGGAGATGTGGGAGGAATATCTATGCTTTAAGTACACGTCGAAACAAAAGCTTCGTTTTTTGATTTGTCGACTAGGTACCTGAATTCTCCAGGTTCGATGGTCGAATAGGGTAAAAGTCTTACTGTGTCTTAACCATGTCTACTCAGCTAAGCAGGGGATAGTACAGCCTTGTCGCACAACGCATGGCTAATTCGAATGTTGGAAAACAAGCGAGATTAATTAGGGGCTGAAGAAAAATGTTATCTATATGTCTACCTAGCCAAAGGTTGCTATCGCATAAATAGCGCAAATATATTTCATTAGTAGAGGGGTATACGTATAGTATTCTCAAATATACCTAGTAGTGATCTGCCACTTGGCTCCAAGGCTGACCATATACCCCGTGAGTGCTTCTACAAAATTTTTAGGCCTTGTATATATCAGTGCACACCGCTTACTCCCGGGCTGCCGGTCACGAGATCTCACTTACTACTGTCAAACTCAATATTACTGATAGTATATTAACCGGGTGGCTATTCTCTAGAGGGAGTACTATAGCATTGGAGGATGCCTGAAGTAGCCCAACAAGAGAACCTACGCATTATTTGGGGAACCCTTTCTAATAGAAGTAAGTATAGGTGTAGATCTAATATTAGCTAGTAGCTAAATTGAGCTTACCAAAGAAATCGATTAAGCGTGGGATTTACAGCCGCGCCTTACTACGCCAGATACCAGGGTCCGGAAGATTTTGTACGAGATAGCAAGGAATAGAAAACTGGTATTTGTATGGGATAGCCAGGGGCACGGCATACTGTGGTATGGCTCAAGTCTTAATGACTAGTCTAATCTCAGATTCCTAGGGCTAGGGTTATATTAGCATAAGTTGTTATGTTACAGCCCTAATCTACCACGAAGTCCACTAGGTTTGATACCTAGGCTCTAGGGTTACGGGGATTAAGTAACGACTTACTAGAACCGAAAGCCAATACTCGGGCTTGAGACAAGCCATAGGCTCCTAGAGCCTCTATAACTGGGAAAGCAGCGAAGAACAAGAAAATAAATCGCGAGACGATGCCATGCTCAACTGGATACCCAACTGAAAACCAAAGTCATCCTTTGGCCAATTCTTTAATTCCATCAATTTATTTATTCATTTAGCAGATAGTATTTTATTTTTCGGGCGTCATCGAAATTGAGGACGGAGTGCACGGATGCATAGAAGAAAAGAAGGTAGAGAAAGAGTAAAAATAAGATCCAGATTACCGGCCTTTCTATTCCATCCCCAGATTTTGCTCCCCACTGCTCTAACCCTTGTGTTCACCAGAGGCTTTGATGATGATAGTACCATTAGTACGACCACTATTATCTAGAGATTTCTTCTCCATATCCTGGACAATTTTCTTAGAGGTTTCATCGGCAACTTCACCGAAAACACAGTGCTTTCCGTCAAGATGAGGAGTCTCGACGAAGGTAATGAAGAATTGGGAGCCTAGACTTATTGTTAGAGTCATCAGATATATATTATAAAGGGAGAATACCATTGGTGTTGGGGCCAGCATTAGCCATGGAGAGAAGGTATGGCTTGTTGTGTTTCCTAATGAAGTTCTCGTCCGCAAATTTTTCACCGTAGATGGACTTTCCACCAGTGCCCTACGTACAAATACTGATTAGAGCCTGGAGGAAGTCTAGATGTAGGAATTGTAGGAATATTGCATGAATACTTACATTACCACGGGTGAAGTCACCGCCCTGGGCCATGAAGTTGCTGATCACACGGTGGAACTTGGAGCCGGCATAGCCGTATCCCTTCTCACCGGTGCAGAGAGCGCGGAAGTTCTCGGCAGTCCTAGGGACAACATCATCGTAGAGGTTGAAGTTGATACGACCCCACTGTTCCGCTGGTGTATAGGTCAGCAGGATTTACTTGATTTAGGGGCATGATGAGATTGGGGGGGGGGGGGGTGATAGAGATGGGAATAGTTGTAGGGATAAGACTTTGAAGTGTAAAATGATGAAGGTCGATGGGGGGGGGGATACATACTTTGACCGGACGGAGTTTTGTACTCGATATCGAAATAAACTTCACAAACCATGGCTTTGTTTGTAGAAGAAAAGAAGCGGGTACTTTTAGAGAGGTAAGAGTTGATGGGTTTTGTCGATGGTGATCGAAGGATGGAGGATGAGAAGGAAGAGGAAGACAAAGTGGGGCGGAGAAGAGGGGTAAAGTAGGAACGGAGGGCAGCCATGTTGCACTTTCTATGGATGTTGGGAGTAGGAGAAGCGGCGTAAGAAGAAACAAATCTACCGCAAAAGATGGCGGGGATGTGTGGTGCCTCCTTACTACCGCTTTGCTGTGTTCTCTTAAGTGACCGCCTTTGGCCCCGCCCTTATATGTTTTAGGTCTAGTTTCTAGGTGTCGTCATGAATATGAGGCCCTCGGCTTTCGAGGGGATTCCGCCCTGCAACGTTTTAGGCATCTTGATGCTTTCCTGTTCCCCTGGCTTGAGGCTCTGTAGAGACTTTTGAGCCATCATGATTTCAAGGAGTGCCGTGTTAAAATTATTCTTTGAATAGGGCACAGAAAACTGATATGCATTGTAGTCTAGAGCATTGAGTAACAAATATAAACGGTGGTGACAAGGCTGAAGAGTATATAGCCCTGCAAGCCCCCAATGCTCATCCCGGGATGAGCTAATAAATGGTTGATATCTTCATATCGCCTGAGTCGGTCGTGCTATCGGATGCTGTTGTAATTGGATATCGCGGACGTCCAATGCCTACCCAGGGTGTGGACTCTTGAAACATCTAGATGTACCCGGCACCCGAAAGGTCTCTCTTCGACTCCTCCGGGCGCAGTTGCAGAGTACACAAGTGCCCAGAGTTCAGCTGCCGGTGGTATTATCCCCCCTCTTATAAATGAGGTATCGTATCCCCCATCCCCCGCAGTGATGACTAAACAGCCCTACGCGAATACAAGGCATGGGGGAACTTTAGAGAGGATCTATATCTTGATAAAGATAATTTTTACCAGGTATCTATTAGACCCGGCTTATCCGCAAAAAGCTCGACTGTTATCAGATGGCATTGTGTATGTTCGATGTTGAGGTTCACTTTGCTTTTATAGCTTGAGTGTGTCTGTTCTTACACAGCCTACCATCTGAATCTTTCTACGCGGGCCTTGTGTATTGCGACATCTGAATCTAGACGCAATGTCCCACAACCGCGCCATCACGATCAAAAGGGTAAAAGAACGTCTGGCCGTTACAAAGCCGTGCTGCCTGTCTTTATGCATAGAAGGTACAATAGACAAGTCATAGAACGAGGTAAATCATAGTGATAAGTTGTTCAAATTCGTGGCCACAAGGCAAGGGACCTCTGTTGGAGTCTTGGCGCACAGACATGAACTACGGTTGGCTGACCACAAACCCCCGGCTTTTCGTTCTCGCCCTCTTCTCCTTCCTTCTCCCTCGCCCGTACTCCGCTGCTCTCATTCATCTCCATCCAGCAAAATTTCCTTCTAGACCCTAATTAAGTCTTCTCGGAGCTTTGTTAAATCTCAATCCCTTATTTCTACTACCTACACATTTCCTAGAACTATCAAAATGTCTAGCGGCATTACCGATCAATCCGCCACTCAAGGCACCAGCGAGGCTCTTGACAAGGGCAAAGGAAAGGCTGCCCAACCTGTCGAGGAGACTGAGGGCGAGACCTCTGAGGATGAGGAGATGGATGAAGTTTGTCCCCCTGCCCTACTCTGCTTTTCCCGGGGTGCCACGCCCTGCTTCTTTTTCGCTCCTCATGGCGACGCGTTGGATAATTAACGATTGGTAATGAATGCTAACATATTGACTTCTTTAGGACGGTGGTACGAAATCTACTCCCTTTAATATTTTTACCTCCAATTGAAATACATAGAGGTTGATGGCTTTCATAAGCTGACTAAAGTTACAGAGGAGGAGGATGAACTAGCCGAGATCGACACCAACAACATCATCACAAGCGGCCGCCGTACTCGTGGAAAACAAATTGATTTCGCCAAAGCCGCCGCAGAACAACCAGCCGCCGAAGAGGATAGCGAAGATGATGGTGACTTTGTTGCGGTAGATGATGGTGAGAAGACAGACGTCGAGATGGCATGAGCACCGTATATAGCCAGCCGGGAAACGTGAGGGGAAAAAAAACGGGTTTATGTGAATTGATGAATTATGCTTCATGTCCTGGCATTGAGGAGATTCTTTATAGCTACCTGGCTTTTTTCTTTCTTTTGATTAGAAGAGGCTCAATTGCAGTTATGAATTCATCTCATCGTTATCAGGGTAATTTTGACAGCTCTCTTGACAACGGTTCTCTATCACCTCCTACCTGCCTCTCTTTCTCGTTATCTGGTGGTTTCAGGATCTACTTAAGATTAAAGAAAAAAGAGTTATTGTGTTTACGCATTATCTGTAGAATGTTTGGTTTGCTGCCATTCGGCAAGTAGTGAGTGGTCCCTAGCAACCGTTGCTACGCCAGTAGGGCTCTTGAGAAACATTTCCCTCTAGAAATGTATGAGTGGAGGACTTACTACATACCATCTAACTACATACCTATAGTATACCACGCCTTGAATTTCTGGTATTTTACAGTTATTTTAACCCCTCAAGTTATAGGGTAAAATCTTTATCATTTTCATAGCAGCACTTTTATAGAGGCTAGAGTCTTTAGGGAGAGAGCTTAAATTATTATTTTTGGGAGAGTCATTTCATTTACGTTTTAGAAGGTTTTAAAACTCCTCCAGTACTGAAACCCGTGATAAAAGTTTCAGGGTTAGGGTTTCTATACCTTATTACTAGTTACCTAAAATGGGATGCGGCTGAAAAAAATTGGATGCCAAGTGCGCCGAACGACATTGAGTGAGAACAAGACCCCACGTCTGAATTTTAGAGCCTAATCAAATTATCACGACTGCTCCAAAAAGCTCAATCTCGATCCCTCTCAAAGAATGCCGCCCTCAAAGCGGAGTAAAGTCGAAGGCTCTACCGCCACTCTTCGTACCATCACTTCGCTCCTCACATCCGATAGTACTCTCCCCGCGCATATCCCAACGATAGTTTCACTCCTCTACTCATCCTCTGTCCTTGAATCCTGCCATATACTTGCAAGTGCCAGTGGTACGAACGCGCAGAAACGAAAGTCCGCTGGTACGGGAGAGGGCGCTGGTGTCCTACTACACAAGTACAAAACGAAGATTTCATCACTGCTACAGAGCAAGACGCCACAAGCGCGGTGGGGTGGGGTTGCATTGGTGAAGGCGTCTGTTGAAAGTAGTTTTGAGTGCTTGGCGAGCCATGGGGGAGTTTGGGTACGGCTTTTAGTGCCATTATTGGTGGTGAGGAATGATTCTTGAAGGCTGTTTTTTTTTTTTTTTTTTTTTGCACTGCTGGTGGATCAAAGTGCTAATTCGGATATGATATGTTATAGCGACCGGAACCTCCTGCTACACACAGGTTGGTAATCGCGACTCTTGCGCGTGTATTTACGGTTCTGACCTCCGATAAACCTACTCTTATTCGCGAGATTGTTGTTCCAAACCTCCCAGCTACTATTGGGCATCTTCTAAGCTTCTGTGGAACGTCTGATACAATATCCGTATCAGATATCGAAATACTTGCTCCTGTACTAGAATGTCTTCGAGATATACTCCAATCACACCCAGTAACCTTCCGCCCATTCTCGCAAAAGACACATACACTTATCCTCTCAGTACTCTCATTTTCTCCCTCCCCTAGTGAGGAGCGGCTAGCCAGAGAAATATTTGTACTTCTCCATCTCTGCGCATCTGGCTCTTCACGGGGGAACTCTATTACCAATCCCGATGCTAGCTCGAATTCATCCGGAAACAAAACAACCGCAGTAGCAGATGAATGGACCCGTGGTTTCAAAGCCGTTATCCAGGACGCACATTCCACTCTGAACGTACTATTTAGGTGCGTTCTAGAGGACAATGATTACAGCCGTTCTGGGGGTTTCGGCGGTGCTGCGAACAGCAGAGAGACTACAGTAGAGGCTTCTGGCAGCTCGATACTAGGTTTATTAGACTGGAAAGGCATTATGGAAGGTATAGAAAGGATTTCAGTGCTGCTAAGACTATTGCAATCCTTCTTCACACTTCCAACAACAGCACAGGTGTCTATTCCTCTCGGACAGTTGGTGGACCTTACAACCAGGATCTTCAGCCTGGCCCCATCTACGGCACAGATCAATACAGCTGTAGAGCGCATAGAGCGAGAACTCGTGTTTGCAAGACTACCGGAAATGCAGAGAGGTGTACTAGACCTCTTATCAACCATTCTAGGGAGACTAGGCGTGCTATTTGCACCATTTGCATTTCTAGTCGTAGACCAAGTTGCCTACGTCTTCAATGAGCAGAGTTGGAACTCGGAAATTAAAGTAGCTGCATACAGTCTCCTAAACACTCTCCTCGAAAATTTTGGAACAGGGTTGGCAAAGAGTACAGTTCACTCTATTCATCAAATACTCACGACCGCCTGCGATGACCTTCTTCCGCCCCCACCTCCAGCGCCTACAACGAACAATCTCCCTGCAAAGAGCTCCGGCAAGCAAAAAAACGGAAACGCAAACGGAACCGGCAACCAGAACTTTCACGCTGATGCCTTCCTTTCTGTTCTCCCCGTAGGCAAATTTCACCACCCTGGCCTCGTAACAGCTGCAGAAACATTACTTGCGACAGCACTCGCAAAATTACCAACATCACACATTAAATCAGAGCTACGGACAAAGATAGATAGGACTGCTATATTGACGGGAAATACCGAAGCGATGCTAGCCAGTGTACTTTTCCCACCATCTGGCGCACGGAGAGGAGGGGCTTTATTACCGCATCTTGTTGGTGCTGGTAGTGCGAAGGGGCTAGTTGTGGAGGGGGTCGTAAGACCACGGTTACCAATCGTCTGGACTGGGAAGCGGAGAGTGGAGGGGGAGGACGATGAAATGGAAGATGCAGAAGAGGAGGATGAGGAGGATGAGGAGGATGACAGCGAAGATAACGAAGACCAGGAGGAACAGGTTAATGAGCTTGGTTCTAGTAAGAATCCTTACATCGAGGAAGCTTTGGTAGAAGAATCCCCGTACAAGCGGCAGAAAATGGAGATTACGAGTGCCCCAGGGGAGATAAAGGCGAGAAAACCTTCACTGTTAGATGATTTAATAGCCTACGCTGCCGCAAATGGCTCAGCGATCGGAAAACAACAAGATGCTAGTGAGATGCCTATGCAAGCGGTTGAGCTCATGCCTGCACCGAAGGTTATGACGGCTTCCTCTTCATCTATAACCACGGTGGCGTCTAATATATCTAGCGGGGAATATAAAGAGACAAGGCAGAAGACTACAAGTGTTGTGGCGGAAAAATCGAGGGCCCTGGCGGGAGGTGATAGTGATGATGATATGGAGATCCCTGAGATTGTGATGGGTGGAAGTAGTAGTGAAGATGAGGACGAATATGATGAGGAGTAAGGTAGTGGTGTACGATGTAGCTCGATATGGGTTCGTGTATATAATTTTTGTAGATAGAGTTACCAAACTATAAAATTAACGTAAAACTCGTTAAGCCCCACCTAGAGGATGGAGTGTCTAAAAAAACAGACACAACAATAGCCTCGTCACCTCGCCAACTATAAACTATGGAGCAGTAGTAGTGGTACTGGCCATGGGGGATACGTAGAGCTTTCTAGTGCTTGTGGTATAATCCCAGTCTCATTTCACCATGTCTCTGCATCGTCATTGGAATATTCATAAAAATCATGTACTTACTAGTCCTTCATTTTTCTGCAGGTTTGTATTTTTAAAACTATATCAACTTAACCACTTTTGAAAGCCCCAGCAGCACTCCAGAAGAACAGATAACCGGGCTTAGTCCGTTATTGGATTAATTTCGAGCTGTTTTCTGATAGTGTCTTATACCCATGAAATGTTTCGAGATATATCCATCTGCAAAGAGGAAGTGTCAAAAATAATTTCGGCTATCTGTTTTTTTTGTTTACATTTTATTACCTACTTACTGGTATATATACTTCGGAATGCAATCAATGGATGTATAAATGGCTGGTTCTTATTATTAGTAGGTTTGTACAAAATAATTTAGAAACACATAAAGGTCTAACTTAGTACGCATATGTAGAGGGATCTAGCTAGGTCAGAAATCTAGATGTGACACATTAAGCACCAGTGAGTACTTTGGAAATACTGTGCTACACAGACCACTTGATTTTAAGCGCTCCTCTATGGTGTTTAAAGTTTACTTAAGACCTGATTCCCATATGCCTGTCAGTAGTTTTCCTACCCTAGCTTCCACTAAACCTTTATTCATTTGGCTGCCACATGCGCTGAGGGTATTCATGTCTTGCTGTATAAGTCCTCAAGCTCGTACAAAGCATCTGACGAAAAGGATGGTTTAGATTAGTAGGTTGATAGAGACTTATTTGATTCGTACAGCCTCGCTGAGATTCAGTGTACGTAGCCACATATAATACATATACTTAAATTGAGGGAGGTACTCCCCCCCTCCAAAGTAAAAGTATGGAG
Source organism: Verpa conica (assembly GCA_033030425.1). Classification (NCBI taxonomy): domain Eukaryota; kingdom Fungi; phylum Ascomycota; class Pezizomycetes; order Pezizales; family Morchellaceae; genus Verpa; species Verpa conica. Next base: position 2,492,647 of record JAUFSD010000003.1, read on the forward strand.
TTAATTTATGTAAAAGGGGTTAGTAGTGGGTAGATATTTCCTTGCAGGGTCTACCTTACCGCCTAAAGAAATATGACGTATTATATTTCAAAATCCTCAGCTCAGAGGCCCGACTGCACATGTACCCCCCTTAGTATAGGTGTAACTCTGAATGCCTTTTTATAACTGATCCCACAATAATGGTCGCCATTACGCCAACTCTGCTAGAACATACTAGCCGTAATATACACCGAGCGTTTGGTGCACACGGATAGCTATGACAGTTGATCTTGCTGTGATGCAGATATGTGGTTAGTTTTGGATTTGAATGAGACACTAGGATTTCAGCGTGGTGACACAGAGGCTATGGATGTACAGGGATCAACTGAGTAACCACCATGTTACACACACAAGAGCATGTGCATGTGCACTCAGCCCTGTGGACTGCTGAGACAAATATACTAAGTAGTATATAAAATTGACATCTAACGCGTTGGTCAGTCGATTGACTTCTCGATATTTTGAATATCCGATTGAAAGGGTAATTGATTAGTATACTACCAATATTTACAGTGACTGCATTAGTCAAGCCAGATAATACAAGCCTTTCATATTAATAGCAGGTTTGTCACTGGTTTACTTTTTCCAAAGGCTCATACTTGTATCATCATAATCGGGGAATCACCAGGTTTTTACTATTCATAGTATCAAACCGACGTAGTCAATATACTAGGCCCCAAACAGGGCTGGTAAATATGAGCTTTCTTTCATGTAACCATTTGACCTGGTTGCGAGTATGCAGCCAGCCAACGTAACACCAGTGCTCAGTCCTCTAATAATAAACTTAGCGAAAATCTTCACGTGCTTTATTATTTCGTTAATCGAACGAATGGAAAGCTCGATCTACCTATAGGAAGATCGAGGCCAGTTGATTCAGCCTTTCTACTAGTTGCGGGGTGCTTATGGCGAAATTAAACATTGACATATTCCAAGCCGGATGTATATTACGTGGGTAGTACTTGCATGATCTACGCCAAGCGCAAGTATGATCCTGCAACTTGGTGAATATTTCTTTTATACAAACCCAGACAACCCCGCATGTGTCTCACTATGATGTTAAATACACCTACAGAGTAACTAAAGGCATATCTTGAGCAATCTAAAAGTCCAAAGCACGATGGAACCCTGCATAATCTCCCGAACCCCGAATAAAACTTGGAGCTTTATGATCTTTCACCTACTCCCATGTAGGTAGGAACCACTCAACCTTTCTTTGTTTGCTAATGACTCAAAAATATTTTACACGGCTGTATCTACCCTTAGGTCGATATCACCGGATTCCTAGATAGAGTCACCCATCTAAAAACTAAGCAAATTGCAAATCAGACAGATGGGGCAGTGCCTTCCAAGACAACCCACTATCGCAGACTAATAGATACGTAAAACACAATATAGCGGGACCTTGGCACTGGTTCTCAAATCAAACATTGATAAAAATACTGAATGAGGATATCCTGGTAGAAAACAAGTATTCGTCTAAGGTTAGAGGCCAATTAGAAGTCTCTAATCTCTTTTGTAGTTTGGCTGTGCTGGGATATTCCGCTCCCAAGCTACAAGGATTCAAGTATTCCAGCCGTACATGTTTGCTTTTCTATAGAGTTTTTCCAACGGTGCTCCAGAAACCAACCCTCGTGTCTTCTGAAAAGATCGTGGTCCAATTATAGAATAGAGCTGAAATTTTGCATCCTAATCACACTCATTACAAAATGTCTCCTTGTATATCTCCAAGTATTTAACATCAGTATTTTCTCCCTAAACTCTATACCTTATCCACAGCATTTAGACACAATCTCTTCAGCCAAAAATCCATCCCCAAAACTACTAAACCTTTTCGACTACCTTTACCTTCTACCCTTATCAATGATGACAGAGAGATCTCTCTTCAAAAAATTCGCCCTTTTACTCTCTTCAGCTGCTATTGCCTTTGCCCAGCACACGGCTCCTGATAAAAACTCTCTCCTTTTCTATAGCCCTATCGCAGGTCCAGAGCTCCAGATTGCAAGGGATTTGGGTTATACGACAGTTGTACTGGACGATGCCGACTGGAATTCTTTAACAGCTGCCGATGTTGCGAGCTATAAGGCGATAATATTTGGCGATCCTGATGTGACTAATGAGCTCCCTCTCGCTATCCCGTCTACAAACCGTGATGTCTGGTCCCCCTCTATCCTCGGAAACGTCGTAGTTATCGGCACCGACCCTGCGAGTCATGATGGCACTGGTAGTGGTGCTGATCAGCTGATGAAGAGTGCAATCACTTTTGCTGCTGATGACCCGAAGACTGGTCTATATTTTGCGCTCTCCGAGTACTACGGCTTCGTTGACGATACCACTATAACTCTCCTTGATCAGTTTGGCGAATTCAGAGTCCGTGGGAACCTTGACTGTTACAACAAGGCCCATATAGTTGTGGATAGTGAGGCACTTGCTGGCCTTACTGATGCACTTCTAAGCGACTGGAGCTGCTCCGTTCACGAATTGTTCCTCAAGTTCCCTGACGGTCCTGGCCAATTCAGCCCACTCGCTATCGCTCAAGACTTCAAGGATGCCACTTTCGGCATCTCCAACTTCACTGATGGCACTAGTGGTCTCCCGTATATCATCTCACGTGGAGCCCCCCCAATTGGCTGTGGAAACGGAATTGTTGAGTTCCCTGAGGAGTGCGATGATGGAAATGTTGTAAATGGTGATGGATGTGCAAGCAACTGCAAGAAGGAAGGGGGTCCTGAGACTCCTGTCGGTACCTGCAGCACCTGTGACGCGACTGTCGGCTTGAACAAATGCGACATTACAACAGGATGTTCCCTTGTGCCTTATGGGACTATGTGTGCTTGTCGCCCAGGATACCGAGCCGATGCTCCTGGAGACGATCTCGACACGCACTGGCGTTTGAAGTGGTCTCTTCCTGGCCATGAGCACCGCGTATATGTTAAGCCTGGTGTTGTTTGTAACACTCTTTGCGACAAATGGCAACTAGGTGCTGCTGGATGCGAGGAGGTTTCAATCGGGCAATGCAAATAGAAGGCGAACTAGGAGTTCTAGTTTATGGCAGGGTTATTGAGGGAGCTTATGGACATTATTTTAGATTGGTGGTTCCCAATCGAGGTGCTTAATGATTCGTACTTTATTAGCAGAGCTGGCGAAGCCCTATGAGTATGAGATGATGCTATCTTATTGATTTACTTGCTCTTTCTTTTGCACCATTCTCTTGGGTCTTTTCTCTATCTATGATCGGAATTTATCAAGGTTGGCGTGTATGGATAATAGGTTTAGTTGAATAAGACTCTACTAAATGAACAATTGCCCAAAATTTCTACAAAATAACTCATGAGGTGCCACTCGCAACAAGACTCTTGATATGTAGTCAATATATCAGTAAAAATGGCCTCCCTACCCCGCACCCCCAATCAGCTTGTTCCATATCAAAAACGTTATGAATATGACAGGTTCTCAAGCGTTCAACAGACTTCTAGAGCCCCTCTCAGAGACTCTCGATCTTCCTGAGGATCATTGGTATAAAAGCCTTTTCCTACTTAAGTATCCTACTATACTGACTTATAAACTTATCCTAGGCATTCATAAAATAGCCTGTACTAAATCGACTACAGATATTTTCCTCTAGTCCTCCACTATAGGCTCACCCGTCTTCCCACTACACGTTTCAATAATATACGAATTCATAGTAGCACTCAAACCCTCTCTGGGAGCAACGTAATAGCCTTCTTCGGCTTTATACAAAGACTGTATGATTTGAAAATCCCTTGGCTGAAAAGTTTCCCCCCCCATAAGTCGTTTCATAGAGTTACCAGCTACTATTCACGAGTTAATACACTTTCATTCCCCTTCAAAGAACCCATCGAGCGTGGAGCAACTTACGCGAGAATTCACCAGCTACAAAGCTTTCAGCAGCGGTCTGAAGTGTGTAGATCGCCTCATGACTCCAAGCTGGCCCACCTCCGGCCCCGCCGGTCTCGAGAACCTCGGCTGTAACTTCTTTAACGAGCTGGGTAAAGACATCCGGGTCAATTGCGAGCGAGCTCGTATAAGTGGCTATTTGAATATTGTTAGCTTCTAGTAACACCTCAGGGTTCTTATGTGTCGAGTAGTACTACTAGGTAGTATCACTACTTACAGGACTTCTTTCCACGCTTTTTATTCACTCCTCGGTTCCCTTGGACTACCTCTTTCCCCATTATACTACAGGACTCCACAGGAGCTTTCTTGGATCGTCCCATGTTGCTCTAGTTGAAAATAGTAGTTTTGGATTAGTCAACACTAGTTGGGTATGTAAAGTAAGGAATTACGAAGAAGACGCCTTTGTGATTAGACCTAGCAAGTCATAAGAGGGTGACTACCTTCTATATATCTCTAGATGAATGGAGAGGGGATATCATAAATTTGCGCTATGATCTTATATAGTTGATACTAGGGAACATATTCTCGTGCTTTTCATAACATTTGTCTACCGGAGAACCTTGTATATATTTGTTTACAGGAGTGTGCGCATGGTTATGATATCACCAAGTATTAACTACCAATTCTAACTTGTTTGACAAACCTTGAGTTGTTCATGTAGTAGAATGGAGGAGTGGAGTGATATCAATTTCTAGAATACGCTCAGACTTAAGATGCTTTTTATCATTGGTTGTTATCGAGTATATTGCGTCGGGTATGTAGCAACTGATATGTAATTCAGTACTTAATATATTATCTTATATTTAAGCTCACAATCGGCTCGTAAACTATACCAAAGAAGACCTTGGAATCCGAGTTGAGCAAACGCTTTAGCTAGAATCTATATATTTTATGTATGCAATGCCTAAGCACAGGTGAGACTTAATGAATGAAAAACACAGTAATTACTCGCCGGCGTTCAACAAACTCTCCTCAAACAAACTCCAATCCGCCTTAGCCCCAATCCAGCTCTCCACCAACCAGGCGGCAAGTTCCGGTTCATCGTAGGGAACCATATGCCCTACATCATTAATAGTAACAAACCACATATTATCCACCCCCTTGAATTTGCCTCCCTTTCTCAGCTCGCCGGTGCTTTTGACCGGAAACGCCCATTCCTTCAGTTTTTTAGCCCTCAACTTAAATCTTCCACTCCATTTAAAAGAATCAAGCCATCTAAGTTGCCCCACTGTGTTTCTGTTTCCGAAAAACGTATAAGTAAGCTAGAAGGGTTATGCGAAGCGGGGTTTGACATACATAGAAACATCTAAATTCCCGTTGTATATTAAGACCCCAATACCTCTTTCGATGATCTCCCTCACATCTTTAGAAGTACTCGTGCCCTCCTCGCCTGAGTCTTCGAATGCCTTGTTGAGACCAAAATCTACAGAGCTAAAGTTTTTGAAGCTAGGGATATGTAGAGCTTGCTTTACGTGTGGAGAATTTAGGTATTTATCTATTAGTACTGGTTCACGGTAGCATAATATTGGTGCGCTACAACTAGACGTAACTGCAATTAAGACCACGATTGTCTTCATATCAGTTCAATAGTATCAAGTACTAGAGCTATAGAGAACGAGACTTACGATCATACGGGTTCAAACCACCTTCACCAACCCACTTCTCAAAACCTAGCTTTTCATTGCAGTATTCCAGCGCCACTGTATCATATTTTCTTAGTATCTACCTGTATATAAGATAGGTACGTGAGTAAAGGGTGAAATAGAAACCTTTGCATAAAGCTCTTGCCGTTTCTCCCTCTCGGTCTCTTGCAGCTTTACATATACTAGCCAACTCTTCACAAGTATCTCCAGACGCCGCCATCGCATCACATTCATCTTCCTTGCCCTTCAGATAAGGAAGGGTGATATTTTTACCCTTCCAGCCCAGGTCAATATCGTTTGTGCACAACATATCATAGACGCCAGTGGCGGACATATATGGGTCGATGTCGCCATTCCCAACAATGATAGATGTCACATTAATCTTTTCCTCCCCTTTCAATTCATGTTCCTGGGCACGAAGCACATATGCTGTATAGTAAGGAACATAATGACCACCGTATGATTCTCCCGCTATATGGAGGTCGTTTGCCGCATAGGATGGAAAGGCCGAGTGAAGAAATATCTTCAAGAAAGAATGAAAATCTTTAGCAGCGGCTGATAGGGTAGAGATCGGAGCTTCTGGGTTGTGGTTGAAAGATAATCCTACGGGTGCTGGTTGACTGGGATATATGTTAGCACCCGACTTTGAAAATAAATATGAATGATGGTAACCCAACTCTAAAAACAAAATGCTAGCATTCTTACTCCAGCTCCACGGGTTGAACACTGTTCCATTCCCATGTTCATTGATCAAGCAAGGACCAAGCTCGTCAAATAACCCAAACATTGAAGATCCACCTGGGCCTCTGTGATACCACCAAGATTAGCACAACTCAACCCTCTCCAGAAATATTTGTAAGCTACCCATTCATCCACACGATCAGTGGGTCCTTCTCTGGATCATTCCGGCTCTCAAAAAACCCTTCACAAGCACATATAAAAATCAGTAATCCCACAACCTAGCATGAATAATCCCTATAGAGAAAGCCTCACAAAAGAACAGACTCCGAGCCGAGTCGACATCCAACCACCCCGTATACTGCTTTGAACCAGCATCACATACTAAACCATCACCGCCACCTATCTGCTCCTTTATACGGAGTGAGTACCCATCTGTAGAACCATGAGTGAAGTACTGATGGTTATCATCAAGAAAGGGAGCTAGCGGCTGCTGGCCATTGCCTGCTAAGTCAATAGCCAGTGTTAGCAATGGAGCTGTGAGTAAGAGTTTCAAAAGCATCTGTTTATTCCCTTTTTAAAGTCTTTGATAAGCCCGAGAGATAATAGCTTACTAGCTATGTACTTGATAGAATAACAGTTCAGCGGCTTAGGGGTGAACTTTTTGTTGATCGCCTACTTACCCAATCAGGATCGATAATTACAGGTAACCATTAAAGGAAGGAGGAAGCAGAACAGGCACTTAATGCATGTGACCCTGCATCTGGCCCACAAATATTCGTGAATAGTCTAGCTCATCTATAAACTAATCGATAGTAAAATGTGCTCCAGGTCGCCAAAAAATTAACATGCCGTCAAGTCGAGGGGGATTATCATTTCTCAAGTCAAACTAATAAGAGATATAGAGATAGTTCCTCGCCCAGCTCATAACAATCTTCCTACGTCAAGTATAATAGAAAGAACACATTTAAAATAGTAAGAAATTCAGCTATAGAATAAACACAGCAAACGGTACCGTGATCCGCCTACAGAAGCTACTAATGTACCTTCACTGCATATGAACAACCTGAACGAAAAAACCCACACCTAACCTAAGAAAAGGCCACCCTTAATCCATCCCTTGATACCTTTCCTTAGCCTTCTCCTTCGTCCTCTTGACAAACTCGCTATAGCTACCATTTCCTTTACTAACTTCCTCTACATCGCCGACTTTAGCACCCTTCATTCCCAACCCCACACCCTGTGTATACATCTCTGCCACCACATGCTCAGTCCTCCCCTCTCCAGTTGCTCCAAGTCCCTGTCCAGATGTCCACCCCATCTTCCCCAGTAGTGCAGCACCTTTACTCGGCTGCTCTGGCTCTGGTTGCGGCGACTCCTTTGTAGGGGGGTTTTTCTTCGTGGAACTGGCTGATGGAGCAGTGGATTTTCCAAAGACCTGTCTACGTTCCTTTGCGCGGTCGCGGTACTCTGGCTCACTATTTGCAGGAGTAGTAGTGATACCAGCCTTTGCAAGCTTCTTCAAAGCTGCCTCACGCAGAAGAGGATCCTTTAAGTTTGACAAATGAAGGCTGCTGACACGCTCGTGCTCATGAATCTTTTCGGGAGTTTTAAAGACGCGGCTACAGAGAAGACAGGCGAGTTTATTCATATCGGCGAAAGACTCCCGCTGCGGCGTTTCTTCAACCTTCTGCTGCTCAGTCTTTCGTTTCTTGGCGGCTGACCCGGACGAGCCTTTCTCGTCGCCTGAGGTTGAGTCATTGACGCTATCAGCTTTGTTGTTACCAGCTTCAGGTCCTTTGATACCATGGAGCTCTGAATGGCGATTCTGCCAGAACTGGAGGTGTGCCGGTGTCGCCTTCTTGGTAGCTGCTGCTGTAACAGCACCATTGCCTTCTTTATCTGCCTTCCTCTTCTTTCCCTTAGTCTTATCATCTGTGCTCTCCTTCGCCCCTTTACCACTTCTCACTTTCTCCTTAGTGACGGCTTCTTCGACTTTAGAAACTGTCTCCTCCAGCTTAGAAACTATATGTTCTGAGACATATCCATCATCATCCCAATACGCCAGCCTCAAGCCCCCCCCTACATTCGCCGTCATAGGTAAAAATGTAAACCTCTCAACTCCCCTAGATGCATTATACACAGGCACGAATACGCCAGGGTGTATATAAGACACTGTTACTGGTTTACTACTAATGGTAAATTTCTCCATCTTGTTGTAAGCAGCAAGAGCAGCCTGTGCATCCGTCGCTGTTGCAAACTCAACGAATCCGTAACGCCAGGACTCATCAGTCTTTCTATCTCTTACGAGCAGGACTCGTTTAACTGATGACTCCCTTGCACCGATAGGGCCGGTTCTTGAGGGCTCTGGGGTGGCGCCATTGGGAACCGTCAGCTTCAACGCGCCTTTTGCAAGGAGTTCTTCGCTGACGGAAGGTTCGAGACCGCGGAACAGGAGAAACTGTGATGGCGGCGACGAGGCCATGTCACGTTCACCATCGTTCATGAAGTGCGTCGGAGTTGGGTGAGTTAGGGTACCAGTAAGGGTGACCTCTACAATGATGTTAGATAGGCCGAGTACCTTCTTTGACAAATAAATTACTAACCTGACCGGGGTGTTTGACAACGAAAACACTCCTGTCGTCGAGGATAATTCAGAAGAAGACACTGTGGCAAAAAGAATATTAGAAACTAGCACAAAACGAAAATCCTAGAGCAAAGATACTTACAACTCTACACTTCCACTCTTCTTCACCTTCATCCCTTCTTCTACCTCTCCGGTCCTCATTTTCTCGCTCTCTCGAAAATGCAACCCTGCATCTCTCTGCACCAGGTCCAAGATTAAGCGTAGGATAAAATTGCTCTAAAAACACTCTAGCATCCGGCACTGAGCAGAAGTGAACAAAGGCAAACTGCCTTGAAGCACCTAAGCCCGAAGAGAGAAGAATAACAAACAACTTAGAATACAGGCTCCCATAAATTTAGATTAGTGAAGGGTGACGGAATTCTTACCGGTTTTTCGATCTCGGATGACCGCGACTTTCTCAACACCCTCAACTTGTAATTCATCTTTAAGACTTCTCATAATCTACAGAAGCCGTAACAGACCCCCAAAGTCAAACTTTCAGCAAAAGTCCACTAAGACGTGTAGAAGCGAAGGGCAAGTAGAAAAGCAAAAAAGCCAAGCAACTTTGTTTGCTAGTGGTGATAGTCGTTCCAAGGGGGAGGGTTAACAACGTAATCCTCATCCACTTCCGATCCCAGTCCTTCAATAATAACATCCCGACTCGCTGGCCCACCAAACCATTCTCTATCTCTATCTCTGCTGGGACTCCTGGATCGTGGCGCATCGCGGTCGTAGTAGCCCCCTCCGCCACCCCTTCCGCTTCCCCCTCCTGCTCGGTCGTGTGAGCCAGATCGTGAACGATATGAAGATGGCCCGTGGAAAGCCCGAGGACCCTTTGGAGCGTCCCTTGGTGGTGAACGGCCCCGAGCTGGTGAGTACGAGGAACGTCTAGAGCGGTGGTAGTCCCGGTCGCGATCCCTGTCACGGGGTTCTACAGGGGCGCGGTAAGTACGGTCGGTGTTGTAATAAGACTCCTCCTCTCTGTGCGGAGATTGAGGTCGCTGATAATAAGCCATCTTGTTATGGGTGGTGTTGGTCAGTAAAGAGAGCTCTGTTGTAGCGATGATGTCTGGGGGGGGAGAGAAAAGAATGAGATGAGGTCCCGGCATGAAGCATGCAAGGTCGGGACATCTAAGATCATCCATCTTACATGTGCTTAGTAATAGGTGACTTCTGCTGATAGAGCCTCAAGAAGGCCATCCATTGTTAGGAAATCTTTTACTGTTTAGTTCTTTGAGAATGTACTGTATTTATTTGATGTTATATATTTTTATTTCTTTGTATTATATAACGATGGCACAAGTACTCTTCAATCGCCTCACACAATCATCATGTAATATCACTCGCAATCTGAAGATGGCAGCTGCTCCCCCTAATTAGGTACTTTGCAGATATAGCATGAAGAGTGAATATAGCCGATTCACCCATAGTGTATCCCTTCCCCGCATTTACTTTAAATCAATAGTACACTCTCGAGTGATACCAGATCAGCCATAAACATCTATGCACTAGATATCCCAAGTAGCTATATAATCAGCAAAAATACCTAATCCAATGTGTTCGGTCATAGAACGATGAAAATGGAGCATCCCGTCCGCTCTGCTGTACCCAATCATCGTATCGCCTAGTTAGTACTGCGGTGGGTGACCACGTGGGAATCTTAGGTACTGAACTCATTCTTATCTTTTCATTTTTCCCTTTCTTATCCCTACAGGACAAGATTTGTTTTTCTGACGGCCCTTACAGATTCCCAACTGATAGACAGATAGCGCAAACGCAGGAACAATATTCTGCATACTGTATGCATGCCACCGAAGACGCAGGCCACCTTTATATACCATACCGGAGTACAAAACAGCCAATTTAGAATTACGCTGCATTTACACCTTTCGTGTTACCGCGTCAGTAAAACCTGCCGCTTTTAGTCCCAACACCACCCCGTATTGCACTTCTAAATTACACAAATATCAATTGCAATCTCCTTGTTTGATAGGCACAGGCTTTTTACCTAGCCGTTCTTATTATAGATCAAAAGGATCTAGCTTCCGGACGATATGCCAAACGCGTATCCAGTTAATTTCCTACCCCGTTCCTTACTCCCTAAATCCACTACCCAGGTAGCTGGGCTTTTGTTGGATTTCTACTAGACTCCACTTTTTAGGTAACCTATATATATCATTAAAGAAATGACTGCAGCTGGTATAAATTTGGATAGCCATAATGCATACTTAATTAAGTAGCGATTTATATATAGCTCACTCATACTAAGCATCGACTCCGTTCTATATAATATAGTTGTAAACAACCAAGTATTATTTTTTGTTATATAATCATAGCCCCCAACAGCCTCTAGAGTAGTTCCCAATAAGTAACTAGTAACTCATGGCCATATTAGAAAGTAGGCTAAGTCTAGCTAGAGCTATATATGTTCTACTAAAACATTTAAGGGAGCCTATTTGGCGTAGGAAACGGTCCAGTTTGGCCTTCAGACAACTCAATATACTTAGCTTCAAGTCCTAGCCTCTTCAACTCTAGCAATAAAGCTTATAGTATAACAAAGTTGGGATTCAAAGCGTGTTAAATTAGCCACATAAAATCACGTTAAGGCTCGATTCGCCTCCTAAACAATTTATTAACGCTTGGTTTCATTCGTGCTGTAATAGAACCTCAAATTTTTCTATTCAAATACTTTGATAGAAGATCTTATAATAGCTAGAGCTACGAGGACATGGAATTTGAAGTCGTAAAAAGACAAACTTCAGGGGTCGTGTTCCGTACCCGGTATAATTTTTATGATCGTAGATTCATTTACTCCTATTGACTCTTGTTCCTTACTGTATTTCTCAATACTCTATACTTGGAGTTTTACAAAAGAGTAGATCATGATACACTTATGATTACAGGATATTGACTTTTAGTACCGTCGTTATCACGTCAGACCATACATACAATTTGAAGAGCTCTCTATCGTTAAAGACCTTCGCATTTCCGTCAAATATCAATAATACCTTAGTAAAGCCAGGTAATACTTAGTCCCCAGTTTAGTGACATCTCCACGTAATTAACCCCACACACCAGCATATATTTTAGCAGCTACTTCTCCTATAACTACCGTATCCTTACATGGCAGTCAAATTCTAACCCTCCTATATTAAGGCTACGTCTATCATTCGTTCACTCCGCATGACGTAAAGCCCTCTCCCCATTGAGTTCCTGTTACTACTACAAATTCTATGCTTGAGGGTACCGCCTACTCAGCTGACCTTCTTGGGACTATAGTGACTAAAAGCCATATTATGACTTCGCTCTAAGTATTTACCATGTTTCAATCCTTGATTACTAGCACTAATATATCTATCAAAGGTCTCATCTAATCTACAAGTCTCCATAAGCTTGTACTCGCAATACTAATCCTTAACTACAGCTAAAAAGCCATAATAACTCTCTCGGCTATGTCAGCAGAGCATAAAGGACCAAGCGTGGAACTATAAATGCTAGTTATTCTAGCTTTGGTCTACAAAAAATGAGTGTGCAAGAAATAGTATAGTCTAAGACTATGGGAACGGATACTAAGAGAACAAGAGTGAATATAGAGGAAGTATCAGTTATTTGGTTAAACGAATCTTGTTGTGTTGCTATATTTGCACAGATTCGTAGTCTAACACCTTTTTAAATGGTTCATGTTTTCGTAGCTCCAATTTCCAAGCACTCTATGTCTTTTCTATAGCATCGAATGAGAATAATTTATTTCCATATATGTGTAAGTTTTAATTAGAGTCCCCTGAAACATTTAATATTCTTGTCGAAAGAAATACACTCTTTTTTCTAGGCTTAGACTATCAGAACTTGTATTATAATCAATCAACTACCAGAGTTTCTTGTAACTCAAATTCTAGTAGTAAAAATATGTAGATCTACGCATCTTTACTACTAATACTAGACGTTTTAGAGCCTGTTAATTTCTTCATGTAGCCTTTGAGCGCTCCCATCTCTAGTTCTAAGAATATAGGGTTTGAAATTATCCCAACAATCAAATATATACAATAGATTAAATAGGAGTTTACATTGATAGGTAAGATTTTTCTTTCTAGATCAAGTTAGGCTAGTGTTAAGTGGGGGGATCGAGACTCCTCATACGTGATCAACAGCACCCACCACCTTGGTTCTTTACCATCGGTACACCACACCACATGAGACTTATCCAAACCATATAAAACCTTTATCTGAAACGCATAATGAAACATTTCCCCATAAAAGTCTTTGATAAACCCCCGATAAACACGTTTAAAGCTTTTCATAAAGCTTTTCATAAAAACCTAAAAGATTGTATATCCCTAAAAGTCTATATAAGTTTATCTTCAAAGAAAGCTTATTCTATTTAGTACACGGTGGTAAAGTAAGTTACCCTTAGGTGATGGTGTGGCGAGTAGAAGATACATGTACAGTATAACCTATTATAGTTTCACCTCCTTATTATACTTCCAGCGAGCTCTAGGAACGGAACAGAATTGGCACCCCCTGGTCTATCATAGTTCTAGTTATCCGGTACTGGCTAGCCGGAATTATGTAGGTTCTACTATATTCCAAATAGAAGTTAAAACATCTTTTTAGACATTCACATGGAAACCATGGTTCGAAAGGGAGGCTTAAGTATGAAACATGACAGAGCCCTTCTTTGACTTGGGTATAGTATAACGAGGAGTGTTGAACCTAATCCTAAAGGATTTGTAGTGGTGCTTATAAAATAACTCGCGAATTCTGAATATAATTAAACGAAGGAAATATTAGTACAAGATATATGTTTATAGTTACAAACAAGCGTTTTATTAACTACAAACCGCCTACAAACCGCCAATAGGAATAAATAACTAAAATTGGTAGGCCATTAAACATGGAAACTCATTTCCAGTATTTACCTAATGTGTATTGCAGTAAACAAAGAGATGAAGATATAATAGCTAGCTGCATGCGGTGCACTACACCGCCACCACTCAATCCCTTCCATACGTCATACAGCTAGAACTAAAATTTAAGATACAAATCACGCATTCCTCCTCGACCCAGCAGCCGTTTTAGTATTACCACGAAGAGAAATAAAATAAAAAATTGTAAAGTGGCTGAGCTGAATCCCAATAGTGGCAATACCAAGAGAGCGCGGACATTTTAAGGACGCCACGACATGACACACGGTACTAGCGATTGCAGGTAGGTGAACGCCCGCTCGCCGTGCACCTTACTAGAGTAGTTAACAGAAATATTATCATACCCCGCCTGACTCCCCGATGTTTTTTTTTCTTCGAGCTGGTCGTGGCTTATGCAGGAGGGGGAGGAGGGGGAAAGAAAAGAAAGGAGAAAAAGAAAGGAAGAAGGGTGAGAAAGAAAAAGACACCGCCGCAACAAGAGAGATCCACAGTGGATCTTCGCTATTCCGATACATAAGATCCGAGCTGAACCTATTCGACATATTGGGAAAATAACACCGTTTAAAAAATAACAAAATAAAGCCAATGACCACGGAAGTACGCGTCCCTGACCATTGGTAGCGAGACCTACCGACCGACCTTAAAGAAGAATGATATCGACTGATTAAGAACGGAAGTCTCAATTCCCCGCAAACCAGAAAAAAGAAAAAGAAAAGAAAAGAAAAGAAAAGAAAACTCTGCAGGGCTGACGCGTTAAACCAACATTCAACACATTTTTTTATTTTATATTCCCTTGGCCGGTAATGAACCATGATTGAGGCGACGGCAGTTCTCGGTAAAGCATATTGTTGCTCTGAATAAGACCGCCTACTGCATTCTATGCGATTCCTGCTGTACTCTGTAGGCCAGCATCTACAGTCGCACATCACGTGGTTATCCCATGGTGGGTAGTAAATCTACGGAGATTGAGTATCACTTCCAGCAAGGTTAGATGAGAGGGGAAGCCTTGGAGAAGTCTTGGTGAAGTAGTTTTGTTAGGGGGGGTTGTGTTTGACCAGCCAAGTGAGCAGTAACGGGCTGGATAAAACCTAGGATCTGTTTCCGAGATGTCGTGGCACTTACTTGAAAGGATCACTTATCATCACTCGGCACACGCCAAGACTGACGACGGTATGTTTAAACTGAGATAAATCCGCCTAGGTGCAGGGATGCTGTGTGTTCCTGAAGGAAAAGTGCACTTTGAGTAGAACCATGCAGATGGCAGGGGAAAAAGCAAAAAAGATTACTTTTCTCTTGAGGGGGGATACCTCCTTGGCCTTTTCAGACGCGGAAACAGCTGTTCTTGGCTTGGGGTCTGGTGACTGCTGGTCAAGCCCGCTTATTTCGCTTTAGACTGGGAGTGACGAATAGGCCCAGTTAATACAGACATCACGAAGACAGAGCCCGCCCAAATAAGAGTCAACAGCAAGCAAGTAAACCTATGGCGTAGGGTAGTGGCGGACGAAACTCTCTTGGCCGCATGAAGCTGCCTAGTGGGTGCTTTACATTACGAATACAAGCATGAATCTGGAACACCCAAGACACTTGAGCCGAATAGGTACAAAAAATCCCCGCACTGGTCCCCTTTGCTACCCAAGATTCTTGTCGTTTATGCATACAACTGAAACCAGGAGGTCGCCTGTGCTGCGCGGCGTAGCACCTCGATATTCCGGAAACTAGACTTGGCTACAGATTCTTCGATCTCCCTTGGAGGATGCTTGGATCCTGCCTCCACTGAGATTATATTTGTTACTCCGGCTTAGAGTTCATTGTTAGTAATAGTTACATGGTTCTAACCTGGCAGTGCAGTGTTTTCATAGCCGCCTAAAGTCTAGGCGCTAACTTTCTATCCTGCACAGCGAGTCGTGATGTATGCGGGTGGCCCTTCGTATAAAAATTGAGAAATAAACATAGCACGTATTTAGCCGCTAATAGGTCTGTGCGGTAGCAGTAATAGTAACTTATGGTGCTGTACACAATTATTTGAATTCTACCCAGACTACTAAAGATAACATGAGGTAAAATCACAAAGCATGAAAACGTTTATCAGCAAGGAACGCCAGTCAATTTCCATTACCCCCCTCCATATCTATGTATCCATCAAATCATCCACAATTCTAAAAACTAAACCATATCCACAGCTCATCAAGCTTGGAAGAAGCCTTGATGTCGAACAAAGCATGCTACATATTTGCACAATTATGCATGTGTTCCCAGTGTTACAAAAGCAAGTGTATGGCAAACCGAAGATTCGCACAATGAAATTGACAGACACACAGACTGAAGGGGCAAAAAAAGGGAACGTATAGAATGTTCATGACAGCAAAAAACCCAGCCAAATTTAACAAAGAAAATTAATATTTAAGTACTGTAATATAACGACATTATTCTTTTAGACGACGGTAACAAACTGGCCAACAGATGGAATACCATCAGCAACCACATAGACGACATAAGGGCCTGGTGGGCAGGTGTTCTTGTTTGGTGGCATAGTGACAGTAATTTTCTGCGCGGCAGTTCCAGCTTTGAATCCGGTATTGTCAAGGAACAACATGCGGTGACCCATATGGACGTTGTGAGTGACGAAGCCTCCGTAGTAGAGAGAGACTTTGACAGCCTTTGCGTTAACAGGGACGTTGAACTTGATAGTGAAAGTAGATCCGTTTGCAGGGAGGGACTTGGAACTAAGAACCATAGCGGTAGGACGGAGGCCAGCATTTGCACCCTGGAGATAGGGAGGAGTGAAACGCTCAACACGGAAGTCTATAGATGATCCAGTTAGTTAATTGAATTTCACATAAGATAGAAGGTGATTTTTACCAGTGATATAAGGAACAGTAGCGGAAGTTTGCAAAATAGGCTGTTCATGGGGGTTGCTTCCGGTGACCATGATGGTTCCGTCGAGCAACAAGATAGCAACAGAGTGGTATAGCCTAGGGATAGTAGAAGACGCGAGCTGGGTCCAGCGCTGACCAAGAGCCTTGGTAGGATCGTAAAGCAAAGCAGGGAAGGTAGGGTCAGTAGCAAGTTCGAATCCCTGAGCACCACGGTTGGCTCCGTTGATCCAAAGAACAGTTCCATCAGGAAGAAGAACACCCTCAACCATAACACGACCTGCAGGCATAGCATCCATCTCCCAGGTAGGGTTGGCATCCTCAGGGGCAATGACACCACAGCTGGCTTCGGTAGGAGCGGTGATATCCTGATAAGCTCCACCACCACAGATCATAACCTTTGAATTCCATTTATTGGCACTTGAGAGAGGCAACAAAACGCTACCACCGGTGTTGGGATAGGTACGATAGTCGCCAGCAAGATCAGGCAAAGTCTTGGAGATAGTATTGGTTCCAATGTTGAAGACGTCAGAAGACTTAGAGGCGAAGATAAAAATCTCGCCACTCTTCAGAAGATGCATGAAAGGATACATGTAGTAAGGCTGGTTCTTTACCAAGATATCTAAATCAATGTTTTTGCCTTCAGAGATACCGGTAGGACTGAGGATCTCATAGGTAGGGTTGTTGTTGGCAGGGACAGTAGGGTCAAGTCCGTTCAAGCTTCCAGATGCAACAAAGATCCTCCCATCGGCCAATGTTTGGGCAGAGGCATACCAACGCTTACTAGCCAGCTTGTTACCGGGTTCTCTCCAGCTCTGGCCATTAAGAGAGGCATCAGAGGATGAGCGGCTGATATAACGAATAGCATCAAAGCCATCGGTCACAGTAGGATCAATAAAGTCCAAAGGCGCATTACCACCAAGGGAAACAAAGTCACCATTTGCAAGGAAAGTACCACCAGCACAGAAAGCATTAGTCTAGATGTTGTGTAAGCAAGTATTAAATAAGAACTGTAGGTCAGTGGATTAGTCGTTACATACCTTGTAGGACAAAGGAACAACAGTATTGGTCTGCGGGTCGTATTCACTGGAGTAGGCGTATTGGCCGTTAGGAAGCTTCAACTGAGTATAGTTTTCGACTTTGTCCAAGAAGATGACACGGCCGTTAGGCATGAGACCAGCGTGCATGACAGGAACACCAGACTGTCCAATGACAGAGAAAGAACCACCGTTGGTAATTGGGGCAGCAGATGGGCCTGGGGCAGCGGGTGATCCCCCATTCTTGCACTTTTGTGTTCCGTCGGATCCAATTGAAGAGTCTGATTGACATCCATCTCCGCAGTGGGCATCAGTGTTACCACAGAAACCATACATGGAGCAGCATTCTCCCAGAGCAAAACCAGTACAAGTGAATGCCGGAGTGTTGCTATGACCGCAAGTGCCATCGGTGCTAGGAGGACCAGTAGTAACAGAAGATGGGGTGGGAGAGCCCAAGACCGGTTCACCAGTGGTGCTGCTTGATGGAGTAGAGCTGGTTTGAGTTCCGGTGCATCCGGATTGACATCCATTGGAAGCCAAGCAGTGACCATCAGTGCTACCGCAATACCTATTTGATTGTCAGTAGGTTTTAAATGTGGAGGGGTATAGGTTTAGTAACATACCCGTACTGGCTACAGCATGTTCCGAAAGCAGATCCAGCACAAGTAGCACCATCAAAGTCTTTTCCACACCTACCATCCGACCTTGGTCCTGCGGCAGCAGCAGTAACTGTTGCAGTGGTGGCAGTTGAGGTGGTGGTCCCAGTACAACCAGAGGTACAACCAGTACCACAATGGTCAGCAGTATTTCCACACCATCCATATTGCTGTATTAATTGTTAGTACCCTTTTCTGATATAATATAGTATAAACAGAAGAGCTTACAGAGCAGCAAGTTCCGGTATAAGTAGTAGCTGCAGGGTCACAAATCAAACCACCATTAGCAGGACCACATTGTCCTGTTGTTGAGAAATCACCAGCAGCGGGAGCTGGGCGGGGAGCACGAGCAAAGAGAGCGCGGGGATAATTTTGCGGTTTGCAGCTGTATAGCCAATGTCAGAAAATGGTAAAATGTATTTAGTGGTTACTAGAGTATGTTTAAAGCGATGCCTGCTTATAGGGAGGCTACAGAAAAAATAAAACTTTTACTTGAAAAATCACCCGAGACAAAAGAGGGGTCATTTGACAGAAAAAGCCGACATTGAAACATAAAACAAGGCAAATATATATGAAGGACAAAAAGAGCAATGTAACTTACTAGTCACCCCCATCAGTACAACTTTCGCCCCGGGGACACACATCTTTGCACTCGACAGGTGGCTTATGTACTTGGAGATTCCCTAGAACCCCCTGGGCAAGAAGGCCCGAGAGGAAAATAAAGGTTTTCATGATGAATTAATGTGCCCAGAAAATATTAACTGAACGGTAGAAGGGTCAGCAAGACTTCTGTGGGGGAACAGAAGAGGAAGGGAAGAGGAAGCGGGATAAAGAATTAAATAGTAGTGGAATTGGTATCAAAGCGTCTAAAGACGCCTCCCCGCTGACTATTGAGACAATATTGATGCGGGTACCATGTGCACATATGTAATGCAGGAATATGGATCATCCTGCCCCGACTAGAGACAAAATCCAAATAGAGATAGATCGCCTACCTTAGACAGTGAGATTTTAAAAGAGTGTTAGAAACTAGCGAGTGTGACAGATCAACAAACTGGAAGCGAGTGAATATCAAGAACCCCTTCGTTAGATGGAGTTCGAGATGGTAATTATTGAAGTAAGAGAGAGAGAGGTGGGCGGTGGAGGGGAGAAAGAGAATGATGAGGGGAGAAGAAGGGATTATAAAAGAGTGAGAGACAGCGGCTCGAGACTCTCAGCGAGTAAGGGTGAGCGGCAACAAGTGAAGCAGCGTCACAAGGCAGCGCAGGGCCCTGAACAAACAATTGCAATTAAGCTCTGTTCCGATAATGTAATCAAGGAGTGGCTAGCACCTGGGCGATGCTGGAGAGAGAAGGGAAGGGAAGCCGGCAGGATAGGGTCAAGAAGCCTGTCTTGCGCTCGTAGGTAAATCTTTATTTAGAGCGTATTAGAGCTTTGCTCCTAGCCTGCCAATCAACGGGCGCCTCACATCCAATCATAATTATTCCCCTGTTGGCCACTAGAGGTTCCTCCAGGGGGACTAATCAACTCTAACCCCACAGATTCTAGCGATGTTGAGTTAAATTGGGGGATGCTGGTAAGAGCCGCCACAAACCCTTGCCGCTTATCCCGGGGCGTTACCATGATGGTGGGCAAGTAAGGCACTTTTTCTGATGGCTGGGCATCGAAGGGAAGACTTCTTATTCCGTAGTAGGTTATGAGCAGAGCACATGAAAAGTTTGCTTTGTCAATCTGCACCACCACCTAGAAGCCAATCATGTTTGTAACGGCCCTGAAAATCGGCCGGGACTGCCCTTGAGCCCGGGCCCTTCTCTCACCCCAACCCTGCATTTTCCAGCTGGCAGCTGCATACCTACCCACCCAGCCTTTATTCCGATTGACGGAGAGTGGGAAGTGACTAGGTTTCTTCGGGCATCTCGCCGCTAGCAGTGGCGTGGGCTAAGCTTTGAGTCTTTTCGGTCGCACAGTTGAGCTGAAACCATGTTTTCCCGTTCTGGTATTCCAGGAACGTTCGTTGTTGGTTCCTAGTCACGTAAGGTACCGCGCAGCCGGCACGGCTTGCGCTCGCCGATCTAATTATCGTCATGGCCTACATGGCTCAACGGGGGTGATAAGGGATGGTTTATACCTTTGCCAACTGTGGCTGAGTGTCTTTGGGGACGTACTAGGTAGTGCGCTTGTACCCACTGTACTCTATCGCACACGAGTACATAGTACCAAGCGGAACAGTTCCACCGCTGGTACCAAGTGTTGACATTTCTGGGCGTGGGGAAAACTCCTACGACGTCTACTAGGTGCATCCACGAAAAGGGGCAAAGGCTAGAAAAGTAGAAAAATAGAAAAACATCCGAGCCTCGTCTCGCTAGAAGTCCGCTCTACGTAATGTACTCTATATCCCTCCCACGGCCCGCCCTAGTCCTCTACTCTACAATCGGCGCCGGAAGACTACTGTGTGACGCCCTGGGCCGTGAGCCTTTTTTTTTTTACTCTCCCGGGAGCGTTTGAATCCATTTTTAACCTTCACTCCATTTTAGGCCGGTTGTGGACCTCCGGATACGGCACCGGGTGCAATCTTTCCCCTTATATACAACCTAATTGTGATCACAAGTGATTGACCGCTTCGACCTCGTATTCTGAGGCAGTCCCAAGTCAAGTCGAGTCGAGTCGCTCTTTGAAGCTCTTGTCTAACGCGCGTTCAAGGATGTTTCCTGTGCCACGTTATTTTTGTGATACAGTTAGGGGAAACTTGCTGGAGATCTGGAAGCGACGTCACAGCGTACCCCATTAGGCGGCACCCACACAGCACAAACAGCTCTTTTCGCCAGAATAGAACAACCATTGGAGATTGTGTACATAATGATTCCAGAAAGAGTCTTTGGCTGTTTCAAGTAGACAAAGTAATTGTCCACCATCGAGTCCGAATGCCGAGGCTTAAATCACGTTATGTGGTGGGGAACCTACATGGATCCAAACCCCGCATATGCCCTTTTCCAGAACAACGGCAGTAACTTCGATTTCGACAAACAAATTTCGTCCCGTGCTGTTTGTGATGCAATTGCCCTCGGACACAAATCCTGTGCAGTTGTCCCCAATCTGATTGGAATAGTTGCCGTTGTCCCGGGTTATCCACCTCAATTCTCTCCCTCTATCCATCGCCCTCATCGTTCTCTAGCCCATCCCGCTCTACTCCCGCTAAAATGGAGACCACCCCCGAGCTCTCAGAAACTCACTACTTCGAGACAAATCTGCCACCAAACACTCTACCAGAACACACAGCACTTGCAAGTGCCTTTGTTAGGCAGCATCATGAAGCAAGAAGGCCCGTTGTGCTCCTCACCTCAGGTGGAACCACAGTGCCACTGGAGAACCAGACTGTACGTTTTATCGATAATTTCTCAGCCGGCACACGTGGAGCTACTTCCGCCGAGTACTTCCTCTCCCAAGGTTACGCTGTAGTCTTCCTGCACAGACAATTCTCACTTCTGCCGTTCTCCCGGCATTACTCTCACTCGACCAACTGCTTTCTTGACTTCCTATCTGAATGGGGACGCATCGGCGAGGATGAAGAGGATGGTGGCAAGGATGGTGGTCAGGCAGCAACCCCGGATGTAGTCGTAAAGGCAAAGTACCGGCATCAGATGTTGTCCGTATTGAGAAAGTACCAGGAGGCCAAGAAAAAGAATCTACTTCTGCTACTCCCATTCACGACTGTAACAAGTTATCTTTTCACACTGAGAGCTCTGGCACGTGAGATGCAGTGTCTAGGGAACGAGGCGTTATTCTACCTTGCAGCTGCTGTATCAGACTTCTTCGTACCACCAAGCAGGATGGCAGAACATAAAATACAGAGTGGAGATATTTTTACAACAGGCGGTAGTAGTGGTGGCAGCGGGAAGAAATTAGTCGTTGATTTGGATCCTGTACCCAAATTCCTAAAACGACTAGTGGAGCAATGGGCCCCGCAGGCGATGATCGTTTCCTTCAAGGTTTGTCTCACTCAAAAGCAAATAAACGGCCTATCTCTCACGAGTAGCTTGCTAATCTCCACAAAAATAGTTGGAAACTGATCCTGCCATCCTCCTCGCAAAATGTAGACAAAGTCTGGAGCGTTACTCCCATCATCTTGTTATTGGGAACCTCCTCTCCACACGTAAACACGAGGTCGTCTTTGTGGATCGCGAGGGTACGGAGTGGATTCGTACACCAGACGTAAATGAGGGCGAGGAAGAGGTTGAGATCGAAAGTTTGATAGTCCCAGCAGTCATCCGAAAGCACCAAGAAATGCTCAAGAGACGGAAAAGCAGTGACACAAATAGGTATTAGGAAAGGACATACACAATAAAAGTCCTGATACCACGTCGTATCTGTATTATAAAACCCTATATTCAAAATTTCTTTCTTTACAGATCCCAAGCTGTTGAGTACCTATAGCATAGGGTTATGAGAAACGTAATATAGCCTCTGATATCTCTATTTAATGGTAAGTCGGTGCACCAAAATATCTTGCCTCCACCCAGGAAAGAATAGAGGCGAGTGATATTCTATGATATACCACACATGTCTTGTCATACCTTGTCGATAGCACGATGCACTTGATGAGCTTATCCTTCGTTTTAGGTTAGTTCTTTAGTTTAGAATTGACAAAGCATCTATAGCCTAACCCCCCCCCCCCCTTAATTTCACATGCCCCGTGTGCAGCTCCCTCGGTTTAGTGATTGTGAATCTTGTAATATCACTCGGTATCGTTTCAGCCACTTGATCCAGTAGCCTAAGGCATACAGATAAGTATTGCGACAACCAAAAAGAAAACCCTTTATAGCGCCACTCGCTTGGCAACGACTTTCCACACGTTTTGGATGGTCCATCTCTTAAGCTGAAAGCAGCCCACTTAGCTAGTTAGATTATCAAAGAGAAACAAGGAGCATTCAAGTGACCGCGCACCAGAAACATTTGACCGCTGTGGCTTTTTTGTTTATAAAGAATTTTGGGTTCATCTAATCTTTGTAGTGTCAGCTATCACCCACCACCAATCATCCCCCACTTCTACCTTCCATACATATGTAATATTACCTATGTGTAAGACTACATAATATATTACGGCTGAGTTTAGCTTAAAATGAATATGAATACGAAGGGCGTTGTAGGCTGAAAGGGATGCGCCAAGCGAGTTTTACTAGCAGGTTTTTGCACTCCAATCCGTTTTGATTATTCTTTCCCACATCGTTTCTCCTTCCCCTTACCCCTTTTCCGTCTCTGCAATATCGTCGGTATGAGGCGTTAACAAGCTCTATCGACTAGATAACATCCTATGACCAACCACCGACTCCCCCACACTTTGCAAAGCCTTACAGAGATCTGATCACTGCCCAGACCATTCCAATCGGTAAATAACTAAGGGAAAAAACGTCAAATTTGCTTGGTAGAACTTTTTCTTTTTCTTTTTCTTCTTCCTTTTCAATTCGGGAGTCCCAGCCCTAGACACACCCACGACTACAAGAGAATATAGGACCTTCTCGGGTGGGGGTTCACTATGTTCTAGACGAAATTTCGTGGCACTGGGGGCACAACCCTCCCCAATCGCATTGTAGGAGCTATTCCATATTAGCGATGTATGTAACAGGACCTGTTTCAGAATGTCAGCATCACGAGAATGCCCCTCCACCTTCCGCCTTCCACCCCCCCCCCCCCTCCGAGTAGAGAGAAGAGTGTTGTTTTTCTCGAAATTTGTGGCTACCTCTGTACGGAAAGTAATTAAAACCGTGTGACATGAGTTCTCACTTTTTTCGTATCTACAAGGTATAAGCTTTTTATCCCTACATTTTGTATGTACTCCCCCAACCTTTACCATTCCGGTCTAGGGCAGACGCCCATCTCTTCGCTGCAGAGAAATACCGTTTGAATATTCCGAATCCTAGTAATTCTTAGAGCTTATATGCGGTCCGGTCCGGCTAGATGGGATTAAATGAACCATGATGTATATGTACAGGGTAAGCACAAATAAAGTACATAGCCCGTCCAAAGAGTGGTAGATCAACAATTTATATAGTATGCACATGCTACATACATTCATTTCCACACAAACTCAACTACTACATGTAGTTTACTCTCGGGTCGAGAGGCACCTGGTGGTGTGATCTTTATACATGTAGTTTTAGGTGATGTGTGTACAAATCCGCCTGTGCGTTTATCTAATTCGAGCAGTATCTAAACATTCCCCCACTCGGGCCACTATTTCGCTACTCTATATCCCGAAAGACTTCCCCCCCCGCCTCCCCTCACTAAACCCGACCGCATCGCTCCCATTTAATCGAGTAATACTCCGCCTTGGTAGAAGCCGCTAGAAAAAAACAGGTCGAACATAGGTAGCCCGGTAATGCATACTGAGATGCTAAGGAAAGGCGTTGTTTCTGGTTTATAAAAAATTCACGAAATTTACTAAGACACTGATGTAAATCGACAAAGTTGAGAGACATGTCTCGGGCATCTGTCTTAATAGTACGCAATGGCTTGCAATTGTTTGTCTCTTCTGTCCACCGGTGGTATGATATGAACCTAGCCCGTAGCCGTATACCCGAGCCAGGGGGGTTGGAGATAGGTAGACATGTCTCACATAGTATCTATAACGGATAACCACGCCGTTCTATCTTGACATCTCCGGCCCGAGTACCACATGCATTTGCGGAGTGTGCCGAGCCGGGGTGGGGTACTGGTGTTTGTGCATCGTGTATGTGTGCGAGTGATTATCTGTGAGCCAACAGTAAAATGAGATTTGGAATTGGGGTATAGAGGAATAATACCGGAACTCGGCACTGGGGCGCCAGGAAAACAAGGGAAGGAGGTAACAACTAATATGCGAGTGCTTACATGATTTTAAACTGTAGGGTTACAACTAGAGCGATTAGCGCAGAATTTTGTAGTATTTGTGGATATATAGGGAAGGTTAAAATAATTGTTTTGTGTATATAGTTTCCTATGATCTTTATAAAAAAGTTTATATATAACCACAAGTCAGAACTATCTCCAGATAGGTTTGTAGGAGGTTCCTCTCGCTAAAGGGATTAAAATGATCTACACGGGTAGCATCTTCCGTTTTTAGCCAGTACGATCTGTTCCTGTGGCGTTTTGTAGGTATTTTGGGGATTCTCAGGCTCGTGCAGGATCTTTTTTTTTTGCCGAAGTTGCCATTCCTTTCCCGGAAAAATTACATTACCCTTTTCTAATAATATGCACTAGGGTTGTAAAAAAACAAATTTTCCGGGGTTAGGTGCTTAGGTCAACAGTTGACTCATTCCTTCACAACTTTTTCTACGCGGGGCACAACTTCCTGAGAGACACATAGATTTTTTATCATATTCTTAAGTCGGTATATTGGTATGATTCTAGTCTTTAAACTACTTATTATCATTCAATTATTAACCCGAATTGTTTGCAGACTAGATCGAAAGATGGGTATTCCCACCCCGACAACCTCCTTCAAGACCGCAAACCCATACGAAAAAGCCTTCGGATACTCCCGAGCCGTTAGGAAAGGACCGTTCATATTCGTTTCCGGTACAACATCAATCGCGCCAGATGGGGTTGGAGAGGTCAGGTACCCGGAAGATGCTTACCGGCAGACTGTGACTGCTTTCGAGGAGTCATTGAAGGCTGTCAACGCGCTCGGGGGAACGAAAGAGGGAGTAGTTAGGGTTAGAATGTTTGTGGCAAGTATGGATGACTGTGACGATGTTGGAAGAGGGATGAAAGAGGTTTTCGGCGAGGGTCAATGGGCAGCAACAATGATTACCGGAGTAGGATTTGTCAGGAAGGAAATCAAGGTTGAAGTTGAGGTTGATGCTATTATTGAACAATAGGGTTAGGGTTAAAGTGTAGGTTCTTGTGTTGGTAGAAAAGCAAAACCCATCGTAATTTCGGTATTCCACGGTGCTGGGTAGAAACAATTTACGGGATACTCTTTACGAATTTATCCAAAGTGATATCAGATGAGGCTCTGACGCGCCAAGTCTTTGACGTCACGTAACAGGTCAATCTTGGGAGAATGCGGGAAAACCAAGCTTTCGACCCTGGATCAGCTGTGGGGTCGTGTCTGCCGTCTCGAGCATGGATATCATGACGCTGCTGAGAAGCTTACCAGATGTCTATAAAAAGCCACGTTGAAGCACAGAAATAGGGGGCAACATCTAACCGACCTATATACAGTGTTCTACGTCTTCAGAAACAAAGTATGAACGATACAGGTCTGGATGGGCCGATACAGGAAAACGCGAGCGAGGCGCGGCAAACGCTCCAAGATGGAATAAAGGAGGACAAGTATCGGAATCGGAACTTTAAGAAGTTAAAGAAACTTGGTCATAATAGTCGTAAAGGTAAAGAGGGGGCAGGTCGCGCAGAAGAACTCCGAGAGGAGCTGATGGAGGACGAGGATGTTCAGAAGTCCTTTCTTGAGCCTAAGTCAGTACAATTTTATGATTTTTGCTACTTGGCGTACATCGCTAACTGATATATAGTCGATGGTGGATTACATCCACTGCCTTCCCCCTGATAGCTGGTGCCTTCGGTCCACTAGCAAACTTGGCCTCCATTTGCGCTCTGGTACAAACTTGGCGAGTTTACGTACCTCCTGGGGGCTCCGAAATACACGGGGATAGAATTAGTGATCCAGCATGGTTAGTAGTAGCTTTTCTATAGTCCTTATAGTCGAGTTAATTACTAAAGGCTCCTCACAAGGCTTATCGGGGTAAATGCAGTGTCGTTGGCTATGGCCGTAATCGCAAATATTTCCATTCTCATGACATTTGCACAACGCATACGATATCAGATATCTCTACCAATTACTATAACTCTCTGGTAGGAAAATAAGCTTTCCGTACATCAGATCAATTCAGTAGTGCTGAGACATCTAGGTACATTTCCTCGCTACTTCTAATCGCTCTATTAGCGGCAGCATCGGATAGACTTAAAGAGCACTCTGGTCGATCCTACGCATTCTCTCAATCATACTACTACGGGATAATAGCCGCAGTTCTTTATTCCATCATAGCCACACTTCTCTTGGCAAACTATTTCAATAGCACAATCAAAAAACGCTATCCACCATCTTTCAATGTCTTAACAATCCCACAGCGGACATTAATGCTGCAGACAACTTCGTTAATGTTTTATCTTGGGATCGGCGCTTTGATATTTTGCAAAATTGAGGGATGGGAGTACGTAGATACCGTCTATTGGGCTGACTACACGCTCCTTACCGTGGGACTGGGGAGCGACTATCCGCTCAAACATACCTCTGCGAAAATATTATTGATCCCGTATGCCGTTGGTGGTATTATTGTGCTTGGTCTTGTTGTGGGTAGTGTGAGAGGGCTAGTTTTGGAGCGTGGGAAAATCAGGATGAACCGAAGAACGGTAGAGAAGGAGCGTAGGAAATGGGTAGAAATCCTAAAGTCTTCGAGGAATGAGACCGGTAGGGAGACTCGCTCGGCGAATGAGGAAATTAAGGAAGAATTTGAGATTATGAGGAAGATTGAGAAGAATGCCGAGGCAAAAGGGAAGTGGACTTCACTAGCGACTTCTGTAGTTGCATTTTTGATTGTGTGGCTGGGTGGTGCTATGGTGTTTATGTTTTCGGAGGTATGTCAGTTCTTGTTTCTTCTCTGTGAATGAATGAATGAATTAATCATAAATGCATGGAGCCTCTCGGCTAAGGTATTATTTCCTCTCTGTGACGTGTAGCTAATCTGAAGAACTTGTCACAGCATACGCAAAACTGGTCATATTTCGATTCACTATACTTTTCGTACACCTCCCTGCTAACGATCGGTTATGGCGATTACTACCCACAATCGAATTCCGGGAAACCTTTCTTTGTTATATGGTAACTTTATTCTTAAAGCCCTATAGGTTATGGAGCTGATAGGGGGCCAGGTCACTCATTGCAGTACCAGCGATGACGATCCTCATCTCAAACATGGGTGATACGGTCGTCCTTGGAGTACGAGAAGGGACTGTATGGGTTGGGCGGAAAACTATTCTCCCTGAAGGTTCCGAAAAGAGCTCATCAGAGCAGTCAAAAGAGACCCAAAAGACTATTGACGAAGTAAGAGAAACCATACAAGGACCACCGAAAAATATTCGGAAGAATCTAGCATCAGCGATTCGAAGAATTTCTGAACATGTTGGCATCTCCCCTCCTAAAAAATACACCTTTGACGAGTGGATCGGATTTCTCGAGCTCCTGGAACTGGAGTGGGAGAGAGATGCCTGGAGTTGGTTGGACGAGGAGGGGCCTTTGTTGAGCGAACTGAATGAACCTGAGTGGCTGCTCGAGAGACTTTGTAAGAAGCTTGAAGAGGCATTATCTGAATAACCTAAGGATCCGCCTAGATTTTTGGAACTGGAGTTCTTCGTTTTTTTGGGGTTTTGTTTTAGGGAGTTTAGTGGGATCCTCTTTATGGATTAGTCGCTATTTTAAGTACATTTTCGGACCGTAATATTAGATCGTATACATATTGCATACTTGCCGCTGTCAACTGAACCAGCGGTTAACTCGGGTATTTTATAGTGCTTTTTTTGGCCCGTATAGCAGGTATTTGCCGGGTAATTAGCTAATGGCTTGAGTTACTCGGCGGGCTAGGCATTTGCCCAGGGGAGGTATCTCGAAGTTACGTCTATATCTACGCGCTATAAGTAAATTAAGTCCGGGTATATAAAAAGGATAAACAAGAAGTTAAGAATAGTAGAGGGTTTCTATCACAAGGGAAATAGTTTTAGAAGAAAACCCAAATGCCCTAAGCTTCAATTGGTTTTCCAAGGACTATCAAAAGGGAGTGATCGATTTATTAACGCCCTATTTTAGGTCATCTGCGTTGGGCGTACTAGGAGATATTGATTCAGTGGTGGTATTTTCCGCCTTAGAGTACTGTTAATGATTGAAGTGGTCTATAAAGTTTGACCTATAAATGTTTTGATTGCAGAATCTTGTAGGGATAGTGTTAAATTTGGTTCCTGAAGAAGTCCCTGTCCGAGTGATATCGCATGATTATATTGTTTTGTATTTATGAATGAATTAATCATAGGTACATGGATATCATTTTTTAGGCCTGTGCTTATAAGGATTATTATAGGTTTAAGAGGTAAAACAGTCTCAAGGACCAGTGGCATATTCTGTAAATATATTGGGTGCTATACTATGGGCTTTCAATAGTGCTGTAGCTTCTCGACCTTTGTAAAGTTCGTATAGAATTATCACTTGGCGAATAACACCTTCAATTTATCCCAACAAAGATAAGGTAAGAAGGATTAAAGAAATCTGAATAGTATTCTGTATATAAGTGGATTTAAACGTACCTCCTATTACAACCAGGTGTCGTCCCTCGTATCTTCCCCGTATAAGCACATCACTTTAGAGGCTGTTTATAGTGTCTTATTTTCCCTATAGCTTTGATCTCTTTAGGGACTTGATAAAAAATCATATTAAATGTCTGACCGCGATCGAATTACGGGGACATTTACCTGGACACCGCCACCGCAGCAAACTACCATCACAAGGACCTCAACAGCGAGCACGAAATTAGAACTCACATATATTGTCCCCCTTGAAACACCTAAGCTTACCACGAGTATTCCAATAGCTGAGAGTGCGCTGGTGAGCGAGACGAGTACAAGGAATGCACTGACAGATCCAGTGACAACGACGCAAGCTCCTGAGCTTGTTAGAAGTACCACCGCAACCTATTCCGAGGTTCTCCGCGTTATTTCAACTGGAACTCCGGTAATTCCTATAATAACAATGGCAATATCTACTAGGACAACATCTAGGCGCACATCTACCGAACCTAGTGGTAGTCTTGTCTCTGATACCACGACAAGCCTACTTATGACTACCAGTAGTTCTTTGATAATCGATACTGCGTTGATTACATCAATCATATCAACTCCTACTTTAGAACCTGGCCCTCAAATCCCTCTTGCAACTGTTCCTGCACCAACAAAGGCACCAGCTGCAGGGCTCTCCACCGTAACCATCGCCGGTGTGGCCGCAGGAGGAGTAGGAATTTTAGCACTCTTGATAGGACTCGTCTACTTTCTACGCCGGGTGCAGAAATCAAGGCAAAGAAATAGCGTAATGTCAACCAGCAGTAGGATGATCAGCAACCCGGTACGACCACCATCAGGGAAAGCAGACACAGTACGAACATTCCCAGAAAGTTCAAACGGGCGCTTTTCTCAAGATAGCCAGGACACTCTTCTTTACCGAACCCCGAGTTCTTCTTCAAGGTTTGGGAGTACAGTAGGTCCTAGCTCCCCAGTTTGGACAAATGCAACTCCTCAGGTGCTGGTTGTGCCTAGTTCGCCAGGTTTCTCTCCGGCTAGGGCATATACCCCCATGCCGGACAATTATAATTTCTTGCCTACACAACCAGCTCTAGAACCTATCTCCTTATCTTCTCCTAAGCAACTCAGTCGACGGGTGCCATCTTCAATATACCCCGCTTACATGGAGGGTGAAGACGAACACGGGGATAACACATCAACAAAACCAGTAAACCCTTACCGCTATACTGGCAACCCAAACCCACCTCCGGAGATCACTTACAACGACATCGGAAACCCACATAGCATCCGCAGCACAGCCGACACATACCCCATACCCGAGTCTCGAAACCTTATGGTGCCAGAAGCAGGAGGCAGACGCCGCAGGGCAGACGTGGTCTCTAGCTGGATGTCTAATGGGAACTACCGGTTGTTTGAAAGACCCATGCATCATGATAGATCAAGCTATACTTCAAACTTTGGGTTTGACATCAGTGAGGGTCATATGAATAGAAATACGGGTGTTCCTGCGTCTAGTATTCCGTCTTCGTTGGATAGTATTGTCGAGATGGGTCCTGGCGGCCATGCATCTACGTATGGGTCTATTCTTGATATTTATGGGGGTAAGATTCTAGAGGAGATCGAGGGGAGGGATACACCAGCGGAGAGGGAGGACTGGGAACCTTTTGAGAATAGGTGATTGATATTTTTGAGGGGACTTGTGAGTTTTCATATGGATATATAGGTAATAAATGGTTTTTTTTTTGGTTGTTTAGAGGCTTTATTTAGAGGCTTCTGCTTTGTTGATTTTAGGAACGAAGCTATATAGAGGACATATCCTAGGAGGGATTCTGTAGGCTTACGGCTAACTGAATTGGAGTTTTTTTGTTTTTTGTTTTTATTCTCTGTTCTTTAGAAATAACTAAAAATACTATCTGTAGACCCCCCCGCCGTTTTTTTTAATTCTGAGAAGATTCGAAGGAGAGAATTCTCTTCTGGAGCTGTGTGACATGAATGATTAGCGACTATAGCTATACAAGCCCAGAATAGTTACTTGTTCTCTTCCAATAACAAAAGAACAGCAGCATGGTTTACCTAGTATCTTAGGACTACTTACTTCCGATCATAAGTAGTCGGGGATCTGAATGCCAGTGGAGGCAATCATTAATTTCTAGGCCTAAACCTAGCTTGTACTGCATAGAAGAAGATCCCGACACCGTTCTCTCGAATACATCCACAGAGGAGGGTGTGTGACTTATAGTTGAATTGCCCTAAATCTACGAAAAGGCTCACTGGAAGGTTATAGTAATAGTCTTACTTATATGGACTTTGGTGGATTAATCAAAACTCTCTTTAGCTAGGAGTAAGTACCCGTCCCATATATTTATAATAGTGTATTTAGTACCCACTTCACAACCAATCACTCGACAAACCTAAAGCAAACCATGCAGAAACATCATGAAGCAGAGATAAAATTTTTATATACAAAACCACCACCCACAAACCCGTCTAGCCCCCTATATATCCACATTTATATCTATATATAATAACCTCCCCCCCAACCAGCTCATAGAAAAAAAAGCCCTACCCATCAAAGACAGAATGATTAAGTTCAACCCCAAACTCATCCATAGCAGCCCTCCTCATCCGCTCCTCCAGTTTCTCTTCAAACCCAGCACCACCCACAACGGCCTGTGTGACGCGTCCCCACCAGAACACCAAGTCGAGTCCAAACACAACGAATTTAAATACAACATGTTTCATCCACCCCCTAAATAAGCCATCACCGCCCTGTGACGGTGGGAAGCGGGTGAGTGAGATGGAGGCCCAGTTGGCGATTATCTTGATTCTGTTTACAGGGGAGCCGAGAGCTCTGGAGTTGGTGTTAGTATAGTTATAGAGTGAGAGGGGGGGGGGGGGGATAAGGGACTGACTGGTTATTGGCTTGTACAATTCTTAGATTCCTCCCAATAAAGATAAGCTCCTTAGGCATCTTTTCCTGATCCTGTAAGAATTCTCCCATCTTCTCTCTCATCATTTGATGAGCCTGATAAGCTGTCTTTGCGCTCCCTTCCTGCTCACTCCCCGAGACGATATTTGCAATTTCGTTATTCCCGCCTGTATAAGGCCTCAATAACGTCGCAGACGCAAATAGGTCAGAATTCCCAATGCCCCATTCCTTGGCTACATTATTGATAGTCTCATTATCAAACGTGAGTAGAGACTTCCAGAACTGCGCATACTGTCGTCTGAACTCCTGAGTGGTGGATATATAGAGTCCATGGTCAAGGAGTACAAGCTCCGGTTTCCCATTCGGCTTACGACGGATTAAGATATTCCCCGGATGAGGATCACAGTGGAGCCATCCGAATAGAAACATCTGAGCGCAAAAGAGGTCTACCATTGTTTTCATGATGTCTGTCTCGCTGAGACCAAGGCCGTATATTGGGGCTTTTTTATCCTTCTTGTCCCATGCGCCGATTCCTTCACCTCTTATTCGTTTTTTGGGACCTTCTTCTAGCACGGTTCGGTGTGGTGTTCCGTATTCGTGGCCGATCCATTGGGGGCCTCGGTATTGGCCTTTTAGAATCTCGCGTTCGGCAACACCTACACCGTCGATCCATTCTGCGACCATGACGCGGCGGGTGGAGAGGTTTGTGTAGACTTTGGGGATGTGTACCCGGCCTTTAAGGGACGGTTCTGAGTCGACAAAGCTGCGCATTCTTTCTGCATTGGAGGCTTCGTTGAGGAAGTCTGTTTCCTGAAGAAGGCGGGCGCAGATATAGGGCGTGAAGTATGATAATGGGAGAGTAAAGAGTTTCTCGGAGAAGAGATACGTTACTCCTCTATCAATTGGTTAGCGGTGAAAACCTTTTGCAGGTTTGAATACGGATATGGGGTTCGCATACTTACTCAAACATCCACAAGTCTAACCCAACCTGCCTCTCTATCCACGGTTTCTGAACCTTGACTGCCACCCACTCCCCGGTCTTTAATCTTGCCCTATGTACCTGTGCTATACTCGCACTACCCACTGCCTTCCTCTCCCAGCTCCCGGGCATAAAGATCCGATCCACCAGCTCCCCAGTCCCATTCTGCACCTCAGGAAGATGCGCATACTCTTCCCTCAGCACCTTCTCCACCTCCTTCCAGCCAGCCTGAGGGGTCTCATCAAAGAACTGAGAAAACTTTTCCTGAAACACCGGCGGCAGAACAGCGCTCTGCATGGCGATTGCCTGGCCCATCTTCTGGTACAGCCCACCGTTGGTCAGACATAGGTTCAATAGTCTATCCGCCGTGCGTTCATGGAGACGAGACAGTTGTCGCGAGGATTTCGAGGGTTGGAAGTTGAGCTTGTAGTCTAATGCGATAACGGTACAGGTACCGACAGTGCGGAAGTTGCGGGTGAATGTCGAGTAGTTGAGGTATTCATCTGCAAGGTAGAGACCTGAGGTGATGGTAGTGGTGTAGAGGAGCCGGCGGCCGTATTTCCGGAGACGGGGTGAAGGAGGGTGGGGGACCCGAGGCTTTCCGAGAGATTCCGGGGTGGGGGGGACGAAGCCGGTGACTTGGGGGCGGGAGGAGAAGAAGCGTCGCGGGAGTGGGCGGCCGCGGAAGAGGAACATCGTGGGTTCTGTTAGGGGATGGGGGGAGGTCTTGATGTCGTCCCCCGGTGAAGCTTCATGAGGTTCCTGATTGCAGGGGAGTAATCATCTCGCTTATCGATAAGCAAAGATCCAAGACATCTGATTTTTGGGGGGAACATTGGAGTCTTTTCTCAGTGAAATTAATTCATGTAGATTGAATTATCCCAGTGTTTTGTATGTCTGTAGAGAGGGAGAGGTGTACTGCTTGAGGGGGGGAGGCGATCGTTTATCAAACATCAACACTGGTCATGGCCCATCACTCACATAAACACCAAACATTCTATATAAATTAAACCATTCATATAAAAGCTTCATATTAATTTAATAAAAGAGCCTGGGTCATATCACATCACTCGAGAAAATCCCTTCCACTGTAGCCAAACCACCAGCCACACCACACCCCACGATCCGATAAGAGAGGGGGACGCGTCCCCACAAGTAATAGTGGGGTTCACCAAGCATCCCCTCGCCCTCTTGCTAATCGTGAATAGGAAGCTCGCTCACAACACCGAAGCGTTCTCGCTTACACCCGGTCTTATGTCCCTGTCTGCTTTACGTATTTATTTATTCTAGGCCGGCATGCATCCAGAGATCTAGAGAAATCCGGGGAGACAGAGAAATCGATATGTATTCTCTAGCTAGTACGTAGCGGACATGTGACTTTTGTATAAAGCAAGTCGTAATATCATGTGCAAATCTTTTAGTTTATCATAAAGATCTATAGGAACCCCCTGGTCACAGGTGCGGAGAAGCCCGGATGGAGAGAGGGGGTATTATATCCATCTTCGCTTTCTATACTCTAGAGTAGTACGAATACTCTACTCTTTTCCTACTAGCTAGGGACCGACCCTATACACGAATAGCGGAGACCTCACCTAGCTACTTCGCCAGGACACAAGCGATATTCAAGGCCCATAGTTAATCTCCTCAAATAGTAATTCACCTACCTAATCCACGCCCTGCTGCTTGCCCCTCATCCTTAGAATCACCTGCCCGTTTAGAAAATCGTACATTTATTTTTATTTTTCATCCTGCTAATCTGGGTTTCTGGAGATGGATAAGAAAAAAGAGCCAAGAGAATTAATCCTACTATTTTTAAAGAGTACCTGGATTGTCCATGCCTACGCTATGCTATGCTATGCAGTGTGTAAGCGGGTAGCTATAGAATCTAAAAACATGGATAGTTCAATTTTACTGTCTATGGCGCAATCAACTGGGATATGCATGTCCATGCGGTTATGCGCACTGATCTGGAGGTAGCTTCACGTTTTGTTAATTGGGTATAGACACCGGCTGGTGTATGCTCGCGTATTACGTAGCTCTGTCTTAGATATCACCTCTACCTCGGGTCTCTGGCATAGCGTTACAAGGTCACACTCTCAATACCAATGATCGTTTTCAATGTCATCATTAATCTCGTATTCAAATCACCCCCCCTCCAAAACGAACATTACATACATCTCACTGGTTTTATCCCCTTGTAAAATAAACAGAAGAAAAATAAATAAATAAAAGAACATTCCTTAACCACAGAATGAATCACCAGGACATCCGGTAGCAATACCATACTTTGATGGCCCAACCCCCCCAATCTCCGTAATCGCATTAATGACACCACCCAACCCTTCACCCGCAATCATACCCGCGGCAATAGCGTAGCAGAGCAAGTCAAAGCTGACCGGGTTCTTCTTGGCCCAGAAGTACGCAATGATGGCACCCGTCAACATGGCAGTCGAGTACTGCGTAGCTGGGAGAACAAACGCAAGACCAATAGCCATAAAGTTTGGCACATAGACCCTGTACTTCTCCCTGTGACCATTAAGGAAATTGTGACGGACAAGAACGACAATAATCGAGAGGATAGCGAAGCAAATGGAGAAGATTCCGGATGACAGTGGGATCGGGATGTTTGGATCTGTGACGGCAATGGTAACGGCTCTCCATGCAGCGACAGAGGGTGCTGAGAATGAGCAGGTTTCTGCCTCGAGGTCAAGAACGCAAGGGTATGCCTTCATGAAGAGGATAAACATTCCGGGAGACATGAACATGGCGACGATGGACCCTATGGCCTGGGCATACCACTGGAGCTTGGGAGGGGTGCTCAACAGAAATCCAACCCTGAAGTCAACGACAAGATCGGTACTCTGGGAAGCAGCTCCGGAAGCAATAGCACCTCCAATCAAGTTCATCCTTTGCGCAGTCTCGGTAGCGAATCCAGCGCCAGAAGTCGCACCACCAATAATGAGCTGGGTAGCCTTGGCCGCGGTGGTGAGAGGGGTGGTATCAGTGACACCGGTACACTGAATAGCGAGGAAAGCAAAGATGAATCCCAAAAGAACAGCCAGAATAGACATGCCAACGTCGAGGTGGTATTGTAGACCGAGAATGATGCAGGTAGCGACGATGACAAGAACCAACCCAGGGCCCCACTGCCACATCTGTACTTGTTCTTCTTCGGGTGCAGAGTCCTTGATAATGTGCTCGGCCTTAATGTGGCTCTGCTTCTCGAGGAAGGTGGAGTTTTTCCCAGTTTTGTTGATAGCAACGTTCATGGCCATAGCAATTCCCTTCCAGGCGCTCTTTAGGGCGAACCAGATGAGTTTGTACTGGACACCGAGCTCGGCGAATGAAGAGGCAATCATGACAAGAACACCAGGCCATAAGAGCCAGTAACGGGGTGAAGGCCTGTGGACTGGGTCTGCGAGGTTGAAAGAGTAGAAGCTCACTAAATCGTGCCATTTCCCGTATTGTGGATCTTCAGGTGAGAACCAGGAGACACCATAAGCCATATTATTATGAACAAGTCCAGGTCCAATAATACCTTTTTTCGATTAGTAAACTTCATATCAGATATCTTTATTGTTGTAGTAAACTTACCCCATGCAAGAACGGAACCAGCAAAGAAAGAGATAGCCGGGTTAAGACCAACAAGCATTCCACTTCCGATGAACGCAGGTGTGAATTCGTAGATCCAGCCCCAGTTCTCAACGGCGAGGGCGACGCTGCTGTATCCAGACCAAACATGGAACCAGCTGAAGAAATGCCAGTCCCAGAGGATACCAGGGACGTATGAAGCTGCAACACGGAAACAAATGCAGAAGGCGAAAGTGATTGCCAAAGCACGAGTCTTGGACTTTGCGTTTGTACCTCCTTGCCCAGTCATGGAGTGCATAGAAGCAATTGTCATCGCAGTTGCAGTTGCAGTAGGGAACACGAGCTTGAGTTCCCGGGCGACATAAATGATGAAGAATTTTCGCACTGGAGAAGGTTAGCAACCACTATTGAAGGCACAAATGAACAACAACTCACGAGGAGTAGCAAAGAATAGCCCATAATAGGCCGAGACCATGGTGAAAGTAAGAAGACGGGGGAAGTCCTTGACGGGGTCATCGAGGAGCTTCAATTGATACAAGGCTGGAATGGCAGATATGAAGATACCACCAAGACCACCAGCAGCAGTAGCAGAAGTCTGAACGATAGAGTTCTCTTTGGGGCCAAAAGAGCCGCCTAGGATTGGAAAGTTCTCGCCGAAAGTTTTGCTGAAGAAGGTGAGAATGGCAAAGCCAAAAATAGCACCAAATAAATTGGCACCGAAAGTCCAACCAGTTTTCAAACCTGTGAGAATAAATCGTTAGGTTCTCTTTCATCATTTTTCCTCCTTCCTTTTTTCCAAGAAACGATATTGTGACGTACCAAGGTATACGTTAGAGGCATTGACCAAGCCACCCAAGATACAGCCAACAATAACCGCGCGAACGGTAAGAATTCGATTATAAGGCTCCACTGGTGCATTCGGGTCTACAGGGAAAGGAACAAAAGGATCTGACTCGACCTCTTCGTGGTCATTAATACTTTCGGCATCATCCTTGATATCAACCTTTTCGTCATAAGGCCTCTCTGCGTAAGGGTTCTGGGGATGGGGTTGCTCGCCCCCCGTGATCTCGACAGTATTGGAAGCCATTGCCTTTCTGACCTTTACTCGACAGTCAAAAAGGACTCTCGAGCTGACCGGATGGGGATATCGAGGGAAGGGTGAAATGGGGTGCGAGAGGCAGGCTTATATCTGTATGTTCCCCGATAGCACCACAACCACTACTATAGCGCAACCAGTGCTCTATCGCCTGCTCGTGTGCCACGATAACTGTCACTACCACTATGCTATCTCTGACCTTTCCCCACACAAGAAGGAGAGACAAGAGCTGATGCATGCATACCGTTTGGAGCCCGCCGTCGCCACAGGACCCTGGTCCATCGTGATCTTTCTATGGGTTCGCCTATATATTTGGTGCCGTTTCTAACATTACTAGCAATAACGCCCAGCCCCTTGGACTCGAGATAGCCACCCCTTGCATTCCTTTTCCCCTCTCGCTGCCCCCCCCCGAATTGCTACACTGTAAATCATGCACTTTACGTGTTTGTGTAGTCTGCTTTTTTGGAACAGACAGCCCATCAGCCCATAATGCTTGCGGTGGGAATTCCCGGAATCCTAGAGGAGGAGGATGAAGATTGGGAGCCTAGGGATCAAGGGTGCGTCTCCCGAGAAAACATGTGGATTCTATGGCTGAGAGCTGTAAAGAAATTTTAACAGAATGGCTGATCTGTTTCAAGTCACCCCCCCACCGGACGTTTTCCCTTTTCAGTGTGGCCAAATCAATCTCAGGTCTGCCCTTAATTGGAAGCTCAAGTGTACTTTCTAAACAAGCAATTACCCGACTTCTTATCAACCGGCAGCTTGATCTCAGAAAGGAGGGGGGGACTAGCTAACAATGTTTTCGAGATAGCTGGTTCATGTGGCTCGCTATCCACTCGAGCATTGGTACATTCCAAAGTCAGGTTATTCCTGGTGCCTGTCGCAGAAAGTCGCACTACTACACCCTCTCGACAACAAAGATCTTAGAATAGCAATCACTTCTCGCCATATTCATTCCGCCTCTCGTTGAACTTCATCCCCTGGCTTAGAAACGGCTTTTTTAAAATTGTATTATCCAATCTCCTTCTAATGAATGTCTCTGCGGGTTGCCATTCTGAGTGGAGGCTTTCGCCAAGTCCTGTCTGCAAGTAATATTATCATCTGCGTTTGTGGTGATCATCTCACCAATCATCTGTCAGTTTCGTATTGCGGGCCCAAACTGGAAGGTAACCTACTAATTCGTTGTGGTATCCACTCTTCGCGGTTCTGTACCACATCCTTTCTGGTATCGCCTCAATAACAGTCCCGACTAATCTATTACTCGTTGGGTACAGTACGCATGAAAATCTTTGAACCAAGCTTCTCATCAATATTGCTCCCACGCGATCACTTTCTTTCTGCGCCACGGCATTGCATAGATACATGAATACGCTCCAACTGGAAGACCTCAAAATCTTATATTCACGTCGCCCTCCCACGGCATTTCCTCAGCTGAGAATTTACCGGAGGCCGGGGAGAATGTTGAAAGTGTAATCAATTCACAAAGTAGCATCAAGGGAGATTGTATGAGGGGAGATGATATTTCTCAATCGCTAAAACCCCACCAAGGGAAGCTACTTATTTTCTTCATCTATGTTTTCCCATTTATCGGGTAATGGTATAAACCTGTAGCTTCTTGGAAAAACAAAAATACATCTAACTATACTAACGTAAAGCCGTTGGTACCCACTGTAGGTTCCCTGTGGTACCTCGCTCTCGGTTATCAAAGCTCACAGCCTTTACATCATATGTCACACCTTCCATCGGGAAGAAATCCATCGGTCGCCTCCGACGGAACTCCATCTTACTGCTTTGAGGGGCCTTTCCAGTCCCCAATGTGGTTACTAATAATTTTCGCTGCCTGTTCAGGCGTATGGTGTCTCCCAAGCGCCTCAACGAAATCACCCTCGGGATCTAATTGATAAAAATTTCATTTTAATTCTCCCTCCAGCGGAGAGAGAAAAATCAATTATCATCACGTTAGCCTTGTTCAAATGGCATAAGCAGTAAACGAGATGATAATTAAGGGCAGGGTAAAGATAAGCAAAGACAAAGAGTAAAATTCTTGGGTATCTAGCGGATTTTGTGTACTCCACCCCGGCATAGGCAAATGCTGAAGCACCCATGAGGCTCCCCGCGTGGGGGTGGGGGGGGGGGGTGGCGGAAAAAAACCAAGGCAAAAAGAGGTAGCTATCTATTTGCATAGAAGAGGGGTGTAGTATAGTAATAATCAATCATAGCTTCTATGAGAGAGCTTCGAGAAGCTCAATGAAGCTCCTGGAAAAACGGTGGTAATGCAGGCGATAAGATACCAACCAGGATAGATGCATTGCTCGATTCAAGCAAACGGAGGAGAAAAGGGGTCTGGAAACGTACCCATGAGATAAAAGTATATGGAGTGATCCACAAGATAGTCTTGGCCTGGTTTGATATCAGGTGGCGTGGAAAAGTACACACGATATGATTTGCAAGTCTGCTTAATCTGATCGTATGTGCCTGTTTAAGCTTCTGCGGTTAGATTCGGCCATATTGATTGAACATGGTTCCCAGGACTTCCGTGATGAAGCGACAAATTTCAGGGATACCCTATCAACCGCACCGACGAGATGTAGTTACCTGTCAGCCCGACAATGTCCGGGTGGAACTCGGCTAGATATTCCTTCATCTATGTCTCAGGGGTTTCAGTATCAGTAACCAATTGCAATATTTCAACACTTTATCATAGCTCATAGGCCATACGTCACAGACCAGCTGGACGGGAATAGATTTGAACCTAGAAGTGCAGCCCAAAACAAAACATGAGACTTACCACTGGGGGCGTATCCCTAGCAGGGTCACAAGTAATAAAAATTGGCGTCATGACATCTCCTTTGTTTTTCTTAACCACTGAGATAAATATAGTTAGCAATAGCCCAGCCATAATATAGTATCAAAATAGGTGGCCACCTAGGGAAAAAAAAGTAGAAAATAAAATGATTAGAGGTTGTATAAA
This sequence comes from Verpa conica, assembly GCA_033030425.1. Lineage (NCBI taxonomy): Eukaryota > Fungi > Ascomycota > Pezizomycetes > Pezizales > Morchellaceae > Verpa > Verpa conica. The sequence continues at coordinate 2,533,936 of JAUFSD010000003.1, forward strand.
ACACAAAAACAACTCATCCTACTAGGGTTAATGGTATTAAAATTACATAATGTATCATGTATGGGGGCACTCCAGGGGATCTCGTCGGGAAAGGGAAGTGCTATGGGGAGGGTAAATTCAAACAGGCTTAGAAAGAAAATGATAAAACTGTATTGAGATAATCCCTGGACATATTTATGTGCGATCACGGTTATGATCGTATAAATTTTACCAGGTAATCGGAGTCAATGTAGTTCCGGAGGAGTAGTAAGATCAATACTCTAAAGGGTGAATGGGTATAAATGGGGCAGGTAGCTCCTAATAAAATGCTTGTCCTAAAAGAAACCAAAGGCACATCGGCACGTGTGATTTGTGACATGTTTTATGCCAATAAATGATAATGGGGGCACCAGTGGTAAAGGTTCTAGCCCGAGGGGAGGGACCATGCATATCAAGCTGGAATTCAATGGAGGATGAATCCAAGGGGAAAACGTACAATCAATCATTTCCGCCATCTTGTCTAATTCTTCCGGGCAGATATCTGGGCAACGTGTAAAGCCAAAATAGACCTGCAGACTTTTGTATCAGCTAACCATCTATAAAAAACTTTATTTATAAAATCCGTAACTGAGTTCACTCAATAAATTTTATCCTTAAAAAAATGAACACTGATTTAGGACTCACCAACATGAACTTCCCCCGCCATTCCTCGTCCTTTCTTTCATTCCCCTTTTGATCGATCAGATTCAACGGCCCTCCAACCTTTGGTCTCCCAACACCCTTTGACATTTCTGCTATTCTCTTACGTTCCATTCTGGCCTTTTCTGTGCGGAAGTAGAATGTTAACCCGACACCGGATAGGAGAAAAAGGAGTCCGGCTTTCCATGAGAATGGCTGTGCAAGTGGTAATCAGTTAGCTGGTTGGCGAGGATAGGGTTTGATGGAAAGCGGGGGTATAAGCGGGCAGTATACTCCACTGCGGTAACGAGACTTTGCCTCCTCAACTGTTTTGAAACTTCTGACTGCTGAAGTGTGGAATCCTGCCGGTCTACTTGGTACAACTCTCGGTCGAGGCAGCCTGAGACATTGCAGTGACGTAGGTCCCCGAGAGGTGAAGAGTTTTTTCCCAGGACCGGCAAATGCAGATTGCATAAGACGGGCTGAGATAATAGAGGGTGGCATTATAGATGAATTTGTTGTCGAGCCACCACAAAGGTGAAACACATAAAAACACAGTTGCAAGTTCTGACGTTGGTGTGATATCGAAAATATCAAAGTTTGAGGCGTAATTCGGTTGGTGAGCCAAGCTTGGCATCACTACATTGGTGTCACGGCAGGGTCTGAGATCTTGAGGCTCTGCGGACATAACCCCCACGGATCGACGGCGACGATACCAGTATCAAAACTCATTCCTAACCTCCCAGGTTTTCCCCCGCCTAATATAGGATTAGACAGTCCATGTCTTGACGATTAATAGCCTAGAGTTTATGATATGGGTCAAAAGATAAAATGCTGTCCTACTTCAGCCTACTCCTACTCAGGGGTTATCGGCAAATGCTGGCACCAGGCCTACTGAGAGTCGAAGCGTGCTTTCAGAAAGATTTCTTTGAAAGTTCTAGTACTAGGAATTGGCTGTGCGTGGGACAATATCTCGAGTGATCAGAAATGATTTCCATACTTCCCCATCACCAGAAATATACAAAACATACTCCACAGCAATAAAACCATAGCAACAACAAAAAACTGGAGTAAGGTGCTTGGTTCAAGAATAGTCCAGAATGGAGATACATGCTTTGGTCCTAACCCCAAAATGGCTAGGACTTGTATGATAAGAGATGATAATAGACCGACGCAGAGGGATTGCAGTAAAATAAAACGGATAAGACCCATGAGGAAGCAAAGCAGAATATCAAAATATACAATATAGGGAATTCCTCCCCCTTCTACCTTCATTATACCAGAATCACTCAGTTCAACCTCCTCGGTCACTTCAGTACCACCATAACTATGTTCCGCCTCTTTAGCTAAGCGCGAAAATACCCCTCGCCCTCGCAGGTAGCTTTCTTCTTCTCGGTGACCGTTGACAAGGGGAGCAATCGAGCACACAGCGTTGGTTGGATACTACCAGGAACACAGTGCATCTCAGCCCATTACTGCAAACAGTAGATCGATGGATATAAGAGTCTCCGCAGGGATATATTGAAAGCGTAAAGTAGCACATGAATTCTTATTTAAGGAAGGAATATGTGGATGGATGGGTGAGTCTGACTGTGGTAGAAAAAAAGGCTTTTGGAGCTTTTGCCCTCACGTTCTTCAAGAGTACTATCACTCTTGACGGGATATAAAGAATTTGAGGGTTGGTTGGGTACGGTGGTGTTTTGATACCAATATCTACTAGCTTCGGAATTTGGGTCTCTTGACTGTAGATGAGAAAGCCTGAAGGGTTCTTATATGTTCAAGAGCTGATGTGGGCCTTAGAAAGGGGAGTAGAGAGTCCTTTCTCTTATCAACAAATAACCCTACGAAAATTATTCGCCGTAGGAATGTAGAGCTACTATTGATACACGTGCCTACAGATAAAAAGGCCTCCCTAGATTTTATACGTTTAGGAAACTAGGGGGTGGGAGAAGCCCGTAAATGAGCCATGAGTATCTACGCCAACCGTGGGGCAGATTCAAATGCTAAATTTAAATTTCCCACATGGTGGTGGTGGAATGGATCCGACAGTGCTATTTGGCAAAAATCTGGGATACAAGCTTAAATAAAGGTGCAATAACTAAAACGGAATTTTAAAAGGTTCAAGATAGCTACTAAAAGAGAAGTCACAGGGGAGCAAGGCACATAAATTTGGGCCCGGGCGGCGATAATACCCAGGAAACGTATGAACAAACGCAGCTGGGTGGTGCGGCATCTCTCTCCAAGTCTGGGGAATGATCAACTAAGACTACGCTTAGAACACAACCACCCAAGGCCCGACCCACAATCATAATCTTCACATGACTCCTTGGTATTGTAGACCCGCTTTTCGGAAAAGAAGAATGATATCCTTTACTCTCGTACTATGATACGGTTTTGTCAAAGTCTCCGAATTCCTAGAATTTGGTTTTGGGTCCTCCCGGCCCCACTTCACTAAAGCTAGATAAAAATCCCCGAGCAAGGGGCCCCGAGCGATTGCTTATATTGAACCCACTATCCGTGAGCACGGAATGGAAATGTTTGCCCTTGCAGACCACCCCCCGGGGATAATGCACTACTGCCGGATCTACATAACTTATAACTAGCCGGGAAAGTCTATAGGTTCTGGTAAAAGGAATTCTAGGGGACGGAATATGTAGGTATCTTTACCAGAGATGTGAAGCTACACATGCATGAATCAGGCTAACAACTTAATCTCCTCAATGTAGCACATGTTCCAGTCTAAAACCCCAGGAAAAGCTTATTATCATTATTGGGCCACGGTAGCGAACCGTCCGCTGAATGTAAGACAAATATGGCATGCACCCACAAAAGACAAAAGACTACATGTGTGAAGAAAAACCCAGGGCGCCTGGCCCATATAAGAAACCCTTATTAAACATACTGCCTACACTAGCCCGAAAGAAAAGAGCACCCAAGATCAAGAAAAAAAACACCAACCTACATAATGGAATACACGAAAAGAGAACACCGGCATGATTACATAAAAAAAAGACGAGGATTTAATGAAATCATACGCTGAGACTCATTATCTCAAAACCTAATCTAGGGATGAAAGAGACGAATCAACCAGATAATTCTTAAAGACTCAGGGATCTCTTTATAGCGTTCGATATTTTCCTTTTTAGTGTTCCCCCAGCCTTCTCAATCGAGCCAAGAGATGCCTTTCTCAATCGGCTCCCCCGCTTTGGTTTTCCTAGCCTTGAAATTGACATAAAGTCGGCCATATGCTCTTCAGTGTGGTCAGCCTGCTGTTGAATGGACAACAGCTGCAGCTGATAGTCTATCTCAACCATTGAGTAAGGTTGTCGTATAAATGAATACAAGGTAATTTCCTCTTGATCTTCATCTAATGAGCCCCTATTAGAGCAGGCTGAAGGTGGTGGTGTGGGAGGGGAGTAGCACGGATGATCATAGGAATTTAGAGGAGGAAACTGGTAAAGTTGAGATTCGAAAGTTTTATGTTCTCTAAAGATTTCTATCGGGGAGTCTGTTGCTTGATCATGAAAGGTGGCTCGATGTAGGTTGCTAGATTCCTCGCAAAATGCGCAAGGAAATGACCATAATTCAGGAGTTCTCTAAGGTATCGAGGTAAGCAATGGTGACATTTAAGCAAAGATTATTGTTTAGACTAACCTTGGGCATATCTCCGAAGCTATAGAGATGAGAGCCCTCCACATTTTTGATATCCCACCAAGGCCTTGTAAGCAGCGTCCGATTTCCCATGGCGGCACATACACCAAGCTCTTGAAGACTGGTGCTTAATTCAAATGCTGGAACTTCTAGGTCAACTCCGCCTCCCTCGTTATATAATTTCGGTAATACGGTAGGTGATGCTGGGAGAGGCGTTGGAGGGGGGGCGGGGGGTATCTGATAGGCGACGTTGCTAAACAGACGATTACAGGATGGGAAACTGTCTTTTAAGGGGCACGTCCATTCTGAGGATGGGCTCGAAATTGAGCTACATCTACTAGATTCGTAATGAGAAAGGTCGCTGTCATCTTCTCTATCAAGGATGGGTATCAGATCGTCATCATATATTGATGCAGAAAGAGCATCTAGATCATTCTCAAAATCTCTAGACAGGAGAGGATAATTTGTTGAGTACAGATCGTGGTATTCGGTCATTTTGGTAAGACTCTGGTGTAAGGGTAGACAGTACGAAGAAGCTTTGTTGCTGGGAGTTGTAGGTGCTAGAAATTCTGGTAGTGCGGTGGACATGAGTTTATAGTTCTCTGGTATGTCCAATTTTCCCACATCTCACATTCATCCCTAGAGTATGCAAGGATCTCCGATCCTTTTGGTATGCAGCCCTCCCTGTTAATCCCAACCTTATGGGATTCATGGGTAGAGATGAACTCGTGTGTGTGGGCCTCTTTAGTGGTCCTAGCTCTCGCCACCATAGGTATGGTTCATCGCAACTTTGAGTATCCCGATACGTTCTTGCATATACTGAATGTGGGGTAAAGCCCAAGAAGGAATGGACATCAGGTACCCGGATACATGCCGAAATAAAAAAGGGACCTCACCCATGTTCCTAGTCACTTGTGAGAATCTAGAAACAGTAGAGGTTGAACAAACAAGACCCAGCACCAGATACACCTCTCGCCTCGATACCTACTCTACCCTGCTCGGAGAATTGATGTAAGGAGTCTAGGAAACGAAAATTCAACTCTAGACGGCGATAGAGTGGGGCCAATATGACTGTAGATTAGATCCAAATAGAGATGTCACGAAAGCCCATCTTCCTGTCACTTTTCTCAATGCGATGTTCTCGGAGAGTTTTCGTGTAAACTCTTTTGTGGGGTAGAATTTTAAACGGGACTCGACATCCGCCGCACCTGAATTCTAACTTCAGAATCTCGCTTAGTCCCACCTCCGGAAATGTTGGTACACAGATACAATTCTAGGTGACTCGCTAAATAAATATCTCATATTCCAGTATAAACAAAGTATCACGAAGAACTAAAATTACTCACCGGCTAATAGCACCTTAGTAGGGCTTTAGCATGTTACTTATACAAGGGTCAAAAGATTCTTATGCACCTCATATCTAGAATTTCCAAAAAGACTTACACAAACTTTCATATAGTACAGGAAGATTACCTATAAATGGCATTTGCATCCCCATCCTTGAGATCTACGGAGGCTGCTTCTTTACATTGGCCACTTTGCTCTATAAGTTCTCACATAGTTTCCTAGCCACTATAATTATAGAAAGTCTTTTCAGCTCAGGCCTTCCTTGCCACATAGCGTCAAAAAAGCAAATAAACTATGAACTACCCTGCGGATAACGTTTAAGCAAGTCTCACGACACATCAAAAGGGCAGAAAATGGCTATCATTACCCATGGAAATCGATTCAAGGTATCAAATGTTATTCCTACCATTTCCCTTTGGAATGGGGAGCATTTCAAGAAGATTATGTGGGCGTTGGCCGCGGAGATAATGCAACCAATGCACATGCAAGGGATCGGCTTAGCGAAGTTTGCTATTACTGTTTAGAGATGTATCTGTTTTACTTTCCAGGAACTATACTATGCGCATATGTAAATTTCTACTGATGTTTTCGGGCGCATAGGTTCTACGGGTGGGGGTCTCCCAGTCCAGACCGCCACGATGCAACCCCACCCAAAAACGTCTAGACTCCCGTATATACTCGTTCCCTTCCACACATTGTGTGAGGCATCTAGATCTAATAGTTAAACCCTTTCGATTCGGTCCAGCGCTCGAAAAGCTAAAGCTGACGATAAATCACTCAATAGCCGGAATTACCCGATCACTTGCCAGATGAAGAAACAAAACAAAGTATGTAGGCCGATCCTTTCTTCTCAAAGACTTGTCTATGAGAGATCATAATAGGTGAGTTCATATTCAAATAAAATTACTCGAAAATCCTATTTCGAGGTATTTACTGTGGATTTTGTGTCGCTAGAAATGTATTTCCACGCTGTGATACAGGGAAAAAAACAGGAGGCGAAACCTTGCTTTTTCTCATACACATTCCTTCATTTCTAGACCAATAAATTCCAAGCGTGGTTAATGGCGAGTGATCTTTTATGATTTATCACATGAGCCACCCCAGTGCAGTGTAAATAAGATATATTTGGAACTTTAATTTCCTGGTATATATATATTAGATTTATCTTATGTAATATAGCTAAGTTACTCATACTTATCAGGTCAAAATAGACAAGATACTGGATGCTAATCACCTAAGATTAGAGTGAAATATATTTCAAGTGAATAAATGATTTAGTTTCCTATAAAGAATACGCTATTTAGCCTCTAGTGGTGTGCCTGAGCTCTAGAAATGACTCAAGATCCGTTTCTATTCCTTTATATTTAGGCGTTTTAAGGATCTTACAAGCGTCCAGAATGTTTATAAGACGGCTACATTAAAATGGAGTAGCGGCTTCTTTGCCAAATAGGTGAGCGCATGCGAGTATGTTCACACAAAGTTTTTAATCTAGGAAACAAATCCGAAAGCGAAAAGTGGGGAGCGAAAAATAGGTACAAAAGGCGATTAATTTAGGTAGGCTCTGTAGCCTACCCTAACTAGCTACGGTACCCATAAGGAAACAAATCCTGGGAGACTGACTTCCTTTAATTATAATAGTTTATAGGCGGCAGCCTGTAGTACTGTTGTGTGGCTCGGTTAAGCTATTCATAGCATAGCAAGTATAGTCTTTGCCTGCGCTTCTCACGTCTAATCAATTAAGGAACAGCGGCTCTTCATGTCTCAGACTCTCGGCGGCTAAGACGCCTAGAGGTACAGGAAAGTAATGCGATGAGATCAGTCTTTCAATAGAATCAGTCTTTCGATAACACAGTGAGTTATCTAGAGGTATGTAGACTAGCATGACTTTAGCGAGAAAATCATGCTTATCCCTCATACGGGTGATCAATAGCTAAGTACTTCCCTAACCACTCTTCATCGGTAGGTGTACGTGTAACTTTTCTAAACAAAGGTTATACGCTTCACTCTATATAAGGCTAACAAATCAATTGTAGCGCTGGTGTCTGTATTCATGGTAGGCATTACGTGATAAACCTTTAAGAGTTGTAAAGCTAGATACTGCACTACTATCCCACAGGCTCACTATATATCTATATATAATGTGAGAAAAAAGTCAATTTAAATATGGTTTGACACCTCTAGTACTAAAAAATTTAGACTTTTGCCTTTACTATGCAATTGCTTCTATAATCCTTCTTGCCTATAATTATACTAATACATATCTCGCCCTTGAGCTTGATTAATTGAGACTACACGACGCTAAAACCGAGACTGAAAGCGCTGTCAAATTAAATTAACATAGAATTTAAACTATATGTGTGTACGTGTGCTCTGGGGGTTATGCCCCCAACCCCTGTTTCAATAAAACGCAATAAACATACCTTGCGCTGGAATGCCACGCTGCATCACAACGCATACTTATGACAGGCAGTAATTATCTAAGAAATGCGAGTGGTACTTTCGTCAACCGGCAGTGTAATTTAGTCGACGAAGGTCGATCACCATACCTAATAAAAGAAAGTCCTATCCTAGACTTTTATTTTCAGATAGTGGGCCGCTAATTCGTCCCAATCAACTGTCGCAACTGTTTAGGATGATCGGACAGCTCTTACACCCCGTGGTATTGATCTTCACGTCGCTACGCCAATAACTATGGAGGGGGAGCTTGAAAACATCCTTGATTTTTTTGGGTCTAGCACATCAGCGGACTTGACTGGCCGGCCAACACTTGCACTTCCAGGTTCCTCTTGCCCTGAGTACCGTCCCTTGGCATTCGCTACCGGGTATGGGTACCTGAGGGCGAAGGATAGGCAGCTAATTCGAGCCCCAAAAGCGAAATGGGAAACTTGGCCAGTTGATTGTAGTTGTGCCTACTCGCTTATCAAACTGCAACGGCGCGACTATCTCAAACCATATCTACACCTCGGCAGCGCTTTTTATAGAGCCTCTCAGAGCCTTACCCTAACATAGCCAGCTATGTAGCTTGGCGCGCGCCGGGGCCTTAGAATTCTAGGATTCTTCTGTAACACTAGTGTTTTTCAATTCTCTTTTCAGAACGGCAGAGCTACTTTTGATATTTGATGGTGCTTTATATTCTATTCCCTGGTTAAGTGCTGTCCTCGCATTCTGCCCAGTTAACACGTCTGTTTTTTTTTTCTTGCTTGTTTGCCATCTCCACGTCGACTGTCTGCTTCAACCGTGCATGTGTACCGTCTTGGGCTCCTCTGCTATTTGCGGGTAGGTACCAAGGCTCTGGGCAGGCGTTTTGTTCCTGATTCGCGTGCTGGGATTCCCAGCTCACTAGTGTTTGAGGGGGCCCCGACGTGTACAGATGGCAGGTTGAATTCTCCAGGGCGGTGCACAAGGTGGCGGTTGGGCCAATCACTCGAAGAGAATGAAAATTTCACTTCCAACCCCTGGCAGCTGTAACTGACAGATACTGGCTATTGCTGCCCGTGCCATGTGTCGTCCCGGGCGGTTGGGCGACACACTACAAAATGGAAAGAAAGTCTCATACAGAAAATAGTATATAAGTGCCATAGAGAGATCAAGGCTCATAAAAGGCGGCTCTTCGTATTTAAATCAAAAAACTTATTAGACAATTATCAACAAATATACACACAAAATGATACCATCAACATTCCTGATCCTTCTAATCATCTTGGGAGCTGCATTGCAGGCAACAGCGCACATGTCTATGTCCGATCCTCCACCGCTCCGGTACAAGACAAATCCCTACAAAACGGTTGAAGACTATGATTACAGCGCACCGTTGTCTCCATCAGGCTCGAATTACCCTTGCAAAGGTTACCAGGTAGACATGGGGACTCCTAGCGGCCAGAGTGTAGCGACTTATGCTCCTGGAGGAAGTTATACTATAAAGTATGTGTATGGCGGTTTTAGGAAAAAGAGGTGCTCTCTATACTAATCTCTTGAACAGGTTAGCAGGCTCGGCACCACATGGAGGAGGGTCGTGCCAAATCTCGTTAAGTTTCGATAAGGGCGCCTCATTCCAAGTAATCAAGTCGATTATAGGAGGATGTGCCAACCCAAATCCTAGCGGCGATCAGTCTTTCGGTTTTACAGTACCAAGAGACGTTGCAAACGGTGATGCCCTTTTAGCATGGTATGATTTCCCAGTGATTTGAAATCATTCTTCAATACACAAAATTTTACTGACTTTCCCGACCCCCCAGGACTTGGTTCAACGAGATAGGCAACCGCGAGATGTACATGAATTGTGCTGTCGTGACAATTGGTAGCAGCCGAAAAACAGTCCGCAATGTTATATATCCTCGTGCTTCCCGACCAGCTCTCTTCTTGGCGAATATCGGCAACGGATGTACCACAGCTTCGGGAACGGACGTGATATTCCCGGCTCCCGGAGGTGATGTAACATATGGTACAAGCGCGAAAACTGCTGCACCTGTGGGAAGCTGCGGTGCTAGCTCTGGAACGACGAATACTGGAACCTCTAATTCTGGCGGTACAACTGGCTCTGGCGGCCAGACAGCAACCCCAAGTGGTGAACAGGATTGTGCATATTGGAGGGCACAGGGATATCTTTGTTCAGCGGGAATTGGCCTGAGGGAAATTCTCCCATCACCGTGGTGGCTACTAATCTTTTTGTTTTTCAATTTTCTTGGCATATAGTCATAGGACATACCTTTCATTTCATCTCATTTCTTATGTTTACATCTCATCGGCGTTTTGGTTTTTTTTTTCTTTACAAAAAGGCATTTTGGTTTGGCGTTTGATATTGTTATTATGCATGTAGTCACGGGGTCCGGATAGGGAAAGAGCATATTTGTATTTATAAGTTTCTTTTAAATACATTAAAGATATATATGAGTAGAGACCTAGGAATATATTGTGGGGTATATCCCTTTATTATGATCTATAGATACCAAGACGGTCAAAAAAGACACCGACGGAGGTTTCCCCCATCCCTAGAAGGGATCAATACGCCTAGGAGGTTTTCACAGCTCGATGAGCAAATTATTTCATCCCTTCACGGTACCCCACATGCACAGGACAAAGTCATAATACTGAAAAGGCCCCGTGCGCTATGACGGCGGAGGTTTATGGCTCAATATAACGAGCAAATGATTAATTCTCAATACAGCTTATAGATTGATTGATCAGCCCAGATTATCCCAGAACCCTTGACCCAAGTGGGGGTTGAAAAAATATGTGATCCTATAGCCTAGAACTGGTATTCATTGTGACCAACCCATAGAACTTCGGGGCAGAGAGAAAATCTTGGAGTTTGAGTATAGTGACCTCATGAGTAGTTTGATTACAGGTCCAATACCTTACTACATGTATGTGGATGCTTGTATACCCAGTACCCCCAATTATAACATACCATATGCATTATAAACCGGTTCTCTTGTTGTTATACACTTATCCGATCTAAGCGAGTTATCATCATATCCAGTCGAGCACACCATTCTATTCCACCGATATCATCTTAAGCCATATGGCCATGCATGCCAATACCACATTTTAAACTATAATAGGTGCGCTCTGAATTCGGAAAATCCCTCCACTCTAGATAAATAGATCTCTAAGCTATGTAGAACTAATATATTAGCAGTACAAGTATATTCTAACAATAGTCGAGCCTAGCTATGTAGCTTGGATTGCAGCTCACTTCGAGGAGTATATGCCGGGTATGTGTATCTTAATGATCACAGAGCTAGATGGCCAATAGTTTCCAGTAAAACACCCCCAGAGAACTTAGGCTTGGGTAGATAAATACATGTAGATATCTTTTCAAGAGTTTAATTTCTATATTGCCTTCATTTTAGGGGCCCATGAATAGCAGCACTGGCACTATTTAAAACGGGTCTATGATCGGTTAAACCTGAGCACACTAATTAATACCAGTTATCATTGCAAAGGCAACCTTTACTGAGTTGAAATTATAGTGAGAGGCGCTCTACTATGGGAAAAAATGCATCATAAAGGGTATCCACCATGCATGTGGGAGATCATCTCACCCGGATTTAACATTTACGTTCCTCCAATATTCTAGTTGACAACAATAGTGTATGAAGTATATATATGCTACAAACGGCTATCGCGTGTATGATATATATGGCTCACAGGACCCCCGCATACCCATTGCAACTACTAGAACTCCGAAGATATATATATTCTAATTAGTAGACATCGCCCTATTAATTCTTTAATCTAAAGTAAACCCGTAAGAATACGTAGAATTACTAAGTCTTTAACCTAAAGTAAGTCTGTAAAGAGTTAACCCCGACATGAGCGGGGTTGATTTCCCCCGATCGGGCCTCCGGGCCCGGGATGACCGACCTCGGAGTTCAAAATGACCCGCCGTCCGCCAGAAAAAAAGTGTGATTAGGTCATCACTATCACATCCCAATATGATAGGTCTAAATATGCCAGATTTTTAATACCTCGTTGGGTTACTATACTAAAGCGTCTCTGCTCGACTAAAATCAACCCACTGTCTGACCAGATGATCCCCTCCCCCCCAGTACGAAGCCCCTCCCTGAGTAATTGATATAGCAAGGTGCGATTATGACTCCTGAGCCTGAGGTTATGTGTGTCGACAAAGACTCCTAAACTATGTAAATTAACATATAGCTGTATAGCTAAGCTCTAGTACCGTTATATATACTATAAACGCCCTTATAAATCTAGGTCGAGCGTAAGGAAACCTATCTATACAGCTATTCAATTAAATCAGTAGTATATAAAATATTAAGACTTTATTGATTAATCACCTTTTATAGTTATATAGTATGTGAAACCTCTCTTGCCGCCAAGATGCTACACTATCAATTACAAATATACTTCAATATATACTGGGATCTTTAAGTCCGGCTAAGGGTGGGTATCTAGGCACTAGGAGAAGGAACTAGGAGGAGCCTCAAATAGAAAATCGCGTAGGTTAAATACTTTACAGTACATATAAATCTATATTCTATTTCGTATATCGAATACCTTGGCTGCAGATGAACAGTACCAAGGAACTTGTGGAGGGCTGATCATTGAAGCGGATAGGTAGATCTTCCCCTCGGCCGAATAATTACCGGTATCCTTTCTTCAGTCGAATTTAAGTACTATAATAATTTAGCCAGCTACGGCTAAGAGTATTCTTGGGTATCAAATGATACTAAGCATCATGTATCTTAGAAATGTCTCCGCCGTTTCCCTCGACCTACGGAGTATAATAGTTTTTGCAGGGTCACAGAGTCTAAGTAACCAATTACAGACATAATCAAGATCTACCCGACCGATAAAAGAGCCAGTAAGAACCCAGCTCGGGAGTTTGGAGTTCCGATTAGTTAAGTCGGAAACCGGCTCGAGGCGTGTATGCGTATCTTACGACCCGTTCAGGTTACCTGCCTCCCGAGCTTATACCTCGTATAGGCTAGATACACCGGTCACTAGGTATACTAGGGGTAGGGATGTGAAGATGGGACAGCGGAGATCTCCACTCTATGGGGTCACCATAGAGAGATTGTGAGACCCGCTCCATCTCCACCCCTACCCCTAGTATGGATTGGTCAGAGAAGATAGATCATTGAGTATAAAACTATTTTAAACCCTGATTACACATAGAATCTCACTAGCAATAGATTTAATAATATCAGTTATATTCACATATCTCTAGTTTATACGGGGTATATATCCTACTAGGTTAGAACTCTTGTGTATATATATTGGGCTGGTCACCCCATAGACAACGAAACTTCAGCATTAGATATTGTTACCACGTACACTACTACATATCTTTAAAAGAAATACAACTAAACCCGCGAATGGATTCCATACTAGTTGGGGTGACTAACATCCCCCTTCAACAACTGTCTGCCATCTCAGCAGCCCTCGCAATTACCTCTCACTTTACCTTTTTCAGTCGCTCTGAGCGAGACCCGTGGTTTCGAGGCTTCTTTTTGTCATCTTTCCTAATCCCGATTGCGCTTTTCTCTACGTTCCACTTCTACCTCAGCCAATCACTCATAAGATCATCGCTACTCACGGGCACTTTGTTTGGCTCTTTTCTTGTTGGATTGTTTACTAGTATTTTTGTTTACAGGGTTTTTTTCCACCCATTGAGGAACTTCCCTGGACCATTCTGGGCAAAAACGAGCAAGTGGTGGATAGTCTACACGCAGTGGAAGACTGGCTATAAGTTTCACCATTACTGTCGGGAGTTACACAAACACTACGGGGACATTGTCCGAATCGGTATGCTACTATTACTAGTACCCTTACAGTGCAAATTCACAACCTCACCATGCGGCCATCTATGTGCTAACTACTAGCTTCTTTACATTATATAGGCCCAAATGATCTCTCTATTATCAATCCAGATATACTTCCCGTACTTTCAAAAGCAGAGAAGGGACCTTGGTATTACGGCGGAGGAGCTTTAACCAGCCTTCAAACTACACGCAATAAGAAGACACATGCTATACGCAAAAGGGTCTGGGAAAAGGCCTTCACGGTTAAAGGTAACATTCTTTACCATCATATCTCTCACTACTACTTTTATCACACAGTGCGCTAAAGAAATACCCCCACTGGCAACTTCAGCTCTACAAGGTTACGTCCCTCGAATCGGGGAATACTCTGATCTACTTCTCTCCAATATCTCCGAGAATGTTGGGACACCCATGAATATGACCGGTTGGTTCAGCTACTTTACTTTCGATTTCATGGGTGACTTGGCGTTTGGAAAATCTTTTGGCTTGCTCGAGGCCAAAGGTAAGAATGGATCAGACCGTTGGGTGAAGACAATGCACAGGAACATGCAGTTTATCGGTACTATCGGTAACGTTACTTGGTTCTTTCGTTTGCTCCAATGGCTACCGGGCATGTCTGGGGCTCACGGAGAGTTTGAAACCTGGTGTAACGAGAGGGTTGAGGAAAGAAAGCAGGTAAGCTATTTATCGTTTTTACCAGTAGAAAAAGAAAAAGAAAAAGGGGTAAAAATCGATATTATCCCAACTAACACAATGTAGTTCACCCCTAAAAACCATGATATCTTCCATTTCCTATTAGACGCAGAACCCAATAATAAGGCACCACATCACATCGATCTAGGTGGTGATTCACGACTTGCTGTCATTGCTGGGAGGTAGGATCATGCTATATATCGTCCTGGCCTAGCAATATGGCTAACTATATAACTATAGTGATACTACGGCTGCAACTTTTATAAATATATTTTCTCAGCTTTCCAATAGTCCTAGGATTCGCCAAAAACTCCAAGACGAGATTGATGCCGTATATGGCGCACCCTACGACCCTGCAAACGAAAGTGAAGCCGTCCCAGAGGCTATATTAAACGGAGGCACAGCTGCAACAAGGTACTTGGAATCAGTAATCAACGAAGGTCTTCGGTTAAATCCAGCAGTTCCCAGCGGTGTACAACGACTCATCCCAGAAGGAGGTGTGACGATAGGTGGGAGGCATATCCCAGGCGGGGCATGCGCTAACTACTCCATTTACGCGGGACAAGCAAGTACGTTATCTACCAAAAAAAGTCGAATTTTAGA
This sequence comes from Verpa conica, assembly GCA_033030425.1. Lineage (NCBI taxonomy): Eukaryota > Fungi > Ascomycota > Pezizomycetes > Pezizales > Morchellaceae > Verpa > Verpa conica. The sequence goes on from JAUFSD010000003.1 coordinate 2,549,175, forward strand.
TAGAATCAAACTAATAAGGGTTTTTATTATTATCATAGGTGAGAGGTCATTTCCAGATCCTCTTAAGTTTATGCCGGAAAGGTGGTACGAGTTAGACCAAGAGACCACAGCAAAACAAAGAGCAGCCTTCGCCCCCTTTTGGATTGGTGAGTAAACACAAGAAATATTTTAGAGTAAGGAACTAACTGTAAAAGGATCTTATGCCTGTGTTGGTAAATCTCTAGCCCTCTTGGAGCTCCGAATGGTCACTTCAAAGATCCTACGAAGATTTGACGTCGAGTTTGCGAAAGGCTTTACAATTGACAAGGTACTATTAGGTATATTCTTTACTAGATGAAAAATTTCTGACAGCCTTGTGTGGCAGGTTTATGATAGTTCTTTTGATACATTCACGTTGACGATGGGGGAAATCGATCTGGTCTTCAAGCCCAGGGGAAGCACGTAATAGTGTTACCAAGGAGGAAAATAGATATAAAAATATTAGGAAATTACTAGGGGTATGTAGGGGGTAGGGGGAGCAGATTAAGAGAATTTATATACCTACTGTTATTATCATAAGCATACAGCAAAATCTTGTGAAATTCGACCGCTGTAATAGGAGTAATTACCCAATTAAACAGGCTCTAGAACAGTTGGGAGCCATGGAAAGTCCTGGAACTAGGGTAAGATATATACTTGTACTGATAAAGGGTAGAACTTTTTTGTTTTCATTTTTTTTGTGTTGACTATTGCGAAAAAACACAAGCTACTCCCCGGGCCCCTGCTATATGCAGCGGGTTGAATTTCACAAGATTTTACGGTGCCACTAGTTATTGCTCTATTTTATCGTATTTTTCTCCCCCGCACTAGTGTATATAGGGCTAAGAGACAAAACTGTCGTCTCTGTCGACTGTGCCCAATGCATAGATTACTCAGGTTTCTTGCCAGGTTTTGAGAGGGTAGAGGATTTCTATCAGAGCGTTCAGCCTCAAGCACCCAAAAGAAAGATCTTAAGGATAGGTTCGAGCTTCCTCTTATAGACATGTTATCCATGCATCCAGCCCTACAATAAGTAACATTATGCAAGCATGGGCCGGGCCGATAGATACCTACAGTTTCTGGTAAAAAAAAGATCGAGAAACAAGGATAAGTGAGCAGGGGTCTTACGACCGTACAACCACTATAACCTTTGCCACAAGATTGTGGCAAAGGTTAGAAAACGCCTAAATCTAAATCCTACGTTTTAATATTTTTTTTATCAGAGGCTATAGCACTTATCGAATCTCCGGTAATATTAATAGAATTTTAGAAGCCCGAATTGAAATAGAACCAAGGCAAGCTAACTGAAATCATAGAATTCTCTAAGAATTCAACCCTTGGGCCGTGTACGTTCTACTTACATTTCCACCAGGTCTCCGTCAGACAACCAAATCCACCGCCTCCATCTGTTAGAAAATGAGTCACTTCATCATGACCAGTGGTCAGACATGTAATTTGCAGACTCTATAGACTGCTTTGTTGGCTACAGCGAGAATTATGATATCATTACATAATATCAAGACACGTTTATTGATGTAATATGGCTGTCCAGATAGCTAGAGGTCGTGGGTTTAAGGCGAAGGGCCATCGCTAGCTTGTGATTGAGAACCCCGTGGGTTGGTTGATGCAATTAGCCCAATACACGTATGGTAGTATTCACGAGCATCAAGGTGGGTGAGACTCAGAAATAACAGAGACTGTCCAATCGAAGTATAAGAAACATTTTCCCCAATCTGAGGGAGGGGTATTTGTGTAGAATAGTATGGGAGGTCAAAGCTAGCTATAGAAAAGTTGCTGTCAGCTTAAGAGGGGCTTAGGCAATTCGGATATGTCCTGGGCGGGTTTGCTAACACAGTTATGTACAAAATAGGTTGCCGGTCGTGATGTGCAATTCCAAGGACCACTCAGGACCCCTGTGTATTAGGTGGCGAGACACTCAAACTCCTCGGACCTGAGACGCTCATGTCTACTTGGCTTCAACCTTAGAGATCGCTGTAATAAAATAACCCTCGATAGGTCGCCGTGCGGCCGATAACTGTCATTCAGCCACGGAAACTTAAATCTAATGCTTATCAGATCATATTATTGGGTCCTTTCACCACCACCACCACCACCACACGGCTTTATTGGCTGAGGGACCTCTCTGCTAAGACCGGGCACTTGTAGAAAAGCCTTACAGATATCCCTTTGCCCAAGCCTTCTTATAACGCCTATGATGCAGAGATATATACTCCAACTAGCTATCAAATCCCGTACGACTGGGCCTATAACCGTGGTGCCTGTTGTCGCCTATTAGACCTCATGGGGAACTCCCATGCTAAAGCCACGGGCTGAATGACCTTAATAGAGCAAGAAAAACCGATACCACCAAGAAATACCCCAGGCTACGAGTGAGATTTTATGTATGGTTACGTTAGAGCTGCCGAGAAAGCTTGCCGGACTACCGACCCGGCTAGTCGAAGCGAGTGAGCCTAGGCTTTTGCTAAGCGTGGGTGAATAAACACGACCGAGGAATAGCCGTACGCTACCACCATTGTGGGTGGTTTGGGCACTCTACTCGAGAGTCATAGAGATTGTTCAGGGCGTCTAGAGGGGACTACATGTATAATAATGCCAGTATGTATACGGGTTGCATGTGCTTACCACGGCAGTTGTGCTTAGCACTATGGCCAATAGGTAATTAATTTAAGAGTACCTCAGCTCACCGGCAATGTCAAAGAGTCTAGCCCTAGCTTTCAAGTATCTCGACGATGGCTGTCACCAATCAGCTTTCTAAGAGCTGTGGCTGCTTGCGCAAAGGCCTTACAAGTCCTTATCGGAAACCCCCTTTGCCATCCCACTTACCATGCTAAAATCAAACTTGTCAGGTGCCCACCCAGAACCCTGTTTGCACCCTGTTCACACCATCTTCAGTGGGGAGGGAAAAAAAAGAGGGAAAGAAAAAGAAAAAGAAAACCTCTACGCGCAAGCCACAATTAAATATACCCACTATACTCATCGACACCAACGCCTTCTATCATTAGACGATTCTGATCTCCCCACCCCCACCACACCACCTGCACTCGCGATCACCGACAGCACGGCTGGGGAGCTAGTGACGTCATCCTGGGTACGCATCAACCCGGAACTGGAAAAGAGCGGCAAACAAGGTTGTCCCTGTCCATCCTGCCCCCACCAGCCACAGCAGGTTGCGCGATCAAGAACTTTTTTGAACCTCAGCAAGGATCGGAGGAAGTTCTACGAGAACTTGGAAGCCCTTGGATAGGCCTTGACCCGGCCACCGAGAAAGGAAAGGAAGGGAAAACCCCACTGACTTGCCCCCCAGCTCAGAATTTGTTATGTGGTGTGAAGACTGGAACGCTGGATGGTTTTAAAGCTGGCCGTCCGACGGAATTACCATCCCCCCCGTTGCTTTGGAACTGCCCTCGTCATTATGAGGTTTGCCCAAGTCTGATACTAAACTCTTGCGATCCTAACACATACAGTGAGAGTGTCAAGACGCCTTCCTTCTCCTGTCCCGCTGTCCGCACACCTTTTCCCGAATCTGTCGTCTACCCGTCCTCCTATCCCATCTTTTCCATCCATCCTTCCACCCCCCTTCCCCATTCGATCTGAGATCGTACTCTTCATCCTTGTATCATCCGACATCATTCTTTCCTACACATCTTACCACCCAATCAATCAATGGCTGATTCCCGTATTGGCCCGAGTGGTGCAGCCCGGAAAAGCTCCTCCGCCTCATCTTCCGCAGATTTTTCCCAGTCTCCTCAGCAACAGCAGCAGCAACAGCAACAGGGAAAAGTCCCCATCCCACGCTTGCGGCCCAGTGCAACAAGAGATGACGGTAGTGGTGGTTCAACGGGTGGTAGCGTTGGGGATAGGCACAGAGTGCCACACGCATGTGAACCTTGCAGGCAGAGAAAAACAAAGGTTCGTACCGAGAAGCCTTCTTCATCCCCTCCTTCTCTCCATCCTTCTGGAATAGAATAGCCTTGTTGCTGATTGTTTGTCCGTGTATTGAGATGAATAGTGTAGCGGTGAAAGGTGTGGGGAAATCCTTTGAGCCCAAATTTCATAACAGTATGGATCCGGGCCTCATCCTCCGGACGTTTTCAACCTCAAGAGTTACCGGTGATCAGCATAGGACTGGGTTGCGAGGCTCCCCATGATAGTCAAGCTGAACTTGATGGTTGAAGGCAGCCGAAGAATGAGACCCTGAACCTGGGAGAGAGAAAAAAAAAGATGTTATGGCTCTGTCTTCTTGAGATTGACCAAAGCTAACATTATTGATGGGACTATAAAATAGGCCAGTATGCAAACATTGCCAGGATTTCAAACTGACATGCAGTTATGCCGATGGCAAGCGTGATAAAGCTAAAAAGTACGGACCCTTCAATCCAGTCAGAAGTCGAACTAGATTGTTAATTTAAATATAGTGAAATGATATCCTTGAAGTCTAAGGTTGAATTATACGAATCAGTTCTTGAGCAATTGAAGTGTCAGGTCGATAGCGCGGGTCAATTAGCCATCCAGAAGGCTTTGCAAGGGGTCAGTGATGTTGACTTTTCTGGGCGTGACATATTGCCTACACAGAACTCACAGCTTCTCCAATCACAGCCACGTGACAGTGATTTGAACTACCATTCGGTTCAAAAGAATCGGGATGGTGAGTCGCTCGTTACCGCAGAGGTCGGCTCAACTGGCTCTGTGGATCATATCCGAGAAGAACCAAACAGGGGTGATAGCACATACCCCACGGGATACATGGGCAAAAATAGTGAAGTTGCTTGGATTCAACGAGTAGCCCAGCAACTTGCCCGAGAAGCTTCAACAGAGCCACCTCGTATTAATGTCTTACCGGGGGCTTCTGGTTCTCAGAAATCGAATTCAGAGGCATCAACAAATAATCATAACATAGAATCGATAGCTCTTGCCACTAAGAATGATGACGAATACCAATTTGAAACCCCCACATATCACCTAGACGACTTGTCGGTTTCAATAGCAGGAGGCCAGATCAACCCATTTTACCTTCCCCCCAAGGAGACGGCCGACGAACTTTTGAACGCCTTTTTTTCCACGGTTTACCCCACATTCCCTATAGTCCTAAAAAAGCTTTTTATGGCGCAATACGATGCATTTTCCCAATCTTACTTCCCTCCTGCAAGCCCAAAACGATGGCTAGCAATGCTAAATTTGATGTTTGCAATTGGCTCTTTATATGGACGGCTTACCAATGCTGATTGGAAGGAGGAATCTGAGATAGAGCATCTTAAGTATTTCTCTAGGGGTAGAGTTCTAAGTCTTGATGAAGGAAGTATCCTTGAGGTGCCAGATTTACAACAAGTCCAAGTTGTGGGATTGGCTGGGATATATCTTATCGCTAGTAACCAAACCAATCGGTATTCTACCTCTTGTCTTTTTGGGTTAAAAATAACGTCCCCTACTCCCATATTCCTTATGAAGAGCCTCAGATAATGCCCTCCAAGTCTTTGATTTGATGTTATACTTGAACTATACCTAGCCTATATGGTTTCTCTCCTTTACCAACTCGTTACTAACCATCTCATCCTGATTCCTAGTGCATGGAACGTTGTTGGCCTTGCTATTCGTTACTCCCAGACTCTCGGGCTCAACCTCCGCAACGACGTTCCTGAGCTTGATGAAGCAGAGAAGGAGATGCGCGTGCGAATGTGGTACTCATTATATTCTCTAGAGTACTTGCTTTGTATTATGACTGGTCGGCCTTCCTGTATTCATGAGCGGGATTGCAGTGTGCCTATGCCCCGCCCTGTTGATGAAGAGCAGTATCCTCTGGAAGATGGGTTTGATACAGCATTAAGGAAGTACTCTGAAGCTGCAAGCCCTACTTCCCAATCCACAAAACCTTCCACCTCCAACCCTTTCGTCTTTCGAAACTATTCGCCTCCAACTCCCCAGCCCCAAAACTCCTCTGTCCCTTCCACCATCTCTTCGGCGCCTTCTCCTTCATCTTCAAACCCAAAAACTCCCGCTATACCAAGCTCACGTACTTCAGCCTCTATTAATTTTGTCAACTCGGGCACATATCCTTCAACCTATTTTTTAGAGCATTCAAAACTCAATCAAATAACCTCGGAAGTATTATCGAGTCTTTACAGCCCGGCTACCAGAAGTCGAAGTTGGAGTGATATCCAGGGAACAATTTCGGCGTTGGAGCTGAAGGTTATGAAGTGGCGTGCTGACCTTCCACACTTACTGGATTTTGGTAAAAGGCAACGGGATCAAGTATACTATAGACAGGTAGGGGTTCTCTATAGCACTACTAAACTCATACTAATCCCAGTACCAGAGGATGAATTTGGCCTTTCAATATTATTATATCCGCATTATCATCAATCGCCCTTGCCTTTGCCGACTAAATTATTACCGGATACCAAACGAGTCAAACCGTTCCCGTGGATTCAATCGGTCTGCAGCAGCCACATGTATCGAGGCTGCCCGGGAGACGGTAGCGCTCCTACCAGACGAACCAAACCCCGTAGGGTTAATAAGTAGCTCCCCTTGGTGGTGTCTGCTCCATTATCTTGTGTCTGCGGGGACAATCTTAATGGTTGAGATGGCTATGCGGGCCGAACATAACCCTCAACAAGCTGATGGTTTATTGAAAGATTCAAAAAAATTATTGAGATGGTTGAGGGCCATGGCAGAAGACAGTTTGGGTGCCGAGAGATCTTGGAAGGTTCTCACAAAACTACTAGTAATATCTGCATCTAAGATTGGCGGTGATGTATCCGACGTACCCATGGATTTCCCTGAAAACCGCGACGTTCCTGGTGGCTTAAAGGCTGGGAACGCTAACAGCAGCGGCAGTAGCCGCGATAATTCCAGTGAATATTCCCAGCGGCCAGATCAACCCTTACCATCAGCACATGGTGGGAACCAGACCGAAGAAAACAGGCAAGAAGGTCAAGTTGAGGACTTTCCTGACATTTTTCGTGGTCTATTAGCCGACCCTTTTCCATTTTCGAATATTCCCATTCACCACACCCACTATGATGACGCGATGGCAATGCAAGACGTTCCGCACTTCGCATCATCGGCTAACAACCAACAAAACTTCGCGCAAGATCAAGTCCACTCCGGAGACCAAGACATGCTCCAGGGCCACCTCCAGTCCCTTCCACCTCCTTCTGGGATAATGTTCACCGATCCTGGGCAAATGGATAGCATAAATGTGAGAAACCAGCCCGACCCTACCGAGCTACTACAGGAGAAACGCCAACGCAGGAGAGAGTCACAGGGCGTCGTAAATATCTCGCTTCCACCTTCTTTCACGACTCATTGGGCCTCAGCACCGGTGGACGTTGGCTATTCCATGGCACCAGCATTCCGTGAGTCTGGGAGATCAGACTATGAGGATCTCCCACCGCTATCTAAACAGAGAGATGGAGTGGAATTTGAGCAACGGAGGAACTGATTCAGATGGTAATAAAGCACGGAGGATTTAAGCCCAGGACTTGCACAATACAACACCAATGCGTCATGGGTAAATTGTTTAGGTATATAAAACGGATATTGAATGGATCCGCTAGTCACAAGGTGTCTCGCTTCTTGATAATAATTCTTGATGCATGTACCTTTACTGTGTCTTCAAGACATTTTTCTTATTTCCCCTCTAAGTTCGTACATAGAGAACTGGGTTTCAGGAACTCATGAATACAATCGTTCCTAGTTATTAAATAATCGATCATCTGCCACTTGACAGAAGTCTTGGCTTGGCTTCCCTAGATTGTTAGTTCTACTATTAATAAGAATAGGCCTACAAAAACTACATTTGGGGGCCTCTTTTTCCATAGGCACCCACCTTATCTCGACCTAGGGTATCGCTAGCTAAATTGTAATAAATATACACGCCCAATTACACTCCGCAAGTGTGTTACTCAGTCTCTACTATAAATAACCTCTGTTATATTCTACGAGGCTAGTCCTAGCCAGCAGCGAGATTCCATAGATTTCTAGTTATGTCTTACCTTGACGCTGATGACTATCCGGCAAGTAGTCAAAAGGATTTCTGGGTAATCTAGAAGTCCTAGGAGGGTTTGATTGAAGCCTAGTACGTCAAAGTACAGCTGCCTCCAGTTTAATACCTTAACCTTAATGTTAGTCTGGACATTTCCTATGGTCTATTTTATTGCCCTAGGGTGTATGTATGTATTAATCCACCGTAGGATCCGGAGTCTCGTCTTAAGGAACCCTTATTCAAGAGAGAACTATTTTGTCTAGCTAAGTTTATTTAGCATCATTCGCATCCCCTAATAGATTCTAGAAACTTGGTTTATGTTCCTCCCCGCCCCCTGTATGGTCTCCAGGGATCACAAGTTTAGAAGCTACAACCCAAATTCTCAAAGTCAGTAAGCCACTGCCATAACTACACCATGATACAAGGCATATAATGTGGGAATATTGATGTCTTTTTTGTCAGCCCACATTCGTGACTTCACTATGCCCCCCTGTGACATGGGGTGGATCCTTCCTACCGTGGATCACACATGACTGGTACTATGGAGATCATGTCGCTGAAAATCTTAGAATCGCGGCGCGTATGGATTAAAAACTTGGATAAAGGATTCTTCGATCGTGGGGAACCTAGTGTCTGACAATAAAGCTATGGAAGGCGCAGTGACTTCGGCACACCGAGCGCAACTGACATGTAGTGGGATGTGGCACGGCCATAACGCTATCAAGTGAGAATTCCCGATTTAGAATATCTATGTAGTATCAATATGCATTATACCAAAAAATAGAAACTCGACCGAAAAGTGGGGAAGTTACATGTCAAATCACCATCTGAGGATATTTCGTCCCAGTGGGGGCGGACCGCCACAGGATGCAAGGTTAGGGTTTGTTCTTAGTACGAATGGCTAAACTCAAACCGGCGAAGCTTGAGATTTTCCCTAGAGTGGACTCCAGAGAAAACCTATTGGCATACATTCCTGTATACAGCCACCGATGTTTTCTGAAATTGAGTCATACGTAGGCTGTAAAAAAAATTGTTATTTTTGGCATACATTCTGGTGAAATTTTCTATAACTAGACTCCATTAGCAGATTCAAATAATCTAGTGCATGGCCAGTATACGCCAAAAGCTCCCTTAGAGCTCTATAGTACGCTCGACAAGACATACCATAACTAATGGCTAGGGAAGTACTCACATCCCCGTTCTATTCCCTCAATCGATATACCAACATAGACAGCCTACCTGTTGAGTGGTAAAATAAACCAAACTAAACCTAGAGTTCTTTGGAGTATCGCATATTTGGCGTGCTTCTCGATCATATTTTTAGTGGAGTTGGTAGCTGAGTTCCCTAGTCCCTCTAGAGCAGATCTGTGCTGACTCTCTCACTTAGGAGTTGGCGGTACCCTTCATCTAAACTCTCACCAATAGACCATAACTAACACCTATCTCTGCCCCAAGAAACTTGATAAAACTCATCCCTTAAAAAACAATTCTAGTACTAATCTCCCCACCCCGGCGTCTATTTCCCAAAAGATATAATCCACGATATGAGGGAGACTATTTTATAACTCGAGAACTCCTGTCGGACTCAAGACCCCGTCAGCCAAAAATCACCACCTGACATAAGTCATAAAGCAGCCTCTCGTTATCAGTTCTTCTGATACCGACACGAGTCTAGCCCAGACCCATCGTCTCAAGCCTCAGCCACAACTCCAGAAATACTTTCTCCAGTTTTGGAGACGTTTCTTCTATTTCTTATGGCATTGCTAGGCTACTGCATCACTATCAGCTACATGATGAATCTATTGCCCAGATCTACCTCGTTAGTCTTTATAGCGGTACATAAATGGAATGTTAACGATTACCTTAAGTAGACTGCTATCCACTAGCCTATAGCCCTGAGGGCCTGGAGAGTTGTGTAAAGAAACGGACTAAGATGGTGAAGCGTTTAGATATAAAGTAAGATCTGAGAGGTGGGGTGACTACGGTTGCATATTGGGAGGTGACGTCAGAAGATTTTTCAGATTACTACAATACGTATACGTCCCGCGGATCGGGACACACGACACGCGTACATGCATCCGTCTAGGCCTGCTAGGTCTCTTTAGTGGAATAGTAATGGTCTAAACATGTAGTGTATACACTTTGGTACATGTCATGCAAAGCTACTTCGTGTATATGTACAAGCTTAGGGACCACAGACTATGAAAAACCTACTCGGAAGGGGATTGAGGGAAGGGAGGAGGCTATTAATCTGCTTCTGATAGTTTAACTTTCGCTTGATATTAGGTGGGGCTTTCTTTATGCACTATGTCTAAATTACGCATGGCGGGATAGATTATAGCAATTGAGAGTGATTGAATAGAATAAGTTATAATCCAGGTTATGATTCTAGGGCGCTATACTATATGTTACTTCCTTACAGCACTTCTCGTTTGCTCATTGCCTAGGACAAATCTCAGACTACTCTATGCATGGGCCTCTAGCACCAAAGAAAGACACAATTCTGATTTCCTAGATCTCATTAATAACCAGAGTTGCCCCTAAGGAGATAAGTGAAGACTACAAAAGGAAAAGAAAAAGAAAAAGAAGGAATGAGGGATTTGTAGATTAATAGAGACACATGCATATCAGTTTTATTTTTGCTTGTTTGGCTAATAATATTCTGAAGATGCTTCACAAAATGTCTCAACACCCCAAATAACAAAGCTTTGATCCAGTGGTAGAACATCAAATTTAAAGTCGTACTTAAGGCGGGGCTCGTGAAGATCATAAAATCTCACTCGTGTCGACGCGTTCTGGTTCACCGTGCAGTTCTTGTTTGCCAAGCGCAAGGATCAAAATGAGGTCGCAGTCAAACACTATATAGAGCGCTCTCGACTTTATCTTGATGACTGAGCGCTGACACAGTTGACGCAGGTATAAGATACAGTAACTGTTTTTATCTAGAGGTCCTATTGGGGGAGCTTAGGGCTGAGCTCTCCCAATATTAAAACGGAATTTTAGACTTTCTAGCGAGGAGTGCTATTTCTGTAGAAACAGAGCCTCCAACCCGGGTTTACAACCGGTACAAATAGTATATCTCACTAAAAAAAAAGTACAAATACATGTATATGTAGCAACTAATCAAAAAGATAAGGAACTGACATGGGTGCAATGAGTGGTCCACAAGGCTTATTTCGCAGTAGATTAAAGTGTTTTAACTCACCCACGTGAGTCTTGGACGTGAGGGGATTTAACCGTAAATAGGCATACTGTACTGACACAAAACACACGCGCGACCGTTTGAGTCTAAACTAAGCTCACCCGTGTTTCGCATCTTAGGATGGAAAACAACAAACAAAACAAAACAAAACACTACCAATTCTGGGACCTTTGCGATCGTGTCGTGATCTGGGGGGGCGTGCCATATTCTTGATCATACCTTTCCCGTGGAGAGAGAGAGGGGGACGCACCGGATTCGCTCTTATGTGCACTTTTCCCGGAGGAAGGACTGTTAATTCTGCCTATTGCGTAGCTCCCCCGGAAATTGGCAAGTAGCTCGTGGAATGAGGGAGCGGGATGGGGTGACTGCACCTGTCTGTTTCGGGGGGGCAAGCGAATGATCGCTTAGGTATGCACGACCAGACTGTGGCATGCTGCCGCATCGCCTGGGTGAGGGAGGGGGAGAGCTTAGAAGACGGTCCTGTTCTGTTCCTGTTCCTGTTCCTGACCCTGTTTCGGCGTCTGGGGGCAGCGAGTGGATGGTTCTCGGCGGTTAGACAGACAATGTAGATACATGTATACTTGGTATTTCACTTCTACAGGGCTCATTAGTTCTGCATGACCTTTCTCTAGGCATAGAGAGAGTGTACAGTTCTTGTAATTGCACAAGCACAGGTAACAAGTAAATCTCGAGATTCGTCGTCTTCTCTCCCCCACTCTCATCCGGGGCATCACTCGTTAAGGAGACACATCCATAGCATGTACATCTGACAAGGAGGCACCGAAATATAGGCCTATCTCATTCTATCCTCCCTCCCTTCCCTCCCTCTACATACATACTTCTCACTTATCCGGTCAGAGGATAAGCCTCTAGCCAATCGTCTCCATCGATCAAGACAAGCTTCTGGAAAGCACAGCAGGAAACGCAGCCGCTGCCTTCCTTTTTGATGTTTAGGTGCTGCAAATACAGAGAAAGTGACATTTGCACGTCTTATCCTGTTTGTTCATGATACTCTGGGGAGGGCATCTCGCCACATTCATTCATTCATCCATTAATCCGTTAATCAATCAACTCATCAGCCAATCCACCAGCCAATCCACCAGTCAATTCATCAACCAATCCACTTAATCCACTGATTCTCCTCCAATCCACACCCACGGTTGTCGACTGCAGGAAACGTTGTCGTCACCCCCGCTGCATTTCAGGTTGGCAGCCCTTGTCAGGTCCAACCACACTCTTTTTAAATCTACAGAAACGCCCATTACTCTATTTATCTTTTGCTCAGCCACATTTGAACCTGTTTGTCTATCCTGCGAGGTGCCTCCTCTAGTCTATACCAAACTGCTCTCCCACACCAACACTACTAGACAAACACAAACACACCGGACACTCTCCCGCCCACCCTAAAATTGACTTCGTCTTTCCACGCTCGCTCGTTCCCCCCTTAACCCCTTCTCGAACCCCGTCTCTTCCCCAGAGACTCGGTTCTTGATCTTCAACCGTCAAAATGCGAGTGCGACCTGCAACCCCGCTCAGTATTGTTCTGCTGGCCGCATTCGCTCTCTTGTTGCTGAGCGTTTTGAGTACTCCGATTATTCCAGGCATCCACCTAGCCGCCTACGGGAACGTTACGTTTGGTGTATTTGGTTTTTGTACCTCGGGGGTATGTAGCGATTTTGGAATTGGTTACAATACTGGTATGTCGCTATTTTCGCTATTGTGTATGGGCTGTGGAAAATGGATACGGGGGTACGGCGGGGACATTGAGGAAGTAGATGAGGGCTGCGATGAGGTGCGGGCTTGGTGGCACTATGGCCGCTGCATCCTGTGAGCGCGAAGTTAATTGGTCCTCACCTGATCATTACCGCGTTATTGCAGCTTTACTTTTTTCTTAATCGATCCCTCCCCGGGCCCGCTTATGCATCACCTGGCTGTAGTGAAATATTTGCTAACGTATAGCTCATAGCATCGAGCGAGTTATCAACCGCCCACTTTACTCTCCCCTCTAGAGCCCGCAACTCACTAACGCACTTGCTAATCGTCCACCCCATTGCTGCTTTGTTCACCCTCATCCTTCTGATACTATCGTTACTTTCTCACCTACACACTCCCGCACACTCACCGCGCTATCTACTAGCTCTTCTGATACTTTCTCTACCAACTTTCGTACTCACACTTCTTGCTTTCCTAGCTGATATCCTAATTTTTCTACCGCACGTTCAATGGGGTGGCTGGGTTGTTTTGGGGGCAACAGTCCTCAACGCCTTGGCGGGTATCATAACCTGTGGTATGCGCCGGACACTCGTTCAGAAGATCGCACGTCGTAAGAGAATCGCAGATAACCCCGCTATGAATGGCTCGGATTTCTACAGTAACCAGGTTGCCGCGGTTCCTCCAATACCGGAGACTGCTGTCAGTGATAAGTTGCCAGAATTCGCCACTTTTGAAGTCGACAAACCTGCGCGTGGAGAGTCGGAGGGAGAACATATCCCATTAAATCCAAGGTCACGAACTGTATCACCACCACTACCTGAGGATAGACTAGCAGGTGGTACAGCTGCATTTAATGTACCTTCGTTGCGCCGTGCTCCTAGTGATAGGAGTGATGGGTATGGACCACCGCCAAGAGGCGCGGGACCGTTGTCGAGGCCGATGCCACCGGGGCAAGTTAGGGGGCAGTACTCAAGTCAGACGCTGCAGTCCGCGACTACTGGAAGCTCAGGACCGTACGGTGCTCCCCCACAGAGGGGGTATGGCCATCCAGGGAACGGCTATGGTGGAGATGGGTACGGTGGTCCCCAAGGCGGGTATAGGGGTGGACCTCCACTGAACGGGCCGGGAACGTTTAACCCAGGCACAGGGTTAGGACCTCCTCCAAGAAGAGGCCCCGGGCCGAATCAGTTTGGTCCTCGAGGGCCACCGCCACCAGGTGGACCTTATGGAGGTGGAGGACAGTACGGAATGGGGCCAGGGATGGGGCCAGGGATGGGGCTGCAAGGAGGGATGGGTCCACAAGGAATGGGTCCTAATGGTATGATGATAATGGGCCCGGGGCAGAGAAGACCGATGCAGCCACCACCACCACCGCAACAGCGGGAAAGCCGAGAATATGACTATCCAGAAGACCAACAGGTTGTTGATGAAAGGCGAGAATTCGAGCAGACACTCCCTGCAGCAGCAGTAAGTGGAGGTATTGGTATTGCAAAAACCAGCGATGAGTACCGTGACGATGATAGACGTATACCGGCCGAACTAGCCGCAGATGCGCAGGAGCCAGCTCAACCTAGATTGGCTGTCATAAACGCAACAAGACAAGATACGCAGTATGACAATGAGTAATATACCCCCTTTTAAAACGTCATTCTCTTCCCCTGTTTCCTGACCCTATTAACAACCTCTAGGTATATACCTCCACGTGCTGCATGGAATGGCCAAGCATCCGGCACCCCACCACCACAACGATCTCACACACCGCCACCAGTTGAACTTCCTACCTCTGTTAATGCTTCCCCTTCCCGCTCTGGCAATAACCTTGCTCCTCGTCCATCAGACAGCTACTATGAAGATGTAGCACCGGTTTTTGATAATAGCCATGTTCCACACCCGCAGCCACACTCTACACACCCACCAGCACTCATGCCTGGTGGTATGACTGGAGGTCCAACACCATACAAAATACAAATCCCGCAACAGCAGCAACAGCAACAGCAGCTACGGTCAATTGAAGACCTACAAGATGGCCAAAGAAGCCCTGCAATGAGTACGACGAGTAATTTCACAAGTATTAGCCAGAGGCCTCCAAACCCGAACTGGCAGCCACCACAACAATTACCGGGGGGGATGAGCCAAGGACGCAGAGGGCCGACATCCAGCCAATTGTTAGGTGGAAATCCTGACTTTGAACTACCAACTACACGGGGTGGAAGGTTCCGAGGTAACGGACCTGGAATGGGGAGATAGTTGTAAGGGGAAGAAGTGGATAGGTGTATATTGGAATCTTGAGTTTGATTTTGCACGGGACCCTTTATGTGGATTCTTTATATCCTTTCCCCTAAAATAAGGGTTGAGAGAGTGGTTATTGTTGGGAGTGAGCAGACGAAGAGGGTCTGGTACCATGCATGTTTTCTTTTTTCAGCAAACTTCTGTCTATTCTAGGTTCTGTTCTTTTAGTCGGGCGTATTTTACGATTCTAGTGCCTATGTACACTTTTCCCCCTTCCTTTTTTCTTATTCGATTCTTTTCCAAGTGTTCGTATTAGGGTCATTTTTTGTCTCATCCACTCAGCGACAGCTCTTAGTCATGGTTCTGTAGGTGGCAGACTAACCATCTTTCTTCTTCGTCTTCTTCCATTCTTCTTTCTCTTCTTCCCTTCTCTTTCTTTTCTCACCTTCGTGCGACATTGGTATGGTTTTTGTTTCGATTCTAGGTACATGATTTTTATCTCTTGAGGGGGTTCTTATTTCAAAACAGTAATTCTTGGATCTTTTTATATTTATGCTTAGGATATTTGACTTGATGTGGGAAGGCAATGGGAGGGACGATAGGAATGGAAAATGATACCTATAATTGGATATATTATGATACCACTTTGTTGAAAACTTTTTGTTTCTACTTTAACCTTTTTAGGAATATGTCAGATCTAGGAGGGGAACGGTAATGGGATAAGGGATGGCTACGATCTATTTAAATGGGCGTTTGAATCTTGTCTGCTTTTATTTATTATTTATTTTGCATTTTTTGCATGCGTCTTCTTTTGTTTTTTTCCTTGTAATATTACGGGTTCGGTCATATGGGAGTTTTAGCGCGATTCAATGTTTTTTCCCCCGCCCCTCATCTCTATCTTTTTCATGCCCTATTGTAGTAGTTGTGCTAGGAAGGCCTCCATTATACCTCCCTGATTCTGCCAGATCCGAAATGAGCCGCTAGATGCATTTACTATCCGGGATGTGGAAGGTTTATATTAATTTTCTACCTGGTAATTACACTTTAATATACCCATTCTGACAACCCAACAAAAAAAGGGGGAAATTTTTTAAGAAAGGAAGAAAATTAGTACAGTCTAGAATTTAGATATAGGTCTAGGCTTAGGTCGAGTTTTTATATTCTTGCTCGATCTCGACTAAAGTACTTTTCTGGGTTTGAAATATTTTGCTTTTACAAAGAATTTATAAAAGTAGCTACTTGTAATCCGCAACTTACCGAAATGGCTACTAGTAATTCATAACAAGAAAAACCAAAAGAGTGGTGGTCAGCTCCCATATGTAATAAAATAAAAAGTGAGTCCCTTCGACCAGAGTCGAACTGGTGACCAACCGGTAAGCAATCAATTACAGCCGGGTGTGATACCAACTACACCACAAAGGGATTGTGAGGTGGCTAAAAAGTTTTTGTCTAATGTTTTGTATTTTACCGGCTGATGCAGGCAATTAAGGCAACTTGTAATATCTGTCTGACTAAGACTCTTGGCACAGGGCTCCATCTCTCGGTTCCCCTAGCGTTTTTTTTATAAATTAATTAGGGTTCTCTTTGTAGATAGAGATAAAGTCTAAAACCCCCTATTTAGGCTTTGAGAATTTTTTTATGGAAATTATTTGCTATAAGGACATGTATGACTACATTCGTGATTAAAAAGATGTGTTTCTCTACCATAGCCTTCAAGTTCAGCCGACCACTCAAGATTCAAAGTTATCTGATCCATCGCCGCTAGTATATAGGTGTTGATGGTTTATAGCTATATAATCGTGGAGCCACAGTATACCCAAGTCGGACTTGGGCGGCACCAACTCTAGAAGATAGGTCCTAAATCGAGCTACTTGTGATTTAGTAGAATGATTACCTTTATATTTCTACATTGACGCACAAATAATCACCTAATGTTTTCTCCGGAGCTTTAATTAGAATAAAATACTAATCCTTTTACTATATGTAGTCTTTAGTGCTATATATAGGTATTATTAAAATACATCATTATGTCCACTAAAACCTTCTACAGCCACTAATCAGTCTCTAGTGGCCCGAAAGTGAATACACTTCTATTTCAACACCACCGTCGTTACTTATACCAAAAGCCATCGCTTCTTTCTTTGTACGTCATGAATAGTGGGGAGTAAAAAATTTAGGCTAGAAGGATATGCGGGGTATGTGGCTATTGTCCGCTACTCGCACTACCGTAGTTTCAATATCATCACTAGGCCCTAGGTTTGTAGAAACACTTACTGTTTAGGTTGGTTTATTTATTACTTTTTTTATTTGGCCAATGGTTCTGAGGAAGGAAGAGAATTGCCAACGTAGTAGGTTCTGACCTACTTTTATGATGCATGTACCTATGAATAATAATCATCATCATCATCACCTACTTTTATGATTCCTATCGTGAGCTTTTTGACTAGTAGAAATATTAGCCAATTGAACCACTCGTACTTCTTTCTTTCTCCACCCCCTCCCTTAACCTCCTGTTTACTCTCCTCTACCCTCTATGTATAAATCTCCTCTTAAATCTATAAATAAGATACAATGGATATGATCTAGCTTAGTTATAGCATTTATCTTGCCTTTTTAGGGAATGTGAGACAGGCCTATTATAATCGTCTATTTTCTGGGCTCTTGGATTTATCAGATAAAAAGTATATTTGATTAATTGAAGAAAATAATCATAAAAAGATAGACCCATTGAGTAATATTAGAAGGTGCTGCCTAAAGATAATAATTCGCCTAAAGTTTATACCCCAAATTGGTTTACTAGTCAGCGTATCCACTCAGAGCCTGCTTCTTAAAGACAGTTGTGAAATGCCTCTTTAAATTCTTTGACAACATGGTCATGCCTGTCTTTTTGTTGAGCTCAGTAGTGATGTCCCCCCAGTTTGCACCCTCGATTGCCATGTCAAACATTAATTCTGCATCTGCCTTTGTCATAGTGCTGCCCTTGGGAGTGGCCTTTTTATTATTCAAGGCTTCAGGGGCTAAAACAGGATTTTGAATGGCACGCTTAGTTTTGGGAACTGTGATTTTCTAAGTCGGGGTTCGGAGTGAGCTCATAACTTCTGTCTTTAGGAATTCGAATAAACTTATAATTACCCTCTGAGTGATAGCTCCGGCTACTTGCCGCTTTCTTCCTTTCCCACTAAAACTTTTTGATTCCTTATTTCTAGTATTTCTCTCGTCGCCCTCGTGATTACTATTTTGGATATCGGTACCAGCACCAGTTGTATTTACTGGTTCATCGTTGCCCCTAACTTCGATGAATTTTCCTTTCGTTTTTTTGGGGCTGGGCGAGGGAGCTACAGCTCTAAGTTGATCCTCCACTGTTGGCCTCTTTTTCTCCACGGGCGAAGGGACAATTAGTGATGGCGTTTGTAAATAGTTCTATAATAGCTTTCATTAGTCCTAGGAGTCTTTAGGCTAGGAGGAACACAGATCATAAAGGGTAGCAATACCTCATTTTCCTCGAGCTCGTAATCACCATCACCACTGCTATCACCGGTTTCTTCTTCTATCCTGGTTTCGCTATCCTCTCCATCATCACTTTCATATACCCGCTTTCGTTTAACTTGCTCACTACCTTTATCTTCCCCGCCTCCTAGTTGTTCCATATACTGGCCCTGCTGTTGCAACGAATCCGCTTCATTTCCGTGATCCATGGTATTTGGCATACGTGTACTTTGGGTAGTATTGTGTGTAGCAGGCATGGGTGTCTTTATAGTGTTGATCGCTTGGAACTTAGGGAATTTATACTATTTATCGGATATCAGCATGATAGATTATGAAAGAACATGACCAATAGCTACCTACCTCGATCTCTTTTTGTTGGATATCAATGGGTTCTGGCTGCGAAGTAGTAAATCTCTTCAATTATTTTTAGCACCGGTTTTTCTTTTATTTCTCTTTTAGAATGTGGTTTATACCTCTTTGATATCATTCTCACTATTACAGTCAAACGTACGCTCAAACCGCTTTACAGCAAAAAAGCCCTTAAAAAGATCCCTCACAATTATTAGTGCCTTAAAGTATAGAACGAGCTTAATAGGAAAAGGCCCTAGTAAAAAGAGTGGTTTACCCCATGGCTTGTAGTACTAAACATCTTGGATATGTTGTAGATAGTGGAAAAAGTCAAAAAGGCTAGAGCTGTGTAGACAACAAAGGTCGGAGATCGTTTGTTATATACCACAAAGCCTTGAAAGGATTTCTAGTTTTGTGAATGATTCGAACAGGGACGCGCTCGCTGGTTTAAAAGAGACCCTTAGAAGTAGATAGAGTGTACGGTATGATCTCATACCTATAATTGTAGTTTCTTATTGATAATAGCGCTCTGTATACTTGATCTTCTGTGGCGATTCTTGTGGTTTTATTTGCTTTTTTGGAGCAGTGGCCTCTTTCATATCTACTAATAAGTTCTTTAGTCCTGGGTATCTGAAGTAGGCCTGTGCTCAACCCTGTTGGATTGATTTCGGTCATTAATTGCTTATGTGAATGGTACGATGTTTGCTCATAGGATCAGTAGATCGTGTTCCATAGGTAGAGTTCAAGTTTTGAGAAACCTTTAACCCTGGGTCATTATTCCTTGCCCTGAAGTAGGGACATATCACATCTAGAGATAGTTTAGCCTTCCTAGCAGTAACAGGCCGCCACTTGATCATCATGACCACAGCTTGGCAAATATGAAACCTAAACATGACCTCTCACTCGGGACCTACTATCCACAGAGTCTAGATTTGACAAGCTATAGCAAGTGATGGGTATACGACTTTTCAATATCATCCAATTTTAGGTAAGTCATGACTCATGGATGAAGCCTTCTTGTGCATGTTTTCCCCGCACTTATACAGACACTATGTCGTGTTTTTGCCTAATCACTGATCGGAACTTACGGCACCTTAAGCCCTAACAGTAGACTTACTCTACCTGAGAGCTGTAGTTAATGCAACCCTCGCATGCATTCTGCGTAATTACGCGAAGTATTTTTTTAGAAATTGCTGCGGACCAGTCGAATCACGTGATACGCCGAGCCACTGTAATCACGTGATAAGTTCGGCGAGATTAGTAGACATGGTGGCAAAAGCTTGTTCTTTTCTGTTTATAGATTTTTGGCGCTTGGCCTACTATACTATTACGTGGTCGAGTTTAATATTGGTTGCTCATGTATTATCTCGTATTCATATATGCACGTAAGTATCCCCAGGTTTCTCCCCATCAATAACTCGGCTTGTGACATCACTCCGGCCGGCTTATCCTAATACCGATAGGATTTTATGCCTTAAGCCCATGTACACCCGCTGATTACTCCGTGCTGTGTGCCAAGCTTATGCTTCAGAGAAATAGCTTGTTGACCTCACCCCTCGCCGAAGGCGTAAACCGGTGTTTGTAACAGGTTTACGTGTAACGTTGTACCCACACAAACAAGATCTAATCGGAGATAAGGAATAAAGTTATCGAGTGAAGAGGTGTAGTGAGATGACAACCCCCAATTATCTTTGGACCCCACCACAGTAACAAACAGTAAGCACCTATAATGGTTCCTATCTTATAATCTGTAGCCCCTAGGCGGTAATAAGAAAGGGTTATTATAGGTAAACTAAGAAATTGCTTATACATGCAATTATGCACAAAAGGGCACAAAAAGCAACGAGGTAGGGTGCTTTATCATATTATATCACTCGCTTACTATAACCGAGTACTTTGTTATCCACTCGGCCGAAGGTACCCCCCAAATAGTACCCCAGATCGACTCTCGCATCGATTTGGGGTCAAATTATGTAACTTCTCTATGTGAGGTCAATCGATGGGGCCGCTGCCTGCAAACGGGCCCTAGTTCTTGGCTGCCTAGCCGAGAAACCCAGTAAGAGTCGGTTGATGAAACGCTCTCGTGGCTATGCTCTGGAGGTTGATCAGGAGGTGTGACTTGCTTCACACAGCATATGTGACCTTAAGTATTCCAAACATAGATCAGTATCGATCCTAACCGTGCGGGTTGCGCAAGGTGCTATATTCCACGGCTACAGGCAGGAAGCGGCCCGTACTCATGATGTTGGGTAATCCAGCCGGCTTGTTTGAATAGTATGCACCGCCCGTCGTCGTTTGTCCGTTTTAAGAGTCACTAAGAACTAACCGAATTGCTTAATCACCAAAAAATTTAAAGCCCACTGTATCCGAAGATCCAAGGGGGTTACTTAGCGCCCCCTCATAAGCCTTATGAATTTGTTTTGTAGATTGAGGCACCTAAGACAGTATGTAGTGAAGATGCAACTATTGGACCGGGATGCTTTGGATATTCTAACTTTGCTCCGCGCTGGTACCGCTTTGTCTACGGCATCACTTATTCGGAGACACACAGTACTTCCCTGGCTAGCACGCTAGGATTAGCCTTTCGCATGATTTTCGGCAGAGATGAAAGCTTGGAATATCTAAGAAAAGTGGACCAGCCGTTGTGGCGTTTTCAGGACTGCTATCGGCTCCTAGGGCCAAAATCTCGCGCGACACTACTGAGCTACAACAAACTCATGGGGCTTAGAAATAATACCCCGCTATTATAATGTTAGCATTTGTTGTATGTTTTGTGGTTTGATTTGGCTATTACCGTTAAGGTTCCGCTCAAGGTGCCTTAGGGGTATGAAAGCCCTCTAGATAGTTCATAGACCAGGTTTTATTGCTAGTATATCGTGTTATAATTTGGGTTCAGTGTTATTTGCCTTATTCTATATCCTTTATATGTAAATAATCGTTGCGAATTATAAAGTTGAGACATAATTGCGCCAAGACATACCAGGTACGATAAAGTAGAGAGTATAAGCTTCTAACTGTAAATATATACCAGTTTGATTCTTATAAAAGGTGCTAAACGAGGTGAAGAGCGATAGGCGAAAATGACACGATATATTTGATTGAGCCAAGCTCCCACCATGGATATAGGCTGGTTAGTAGCAGCGAGATGCTAGCCCCATAGCTTTAATAAGTCATAGACTCTCACTCTCAGATTGTAGCTACTTCGATCCGAGTAATAAGATATATACGGGGTCTTCTTGTGCGGCTCATTTACCTTTTTCTGGCCTGGACTATTCTCACGTTCCACAGGAGTTTCTCGGCTAAACATAAGTCGCCATGGAGGACTTTAATACTAGGCGATGTGTTAGCGGGGTCGAAGGTATCTTTTGAAAGCTGGTGATTCGGATTGAATATGGGAGTTTGGAACCTCGGGGAGGACAAGTTTTTGTATATAGTGTTTTAGTATTAAACAACTATCTTCATATTGGCCTATGCTTCATGGAGCACCTGATTCTTGCGTTGGTCTGTAGCCAAGCCCCTTGTGGAACTGCCAGCTTAATCTGTAAGAAGCGCTTTGGCATCCGAAATCTCCGGTAACCAGGTGTTCACTATACATCACTACTCTATAATGGGATTTTTTTCTGCTAGTTAAGGCGGAAGTAGGAGAATTAGGCTATCATGCATGCAAAATCTCCGTAAATGTCGTAGTTTCCCGCTCTATATGCAAGTAAACTTTACCCAGAAGCTTGGCTCGCCGTTGGGATTAGATTGCACCTGCAGCGGGATCAATTCCGACTAACTAGCAAGTTAAAGGAACCTTTTAATTAATTATCGGAGAAGTAAGTGAAGTTCCGACAACGGAGTTTGGGAGCGTGGTTACTATCGTATATCTTTTGTATTAACATAAAAAACTATAAATTCTGGCCATTAGTAGTATAAAGTTTGGGCTGGTGTTTGGTTTATATAGTGCGTACGCATTCGACTAGTCTTCGTGCAGGATACAACAAAAATGAAGCATTCTGCAATTGGCGTATTGTTAGCTGCGATATTGTCGCCCGTTCTTGCACAGGTACCACTTTATGGCCAATGTATGTACTTATGCCTACCGGTGCTATGTGTTTAGTATCTAACAGTTATACGCCAGGTGGAGGAGTAAACTACACAGGATCGACAACATGTGTTAGTGGATCTTATTGTATAAAATACAGCGATTGTATGTGGAGCTACTATAATTCAAATGAGGGTGGATTCTTACATATATATGTACAGATTATCATCAATGCGTCCCTGGCACTGCAACAACCAGCGCCCCAGTGACTACTACAACTTCTGTTACTACCCCAGCCACCACAACTACGCAAAGTTTTCCTACCGCTAGCGGTATAGTAACGACGTCTGGGAATGAGTTCCGATTGAATGGGAAAAAATTCTACTTCGTTGGCTGTATATTTGAACCCTCAATTGATGGACTTAAAATAATGATGCGCTGACTCTTTGATAGCAAATGCATATTGGCTACCCATGCTTACAAACACAGCAGATGTTGATAAAGCTCTTGACGACTTCAAGGCCTCTGGTATGGATGTCCTTCGTATATGGGGGTTCGCCGACCTCACTAGCAACTCTGATTCCACAACTGTGTTTCAAGTAAGATCCTCTGATGGTGTTCTGTGGAGGATTGAGCTAAAATAGCCTAGGTCTGGAGCGGCAGTACTCCTACCATCAACACGGGGGCAAATGGACTCCAGAGACTTGACTATATTGTTTCTGCAGCAAGAGCTAGGGATATTCGTCTTGTTATTCCATTTGTTAACAATTGGTACAATTAGAAAAATCTAGAGGAGTAGGGTTTATAGGGAAACTTGACTAACTATAGTGTTTATCTAGGCAAGATTATGGTGGTATGGACAGATATGTTCAATCGATGGTTCCTGGGGGTCTACATGACGCATTCTACACCGATGCGAATATAAAGGCTGCCTACAAAGAATATGTTAAAGCAGTAGTCACAAGATATAGTACTAATGAACCCGCAATCTTTGCGTGGCAATTGGCAAACGAGGTATTATACCTTTTAAAACTCCGGCATTGCTACTCCTTAGCTGACAGTGGTGAAAGCCCCGTTGCAGAGGTGGTCTCACAGCAAGTTCGTCTTGTAACGCTGCCACTCTCACCGCTTGGGTAACCGAAATGTCAGCATATATCAAATCGCTAGACCCGACCCATATGGTATCTGTCGGTGATGAGGGCTTCTTCAATCGGGCAGGCAACTCTGAGTGGGAGTATGGTGGTGGAGAAGGAGTAAGACACCTGTTCAAGCCGAGACTATTCGGCAGAAATTAAGGTACATGTAGCTGACTTAGTCTCCTCAGGTGGATAATGAAGCTTACCTCAGCCTACCTACTATCGACTACGGAGTTTTCCATCTCTACGTCAGCGCTTGGGGAAAGACATATACGTGGGGCGATCAATGGATCGAGGACCATGCTGCGGTTGGAGAATCCATAGGCAGTATGTTCTATTAGCCCTTCCTACTTTTTTTGTCCGTAGGTACTTCTCGCCCTTGGATATAACTGATAAGTTTTGTCGTAGAACCTATCGTTTTCGAAGAATATGGTGTTCCCCGTGCCAGTGGTCAGCGCTTGAGCGTCATCCGCACTTGGCACAACATCGTTCTCGCAAATACCATCTCTGGCGACATGTAGTACGTACTTCCCTACGTAATCCTCCTATACGAGAGCATAAAATAATAACATTATCTAGCTGGCAATTTGGAACTGTTTTGCCGAACGCCGGGAGGACCCATGATGATACCAATACCATTTATACGGATGATGCCGAGTTCGACGAGCTCATTGTACAATATGCAGTTAGCATGAAAGCAAAGAATGTCTGAACCATTGGATCAGCCCTATCTCATAGGGAGGTTCAGACAGGGCTTGGGTGTAGAAAATAGCCTTGTATGGTTATATAGATCAATCCTTGCAGGATTTAATGTCAAAGTCGGCTAACTTAACCTTGTGTTCTTGAATTTATCCAATGTCCATCAAAGATTATAAAATTCCACCGGATATTCCCGAGACTATGATTGGTAAATGTTTCTTCAAAGAGCTTCCGTACCTGGAATTTAGTGCCGTAATTTAGTCTATATAGTATTGGCGCGCCCACCAGCCCGCCAAGTAAGTGGCCCGCCTAGCTAAGTAGTGACACAATTACCGGGTGGCACAAATCCAGAAGGAACATCTTCATGCGGCCCTGACGCTGATTAAAATTCCTAAGTATCTGTTTCTGATAATAGATGCTTTAACCCCACCCCTCGATTATAAGCTGAAGGATGTATCAGTAAACCTAAATCAGAGCAAACGTGACCTCAATATTCCCATCATTGAGGCAGCGCACTGTGGGAATTCCAGCTGAGTATTACTGGCTGGTTATCTCAGCTATTCAGTATTATGTATTTATAATCGAGCTAGGGTAAGAATTAAATGCACAGCCATAAAAGGCTGAAAACTACTGTAGTTGGCTGAACGTATGTATCGCCCCGGCTTGCCCACACGCGATCCTCTCAATAATTCTCTATGCACCTCTCCAAATCTCTGTTTAGCAGTAGGAAGATGTTTTAAATCATAGTCATTCCGTCTAACTGGTAACAAATAATATCACAATATTTACCGTAATATGATAGGTAGAGTTTTGAATCCTAGAATTATGGGTAACAGTGTGAACAGGTTCTTAGATTCCCCTCAGATTACGCTAACTCTTCTGGCTATGGTTTTGACTCGATATTAAACCTGAAGTTGACCTAGATGGGCATATAAGGAGTCAGTGCTAACCGTCATAGCTACGTACCAGTGCTGACGAGATTACAATAAGGGAAATACAAAGTATCATGGGAACTCCAATTAGACAATATCCTGCGCGGGTCGGGTACGTACTAGTAGTAGTCTTGTGGCCGCTTATCACGTCTTGCGATAGCCGCATCCAGCACGAGCACACTATTCAGCCGCATCATGATACCCATCTCGTTGCTCAAGGCGCGCATACATACCCTTGAACCATGCATGCAAAGTGGCACAGTTTCTCTACAGGGCTACCATTCAACTAGAGTAAATTTTTCTTGCATTCCGTCACATCAGCCCTATAGGGGTGTATGTATGTATGGTTGTTCGACTCGCTCTAGAGGGATATTTAAACTACATTTAGGAATGTAGTTTCGAAGGTGGGGGCATCATTTATCTAGACTACGAGAGTTCAATTAAATCATAAGGTCAAACCAAGGTCACAGTCTCCAAGAATTCCCCAGGAGTACAGCTAGTCAGCACCCAGAAGTGTTCGTGATGGAACAGGTTCAGATGACGCAAAGCGGTTGATAAAGTTATGCTGTCTAAGTTTAAAAGTCTACCAAAAAACAGCCTCAAAAGATAATCTACTAGTTAAAATTTCCTTTAGTTCTCTGCCGCCTCATCTACCTAAGCTTTTCGTTAAAAGGTTTAGTTAGTAACATGGACCAACATTGCCGAGGTTCCCTCTAAGACACATTCCGCCACGAACATTTCTGTATACTGATCATACATCCAAAATTTCGATCATTTACTCATAGGCCGAGTCAGTCCTCTAGGATTTGGATGCACGAGGTAAATTCTTGGTAGTTAGGGGGTGATGGGAAGCAATAGCTATCACATGCAGCTTGAAGAAATCCATTACATTCCTAGCCCAAAAGAAATTATGGAAAGAGTTGGTGCCCATTTTTTAGGCTCATATTCCCGTAGATACAGGGTATCATCGACTTGTTTTTCGAAAGCTTTGGTAGCCCAGTTAAGTTTAGAGGTGCCGATCAATAATTTCAAGCTACAGAAATAGAGTCTTTGGTCTTATATTTTCTGAATCTAGTGAAGCTGGATTTTCTATTTGATTACCACTTAGCGATTGAGCGATTAACTGCGCAAAGACGTAGTATGTACGTGGTGGTAAGAGCGCTCGATCACATATCGGGGACATTGCAACTGGCTAGGTTGATTCTCTCCGAAAAGTCCCCGACCACTCAAGCCCTTGCTGCGGCTTATCGTTTTCTTTTTTCGGCAGAAATAATTTTATATCTCCCTTATACAGAAATTAAGACGGCCAGGAGGCCCCACCTCGTAGTAATAAAGAAATTGAGTTCAATATTCTCTATAAAAAGGCGAAGAAAACGCCAAGACCGAGCTGGCATCTACACTCTACTACCTAAGGCTTAAGGAGGATCTACATCGCAACAAGATAGGGCTTCAGATAAAAAGCCCCTACATACTTCAGTCACAATACTTGTCCCATTTTATTTGGGTGGGTTAGTAAATATATGGCTTACTAAGTATATTTGGGTAAGCTAATAACTACAAAAAGTCTGATGACTAATTAAGGGAAAGAAATACAGATATTAGTCACATCTCCTACACCACCTGTCACTAGACTTTCACAGTACAAGTGTATGAGGATGTAGTTGGCCCTAGCTGCTGTGGCTGAGTGTTTCGAACGTACAAACTTGGCGCTTGTATCCAACATGTCTATACAGGGATCTTGGTAGAGGCGGCACCCCCAGTGGGTAGGGCTCACTTTTTGATTGGTAATAATAGCGCTGACATGTTCGAGTACTTATTGTCTTGGGATGAACATTAGTGGCTTCTGTATTAGCCCCGGGAGATTGACTATTCTAGCCTTTGCAGCCAAGCCTAGTCATCTTTGGTTGTGCGAGGATTAAAGCGGGTATTCCAGCCCGGGTAGATTTGGAAGCAGTCATCTGCATACATAAGCTCATCTAAAGTGGTATTTCAATAGTTCTCCATACGATGCATTTAGGAGCCCTCGTGTTGTACTTGTCAGATCAGGGCGCGCAAAGGCAAACAGAGAGCAGTTACATAGAGCTGCCATCTATCCCAGACGACGTCTAAGATTAGTGATCAACAAATATTGAATAAACGGGGGGGGCTAAATGTAGTAACGGTATTTTTGTAGTTTTTCTGTAGTACATCGAGGCAGACTAGGCGGATTGTTGTGCATGTACTCTTGGCGGCATTTGCGGGGAGGAGAGCATCGGCACCACTGTTGGGAACATCTGAAACGTCAAACCAGCCTCGCACAAAATTTAAGCCAATAGATAGGCTTTATGCATGTGGCACAATATGCAGCGAAGGAAGGAAGGAAGGAAAGAAGGAAGGAAGGAAGGAGGTCGGCGGCGGGGGGTGTCCGATGGGGTGCTAATAGTGTCGGTTGCTCTCTAGCAACATCCGTGCCATCTAGGGTTTGGCCAAACGGGTGAGTGGTCCCGTATGCGCCGTAACCATGCAGAAAAGATATTTTCGTCGTGGCGGAGGGAATCGCTAGACTTTCTGAAGGGCTCGGCGAGGTAACCTGACTAACCTTGTAGAGTGAATTGTAAAAATCATTCTTGCACTTTATTCGAAAAGGAAGGAACTTGATCATGATGAAACGCTGTACCTAGATGTTTACCCCCCAATCATCACACAAACAGGATTCTAATGCATAGTGTACTCGGTAGAGACAACTAAATCGATCGCTAACTAATAGCCATGAGATGGTTTCCTTTTAAGCTTTTCGAAACTGTGTACCCTCGGCTTCGCTTGTCGAAAACCCCCCCCCTTTGCCCTGCCACAGAACTCATAGTTCTAAATATGTATACCCCTAAAGCAGGATAGAAGCTTTAGGCCATGGGCTATACAATAGTTTCTCAGAGACCTTGAGGTGTTGGAGTGTGCTCACTGAATACTATTGCGAGACCCCAACACAGCAATATCACCCATTTTAGAATGCTCTTAGATACATGTATCTTGCCTTTATCAACTAATCTCCATGATTGAAAATGATGCCTTACCAAAATATCTTTCCTGAAGAATATATTTATGATATCCAGGTTGCATGAGCATAGAGTCCCGATGAGCTAAATAAGGTTGTGATCCGATCTCTGGAGAGTGCTTATTTCCAGCTTCTTTCACTAAATACCAAACACTTCACCCCCTTGAGCTAATCCATTTAGGGTTTTGTAGCTATCGGTGGACCTATAGCTAGATTTGGATTTATGATGTTCATTTCTTAATTGGCTATTTATGCTATTGAAATATGAGATGGACAAGAAAACAAGATTGTAGTTATATATGATTAGGGCAAACTGCACTTTTTTAGCCTAGATACTTACCAGCTTCCTTGAATCTTGTAAGCTAAAAAGTAGGTTTCACTACCCATTAAGGATAGTTATCAAGGTTATCTTTCTGTTTCCCCCCCTTGTAGATATCTGCCGCATGCACCATCCTGGGAAGCTCTGTGATCTTGTATCTATTTTTTGCACTCTTTAGACTTCTGCTTCGCCGGGAGGCACGAAGAGTAGTACCAGGGGAAAAGTGAAGCATGGGGCTCCTGTTTCTGTTTCTAGGACTTACCCGGAATGCTAGCTATGCGTATCGATATCGACTGTGAGCTTGTGCTACTTGTGTTCCACCATAATACGGCTAGCCGAGGCAGGTGGTCGGTGTATGGGCCGCCTGTGGCCCATCCGGTCATGCTGATATCAACACTGAATAGGGATGAATTGATTTTGTCTTCATACTTACATCAGTATGGCGTATAGGTACTGTGCCACAGTATTTCTATATCTTTGTTCCTGTCTCCGTGTCGTGGCTCAAGCATAGAACTACCCCGCAATAAGTTACCAACAATTTGGTTAGCATAATTCCATAAACTTCGCCATGTGAATCTTATGGCACTCTTGATTTTGTATAAAGTCTAAAATACAATATGTCAAGCTTAGCCTGCATGTAGAAGTCCCACACGCGCCCATAAAAAATCATAGGTGTAACTGTGATACTCGATGACTTATCGCGATAAACCGATTTTTCGTTTCCAAGGATATAATTAAAGATAATATTTTCCGAACCATAGCCTCTTCCCGTGACCGTGCATGAATGAAAATGGTAAAACAGTGACTTAATTCCTGTGTTGGTTGATTGGTCACTGGTGAGTTAATCTCTGTATACAGAAAATTGCAACCTTCCCCTCCCCCCCCCTTTTTTATTTCCCTGGAGAATACTACACTTTAAAGCTCTTGTTTAGGAGGGAGGAAAGGAAAAGAAATTAGACTACATTTAACCATAAATTTACCGGAAGTCCAGAAACGTGTTCTAATACAGCCAAGAGCACATTCTCTGCAAGCACCCACAAGTATGTAATGTACCTACATAAATGGGCAGCGAATTAGTCAAAGCTCCAAAGAAAGCGGTATAGCGTGGCGTCAGCCTTATAGGATCTCCCCACGAACGTGCAGTTTCTGAAAAAGAATGGATGGGTGAGCCGGGATAGTGACCGGGTGCCGCGGTGGGCAATGTCTCTGACCCAGTCATCAAGACATGGGGTAAAGGCTTACTGTTGGCAGCACTTGACCCAAGTCTCTTGGACCTGTTGTGGGCCCGCCCCCATTCAAGACCCCTAGCAAACGTTTCATTTTTATTCTTAGCGATATGTCCCAACGCGCTTCATTGATTGCGCCACGTGAGCGGCGAAAGACCCACGCTGCTTCGAGAACCCCAGTGCTCTGCTGTGCTTGGGAGGGGGCAGTAATCCGTGCTACCTGAGAGTAGGCACCGCATTACAAAAGCAACTTCTTCAGAGTAATATAAAGCTGGGTTTGCCTTCTTGGTCGTAATAAACAATCATCAACAACTCACAATACATCCAGAACAACATGTTGCATTCACAAATCAACGACAAATTCCAGCAATCATCCACATTGGACAATAATTGGTCTCTCCGGTCATCAAAAATGAGTGAAAGCCGCCACAGCTCGCCCTTCGCATTGTCATCTCGATCTTCCTCATTCGAAAGCGTCGAAGAGAATATTGATGCACTTGAAATTGTCACTCCCAGAACCTATTCGCACTCACCTTCTCCTATCCCTCAGTCAGCCAGCGATGCTGAACTCCACCCATGGCTCTACCAACTTTTCCCAGAGTCTTACGCAGATGGAAACGCCTATACTGCGCATCCAGCTGAAGTTCATTATATCTCTGGAGGTGATGGGAGCTCGATATATCCAGCAACTACCTCAAGGTCAATTATTGGACAACCAATGTTAAACACCATGGGATCCGACGAGAACATCTTTTCATCTGCAGCTGGTAAGGGATCTGTTCTTCTACTGTTGCACATAGCGCGGGGGAAATACTAATAATCAAAAAATTCACAGGTATCCATCGTGCAGAAGAGGCCTTTTTCCAAAACTATGAGGATGGCTCTCAAGAATATGAAAGACCAATGAGAGTACGATTTTCACCATTCTCGGAATACGACTCTAGCTCTTCTGAGTATGATCCAAGAGATCGCGGGAGTACACCGGCCCTTTCAGACTACTCACCACAGTTCCCCTCACGATCACGTGCAAATTCGACCAGGTCTAGCCCAACACCAGGCTTCTCGCCTGAACTTGGTCCAGGCTCTGCAAGTGCTCCTACGAGCAACCCATCTACTTACTCTCATCTTGTAGCAACATTTGCTGCCCCAAAGAGGAGAAAGAGCAGGAGAAAGCTCGGACCTGATGAAAGGAGGGAAGTTCATCAGTTGAGAAAGATGGGGGCTTGTACACGTTGTTGGGGATTAAAAATGAAGGTTTGTCATCAATAAGCCCCTTAGTATATTTTAGAGGTGAAGCTAACTTCCCCCCCCCCAAAAAAAGTGTGGAGAGGGAAACCCATGCCCTAGATGCGAGAAATTAGGAGCTGGCGCTCTTTGTGTTCGGGTACACTTTGTTGACTTAGATGTCTTCTCAAAGTGTGAGTAGTAGTCCTTTTATCCTCTTCTGAATTCGACTGATTTTTGGCTTTAGGGCTTGTTGATGCATATTCCCGCACCATGATGCACCACGTCCTCCGCTGGTCAAACACACCAGCACGTACTGTCACTGTATCTCACGAGAAGTCTCTGGGAGTAACCCTCAGTCTTAGCGTCTATGAATTCATACCAGCCTACCCTGGGCAGTTGGTTTATTGGTATAAAGATGATGTTACAGGTTGGCAATCCATGGAGACCACTGCATACGCAATGAAGCGAGGGATCAACACCGATATCTTGGAAAAATACATTGACGACCATACCTGGTTCTACGTTGAGAACTCTTTTCAAGGAAATCCCATTCTATCTGAGATCTTTAGATCGGCCTGGGAATACTCGAGGAGTGAAGAGAATTTTCTCCTTAGGGATGCTTTGCAGCTATGGACTGCTACACAGTTGCTTATTCACGGAGCTACCTTACACCCATCATCCGACTCGCTTGGAATCTCACCAATTCCTTCGCTCACATCACCACTGGCAAACCAAACACCACTTCCGAGAGTTCTCGCAAACCAGCTCGATCACCTTATCGAGCGCCGCATCTGGCAGCTAGAGAAGCAAATTCTCTGTGAACTCCAGAAACGGATATTCGGGAGAAAGCGAGAGGACTGGCTCCGGGTCTTCCTGACTCTGGTGGTATTAATGAATGCCCTCGAGCGCGACTCTTGGAGGCTTTATTACTGGGTTTTCCATATGGATGACGGTTATGCCTGGCGTCACCCTTCATCACCACAAAGACTCATCGAGAAGAACAACATACTTGCCGAATCTTTGGCTGCGCACTTTTCTGCTATAAGTAAGGGCCTGACGCCATTTTCCTTAGATTGGAGCCGCGAGCAGACAGTGGCCTTGATCGGAAACTGCGAAGATCGCCAATCGATGCTAGAGTCATTGGAGAGGATCGGGCGGAGTCTGAGAAGCCCAGATCACGCGTTACGGGTTGAAAATGTACTGTCGCACTACAGGGAGAGTGACGAAAGGAGCCTTGACTTCCTCTACACTTCAAAGGTTATGGTTGTTTGAAACTATTGGTGACTTGGTAAAAGGGGCCGAACGCCAGGTGAAATTATGCACAAGGTTTACCTAAATATTTAACGAATGAAACGAGAACAGGGGGAAACGATAGACAATCCAAACGGATGGGCACACTTGCTCAGTTTTAGATTTCCTTTGTATTACAATTTTTTGTTGCTTTTTATTTCTTATTCTTTTCTTTTGTCCTACCGGATTGCATATAAAGGATGGGGGCTCATTTGGGGTGTTTTTGGTTTTTTATTTTTTGTTATAACGTCAGACTTAAACTCCTAGAAGTTGGTACAGGCTTGTTCTCATTTGTATTAAGCATTTAAGGCGTGTGGAATTCACATTTTACATCATATTATATCCTTGTCTCTTGAGGGATTGGTCGCGCATTTGGGTATTGAACCCATGTATTTTCTATCATCTCCTATGATCGGTGGAAGATAAGATTTTGGAGGGTATATCCAGTGGTTGAACTTGGTTATGTCACATATGCACCTCTCACCGGAGGGCGGTTAAGGTTGGTGTGACAGAATCTGCCTTCCCAGAACGTCCTTGAGGCTTAGAGATTCATGCGTGATAGAGATTCTTATGCAGGAAACAGATCTAGATAGACTGTCTATCTTCATTAGAGCCTCTTGAAAATATATGGGAATTTTCTATATTCCAGGATTTTAGAGAGTTATATATCTTAAGTGGATTGGATCGGTACTTTTGGTTTTGCTCTCTTACCCGTTGAT
The DNA here is from genome assembly GCA_033030425.1 of Verpa conica. Taxonomy (NCBI): domain Eukaryota; kingdom Fungi; phylum Ascomycota; class Pezizomycetes; order Pezizales; family Morchellaceae; genus Verpa; species Verpa conica. The sequence continues at coordinate 2,582,779 of JAUFSD010000003.1, forward strand.
GAATCAGCGGTTTCGAGTGAAAAGTCTACATGTATTTGTGCCTAGCGTAAAGACCCACACACATGAGCCATGCTAAGACTGGAAAAAACTAGCGATATTTACATAAATTGCATTCCGGCGGTCCCCCAAAACTTGGAAGGTTGCAGTGTAGCCTTTCCCTGTAAGTACTCGGGGCAGACAAGAAGAACCTGAACATGCAAGCTGCAAGCAGGGGATTTAGTCTAAATAATTTCTGAATCAACACAAATCAGAAGCCATTACCACAAAAACTCATGTTCAGGTTCTTCCTGCCTGGCCCGAGTACGCATATGCCCAAAAACCACACATTCGAACTTACCACGAAGAAAGATCGAATCGCTACCGTGATTTAGACTATGCAAGTACATACATACATATGTAAAACCTTTGTTTTTATATTTTCAAGGGGAGAACAAACCTGGCTAATGCGGCCACTAGTGTCAGTTATGCAATACGTACCTTGCTCTTGTATGCAGAAATTTACAAAGGTGCATTAGTATCTTAATCATGCCCCAGAGATAATTATTCTGACGTCCCTGGGGGGGGGGGCGAGGTGTGTAAAGGGTAGAAATTACTGTATTATGATCTTCATAAACACAAACTCACGAATGGACACTAATAATATCGGTCATCGCGGAGTAACTACTCTGAAGACCTAAGATATAAACCCGATTCTAGGCACTTTAAATGCTTATCTTTGAGACAGGGATCTTGTGTACCGTTTCTGGGAACAGTAGGGATACCAGCAGCTAAAATCTTACTGATTCCCACACTAGTGCCCTAAGGCTGTATATTAAACATTAAAATGAACGAGGATATATACAGATTCTTCCATAAGACCTTCTAGAATAATCAAACTCATACTATACATACAAGGCATAAACTATTAACCCAGGCGAAGGATGATCAATAGGGTTGTCAGCCAGCTGCAGGCCGGAGTTATCCGGTAACAGAAGCCCGGTACATGGTATATACGTATCCCTTGAAGATTTCTTCGCTCTCTTGAGAAACAACAAACAATGTCTCACAGCTGGCGGGTCCCAACAGGTTAAATTCACTGTGCCTATAAAAAATATACGCTATCCCCTGATGGTGACTTCGGTTTAATATCGCCACGTCCGATCATGGCGGGCTGGGTGAGATGCGGGAACGGCCCACTTGCGCCGGGTGAAGTACATGGTAAATCTCCTCAGGCTCACCAGCTAGGCTACCAAGAGAGGAGTAAAATGAGTATACGCAAGGTTGATTCCCACTCCAGTTTTCCATGAGAGAAACGATCTCCATAGATGCACTTGCCACGCTCTGACAGTGTCAGAACTTTAATCATTTAGTATATCGAATAAAAGTTGCAGAAAATCACATGCCTGAAATAAACACGACGTAACTTTGTCTTGCTAAAACCCTTTTCTTCCTTTTTTCGAAGTGCAGAAGTAGCATTTAGTAAGACTACAGAAAGGAAATAAATAGTGCCGTTTTCGCGGCTGGTGCAGGTGCTTACGATGTCCAAAGGGTTAATTTATTTAATTCCCACCCTCTTCATATATTAGTTCTCGAGTAGATAATAAACTAGATCTAGAGAAGTCTTTTCGGCCCTCGCTGTTCCCCGATTGGGTTGATCCTCTTCAGATATGCTGCGATAGAAATCCTTTACCATATACCGCGCGGTAAACACAGTAACCGGGCGTGGCGGCCCACCAATGAGGGATTCCTAATAGAAGCCACCTCAGAAAACGACAAATATAGTGACAAAAGCACACGAATCTTTCGGGACGTTTATTATGCTAAGTCTTCGGATTAATGCGCACTAGCTCCGCGGATTACAAAATTTAGAAATAGTGGCTCAGACCGACTACTTTCGTAATGCATATGCTATGTATACGTATACTCGGCAACACCAACTTCTACTTTATCTAAAGATTGATAGCACGACAATCAACTTAATTTACTTTTGTGAGTCTTAGATAATACATGCTAAGAAAGTAAATCTTTGAGATAGGGTATGGTTGGCGAGGCCTGCGACACTTTGACTCATGAGGAATAATACTGTACATTTGCACATGTAGTAAATCGTCACTTGGAGCTGTGTATCAAGTCCAGTTTGTAAGCTTAATGAAGTTATTGGAGAGCATGCATGACGAAGCTGGAGACAATGAGGACCTACCGACAAATGATAAATGTAAATCAGTGTTCAGCGATCGATAACCCGGCAAGTACATACTGACACATGCACACCTTTAGGCAACGATCAGAGAAAATTACCTTGAGCCGTGGCTACGGGGCTATGGCTCTTGCTTCTATCTAAATACCTTAGACAAAGTGATTTAGAGGTTAATTTAAAACAGAGCGAGTGATACCTCAGAACTAAAAGAAAGATATTTTAAAGTAGGCTACTGGTCACACGCAAAATAGTTTTTGGGGACTGTAAAAAGTTAGCCACTATCAAGTTAAGCTATTCTCACATATGTAGTTTATTTTGATACCCATAAATCTTGTGATAAATTCAACAGCTGGCCAACTATATTGATCTGAAACACTGCGGGGGAACAAGGCGCAGCACGCCTGACCAGTCTCAACGTCTGGAGGGGTAAGATCAGGCCTTCTCGGTCGAGATTTCATACTTCAGAGCAAGGAATAAACACGTTGATAATGTAAAAAGCCCAAAGATAAGGATGGGGGCGAATGAAATGACTGGATCAATAACTAGCCAGGGTAAAATTAAAGCCTATTGTCTTTGTAAGACTTAGCTGCCCTCCCGATCACTGCAACAAATGCTTAAAAACATTTACTATGATATTCTACCTGGGTGTCTCATGCACTGATCCCATAAATCCCTCAGAGCATCACATGGACCTACCAATGTGGTACCTCTATTTTCTGAAATAAATATGTAATACTGGAAAAATTCGTTACAGGGATAGAAGGCCATGAAAGAATGAAATTTGTGGCTTTTCTTTCCTCTTTATTCTTTCCATAGCCGTCAAATATGACCTACTTTACCTGCAGCTATCCCAGTTCAGCTTTTGGTAGGCACCAGTCCACTGTCTAAACACCCACTAAGATACCCCAAGAATGCACAGGATATGCTCCGCCAACTATTATAAAAGATCTACATTAGAGTGATGCCTATGACTAGGCAAAAGGAACCAGAGATCCACCTTAACCAATACGTACATCTCTTAGGGTGACTCACATACTCGTCACGCCAATACATCATTAATCAAGATATCTATATCGGTCTAAATAATTGAAACGCATCTAGGGTCCACATAATCTCACATGCTATGTCACAAGTTTCAATATGGTCAAGTGATATGATGTGCTTTAATCGAGTGATTGGCTGTGATTCTGGCCTGTGTGGAGTTTCTCCATTGTAGATACATATAGGCCATTAATTTACTTTACCGGCCGATAGAATTGCCGGAGTGAATACGTATATCACTAGGTGTCCTCTTTATCTTTACTCACCCCTCAAATTTACCCTATCACCCTAGGCTTTCTTCCAGTCTCCCCAAAATATCAATTCAACCATCTCTCATAGCCAGGAGCCAGAGTTTTAATTTTATAGTCCTGTACGATGCTGATATATATATATACGATAAAGTCATTTTTTGCCCTAGATATGTATGAAAATACCCTTCAGCTTTGATCCTGTCAGAAGTCACTATTTAACAAAATAGAACTCAAAAGCACCTAGGAAATTCACAATTACACACACCTCTTATCTAACACACACACGACTGACCCAGCTGCAATACCTCCAATTGCTAGAGCATAATACAACCCCAGAGGCCCAGCTGCTGGTCGGTTAGGTCCGACCCCAAGAGTTGAACAGCGGAAATAGCTGGCTATGATGGGCCCTGAGAACCCCGTAAGATCAGCGAATAGACAGAAGTACTGGAGATAACAAGCTATTTGATTAGTGCCAGCACAAAGCTCATGCTAGTAATCCAGGTTTGAAACTTATTTGTTTTTTCCCTTCTCAGGATCTCCAAATCTCCCGTTTTACTTACTTCCAATCCCACTTCCCTACTCGTCATCTTAAACGGTCTCTAACTCTCTCTCAAACCCCCCACCGCAATCTGAGACAGGGCAACCGACCATGATCCTTAATTGTCCGGTCCAGTTGGTCTGTTCTAGCCCAGAATTCATACTACCGGCCTGGGGAGTAATCTTAGAACAAGACCATTAAAACACTTGATCCGCTACTACAATAGCTGAGGAAACACCCAAGAAAAATTATCCTCAAATTAAACGGAATCAGATACACTAATCTCTAGCGACGAGAATTCACTTCGATGTGGCGTCAACTCTCACCATGCATGTGGCTTAGGTAGCTGTGCCGCCAGTATAATCGGTAATACTGCAGAGAGACTACCCGAGCATCGATCCTACAGATGCATTCCTGTGCCAACTTATTTCATTCTTCTAGGTATTAAAAGGAGGCGCATGTAGCTTCACTAGCCTAATACTAAAAATAGACAGGAGTAGTCTTATGCAAACCCCTTTTTGTGACCGATACCATTTACCGTACGCCGTATACTACCGAACAAGAGACCTGTCCTATCGACCGGTCTTTGGCACTTCATTTACTCCATCAGCCACCCGGTTAATAAAAATACAATCAAATCTTTCCCTTTGAGGACAGCATCGGTAATGGCCAGAACCTTAAGCTGATTGAGATTTCTACGGTCAAAATTGGAGGATGCTTTTCTGTGTTTTTTGTTAAGAAATCCTGTTACTCCGAGTGATTTCCGGTGCTCCGGATTCCTTGCAATTTGTCCCGACATTTACAATAGTGAGTTTGATTGATATAAAAAAGTTATAAAATAACACTAGATAGGCATGAGTAGTATTTTTACTTAGGTACTAAATCCCCCAAGTTGACCACAACAAAAGACACATAATCTATTCTCTACGAGTCTTAGTGTAAATAGATATACACTATCATACAACGAAAACACCTTCATGGTTCATACAAAAAGTCCACTATGAAGTACAACAAAAACATCACCATGTCATACAAAACACTAACTAGGCTTAAAACAAAGAATCCATCCTGAGTCCAAAAACACAAAGCTCTCAAGTCCATTTCTTCATCAATTGAGCCCTGGTGGTCCACACCCTAAGTCTCTTCCCATAAATATACAGCGGAATCGTGGACAGGAGGCAAGCTACATGGATTACACCGAGCGCTATGAAGACGGTTTTAGAACCGTCTGCCTCGAGCCAGCGGTTGAAGAAGAGGGAAAATACAAGACCATGGAAGACGTCTAATAAACAGTTAGAAATCATATAGCATAAATAGGATAGAAAGAATCTTACTCTTAGAGAAGTTAAGAGTGACAAGTGCTTCGCTAGCATATTGGCGGTAAGAGTCAACGCAAAATGTGATTGCAGTCGTAGAACCAAGTGAGCAGCCAAACGAGATCAAACCGAAGAAGAAAGTCGGGACCATCCAGTTATCGCGCTCCTGCGCAGACCATCCGAATCTACCACATTTTAGTATGGCTAAATATAATAGAGATGTTAGAAATTCATACCCCATAAGTCCAATCGCAGTAGTGATCGCAACAGGCAGTCCCATTACCAGTCTAAACTCTGGCTCATACACTCCTCCGTTTGCTCTACTCATAGCTCTGACAATAATATCAGAGACCCTTCCGGCAACTGCTGTCCCAATTATACCACCAATAAATGGTGACAAATATACTAGACCCGTTGCGAAGCGAGAGAAGTTGTACGGCTGTTCTTGATAAATATGTGCGACAGTCTCCGAGAGCACAATCAACCAGCCCACAGAGAGCGAGTAAACCACAGTCGACCAGAGAACTGCAGGATAGCAGAAAAGAATAATGGGCCGGACGGCAGCTTTCCACCAAGATTCATGCCGGAGAATTCCATTGTAGATCCTCAGCGATTGAACAAATGTTTTTGGAGTAACAGATTCCGCATTTTCAACTTTTGAATCTGAGGCTTCGGGTTTTATGGGTTCTGAAGCAGCCTTGCGGACGTAGTCGTCGAGAGATGCTCGTGAAGTCTTCTCATTGTTCAGCATGTATATTTCACGCGCAGGCAAAATCTCAGTTTCGATATCTTCTTCATCCTTTGGTCTCTTGGGTGTAGTGAAATGGGCATGTTTCATTTCAAGTTTTTGTTCAACCCCTTCAATTACGTTTCCAGGAGCTGGTACTCTGGTAATTTCTTTGAGAGGTGGGCGAACAGTATTCAGTGACGCGCGCCGAGACCTAGGCTTTGCCTTCCTCTTGCTTGAACCAGAGTGCGAAAAGATGCTAGATGAGGTTCGTCTGAGAAATGAGGGTGACCTCTTCTTCAGCGGGGTACGTTTCCAGAAGGTTTCCGGGACGAAGAGGAAAATAAGACCCAAATTGAACCCAACGATAATCGCAACAATCCTACAAGATCACACAGGTGAGTTTCTCTCTTTTATTTATTATTCATGGAATCAAAGGCTTACCAGAAGACCCATCTCCACTCCATAGACTCAATAATAGCAGCACTAACTAAAGGAACCAAATTCTTCCCGCCAAGTAAAAGGAGTGTGTATATACCAATACGATAGGCTCTCTCATGCAGAAAGAATATTTCAGCAATAGTAGCACTAGGAAGCGACTCGCACGGAGAAACCCCAATGCCCATCAAGATTCTTCCAGCAACCAGTGACCCATAGGATTGTGAGGTAGCACACCATATTGAAGAAACAAGGAAAATAACGACGCCGAGCAAGTATACTGGACGTTTACCAAAAATTATTGCTGTTGGTGAGGATATCAAAGCGCCGATACCCATTCCCAGCATATAAAGACCTAAGAGAATGATGTTAGCTACTAAAGTAACAATGACCACCACATATAACACGTGTGCTAAGGAAAACATGCAGCGTCGAATGACTCTTCTTAGTTAGATTTATAACATCCTTCTGGCTACACACATATTGTATGTAGTAAATCAGGATTGATGCTATAAGCCTAACCCTCGTGGTATTTATCACGAAATCACTGTCCCATAAAATAGAAGGAAGCCGATTGGAGACTATAGACCACAACTGCTAACGTAAAATCGTATAACTACAACTTACCAGTTGTCAACGCGACATCCGGTATTGAGACGTCAAATGTAGTGGCAACATCATTAAACCCTGCAGCCAAAACCGGTGTCTGACCGCCACCAACAAGACAGTGCCAGCCCAAGCACAGTAATGCAACATCTCTCCGCCAGCTAGCCCAGTTTAGAGGGTCATCGGGATGATCATCTGGCTGTGGGTTCAGGATAATGGCTCCGTCGGGAGTGCGCTTTATTTCCTCGCGTGGGAGCTCATCGAGACCAAGAGGCTCCTGAGTAGTAGATGTAAGCAGGAGAACTGTACCTAGAAGCCGTGACTTGGTTTTAGCAGGAGCACCCAAGGAGAAATACTAGAACGTACCTGGGACCTCTGTCGTCTCCGGGTCCTCCAAAACGCCCAACGACCAACGTTTTCCCATACCGCAGGTAGATAGATGGTGAGGATAAAACTTAGGGTGAAGTATAGGGCGACTATCCGAATCTCTTTCTTGAGGATTAAAGTGAACGGAACACCTTCCTCCAGGAGAGTCTATATAAGGTATACAGTGAGAATATTACACATCACAATAGCCTACCATTTAGTCCGTTATGATATAAAGAAGCCACCCCCACCTTGCCAGAGGAGATCATTTGAGGGGTTCTCCATGACGGTTGAGGTTAGTCCTAGTGTGTATTGTGGTGTTGATGTCCAGATAAGAATGTGCCGTGATGTCATGCCGATATATCAGACCCACTATACACGTGCCGTGTGCATGCAAAGGGCCCTATAGAATCTCTCCCCACGGCCCGAGTCTTGGCTTTTGCATGAGTTGCCCCTCTACAGTTAGAGCTACCTATGAGAACAATTATAACGACTATCAACAAGGCGGGGGAATCTACGAAATATCTAGGTTGCCAGTAATAGCCCTAATCTTAGATATCACCATTTATATAGTATAGGAGAACGTACCAAAGCTACGCGTCCTGTAAAATATCAATCACTAGGACACTTTTCTTTTTTACCCGGCGGTGAACTCGACAAACAGCGCGATATCAGAAGGGGAGAGGGGCGGACATGCCCCAAAAAAGGATACATAACTACAAACTAATCAACGGGGGGAATCTAGCGCGCCACGCGTGCTGTAGATCATTCAAATGACAAGGGTACAGCGTGATACCCATAGGGTTATATAATCCACACCAACATACTTTAAGAAGTATACATGTAGTTTCTTGGGGTATTACCATTAGTACTCGTAGTCTCATAGTGTTTTCGGAGCCAGGCTACGGGGCAGCCACCGACCAGGGGGGCGAGGCCAACAAAGTATTGGCCATATCTCTACCTTACTACCTATATTTGCCCTTGATTTCCTTTAGGGGGTCTATGAAAACAGTAGTTGAGTAACATCTAGCACTGTGATAGGAAAGAAAATCACTGTTCACTCGAGCTGTGGTAGTGAGTACATCCTCACGTAGGTGGCGGTCCCGGGCGCTTGGCTCCGAAAACACTATGAGACTACGAGTAGCCTCCCTCCGCCCTTACAGCCTCTGGTAGAATTATTCTGGAAACAGGGATTATCGAGCAGGGGCTTCTAGCCAATGCTATTGTCCAAACCTTCGTCAAAAACATAGAAGACGAATTATGTTGCGCGCCACATTTCCACAATAATTCTACCGAGAGCTGTACAGATTCACTCATTACAGACAAAGAACTACAAAATTACATACGCTCTTCATCATTTCTATTTTACTCTTCTTCTCAAGATCCAAAATAATAAGGAGATTATCATCACTGCCAGTCAATACTAACTATACTTGTACACCCCACATCAATCTAAAGAATAGCTGGCACATAAAACGAAAAACTATTACTACGGCATTTTCCACATCTTTTAGCTCGTGACCAAGACTTTTTTTATCTTGTTTTTGCTTACTTCTATTACGCAAAATCTTCCTCAGAAGGCAGCCCATTCCCATTATCCCCACGGGTCGGTTTCATTTGATAGCGATGTATTGAGTGAAAATCCATGACGTGTGTGGTGCAACATCCCATCCCACCCGTGACCACTCCCAATAGTTGCATAAGCTGGCGCAATATCCGGAGGGGGTGAATTGAAAGGGAAAAAAAGAGAGATTGCATCAGGGCCGGGGGCGACGCTCAAAAGATTTTGCCACGGCTCTATTTATCTTACCTTCTGACCAACAAAATGCGGGGTCGGTGCGGTCAATTACTCCTAGCTATGGGTTAGGGTTACCTAATAGCCGAAGCGAGCAACCGCAGCCGGCGCACAACTATATGTACATGTACCTACTGGGAGATGGGGCTCTGCAAACCCAAGCGGAGACTTGATGTATGGCTGTTGAACCTGAACCGAAGTTATCCCAGCCAGTTATTCTACTCGCTTTCGCCCCGTGCCTATCTAGCAAGCCCCCTTTGAAATAATTACGCTACACCTCAGCTTACGTGTGAAATGACGCAGAGGGGGTAAATATAGGGATGGATTAACAAGTGTTATTATCGAGGAGTTATCCCCTCGACCTACTTATACTAAGCTACTAGTCTATTTTTTTTTTTTTTTTTTTTTTTTTTTAATCAGGCGATTTTATTATTCTGGGTACAAAATCTGGTATGCAGTATAAACTATGACCTAAAAAGAACCCTTCCCCTTCCTAAAAATAAACCACGACCCCCTTCAGAATTCCAAAAATAACAAATAATTTAACACAGGAAATGAAAAGAAAATTTTTGACAAAATCAATGTACTACTCAAATATATCTTCCTTCCTTCTGACTTATTGTCTTGGTGCCGTTATACACGGACTTGATAGGCTTGATAGCTCCTTATGACTCGGAGTAGGTAATAGAGGTGAGAGAGGACGTAGTGAGGGAGGACGGCACTGGTGACGGGAGTGCTTTTTTTGGGAAGTTTATTTTGTTTTGAACAACGAAGGTCCCGACGAGTAGCGTAAGGGCTTCGGAGCTCCAAATTTCGTCAAGGGATCTAATGTTGGGTAAGAGAGAATTTCTGGATATGGCGAGACTGGGACAGTGCAGAAGCACGTGTTCTGTTGTTTCGGGAGAAAGAAGACACCTGGGGCAGGTGTCAGGAGTGTGAAAATTTATCCACGACTTATGGGCGTTTAGATAGCTCTTTTCCACCCGCATTTGATGGAGACGGGAGGATTGAAACTTGTGAAGAGACATAAAGTATGGTGTTGTGAGGGAACAACCATATTTGTAGTAGATAGGTGGGGGAAAGAGAATCTCCCAATTCTTTAGGAGCTGTTGCTTGACCATAATCGAAAGACTTTTATGGCTGAGGTTGGAGCCTAGTAATGGTTTGACTAGGGAACCTAAAAATTCGATTGGCAGGTGATTCACGCCTGCTTTGGCGACCGAATTCCACTTTTTGGGAGGATTGGGGAGGCCTTTGAGAAGTTCGGAATGTGAGTAACTCCGTTCGGGGGAGATGGTTGGGAACGACGAATCAAACCGGGCCGTGACTGGGTTGTTAAGGGGATGGGCAGTGGCAACTCGAATGGCATGTTTGATTTTAAGATAATGAAGGTAAAGTATTAACGGGGGGGCGGATGCCTCTGCCCATAGAGCGTGTAGATTGGTCGACCTAAAGCAACCTAGGGCCCACCTGAGAACAGAGTTCCAAAAGACCTCCATTTCTTTTAGGGCTGAGGTGGGGGTAAAAAGAGTGGCTCCATAGGTAAGCATGGGGCGAATAGCGAGAGTAGCGAGTTTCCTGCAGTTTCCTGAGGAAAGACCTTTTCCGGGAGAGGAAAATCTATGAAGAATGCCGAAGGAGGCCTGGGCGGACGCCAGTCTTCTTATAAAATGATCGTTGGGGTTAAATGAGGGTGAGAACCAGTAGCCAACCCACCGGACTATTGGTTTTGGATGGAAGGTGTGTCCATCGATACACACGGAAAGATGTGAGACTGGGGACTTGTCTCTGGGAGTGCGCCAGTGCATCAGCTCAGTTTTAGCGACTGAGAAGGACACGTTACGGGGGGCTGCATCGTTTTTAAGACGATAGTAATTTTCTTGGAGTAAAAGAATGTTTTCCTCAACTGTGGGTGAGGCAACCGTGATGGCAAAATCATCAACGTATGATAGGGTAATGCCTGGTGATGGTTCCAGGTGGTGTAAAACGCTAACATAAATAACAAATAATAAGGGAGAGATGGGGGATCCCTGGGGGACCCCAACTTGAACGGGAACAGCTAGCTTGGGGGAGCCTTTATAAAGTAAGGTGACCCAGCGATCGGACAGAAAGGACAGGATCCAATTGACCATATAGGGGGGAACGCTTTGGGAAGTAAGAATGGAGGCTAGGGTGTGTTTAACCACATTATCAAAGCCGCCTTTAATATCTAGAAAAAGAGTGGAGACTTTCAGCTTAGCTAACTGCATAGCTCTGATTTCGTTGTAAAAGACAGTGGTGGCGTCTGAGGTGGAGAGGCCTGCGACTGAGCCGCACTGGTGTGGATGAACTAGGCCTGTGGCTTTCGCAATCTTTGCCAGTCTAAGGGTGACAACTTTCTCCAGAACTTTAGAGAAGATTTGGAGAAGCACAATTATTCGATAGGAGGAGGTGGCTGTGTAGTCGTCTTTGCCTGGTTTGGCTAGGACCACACCGTTTGCCTTTTTTAAGGAAAGTGGGTGATAACCGCTTTTTAAAAGAGGGGTAAGTATTCTGGGAATGAGTGTGGGGTTAATCCTGTGGACACCTTTCCATATTGAGTAGGGAATGGAGTCGGGTCCTGGTGCCGACAGATTGGATGTTTTGGAAAGAACGTGCTGAATTTCTTCAGGGGTAATAATGGGAACACTGTGAAACCGTAGGGGAAAAGGGGAGCCAGTATCTGGTCTAGGGGGAAAGAAGGCATTCACTAAATTTTCATTTAGGATTTGGGGTGTGGGGGAATTGGGAATGGACGGGATTCGGTCCTCAGATCTGGTGGCCATTTTCTTAAGTCGCCACATATCGGAAGGGGAAGCGTTGGACACAAACGTGTTCCAGTGGTCGCGTTTGGCTTTTTTTATGGCGTTAAAGTAGGTGTTTTTGGCCGCTTTAAGCTCAAATGGAGGGGAGAGTCCTTTGCGGTAGGACTTGTGAACGCTGTGATAAATAGACCTTAATTGGGAAAGATTAGGGTTCCACCAGGGTTTCGACCATGATGAGACTCTCTTTGTGGGGGTATGTAAAAGAAGAACATTGTAAAGTTGATTAAAGGACTCGTCGAACCAGCTGTCTAGGTCAGGAGAGTCAGAGGGAAGTTGAAACTCGCTTAACTGGGGAGCAATAAGGTCCCAATTAGCGAGGGCCCAGTTAGGGGTGTTGTAGGGAGAAAAATCGGAGTCTGGGGGGGCCAGCTGACAGAGTATGACTCTGTGGTCTGAGCCTGAGGGAACTGGTGGGATGAGCCACTTTTGGATTAGTTGAATTGCGGAACGATTGGCCCAGGTAAAGTCGATAACGCTGTGTCGCTTTCTTGGGTCAGGGGAAATTCTGGTGTACTTCCCAGGTGTGTTAACGAGCGAAAAGCCGAGTTGGTTGGCTAGCCTAAAATAGGGAGTGGAAAGATTTAGTTCTGTTGTGGAGAACTTTCGTAAAGGGTCCGCGGCAGGAGAGTGAACATTAAAGTCTCCAACAACGACGGTAGGGACTGACGAGGCCTGAAAGGCTAAATAAGGGGGGACGGATCTGACAGAGTCAGACACCTGTCTGTTGTAAACATTAACGAGTGTTAATGATGTAAATGTACGATTTGACGTAACAAAATGTAATGTAATGAGCGCGATGTCCCCTCGGTGCGAGGGGGTCTGGGTAACGGAATTCTTATCCAAAAATGAAAGATTAACGTAAAAGCACACCGACACCTTATCTGACTGACGTGTGGGTGTGGGTTTAAAAAGGGCAAAATTAGGTGCAACTAAAGGAGAGTGATTAAATAATGGGGGTTCTTGCACAGCTATATGTCGCAGGCAGCTCCGAGGATACCAACGCCACCGTCGCACGGAACAAGACCAAAACTGGACCACACCCCAGCAAGAGAGTCACCTTCGACCTCGCCCCCACTAGGCGATCGAGTCGATTGAATGCGCGCATTGTGAGCGATTTAACGGAAAGGGAATAATGGGCGCGGGAAGGCTCGTATCCACGCACGCGAGGTTTATGGGGGTTTGTGTCTCTGGCAATAAGGTTCTCCGGGCCGACGGCCCCTCGTGGTAGTTTCGGAATTTACGTAACGTTATCGTATGACCCCAGGAGCCCTTTGTACCCTTTGTATGCGGTTTGTATGAGAAAGATACCTTTCTGTTGGATATGACATATCCAACAGAAACAGTAAATTTAGTTTAGAGTGAAAAAGTCTTCTTTGGCGTTAAGGTTATTTGGGAAGCAGAGAAGAAGGAAAAATAGAGCGTATAAGGAGGCGCCTGCAGGATTTTCTTAGCACGCATGACGTCTTGTTTATATTGTTTGGTAAAGAAATATTACAGAGTTTTTCACTTGTAATATCTTTTGTAGTAACACCGTTCATTGTCGCTGTCTCGATCGCTGTCACCGTTCCGTTGCCTAGGCTTCACCGTACCATCCCAACCGCCCCGCCACACTATAACTTGTGCTGAGTGAACTACTGGATTTGAGAATAGAGAGAGAAACACATTATTGCTCCCGGCGCAGTTGTGTTGAATGATGTTAAAAAGAGGGGATTGTTTAGTGGTTGTGCTAAACATTTAATTGGTGTCGTTCATCGCCACTTCTTCGGTGGCGTCTGAAGAGGGTAGGGCCTCCTGGGTAGGTCCGTCTCTGAGTTTGTTGATAATGGAAATGCGGTGAGGGCATTTCGAAAAATTTGCTGTGTGGTTCTGCATGATTAGACGCTTGGAGGGGAGGCGACGCAGCAATTGGGTTTTGGGCGAACGTGGCCAGGGCACGTGGTGACGGCGCACTGGTGTTTGTCCCTAGGGTGGCCTAAGGAGCAGATGGGGCAGGTAGGTTCTTTTTGTTTGCACCCTTTGGTTGGGTGCCCGAACTTGTAGCAGTTGCGGCAGAGAGTGGCTTTGGAGGCTGACCACATGACGGAGCAGTGGCGGGGGCGCGAGAATAGTCTAATGGTGGTGCCAATGATGGCTGCTTCTTCGGCTGTAACAGTGATGACCACTGTTGAGAACTTCTGGGTGTTGCGGGTGGCGTCATCAGCAGTGAGGAAGCGGGAGTCGAGAGGAGTAATCCCTGTTGCGAGTTTAACCGCTTCAGGGAAGGATTTCTTGAGGTGATCAAGGTCGGGGAATTCGCTGAGGGGGATGCCTCTGACGGCAACATCGCAGGTGGTGGGAGCTTGCTTGAACAACTGAAACGGGTTGGCGGAGTCGTTGACCGTTTGGTTGAGGATGGCTGTGAGTCCTTCGAAGAAGGGGGCGTACGTGGAGGCTGGGACCGTAGGGGGGGCGGTGACTGAGACAGCTCCACGTTGGTTGATGGAGACTGTGAGTGAGGTGACGGGGGCGACCTGACCTCCTTTAGCGAGGAACTGGCCTAGTAGGGCGGGAAGGCGTTGAACGAGGGATTCGGAGTCTTTGAGGGGGGAGGGGGTCTGTCTAGACGAGAAGAACCTTCGCTGGGCAGTGGGTAAAGTCTTGGGCTTGTCCTCCGTGACTTTCGGTTGCTTGGGGCGAGGGTTAGTGGTCTTCTTGGTGGCCTTGGGGGTGGGGGTGTTGTTGGCAGCCGACTTGGCTGCGTCAACGTAGGACATCTTTTCGGTGACAGTGACCGGCGTGGTGGAGGATTTGGCAGGTGGGCTCTGATAGGCGGGACCGGCGGGAGTGACTGACTGAGTTCTCTGATGGGGAAAAGTTGCGGGGGGGGAGGAAACTGAGTTTTTAACGCTTTTGATGATGGCGCAGTGCCGAAGCGGTCGTGAAGCGGCTGTGGGGGTGGTTGGAAGCGTCTGGTCTTTGGTGAATGTAAATCGACTTTGGTATTGATTGTTTGAAGTTGGTGGGTGAGTTCGAGGGCGGCATGTTTGGCCTGGGCCGCAACCTTAAAGGTGGAGCAAAGGAGGGTGAGAAGCAGCTTCTCCATGGGGGAAGTACTGTCGTTACTGATAGCGTTGGAGACAGTAGTGGCAATGAGTGATGAGTCTGGCATGCCTATTTCATGGTCTATAAGACCAATCTGTAGGTTGTCGAAGATTTCGGAGAGAGAGGGGTCAGGGCTTGGCATTTTGAAGCCTGGAATTTTTGTGAGTTTGGTGGGGAAAGGTGGTTGTAAGCTACTAGTCTAATCCCTTGTCTAATTAGGTCATAGTTTAGAACTACATACCAGATTTGTACCCAGGAACTTGACATAAAAAACCCTTGTCTAATCAGGCCATCTGATAGTCTTATCAGATGCTGACTAACTGGTCCACAGTTCTCTATCCTGTTATGATCACCTTTTGGTGATTATGTCACCAAGGGACGGCTTAGTCATGAAAGACGTGAAAAGAGTTTTATTTATGAATGATGATAGAGACAAAGGAAAAAACGGAGCTTTTGTATACTAGGGATGATGCCAAGTATCCTGATGACTAATCGTTCATGACATCCTGTAATATATTAACTAACGGCCCCGTGTGTTTGGGTAATCTAGGCAGCTAATGATCTTTAATTTATCTCTATACCATAGCCTAGGTGCTGTATATATCTATGATTAACTCATTCATGTATGTCTGTACACGCGTAATAGTAGATCTATATCTCCTGTAGGTACCCGAGCTATATCCCCCTTCATAGACTGAATTGACATAGACAACAGTCAGATTAATTATCCTCTGGTTTTTATGGACTTTTTCCAAAGGGTGTACGTATCGATACCATGGCTTGTAGATCTACAGTATGGGGTACTGCGTATGAGTTACGTATATCACCAAAATACCACCTACATGTATTTATAGGGAAATACGCATAATAGGTAAAAAGATCCAAATAATAAGGTTTCTGGGCTCCCAGAAAACCTTGGCTTATCTATCTATAGCCAAGATGTTCTAATTCATCGGATATCTAGGTCAACTCTTTACCGATTATGAAATAGAGATTTATCTCACTAGTACTAGTACGTACGTAAGCTGAAAACTTACGCTATACTCTATTTATTGTACCCGTGCATGACACACACTAAGTACGCGGAAATATAAGTTCCTGATAGGGAATATCTATTGAACGCCGAGACTTTAAAGTATACCTATTCATTTATTAGTAAGGATACTCACTTTCGCTATAAGAATACTCGCTATAATAAGTACTCTATAAGAAACACATTTCTTAGTCCCATATTTTTTTAGTAATGAAATAAGTATATATCTATAAGGATATTCTTAGTTTTGTAATATGATACCTCCTCCACTCCTATAACACCCCAACCAAAGACTTGCCCGTTATTAGTAGAGTAGTCTTGTAAAAAACCACCATATGAGTCATTGCTTATTCCACTAGGGGGCTCTTGTTATTTTACTACTACTTCAGCCACATTCTTCTATTAGAGACTTGGCGTAAAATTTCCTAGTTACAAGAAGGGGTAATGATGGGGAAATCTTACCCATCCCACCATACTGCACTTCACAATAACTGAGAAAAAGTCATAAAGTATCACTCACATTCTTTATAAGAATATCAGTTCACGCTCCCAACCGTATTCTTATAGTAGAAGTGTACTATACTTAATACCTTTCGTGGGTATTTAGAAACGCGCAGAACCGGTATACGCTTAAGTATAATTTCATAATGTAAATTTATAACTTACAAAGATAGGTATAGAATCGATATCGATATCCTTCTACCAAATAGCGATAGTACCTCCCTAGAGTTATTACTACTATGTCTCCCATGAATAATTACCGTAGAATTTTCATATTATGTATTCCATTATATAGAATATTAGGCTTCTCTATTATATATAAATTCAACCACTTCGAGATTCTTATTAGCTTATGTTATGTCATGAAGGATCACTCGACAAATGCTCCTAGCTACATAGCTAGCGCTCTACCCAATTAAAGCACAATTTTATTTCCTGAACTTCGGCAACACCACCCCCCAGCCCATAGTAGCCGTTTAAAAGCCACTAGTACTTATTTCTAGAGTAATCGGTTGCCTCTAGATCGAGCGCAGTGGATTGAAAGTAAGATATATACGTTTAAATACATACAGCTCACATTACATTACAATGTTAATGCTCTGGATCTAGAAAAGATATTCAGATTGAGTTCTACTGATCTCGCTAGTAGCAGTTTGTTTTATGCAGTGGTAAATGTACCAAAACGTATTTGCCATTAGCCGATAGCACTAATTGATCTACTAAAGCACCAAAATCCAGTAGGCTCTCTGTACACATAACTTATTACTAGAGTTATATATATAAAAATTGGAAAATTAGGAGCTACCGATTGCCTAATCTACTAAGGGTACTATAGTCTATCACCGATACGATCATTTAATATTTATAGTATCAAAGCACTAGATTCCAGTATGACCATTTGTAACGTTTACCATTTACAGTATATGACTCTAGCTTTCAGTTTTCTTGTACCACACATTACAAAAATAGACCTCAATATATCTACCACACGGTAAGTTTAATAGTAATATACAGAGTCACGAAATATCACTCGATCAAGGATCTTGTTTTACCGCCGGTTAATTTCATACACTCAATCTTCACATGCTTTCAGCGGAGACTTCAAGATTCAGGCCTTTGACCGCATATGCAAACACTAGTCAAGGTTTATAGATTACCCTGACGTGTATACCTTGATTTCGTTCCACTTTATGCGCGTCTGGCGTCTGGCGTCCAACCTTGCCCCAGCTATTATATCATACGAGAATAATATTCCAGTAGATACCCCTTATAAGGAATCTCCCTTTTTCTACTTCTTCAGTGTTTTTTTTCTACTTTGTTTATTCCAACTTGTTTAGTCGGATTCATGAATTATCACTCAGGCTAGCGCGCTAACTGAAAAACAAAACCCATTCTTTTGATTCGCCCTTGACCATAGAACCGGTATTAACGGCTAAATACCACCAAAGTACTGGCAAAAGAAAACCTCGACTACCGGAAAACCGAATGTAGTCAAACATAATCCCAAGCGATGAGGTTGACAAGAAATCGCTCTGCCCTGGCCGAGGGGGAACTCGGCTGTGATTTACAACTCCCCTCCCAAAACCGAGGGTTCTTCTCAAGCCAATAGTATATGACATCTATACATTGAGAGACATCGAAGCCATCTTATCCCTCCGATGGCGGATGAGCAAGGCTTATTAGATGGTACAGCCCCATAAGGCTTGTCTACTGAAACTAAGCCCAGTAAGCCATCTCCAGATGCCAGTATGTGATAGGTGGGTAATGGACGAGTTACAGCTGACACTAAAAATAAGATATGTAAGTATTGTTCATGATATTGTTAAACTCGAGTGATATTTTGTGAAACTAGCCTGAACTATTTTTCGCCATCCTTGGCTCCCTGGTTTGTGCACAGATCAAAAATACCTGTTTTAGGAGAATGCGGGCTTCCGGCTATCCCATGTGACAGAACCTCAGAAAAACTCGGGTTTTGCACTTCCAAGTGCAACCTCGAGATCAAGTGCACATATGCTAGATTCTGTTTCACTATCGTAATGTTTCATATCTATAAAAGATTGAGAGACTCTTGTGCTTTAGCGGACAAATATTCCTCGAGTTCAATACGAGATACACGGCGCTAAGACGTCCAAACAGGATGCAGCGGCCAAGAATAGATAGGTATATTGAGTAGTATTAATTTCCGCCATAGCCGATCGCAACTAAGCGTTGTCAGCGATTGTTTGGCCAATTATTCATGCTATTTTGGGAATGGAAAAGGCATATAATAGTTTACTAAGCTTGCCACACCTTATTTGGACGCCGCGGTAAACCCGGTACTTATTATCTGAATGGGTTGCAGCCTTTGGAGTTAGGGTAAACGCCATTCCAACCCTGACAGTCTCTTTCCCTAATCCCGCAAGAGTCAAATACCCGGACTATCTAATAGCACAAGGCAAACATACAACAACACTTTGTTTCAATCAAGACTGTATTTTATCCGTTCGGTCACCATTTTTCACTATGGGAAATAACTACTCATGCCTCTCATCTTGCGATCTCATAACGCCTCAAGATAGAATTCCACTCTGGGCTGGGCCCTGATCCTCATCTAGGGAAGGGCAGCGCAGACTAACCACCGGTAGCCCTCAGCTGCTTCGCGATCCGTTCCTGAAAGTTATTGCAGACATCGACATCTTCAAGCCGATAGATTTGCATGTCATTACCGTATCATTACACTTCCCAGGTTTTTTAATTCTTCCATCTTTTCTGTTTACTCACCGGATGGACGTACGAGTATGTGTTGTCGTCGATGGAATACTTTCAATAGCACAGTTTCATTAACATCTTCGATTCTCGGCTCATGTTTACCGTTTATAACCGAATTAATAATTATTCCGAGCACCCTCTTCCCCAGAGGGAGGGTGTCTTGACTCGGGTTGCGATTTCAGATCGATGGACGGGTATATGTAAATTCGATCTCATGCTGTTGCGGGACATCTCAACGTTGCAACAACAACGACAGCACACACGCACACACTCCATCTGGTGATGTATTGAGGGGGAGAGAAACCCGTGGTGCGTCTATTTGTGCCTGTTTCGCATCTGAGATATTTATATAGTCATCTTTGTTTTCACCCGTTGGATGATGAGACATCGCGGGAAAATCTCTCCAAAGTAGAGGGTGTGTCGAAGAGGGTGGCTCTGTATGTTTTTTATTATTACCAAGTCTCATTAAGGCTATCTGGTCTCATCGCAGTAATTCAGTTTTGAAGATCAGGGATGCAATGTTTGCCATCTATCGGACGGCAAAAAACATGACGCTCCGGAAGAAAAAATAATAAAAAAAGGCCCCTTCGGCGTGCAAGGTTGTTGTCGCTAGATTTTATATGCACGGCTAAGTGATACAGCACACCCAAAGATTTTGTTCCGAGCTTTCTCGATCCACGTTCTCGGGCTGGCGGGGCTGATGCGTCAAAGTTTTTCTTACACGGGTAAGAATGAGGGGGAGGGGGGTGTGTGAGAATAATAATAAAAAATAAATAACATCCCCAGGGCATACCTTTAAATAACCCTAATTCCTAATCTTTGTGTGCGTGCGACGTAATTGCTTGTTGCTTTAAATACTCCGTAAACCAAGATTCGATTGTTTATCCGCTGCAGAGAAACAAACCTGGGTGTAAAATCTTTGACGCCCAAAACCTTAAGATCGGTCTAAACTGAAAGATCGTGAAATATGTTTCCTCCAGCAATGCAGGTCATTTAAGTGTCCAGAGAGTCAATTATCTAGTCAATCTTCCCCACACACCACTTTTCACGGGTTTTGCATGTGCCCCGCTGTAATAACAGCCGAATCTCGTTATCTTTCATACATTTCAACGTTTTGATATTTAGGTTAGCTTGCAGAAGTACCCCTGACCCTAGGTCCGGGTAGTCAGGCACGGACCAACATCTGACACTTGCTTCAGTGATCGTGAAGTATTAAGAAACATCAGTGAATATTGATACGGTCCATTACGATCGCGATGATCCTGCTCCATGCGCGTATCTCATATGGCGCGCATGCCGCTACATACCGCTACTCGTACATACTCTTGCCTGAGATGACTGGGTATGGAGAACGATGATGTACGTATGCCGGCTGGCAGCGGGGAGAACCCCACAATTACTCCGCAGTAGTAGTATTAGCAGGCACTGCTATAATGAAAAAGCTTACGATTCTCCTCCGCCAACTCTCACTCTCACACTCTCTAAAACAAAACAAAACAAAACAAAACAAAAAAAAGTGATCAGAGGAATTGTTTCGACAATGAAGATTCCACAATATGCCGTAATCACGCCAGGGTTCTAGACCACACTGAACCTGAATGCGCCTCTCGTAACACAAAAGTGAAGAATTTTTTTTTTTTAAGCTTCTGAGTGGTAGATCTAGAACCAATCATCGTATCTTGACTGCCGTCATTCGTGGTTGTTTAGCGATATCAATTCCCCGAAATCTGCGCACTTTCCCGCATGCGCGAGGGTGCAGCATGTTTCACCCGTTTTTATTGGCGTTTAGGTCGTCGAAGTCTCTCTTCCAATATAAATCGTCGAAGCTGCAGTTGTGAAACTTGGAAACCTTTCTGCACACGAACGAGCGATTGGTACTATTTCGTAACAAAACAATCAGCCTTGCTGGGTAAATGTCATTCCCGACGTATCTGTTTGGCTGAAGAGTCGCGTCATCCGTTTGCTAACACATATATAACTCAGTACTCATCTCGATCCCAACTGTACCACTAGATTTAAACAAAATCCGATTATGCTCATCGAACATTGAAATCGCCCTACCATGGCTCCGAAGGGACCCAATCCAGAGCGTGCATCAGTTTCGGGCGTCATCCGTTTCGAGCAGCAGCCTTTTTCTCTTTTTTTCTTTTCTTTTCTTTCATTCTTTCATATGTTTTTTTTTTTTTTTTCGTTGACGCGGCAAATCCAATATAGAACTGATTATTTTACCCCGGAGTAAACATAGTACTGTCACGCCGTCAAGGCGCCTGCAGAAGCGTCCAGAAATGCCGTTATGAGCTATACCCAACTACATGTCGTATTCTATCTAGACCTATCACGGCTATAGTAGAGGGCCGAGACAAGTTGTGACATGCACGCTGCACCTTTGAGACTTGTCCCGAATTGAAATGAAGTACCGATACCGCTCATCCCTTTGATCACCCATCTAGAATATGTAGGCCATCACGCTCAAACACACAGTTTGAGAAGTTGGAAAAGCGGGGAGAGGGAGGGGTGGGAGAAATGCGGGAGCGAAGGGGAATTTGTAGTGGTGGGAAAACATCGTGAATCTATCTATCTATGATCTTGATGGCTTGCGCCATTGTGCGGGCGTGGGTGAGATTCCAATAGTTCTCCCCGGATGCTAAACGGCTGGGCAGGAAATCTACAGTTGTTGTTGTGGATTTCAATGTTGAAGTTGCCCGATGGGACAGACGTCAACTTGGGGGGGGGGGGGGTGGGGATTACTATGTGGGCCTGGCTGGAACATGTTGGATGGAGTTAGTCGGAAACCCATTCCGGGATGCACATGATGACAGAACTTGGAAAGGAGGTAAATCCCATGGTTGTGCTGGACGAATGGAGACAGGGGAAGGGGGAAAAGCCAGGAGACAAGCCTAGTGCCAAGGCTGCCTAGACAAAACTGGGTGACAAGTGACAAGTGACAAGTACGTAGAAGCGCTAAGAAGTCACAGTGTCCGATCGGGTGAAGATTGGTCGAGTGATCCCGTTGAATCGGAGATTCGTCGAGTGCTGTGCGCGCTTGCTGCTGCAGGGCATCGCTGGCTGTCTATTCGGGTGTACATGTGTTGGTGGGTGCAGCAAAACAACCCAACGTGATCTGGCTGGTCCAAGAGCCCTCGACATTACATGTATTTTGATTTTATTCCCGCATGTGTAGCTATGTACCTCCCAAATATAGCTATTTTACCTCGAATTCACAACGCGCTTCGGTTTCATCAGCTCTGGAACAGTAAGGGGATGATGTATTCTATATTCATCTGGCCGCAGTTCTTGCAGGAGCAGAAGCAAAAGCAGAAGCAAAAGCAGAAGCAGCAAAAGCAGAAGCAGCAGCCTTGGGGGAGCAGTGCCCGAGAAAAAAAAGAGAGACTCCATAGACTCCATAGAGACTCCCCCCCCAGAGTCATCCAGCTTGATCGTTGGTCAATCGATCGACTGATGACAGGCGGCCCATAGTAATTCCGGTGGCCCCGCCAACCAGGCACGACCATATGTTTAGACGCATAAGCGAGTGACTTTGGGACTCTCCTTACGTCTCTCCACCCTCTTCTCTCACTCGTTCACATCTTTAGAACCCCCTGTGGTGGAGTAAGCGCAACCATGCAATTGCGTGTCAACACATCATGGGCTCATCCGTCTGCAACTTCTGGACCTACGAGCTTCGATCTGAGCTGTTTGACCTTGCTACTGTTCCTTTTTCCTTCTCTTCCTCTTCTCTGATATAAACACCCATGTCATGCATTCCCTATGCATAACTGCGCCGATTAACCTAACTCTGCTTAAAGAATACTCTGCATACACGCCCAAGGGGAGAGAAGGTCAGGAAAAAAAAAAAAGCCTCGAGGGAAAGAGAAAAGTTATCCAAGAATTCAGCACTCTACACCCTCCGATCGATACATAATGAAAAAATCTGATCAGGCTGCTATAAAACTTCATAACTACCAGCTTGATTCCCTCTTCACATTCGCAGCATCACACTTCAAGGCACTCATCCGAGCCATTCTTTTTGTAATAGTGTTCTTACTTAGTCTGATGTCTTGGAAAGCACTACTGCAGCCATTCATCACTGCCTCGACTACGCCGAATTCCTTTCTGCCTGCACCACTAGCTTACTTTGTCTCATTTCTGATCTGCTGTATCTTATTGCCGTTGGTATGTGGCCATATTTCAAAGAATATAGGCCAGTGCGCTAATACGTATATATATATGGCCAGGCTCCTCTGTATTATCTTTTAGTATCAATCATGGGTTCCTTTTACATGTTCACGCGGATGGCCTTGGGCCTGAAGAAGGTAGGCTCTTCAGATGTTATTATTGTTGCACAACCCTTCAGAAAAACTAACTTTCACCCCTTTTTGTTTTGAAGACGAAAGGAAAGGTTGTTGATGTTTTCAATAAGAGAGTATTCTCTTCAGAGTCCTCAAGTGCTGCCTCGGCGGCCCCGGCCCCGGCCCCCGCGTCAGAAGCCCAGAAGGATGCAATTCCAGAGCCACAGGCCCCAGCTGTCGTAGCTGAGGTCCCAGTCGAAGAGCCCAAGGCTGTTGAGGTCCCAACCCCGGAGGTCGAGCCCGAGACTGTTGCGGTTGCGGTTCAAGAGGCTGTTGAGGCGACTATTACAGAGCCAAAGGTCGAAGAGGCCGAGGTTGCTGTGGAGACTATCGCTGTCCCTGAGCTTACCGTTTCAACCCCCGAACCAGAGATTGTTGAGGAGGTTGCAATCGTTGAGCCCGTGGTCGAGTCTGTCTTAGTTACCGAACCCGAAGTTGTTGAGGAGGTTGTAGCCCCTGCTGAGCCAGAGGTCGAGACCGCCCCAGCTCCTGAAGTTGTTGAGGAAGTTTCAGTCCCCGAGCCCGAGGTTGAGAAGGCCCCAGTCCAGATTGAGACCGTCTCTATCCCAGAGCCAGAGGTTGAGGCAATTGCGGAGCCGGAGGTCCCCGCCGTTGTCGCTGAAGTCGTTGAGGTCTCAATCCCAGAGTCGGAAGCCCTCGAAGTCTCAGTTCCCGAAATCAAAGCCGTAGAGGCCTCAATCCCAGAGCCGGAAGTCCTCGCAACCGAAGTCCCAGTATCCGATGTCGCCCAACTTGCAATGTTCCCTACCTTCGCCATGTTTGCTATGCCCGAACCTGAGGTTTTCCAAGCTGCTATTGTCCAACCGAAATTTATTGAGGAGATCGTCGACGAGACAGCCGAGCCGATCGTCGAAACTGTCGCCGTTACCGAAGAGGTTGCAACTGCCGATCCAGAAATCATCGAAGAGGTCATCATTACCGAGCCTGAGCTTACCGAAGAGGTCACCGTTACCGAACCTGAGGTTATCGAAGAGGTCGCCATTGCCGTGCCAGAGATTATCGAAGAGGTTGCAACTGCCGAGCCTGAGATTATCCAAGAGATCGTTATTACCGAGCCTGAGGTTACTGAAGTGGTTGCTATTGCCGAGCCAGATGTTACCGAAGAGATCATCATTGAAACCGAAGTTGCCGAAGAGGTCGCCATCATCGAGCCAGAGGTCGAAACCGTTGCTATTGTCGAGTCTGAGCTTGTCGATGTCTCAATCCCTGAGCCGGAAGTCCTTGAAGTTTCAGTCCCCGAACCCGTTGTTGCCGAGATTGCCACTCCTGAGCCGGAAGTCCTCGAGGTCGCTGTCGCTGTTTCAGAGCCAGAAGTCGTAGAGGCTTCTATCCCTGAACCAGAGGTTGAATTGGTTTCGTTCCAGGTTGAAGAGGTCGCTATGCCGGAGCCAGAGGTCGTTGAGATCTCACTCCCTGAGCCTGAAGTTGAAGAGTTAGCCGTTGAAGTCGCTGAGGAGATCGTCGAGGAGACCGTTGAGGAGGTCGTTGAAGCCTCAATCCCCGTTGAATCAGTTGTTGAAAAGGTTAGTATCCAGGAAATATCTATAATGGTGATTTATCAATACTAATAGTCACTAGATCGAAATTGTCCATACACCCTTCAATGCCTCTATGCTCCCACGCTTCATGTCACAAACATACCCCGTCGAAGAGGTTGAGGAGATCGCCGAAGTCTTGCCATTGAATGTTCAATCCCGAACAATCATTGCCCCTACCGAGTTCGTTGAGCCAATGATTGCCGGATCAATTATGGCTGAGGTCGAAGAGGAATTGGCAACACTCTTGGATAACGTCAAGACTCAGGCCCCTGAAGCCAAACAGCTCTGCTCTTGCCACTCAGTCGAATCCCTTTCATCATCCTACCGCGAGTCATCTGGTGCCTCTGCTTCTTCATCTGACAATGGTGAAGACATCGAGAGCAACACCGAGGAAATTCCAGTTGAGAGCGAGGCCGAGACTGTCGCAGAGGCTGAATCCACACAAGCTTTCGAAGCCCCAGAAAGACCAGTTTCGTGCCCACCTATGGGAATCAGCCAGAAGTACAGCATCCGCGAGATCAGGGATCCGCGCCTGCAGAAGAACATCCGCGCATGGGCCCAGCAATCCGAGTCCCTTGCCATGGCTGAAGAGCCCTCAACCAGCTCTGACTCTGAGTCCCACTCTGAGGAGGGTGACTACGACTACGACTTGGAGCAAAGCCCCCCTCTTAGCCCAATCTCTAGTGCCGGCGGAAACGACGGTGAATGGGGTGGTGAACTCAAGGTTGAGAGCCTGGATAAGATGGAGACTGTTGCCGAGGTCGAGACTGTCGAGGAGGTCGAGGTTATTGAGAAGATCGAGACTATTGTGGCTGAGATCAAGAGCGAGACCAAGACCGAGATCAGCGAGATTGTAATGGATGTTGTTTCTAAGGACGAGTTTGTGCTTCCTGTACCTGTGGAGATTGAAGTCCGAGAGGTAGAAGTTGTTGTCCCCGAGTTGTCAGCTGTCATCGTCGCCGAGAAGGCCGAGGAGATCATCACTGTTCAAGAAATCTCCGAGCCAACCCCAGTCGAGAAGGCCGAGGAGATTATCTCTATTGAAGAGATCTTTGTGCCAACCCCAGTTGAGAAGTCGATTGTTGTCGTTGATGTACTACCGGTCGAGGTACAAGAGGCGGAAGTCGAGGAGATTGTCGTCGTCGCGGCCGTCAAGCCAAAGGTGACACAGGTGCAGAAGAAGAAGAAGAAGCTCCCGATGAAGCAGCGCCTGAGAAACTCAAGGAAGAAGTCTTCCAAGAGGAACTAAAGAACAATCACCACTTAGTTCTTGCTCGCCTGTTCATTCATCTGCCCTTCGGCACCTATTTCATATGTTCTACATTCTGCATTTTGTTTTTACGTTTTTATGTTTATGTTTATGTTTATGTTTTTTTCTGGAATTTTTAAAGAATATTGATGGGTTTGGTGCAATGGGAGAAGATCTTTTGAGAAGATGTTTAGTAGTTGGTTTTGGGTTTAGTTGCTGGGTCGGGTTTTGGGTTTTTCGGTAAAAAAAAAAGGAGTCTATTTAGTTATGCAATTTACGAATATATTTCATGTTCAAACAAAAAGGGCCTTAATTTTTGACTTCACTATTACATACTCTTGACACCTATGATCATTGAGAAACTACTTTAACACTACTATATTATCCAAACTTTGCCAAACATCCAAATATCTTCCGAGCAGAAGTGTTGGGCGAATGTTAGGGAAAATTACCCTTTAAATAATAGCTTTTAACAGAATTTAAAAAAAAATCAATTATAAGGGCTGAAATGTGGTTTATTAGTAGCTATTAGTTGATAACTGGTACTCCAGCATCTGCTTGCCACGATAATCTCTAAGAATTTCGGGCCGGCTAATACAAGCCCAAAAAGTCCTACTATCATTTGAGGACTCTTAACTCTGTACCAAATCATCCGTAGGTAAAGGTGACTCTGTGCTCTTGTAGTCAGAGTCATAATCCTACTGTATAGCCTACCCTATAGATAAAGCCAATGTTATAACTTCTAGTGATAACAACCTCTCCTCGTACTTGCTCGATCGGCCGCCCATGCCGTTATGTTTGAGCTTAGTTTTATTGGCAAACGTACGCATATCTGTATCAAGTGCCAAGGTATATATTCTAATTCTGCCAGAAAGTACTAGAATCCCCAAGCTGTGACCGAGCCATACGGAAGACTAAGCACTAAGCACTAGAGCGGGAAACGCACTTGAAGGGTCGCACATGATTTCGGAGGTTTTCAGATTCGAGATAAATCCGATTTCGATGATCGGTGCTTGCCCCTCCTTAATTGCTTTTCCTTCCCTTATTTATTCTGGTTGGTCATTTGGTAGAGGAATTTCGTGGGGTGCAGCGAAGGCCGCGGCACCCCGCAGAGAGAGGGAGAGAGCTAGAGAGAGACAGCGAAGACCTATAGAGTACACTCCCCCCGCTATTCCGCTGCACCGCATCGCACTCGCTTTGCACCCACCCGATCGCCCCACACTATGTACCCGGCATCACTTCCTGCTCGGGGTACATCACTAGGGCCCCCCCGACGGTACTCCCCGAAGATCCGAGAAAAAAGGGCTGTCTAGAATCCAGAATCCAGAATCATATGACCTTGGAGAGCTCAGACCTTCTCCTAACCCCCAACAACTTCCAACCTCCCCTCCCCACAGACTCTGCATAAGTAGACTCCCCCCTGAAACTTGCCGACTGTGGTTAAATCTTTAACACTACCGACACCGGGAGACTGCAGACGGAATGAGCGCTAGCTACGCAAAGTGATGGTACTGGCTGCACATATTGCCTATAACAAAGGGGGTGAAGAAAGTGATCACATTCGTGATGGCAAAACTGACTTCCAAAAGCAGTACTTTCTGCCGCGGCTGTTGCCGGGTGGCTACGGTGTCTCATTTTTTTCCTCAAAATTGTTTCTCACCGGTAACAATACCGTAGTAGTTATCCCACTTAAAGAATGCCTTTATTTCGCTTTGCCCTCTAATTACGTCAAAGAAACACTACTTTCGCAAACATCACTAGGTATCACTCGGTAGCCGCGTACGGAATTTTTTTATCACAAAAGGTTCGAGATTGTGCTGTTGATTTAGGGGGGCGAGGTAATTTGCCCTTCTCTATTCCTCCTTTGGGTGAGAACCAGGTACGTTGGGGGAAGCTTCTGGAATAAAAGTGTTTATTAGCCACATAGGAGTTAAATCCCAGCCTCATGATATCTTTCTAGCGAGATTCGGGTGATCTATACCGAAACGGGCCTGTAGGTTCGATAGGGGAGGTATGGAGTAAACCCTATATCTACTCCATACCGCTTATGTGCCCTTAGTTAGGATAGAAGCAGCCGGTTGTATATATCAACGGCTTTACATGTGTATCCGCTCAATGGGGTTCTGAGATGCAACCCACAGAACGATATTAGCCTGATATTACTCGGTACTGGTACCCGAGCTCATAAAAAGATATTTTCATAATGTCGTGACGTTACCGAGTGGACTATATGTGTATTAGGTCTGTCTATTTCCCCAGCCCCCAAGGAATATATGGTGTAGAGCGAATACATTTGCTTCAATCGATCTAGTTCGGTGACATCAACGCGTTGTTGTGTTACTTGAGCAGTACATATCTACCTATATGCACCTATATACTGACCCTGTCCGTTTCAGAAACGTCATGATATTATGAGTAGGAGAGAATTGTGCATGTGTGGAGGGCATGGGTTTTTTTCTAAGTGGAGACGCGACTAGTTTTACTAAGAAGTAAAACGGGTTATCACTGATAGTTAGGTTCAGGCTGGGCAGACGGGTATAGGAGATGAGTAGGGGTTTGTGTTTTTGTTTTACTTTGCTTTTGGGGTTTTCAAGAGCGTCGCTTTACAATATGTTGTTTTACTGTTTGTGTAAATACCATATATAGCATAGCCTCAGCGCTCCGTGTATTATGATTAATAAATTAGTCAGTCGAAATAAAGTATTATATATATAGCGTTTTGTAGGGTAGTAGGTGCACTGGAACTACATGTAACCTTATACTACTACCAATGGTATTAGTTTTAGTAAATAAACAGAAGATGCTAGTTGTGCTAGTACACTAAAATCTAGTAGATTTATACATATAAAACCCAGAATATTGAAGTGTAAATTAATTAAAAGTTTCTTTATCGTTAGTGGTAAATTCAAGTATAGCAGTACTGGATTCCAGCGTTTATTTCTCAGACGAAATAAACTCATTAGGATAATAGAAGTCGTATCGTACTACATATTATATATTATCATACTCTGATATATATGTATATACAGCAGCCTAACACATTCTATTTCTTATAATACCTCATACCGCTAGCTAGGTCATATAAGCTTGGATATAAATTTCTGGGAGTAGCATGAGTGGCACTGCTAACCCTACGTACTTTTAGTTACATATTGTTTTAACTAAATCTAACACTATACTTGAATAAAAATGGTTTACTAATATGGGTATTTATGTTACCAGAGTAGCAGAATAGTTTCTTCATATATATTTAAGGACTCATGTAGCTGGGCGATCAACGTACCTGGTAGTTAACTTTACAACTCAAATGTCTGAGTATGTCCAATAAATTCACTGGAGTGGAGCCACGGCAATTTCAAAATTGCCTTCTAAATTAGAGTACGTATGTATTCTGAAATATTTTACTTCAAGTATGTATATAGCATTGAATGAATGAATTAATCACAAATACATGAAGTATATAGCATTGGATCTAACGGGAATTAAGGACACATATAAGATTAAAGTCTTCTAACTAGCTAATAGGCTGCCTGGACAGAAAAGACGCCCGCCTTAGCCCAATCCAGCTAATAAAACCTTCGGCCCATCATAGATAGGCCGTCAAGACTGCTTTTGCCCAGACAAGGTCGCCACAGAATAATTAAAGTTTGTTCGGTTGGGTACATAAAAACAACGAAGTCTACCTAAAAATAAATACTGCACGACGGTGAACCTTCATTTATTGAGCGGTGAATGTGTCAAAATCTATTTTATCACTAGGTGTTACTATAGTACTGAAATCTAAAGGTACCATACCTCTATTGTACTGGAATTCAGAGCCTATACTACCGGCGGTAGTTTACTAGTGGTATGGACTCCCAAATTCCAGTACATGGTACCATATCTAGTGACTAGTCATGTACCAGGTACTGAAATTCAGAAACCTATACTACTGGTAGTAATTTACTGTTAGTGGTATGCGTCTCTGAACTCCAGTACTCTAGTACCACTAGTGATAAAATAAGTTTTGGCACATACATCGCACCATATCTACTATTCTCATTCATACAAGTAAAATTACTATAGTCCCGTGGAGCTTTGTCATTTCTTTAATTCTAATTTCGGCTATATATAGCAATTTTCAGTTATTAAAGAGGGTCACGTCGTATTACCTAGTGCCAAGCCGAATAGACTGTATTTTTCGGTTAGTACCAGCCCAAATATAATTCTATAGATTCTATTGTACGTGCTATGGGACTTTGGAAGTAGAGAGCCCCTGGAATACCGCGGCTGTAAATAACATAAATAATATAGATAAAGCCTATGGATAACTCAGCTAGACATTATAGGAATAGCGGTTATTTTACTAGCCCAGCACATAGAGCAGAATCCTCGGTCTTACCAGCCTGGCCCACTCAACTGCCGAGTAAGCCCATATATAAGGCTCAATCCATTGAAATACCTATATATATACAGACCTGACATGTATCTAGAATTCATATATTTAGGTTTATCGGTGGTAAATCTCTATGTATTAAATGAATAATCATCTCGATCTACCGGTACGTAAATTATATTATGATTTTAATAATTTACTCTTCCGTACCTATAGTTTATATAGGTGCTAGAATTCAAATATAATAGAGACAAGGTATATCACTGATCCCAGAGCCCCCTGTATTAAGAAGTTGGAGAATCTTGGTAGGTTTATAATCAAGAATGAATGAATTGATTATAGATGCGTGGCCGAGCCTGTTTGTGATCAGGTGTTAACTGTGATCAATAAAGGATATTCATAGATTTCAGTGGACTATATATATTAGTGATAAAATATGTAAGATCCGTGATGTTTACTGTGTTATGACGTCGTTTTTGTAAGACAGCATAATAGTAATCTCCAAAAGTGCGAAAGAAGGCTAAAGGATACGAAACCATATTATTATATACATCAACCCTATCCCAGTTCCTAGGACTACTTCTTTCCGGGGGAGTAACCGGTATGGGAACATGATTGATAAAATGCATCAATTTAATTGTGATCGCCAGCTTAATCTAAAAGCACAGTTAAACAACCATGATCTTGTTTTAAGCTAAGACGAGAACTAGAATCTTCGAGACTAAACTTACATTTCGTGTGTATTTCTTACAAGACATAGCCTAGTTTCACATTTATAAGATAGCGGGTATACTAGCTATAGTTGGAAAGGGCCGGTATATGTACAGCATATTTTATCCGTAAACAAAGTTCCTCCGCAAACCTTTTTTGAGTGTTCTTCAATTACTCTAATAGTCTCTATTTGCGAAATTATTCCAGCCCCTATAGGAGAACCTACCAGCCACGGAATTGTAGCCAGAAGTTAGAGCACTATACCTCTGGTTCTCGGGAATAGGAATAGGAATAGTTTTATATTAATTTCGGGAGCACGATAATATAACTGTATTTATTGAAAATTTCCCGGAAGACGGCACCTAGACAATCGGCGAGACATTTAGGTTGAGTATTTGTCATAAAATAGAAGTGACGTAAAGCATATATACATTCAATACGTACGGCATTTGAAAAAGAGTTAAACTATTGTCGGGAGGCATAAATAACCGCCCACCCACATTGGAGCCAGGGGCCCCACATTAACATAATGCCTTCCCCCCACTATATAGATTAATAGTACGCAAATTAACACTCAATTGTCGCTGCAGTTTTCTGTTCTTATCAAATGTTGCTGTAGTGTCTACTTGGGTTGGAATTGGGATATGGCTGTCGATCATGGGTGGCGGTTAATTATTTTTGTGCCCAATAATCAATACATGTATGTAATCTGTCTTAATAAACGGGTATATCCTACGATTAGAGTCTGAACTTTTTTCCTCCGGATCTAGTAAGCTTACGTGGCTTTCTATGAAACAAAATTTCACAAGCAATTTTTACCTAGTCAAAATATACGAAATTTGGCGTAGAGAACGTTATCCATCACTATAAACGCTCGGTTACCAACATGAGAATGGATCATTGACATTGCTGCTCCCCCCCCGGTAAACTAGGATGAATTAGTGCATATGTTAATAGCGAGAAAGCTATTCTCAATTCTGACTTTACACGGTCGGGAGAAAGCTCTCGATCGCAGTACGCCCGCATCGTGCATACGTGACTAAGAGGCCCTAAGATATGCGAGTTAAAGCCCAGCTCCGTAGGTGCACATTCTATCATGTATGTACGGCGACCCTGACCTTTTCGCGTAGCACTGAATACCCCACACAGCAGACTCCATGTACTGATGATTAATTAATTCAATACCCCACACGGCAATTAGTACTCGCTCAATTCCGGGAATAAGAAAAAGGCAACCGTGGTCGAGTAGGCACTAAGCTTCAGAGTTCAATTCTTACTGTGTGAAACGTAGGACTGCGCTGCACTGCATGCACACGATATATGAAGGTACCCGGGTTGAGAGTTGTTAGAGTCCAGTAATATATACTATGTATATATAGAAGGTAATACTTATCACCCACACATATAGGTGTTCGGTTGCACAGGAATAGATTATTTGGCTGTGCTGCGGCCAATGTGTATTTCTTCCAGTAGTTTGCATGTTCCTTTGGGTTTCGAAGTCTAGAACAATTAGTCAAAGTATTTCCGGTACGTGCTCTAATTAGCCTTTCCGAATCTTGACTGAGACCTTAGAGGCCAAATGTCTCGAGGCATGCACACAAGACACAGGTGGGGCTAGATATACACGTCATTGGGGGTATTTGCACCAGACTGATTCAAGAGAGGACTCCGTCCCGTTGCAACGCTTCTAGTAAGAGTCTTGGGGGAAACATTTTAGGGTTCTCAGGACCATGGGGGTCATGCTCACGTACAAGGGATTTGGTTTGTCGTATCCATCCATGAGTGTGGGTCGCCCCGCGCCGGAGATCCGGCAAATAATCGACGAGAGGCCAGGCGGCGAGTTACAAGGAAACCATTTCCAGTGATCTCGATAGGTTGAAAATAGTCTGTGTTATTTAGTAATAGCCTTCTCCGGGTTTCCAGGTTCCCCACCTATCGTAGTCATCATTTTCCCATTCCCGTAAAGATTTTCAATGCTTAATGTCCGATCTATTCCTAGGAGTAAGCTCATCAACTGTGGCTTCTGAACATGCGGGAAAACAATTTTCCGACAACGTGCAACGCCACGTTGATCCATCTATTAACCTCACCAATGCCCCTAACAGCCACTACAAATGATGTCAATAGTTATGAGAGAGCTAGCCTTAAAACCATATTATTAGTAACTTGATGAAACATAAGAAGCAACTTTGTCCTAGAAATACGATAACATAGCCATCTAATTAAATGATAAGAGCTAATTTTGTAGAGTAATGTCGATCTTTCTTGACACTCGTCATTCTAGCGACATGGAACCCAGGGCGGAGGAGCCCAGAGTGTTTACTCATCTCTATGTGGAGTTCTCGTGCTCTATGCAGCAACCCACATCTGTTGAGGAGCACTTCACGTTCTGCAATGCTTGGTGATGCTTTAGATATCACACTACTAACTAGCCTTTAACTTGAAGAGGCAAGTATACGGCACAAGCAGGCGGCCCAATGGAACAAATATGGGCTATCAAACAGTATAACAAGAGCCGCCAAGCCTCTCTTGGCTCGAGCCCAACTCCTTCTGTCGGCGGCCCGTTGTTTTCCAACGGGTGTGGCGCGGATGAGTCCCTATATCAGTATGGCCAAATCAATCGGCCTCCCATTAGAGACTATTCTGTGTATTCCACGTCACGCACTAGAGTACTAGGAATCCTAAGGAGAACGATTAGTTCTGTGATAACCACCATCGGGATGCGGGATCGGATGAATCCTTTGCCCTTCCAAAAGAGCGATGTTCGCGGCTAGCCACATAGGTATATACACATGTTTAAGTGCAGCAACTCACGCTTACACTTGCACTTATTCGTAGAGTAGCCAATTACTCTGGACATGCACTGTTCCG
Source organism: Verpa conica (assembly GCA_033030425.1). Taxonomy (NCBI): domain Eukaryota; kingdom Fungi; phylum Ascomycota; class Pezizomycetes; order Pezizales; family Morchellaceae; genus Verpa; species Verpa conica. Next base: position 2,617,353 of record JAUFSD010000003.1, read on the forward strand.
GAGGGGTGTTTACAGCTGACACGTGCTCACTGCTAATCACGTCGTGTCTGGGGTAATAGGACAACTTTTGGGACGAGCTTTCGCCATGTGCTGTATGATCCACAGGACAAATGCAATCTTCAGCAGAGCTGGAGTGCTGAGGGGCCTAGGGTTCCGCTATATCCAATTGCGCCAAGTTTGCTCGGGGCAAGAGATTAGGTAGATGCAGCAGGGGGGCATCTTTAGAGATCTGGTTTGTCGGGACTGCAGGGGGGTACGTCACGTAGTCCTGGCGTCGTCTGGGATATGCCAGATTCGGCACAACCCTACCGCCTCGCCCGGGTGCAGCGAATGGCAGATTGTTCCGCTAATAATGTTTGGAGATATACCTTGCGGCGCTCGCGTGGCTACTATGCTAATAGGATCAGCCAAACTCCGCCACTTTCCTGTTCATCTCCTTTTGTTTCCGGGAACCAAACCGCAACATACTCAGCACTACTGTTGACTTAATAATACTCGTATTTTGCGCCCCAACAGTCGAAATTAGCGGTATGGATCGTCGTAGGGATAGATAGCACATAGATATAGGGGCTTGGTATCATCTTTCCCGTATGATAGGCTGGAGGCGGAACGATGTTCTCGTTGTCCCAGTTCCCGAGTCCCAACTCGCCAGGAGCCGCAAAATTTTCCAACGACTGAGACAGGAGGACCGTGATAGATAGCACCCGACAGCATTCCGCTGCCGCTACATGCTTGCACCAATCCCTACAAAGAGAAATTGATAGAAACATCTGCTTACAAGCATAAGCCAGTAACTCTTTGACTCTTTCTCCTTGAGACATGGCTAAAGGGTTGGAAAATCCAGATATTCATCCTGCCCCCCCCCCCCTGTGGGACATATATTATAGCCTCGCGGCCGCCTCAAGCTGCAAGAAATATTCTCCATCATCTACTAATTGCCGTTAACCTTAATACTTTCATTTAGCTCTAGAACCCCACAGCCGGCAGATCTAAATCCTGCTACATATATTACTACTTCCCGGCCCCCCTCGATATTTGCTATCTAAAATACAGTAAGTTTTACACAGTATAACTCGAATACTGCCGTAGGAGTTTTGTACGGATGGCTGACGTATATATCGGATTTCAGTATGAGCAACACAACATTATCCAACGGAGCACAACTCAAAGAGCACGTATGGGGCATTTGGGGTGTGCTCCAGGCACTCTTTTGGAGCCTTATTGCGTCTCCAAAACGCAATAAGCGCATCCTAAAAATTTCTGTATCTTTAACTATGGCCGTGGGCTTCACATTGCCTCCCATATTCTCAAGTTTCCATGGGGCAAATCCATTTTTGCTCGGGACAGTTGTGAGTACATGCTAGAATATGCCACCGTTGCCTTATATCTAGATGCGCTAACAAACCTTAACACGTACAGGCGATTTACATGTTTCCTATCAAAACAATCGGTGGTCAACTTGTGGCTACTGCAATAGGTCTAACCGGTGTTTTGTTTGCCCTGGGATATTCAAATCTAGTCCTTTTTATTGCACGATTAATCCAGGACGGAGATAGCGAGCACATAACCTTTGCCCGACGAGTGTTCTTATGGGGATCCTTTGTCTTCATATCTTTGCTCAGTGGCTACATCCGGTCCAAGTTCCCTCGTGCCTATCTTGCTACCGTTCTCGGCATGGTAGTCAATATGTTTGCTATCATTCGGGGTATCAATAATTTTGGGCCCTGCTTCCACGACTTTTTTTACGCCATGGTTTTCGGGGCCTGCGTTTCTATGTTTGTAGGCTTCATCTTTTGGCCTGAGGACCACTCTTCTATTCTCCGCGACGACATGCTCAAGGGTATAAAAGAGGCTCAAGCAATGATGGAGGCAGTCCGGTGGGCCTTGAAATCGGATTCTGGTCAAGAGATCGATATCGCACCGCTCAAGAACGCACACTCAAAGATCCATGCATCTTTGCATGAAGCAGGCTACGAGATTTCTATTTCAAGAGTTCCATCCTCTGATTTCATCCCGTTCGATGCGACTTTGGCTAAGTTGGTGTCTTTGGGAAGGATATTCAACTCTGCTATGCGGAGGAGAAATCGGATTTACCCACACCGCCGTCGTTTCGAGGATCTCTTTCCGCCTGCAATTAGAAATTCAATGAATGGCGCCTCTTCACTCACTGCGATTGCAGGAGAGGAGTTGTCTGATGCAAAAGAGGCGGTTGATGGGACTTTTGCCAGTACATTTGAAATCTTTGATGCCATGTCCCAGAGGGTCCAGGAGGTATATCGTGGGCATGAAGCCACCTCGGTGATTGATCACGAGAAGTACTGGGGGAAGGTTAATGAGATTCCTGAAAGATGGGATGTCGAATCGGGGGAACGTTCAGTATTGAATACAAAGCAGCTTGAGGAGGCAGCATATAGGGACCAGGTCAACACTGTTCTACTAGACATGTTTGATACTGTCACAGATATAGCTGTGATTGTTGAAGGCATTGAGAAACGAAGATTAACCCTTTGGCTTCCTCGTAAGATTTTTCGTGGTAAGTCTTAGCATTATATCATCCTTGTTATTGGCATAATTACTAACCTCAGATAGAAACCGAGGATTCCACTACTGGAGAAGGAGGTGAAGAAGAGGCAAGCCGCAACGTAGCTCTAGACCAAGACGAAGACCAGGACCTAATCCTCCGGGAGGCTACTACTAGGTTGGATCGTTTTGGAATCTATCTATCCGATCACTTACGCTCGTTCCGAAACTCTCGACACATCAAATATGGCATCAAGTTCGCTGTTGTTATGGGGCTACTTTCTCTGCCTGCATTCATTGAGAACTGGCACATTTGGTACGAAGAGTTGAGGGTTCAGTGGGCTCTCATTTCCGCTATGGTCGCTATGGAAACTACAAGGGGAATGACTTTTCGAACAGCTGGTATGAAGCTTGCCGGCGCTTTGATGGGGGGATTTTCAGCGTGGGTCGTCATGGAGGTTGGACGGGGCCATTTTTACGCCTCGATTAGTCTTACACCTATCATCGGGTTGATAATTGGGTGTCTAGTCACAAATCCTAAACTCATGAAAGCCGGAACTGTGTTCGGACTAGCATACAATATTATACTCGGCGTCGCGACCGTCTTCCCCGACCACGGGAATGTCTCTGCTGCATTTGCCAGGAGGATCTTAACACTTCCAGTGGGTGTTGTGGTTGCGATGGCGGTGCATCTTATGCTGTTTCCCTTCAAGTCTAGGGGTGCCCTTGTGAAGGCCCTTTCTCACTCTCTAGATTGGCTCCACCATCTCTTATTTGCCATCGAGGCCAGCTCGCAGTATCCAAGTTTACAAGAGAAATTCGACGACATGGCGAAGAAAGCTGCGCGAAGAGTCAACTTTGCTAAGTTACTCTTACCAGCTACTATCTATGAGGTCTCTCTTTCTGGGCATTGGCCTTACGAGAGATTCGAGAGAATACTCGAGAAAGTGGAAGACGTGATGATCTTGGTTGTAGGCGAGAACGAGGGTATTCCAGTAATGGCTAGGTCTGGTACTTGTGAAAAGTTGAGATTAAAGCTATTAGCGTCGCTTTGCAACGATCTGCTTGTAATCTCCCACACTCTCAGTGCCAGATTATTCATGCCTCGCAATGAGTCACTTTCAGTCTCTGTACTGAGCGAATATCAAACCTTTCTCTCGGCCAAGATTTTATCGGAGGAGGTTGTAGTAAAGAGGAACCTTTCCGACTTAGGAAGACTCTCTGATGTATGTCCCCCTCTAAATCTTTGTTTGTTTATAGATAAATTACTAATATGGTTTCTCTACACAGTTGGTAAATGAAATGAATATACTTCGTCAAGAGGTAGACGAACTCATTACTGAAACACAGTGCCCCAAGAGGGGGCTATTGCCACAACTATCGTTCATCATCAAGAAATCAAGACCTCCGACAGCAGTAACCAGTATGGTAGATGAAGAAGCAGCCGCTGAACACCCTGAGATGCCTGTAATGCTCTCTCGTGATGAAAGACCACCGAGCAGAGCCTATTCACTTCCACCCAACATGCCTTAATTGAGCGGTCACTGGTCTTTCTACTTTATTCTTACATGTCTAATTTTCTTTTCTCATTTTACTTTAGCATTTCACGTCAACTTCTCATTTTTACCTTCATTCTGCCTATTTATTTCTATATTTGCTTTACTCCCTCACCCCTTCTATGATTTTTATTTTTTAATTTTATTTTTGCATTAGCGATATCGGGCTATATTATCGGGGGGTTGGAAAGGTTCATACTTATGAGTATACGTATTGGGTCGGTTTAATTGATTTCTGGCAATATCTATAGGGTAGGGAACGGATTAGACAAAAGGGGGAAACTTGGGAGCGACTGTATATATCACGGCTGTATCATGTTCACTAGGAGTTTTTTGCTTTATTTTAATGTTTTAATTTCTATTTTATATTGTTTTACCACAAACCACCTTAAATTATAAGGGAAATGAATCGGTACACGCAAGAAGAAAAAAAACTCTAGCAGGCAATCTTTGTCGGAAACACTCTAGCCCTGGTTTTTTTTGCTAAGCTTTTCTAATAGTTTTAAATTGCCCTGCTTATGGTGGCGGGAAGCCCTTGTTTCTAGAAACATGAAAGACTAGGATTGATTGTTACACCACGTGTCAGAATTTTTCACTCTCAAATAGCCCCTGACCCATGGGTTCGTGTATCGACCTATATAGTGGTTACTTTACATAGTGGGCTTAAATCACTCATCCAGGCCGGCTCTTTTTGTGGCAAGGTGTGTTTCGGTTGGTAGCTGGTATGCTTTACCATACCAAAGGACGACCACGGTATAGATAACACAATTCAACTCATTATACAACTAGAAACTCCGGGGCGGATAGATATAAGAAGCGGGTTCTGAAAGATAGGGTACGAAATACTCTATATGTATTAGTAAACCCAGGTTCAATTACGACACCCATAGCCTGGTACGGAGTTTCATGCTAAGTCCAAGGCCTGTAAGTGGATCTAGTCTTTTCGGCGCGAGGTACTGTCGCAATATAATGCCACGATAGCCCCATAAAAAACGACTCCAGGGATCAGGGGGGGTGACCAGTGTTACGGATGGCAAAAAGAGCCGCAAAAGCTTCGCGTATCGTGGCTTTCACATGCATATCAGAGATACCCGCATCTGACCACCTGTGCTATATAGTAATCCTTGGCTGTTGTACGATATACCCGCTACCCCACTCTCACTCTCGATTGAGTGAACGATAGGTATAAATATGTTCGGAAACGACTCTCAGGCACTAAAGGATACTAGTACGGCCGTCCCGTATTGGAGTTATGGTTTATTGTTTGCAGGGTGTGTGTTCGGTTTGCTTTGGGGGACACTGCCAAAGAAGTCATCTAAGGAACAAGGACGAAAAGACAGTCCTCCGAAAACAGTCCTCGCAAAAAGCATGTTATGATTGACAAGTAATTCTATAATACTAGTAAAAATTAATAATTTATTTCCCAGGTACAGCGGAGCCAACAGATTGGGATTTCTCCGAGATAAAACCACTCGAGAACTTCAATTGGGAAGAAACGGAGGAGATTCCATATAGGCCATTTGAAGCCGGACCTTATTTCCTGAAGATGGGTATGGGGGTTATACCCAATGGCATGCTTTCTGCACATATGTATGCACTAACAAAGCCTAAAGGTCTCAAGACTATGCCTGCCGAGAACTGGATTGAGCTTGACAAAACTTACCTCTCCCGCCTTGACTACAAACGGCAGTTATTCTCCCAACACCGATCGGAGACTATACAATCTCTGCCAGGAGCCGAAGATGCATCATTCGAAGCCCTCGAAATGCTGGCTGATTTCCTGCCTAGGCGGTATCCAGCCATCTTTGAAAAGACACCACAGGGTATCATTAACCTGGTTACCGATGAAGACTGGGACCTTCGGAGGAGCTCTAAGGTCTGGTCAGAAAGAAAGATGCATCCATTGGAGGTGATGAGCTTGTTGAGCACAGAAGACTGGGTAATAATGCAGAAGAATCCGGAGGGAGGGGATGAGTATCATTTACGGGCAGGAGCAGTGTGTTTTCCATGTAAGCACTAGTTGATTACTTTGCTTGATGCAAGATAAAAACCCAACTAATTGGTACTCCGTTATAGCGGGCTGGCGGATCTCGGAGCGTATCGGCCATAGTTTATACCACATTCACGCTAAAAATGTTCCACAATACAAAGCCCGAATCGCCAAGCCTATGGATCGTTTCTTCACGAATCTGAAAGTCTCTTCACCAGTCCAGCGTTTCAACAATAGTCTTGAGATGTCTTTTGAGCTCTTTCACATCAACCCCAGTCAAAACCTTCGGGCTGAGCTTTCGGAAAAACTTAGTATTGGTGATATATTCCTTAGAGTTGAGAGGCAAACATTAAGGCGGTTACCGCAGTCTCGGGCCTTGCTTTTTGGGATTCGGACATATATTACGCCAGTGGAAACAGTTACTAAGGATAGAGAAGTTGCTAAGGCACTTAGAGGGCAGATCGACGCTTATCCTGAGGATTTTGCGGGGTATAAAAATAAGCATGTCTGGAAGGTTGCAGTCGTGGAGCATTTGGATGGAATTCTTCAGATGTGACGCAGGAACGAGCATTGTCATGCTCTATTACAATATTAGAATAAAATTGAGTGGTGGAATATCTAAGCCTTGAGCTTGTTTTCTAGTGCATATTAGTGAGACTGGATTCTACTGGTGGAAAAAGTAAACGGTCTTACTAGGCTTAGTGGAGATACAACTTTCCCACCTCCCAGAACCACGGAACCCACAGTTAGTCAATCCTAGAACTGAACCTATATATAGATGCAAATCTAGAATGACGATGTGCGATTAATCTAGAATTCGTCGGCATTTTAGGAGTTCCGGGGAAACTGTCAAAACATTGGCCAAGAAACATCTGAGACATATGTAGATAACTAATTGGATTATCCTTTGCTATATAGGAAATACAGAGAAATGTCATCAATATGCACCCAGCACAAAAATCGCTCAACGGTGCTCCAAAATAACAGTCATACTTCAAACCTGCACGGGAAACGTGCCTCCAATACCCCCCATCGTCTTCATTATAGCTGCATATTCTCGCTTGTTCTTGCACTGTGCCTTATGACCACCATCCTTCCAATCCTTCAACTGGCATTCCTTCCCGCAATAGAACGTCTCCTTACACCCGCTACAAACCTGAAACTCTTTTAACCTCTTTTCAACCTTTTCACACCCTGGCCCATCACATTTTTTCTTCGCGATCTCTTCGATGTTGGCCTTCAACCACTCTCGGGCCTCAGGAGATCTTTTCCACCCAGAACCGCAGTACACGATATAATCATTCGCCTGAGCCGGCGAACCCATCATTCTAATGCTCATATCAGGGGTTTTCGAGTATGTTGAAGGATCCTGTAAGAGGAGCGCAGGGATGTGCTTATTGGATAGATACCCAAGTTTGAGCCACGAGAATGAGAACGGAGAGGCTCCGTATACGAGGAAGCTTGCCAAAGCGCCGTTGTAGATCATCTCACTGTGGCCAAGCGTGTTGAGTTTGTAGGGTTGAGGAGACTCTGGACTAAAGTCCTCTTTTTTGTATAGGTCTAGGTCTAGCTTATGTCAGTAACATGGACACGTATTAATTGTAGGTTGTAACAAACTTCCAAAACCACCAATTGGGGCATTGCCGGGGTTTTCAGTATTTCGGTTAGTATCGCTCTATTCGATGTAGAAATTAAGAGCCTCCATCGGTCTCCCAAGATTGATAAGGTATATCGGGACACGGGAGCGGATATCTGGCACTGGTTAGTCCCCACCTATGATGCCAACTCCCCTAGGGGTATAAAACAATGGGAATAGTACTATTATTATCTCCCCAATTAAGCTCTAGAACCTTCTTTGAATAATCAAACGCTTGCTGCCATTCTTCGCAATCACTAGAGTAGGAAGCGATGTCTAGTAAACACTCGATAAACGGCCTGGTCCCATCAATAAACCAAAACCGGCCAGCAACTTTGCTAGAAGGTTGAGAATAGTCATCTCCTAGCCCTTCTCTCATCAGTCGCTCCCCATGGGGGACTATAGCAAGCATGAAGTCGAGCTTTTCAGCCGATGTAAGGTTGAGAACTGGTAAACGAGGTGCATCCCGGAGGTGTGTCAGGTTTTCGGGATGATTTCCGATTGCTGTTGGAATGAGGTCTTTGGCTGTGGTAAAGTCTCTACGACCGAGAGCCTTTGCTATAATCTCAAAGGCTTTCCTTTGTGCAGGCTTCATGATGAATGTGGGGCTTGATATCTATTGAGCCTGGCCTGCATGTATGACGTTACATACGAGAGCTGAGTGTTGGCCCGTGCACACGGCAGGTTTGTGGCTTGAGATTACATAAAGCAGGTGAATTGCTTAAGCTTAACTTCACTTCCAGGGGTCCTTACTGGGATGGGCGGGATATCTTGGTAGTGAGTGTAGACGCGTGCTAGGCCTAAAATCGACTGGAATATGCCGAGTGATGTATGGTGAATGCAATTAGGTACTCGCAGTACTTACAAAAATTACCCCAGGTCAGGTTTGAACTGACGGCTTTCGCATAGCATACAAGTTATAATACTTGGTATAAGAACGACACGCTAACCACTGCGTCACAAGGGTTCATTGATTGTAAAGAAACATATTTATTTATTCCTAGGTTAAATCCAACTACGTAACTTTCATTCCCTGCAAATATATCATGAAGGTGGCCTAAAATCTAAAGTATATCTCTTTAGACAATATTTTTACCCAAAAACTCCAATATAGCCGTGGAAATCTCCTTCAGATGTGTCTCTAGTGCAAAATGACCAGTGTCTTGGGGTTTGATTTCCAAATTCTTCACATCCTTCCTGAACGCCTCCGCGCCAGCCTCTACAAAAATAGAATCATTCTTCCCCCATACCGCCAAAACAGGGGGCTGCTTCTCTCGAAAATACGCTTGAAACTTCGGGTACAGGGTAACATTATTTTCGTAGTCTTTAAACAGCCCCAACTGAATATCTTTATTTCCTGGCCGCTCCAACAAGGCTTGATCAAGATAATATGCTTCTGGCTGGATAGAGCTCAGGCGGGCGGGGTCTGTGACGCCGAACTCGTATTGCCATTTAGTCGCCGTGAATGTGAGCAGCGCGTTGCTGAGCTCTTCCCTCTTCTCTGGGGTATCCTCGGCCCAGAACTCCTTAATCGAGCTCCAGAAGTCACCAAGCCCCACCGTGTATGCGTTTCCGTTCTGGGTAATGATCGCAGTGATGCTATCTGGGCGTTCAAGTGCAATGCGGAGACCAGTGGGAGCGCCGTAGTCGAAGATGTAGATTGCGAACTTTGTGAGTTTGAGAGCATCTATGAATACAAGAATTGAGGTTGCGATGTTTTCAAAGGTGTATTTGTAGTTCCGTTCAGCGGGGACCTCGGTGAAGCCAAAGCCGGGGAGATCTGGGGCTATGACACGGTATTTTTGAGAGAGGAGGGGAATAAGGTGACGGAATTGGTGAGAAGATGAGGGGAAGCCATGGAGGAGAAGAATCACGGGGGATGTGGGGGATCCTGCAGCGCGGTAGAAGATTGAGAGACCGTCTACAGCGATCCTGTTTACTGTAGGGCTTGACATGATGGCTAAGTAGTGAATATATTAAGCTGGGTATTGATATAAATTGGAAGTTATGATGACCGGTAGATTATATCTGTGGACAAGCAGCAAAGGTGGTTTATATAGGAATTTAAGTCGATCTTAGAAACGCTGAATAAATTACTACTCACAATATTTTAGGATTACCCACTTTACCTCAGCTTGCTTGCAAATCAAGTTACTGATGAGAAATGGCTTATGAGATATCTACGCATGAGGTTTTTTAATCACTTCCATAATGGAATATCTTTCTCCGCGGGACAACCCCTGTAGTAGTGGTCCCGCGGTACTACAGCTGGTGTTGCATTCCAAATATTGTACGATGCATTGTCAGCAAGATCCCTGTAAAAAGAGTACCCAATATAGGTGTAACCTCGAGAATCCAATATAATTGTTTTCACCGGCTATGAGCAAGTTTATTGCGTAATTTAGGGGGGGGGGGGACGATGTAAGATATAAATTTATTATGTTGATTTGCTATATTTTGTTCATGTAAAACACTCGCGGAATCCAATGTCTGGGTACAAATAATGAAAGCTTAATAAGAAATAACTACCTTAGTAAAAATATATAAGATATATTCTAATCTTTTATACAGTAGTAATAATAAAATAATTAACCCTACTCACCCTCTGCTCCAGGCCCAAAACTTCTAAGAAAGTACGGAAGTCATTAAAGTTACACGAATTTTCACTATGTATAAATAGGTGGATTTATTTGGGGGATCAGATCAGATCTATACTAATGAGAATCCCCCTCCTCTCGACTCCTTTTCTTGAAAAAGGGCTTGTTGTGGCGGTGTTATGGCTAGGCAAAGGGGAGAAGATGGCGACACTCAATGCTATATACCTCATAAATTTACTCATGGTCATACTTGTGGGTTTATGCGAAGAAAAGAAGATGCTGATTGAAACTAAAGAGCTGAACTACGATAGAGCAGAAACTAATTCTATCCTTATTCATACCACTTAAGTATTACACAGGCTAACCTCCTTTCCTATTTCGTTACATTAGAGACCTTATTAGGGTAATTGGGAGCTTTGGGGAGGGCCAGCCCGCCACCTAGTAGGCCGACAACCCCCCTCCCCACCCGGGCCACTAGTTGCCCTAAGATTTCTATTCATACGCACTATATTTCCATAATATCATAGTTATCTTGTTGCTTTCTATAACTTTTAGAAGTATTATTACGGAAATTTAGTGCGCAAGATTGGGTCTTTGACTAGCTTCGATAGCGTGTACGTAGTGTGAACGACTGGGTGCGACTCTATACTAGGCCAATAAAGGCTTTAGAATCTTGGCTGGGGATACGAAGGGCCAACCAAGGTCTCGATTCTAGGATTTCGTGTTTCCCGAGCGAATATCCGAGTAGTGTCATTGGCTACAAGCTCTTGCTTGATAACTTCTATATCTATAATAATTCTATTAGAGGTCTTACGTAATTTGTTCTAGAACTTACTGATATGACTAGCCCGGCTACAGAACACAAAACGAACAATCCTCCACCCGCTCGAGTTTTATTAGAATTTTTATAGCCTTACTATCAGCTAGATCTATGGCGCGCGCAGACTTAAATGTGCTAGCCGAGTTCGGGTGTGGAACAGCAACCCACACCAAATCTTAGCCAAACTTCGATAATCTGGGCATGCAAAAAATAAAAAAAAAACCTACAAGCTCAAGTGTAGGCTCAACAGAAAACAAACACTACCAATATATGACCCCAGTGGAGTTTTTCCTCTAGTATACCCCTTCTTACTTGTTAGGCTATATGTAGCATCCATCATGTCTAAGTATTTCTAGGAATGGTTCCATTTGGCACTTTCTACAGCCAAAAATGAAGTTTTATTCCACAACAACTACACATGCCAAAGCTTAACAAAAAGATATGGAGCTTTATTGATGCTATACAAGACCACATATCTTTTTGTTAGTCTTTTGGCTGGCTGTGAGAGCCGGAATATCGGCTGAAATTTTGCGTCACATTTAAGACTGCGCGCGCCATATCTAAGAATAAGTTATATAGTTAGAAAATGTGGGAGACAAGGGCAGACTATTACTAGGACTTTCAGTGCGAACGTGAAGGACCAATAAAAGCTTTGAATATGGGGCTCCACACCTCCCGATCTCCCCTACCAGAGGCTGTATCAAGTACTACTCGTGTTAATGAATAGGGGGGATTAAGGATCCTATACTATGGAGCACTCTAGTTGATATGTACTAGTAGATAGATAGATAGATAGATAGATAGATAGATAGAACGCTTATTCTTATCTAGAGAATATCATCATCATTCAATCACACATAGCTGTCTAGTTTAAACTGAAAGAGCCAAAGTAGGGAGAAACTAAACGAGTGGTGACGTACGAGTTTCTAGGGTCTCAATAAGGCCACCAAATTAATTACCACTACTTCGATACAGAAATTTCTATAGGAGCTAGTGACTCTCTATATATAAGAGCCTCCCTTGCTACTAAACCCCAAATCTACAACAGTTATCCGATACCTACACCCATTAACAAAATGTCTACTTTATCACAAAACATCCGCGGGAATAACACTCCCAATATCGATAGAATATCCTCTCTCCCCACCGAGGTCCTATACAACATCGTAAGCTTCCTCGGTCATTTGAAAGACCGTAGAGCACTCCGAAATTCCAACCTCTTCGAATTCGGTGCCCTCATCAACAAGTCGATTACCGATGACTTCAGCCGCGACAAGGAATATATCCTAGATACGATACTCAGGGCTGCAGCAAGGAGAGATGAGAGGATGATTAGGCGAATCTGCGAGGAGGGCACGGGATATGTGCTTAAATTGAACCGTTATGGGTGGCACGGTGACTGGTATATTCCTGAGGACGGGCTTAAACGACCCGATTATTTCGCTCTCGGCCAGAAACCTGATGATGAAACGGTCGATATCATCTTAAGCATGGGTCCAAACCTCGTGGTTGGTAAATCCCCATATGTCTGTGCTGATGTTGAGAACGGGACGATTAAAGCGTACTCCATGCTCAGTTGGGCGTTGGGTAGATATTCGTTGAAAGAGCTCCAGGAATTCATGAAGATGGGTGCCGATCCGGAAAGCTGGGTTAAATTACAACTTGGGGAAGTTAATCGTATTACGCAGACTCCATTTTGCGTTGTCAATGCCCTTGATTTTCTCGCCCCTGAAGAGCCAAGGAGAACGCTATACCAGGGACTAGCTAATAGGCATTTCCACTATAATCCGATCAAGGACCTGGATGCTACATATGTCTGGGAAGGGGGTTATACGCTTCTCCATCTGGCTGTTGTGTGTTCTAATTCCGTTAAGATGGTTAAAGCACTTCTAACCATGGATCTGGACATCAACGCTCAGAACGACAACGGAGAGTCAGTTCTCGCCCTAGCCTTCAACTACCAAGACACCCCCCCAAAAGTAATCAAATTATTGCTAGAGGGCGGGGCCGATACCTCGCTGACACCATACAATCTGATGGATGCCATGTTATTCGAAAAACACCACCATGAAAAGGTTGCCGTATTCCAAAAGTTCATGGGAAACGACTACCGTGGAGGTGATGGCAGAAATTATGATGGAGACACGCTGCTTCATAATGCCGTCAGATGTGAGATGCCGAACAAACACATCAAATACCTCTTGGAGAGAGGTCTGGATGTGAATATTCAGAATTCAGTAGGGGAGACAGCCCTGTCGTGTGCTATTCAATGCGCAGGAATGGCCCACTATAAGAAGTCTAGAATGTTTAAACTGCTGAGGAGTTACGGGGCTGAGATGATCAGGTTTAGGAGTGACATGGGGTGCAGAAAATCTTTTGTGAGCGAACCTATCAAACATAAAGAACATGTAAATATTGACCCTTCTATATCCGAGGGATGGTCTTGGAACGATGGGTGGTAGGTCAAATACTTTTTTGTTTAGTTGGTTGTATGGTCCAAGAGTGGGCCCTGCTTGCTTCATTTATGATTTTAGCACTGTAGTTAATAGTAAAAGTTATAGAGAGCCAAGTGGGATAATAAGTCATGTGGCATAGAGAATAAAGACTGGATACGATTTTAACCTTTGTAAAACACTGCAGGATCCAGATCCTGAACTAGTATTAGTTACAATAAGAACACACAATATTATTTCATACAATACATAAAAAATGATCTACGCCAACCCAGTCAAAAGAGACATAATGTACAATAATAAGGTGTAAGGTGCAGCTTCACCAATTAATTCTACCATTTATGCTCATTCTCCATTCTGTCGCCCTAGAACCACCCCCGGTTCTATCATTGCTAAAGTTCAGTTCTCCAATCCCTTCTCTCTTTCGCGGCCTTTCCCGAACCACCAATATCATCAACAATTTTCCCCACTGTATCTAGTGGTGCCTCGATGTAACCTTCAAGTTCTAGCCACCCGGCTGTGAACGCGGTTAAAAGATACGCCCAGTCTTTGACCGTTTGTAGATCTAGATGTTTATCATCATCATCCAGCGTGTGCCACACGCGTGGAAACGGAGTTGGAATAACATGTAACACCTCGACCCCACGTGCTAGAAATGGGATATGGTCATCCTGTACCATGAATGCGCCATACTGGTCAGAATTCGTAGATTGGTCATAAAACCATTTCCCTGGAGAACTGCTATGGGAGAGAAAAAGATTGGAGGCGCGCAAACGTGTTTCGAGGTCAGACATATAGTTGTACGCCCAGTGTGTGGTTTTGAAGTATGATGGGATTCGAGGGTTTTGAGCGCCGAGGAGGTCAAGGAGGAGGAAGAGGTCAATGTTGGCAAGGTGATTGTGGCGGTTGGAGAGTGCAGGGTGGTGCATTGTTTCCCAGCTTTCTGCTAAGCTCCTATACACCGGGTTAGTATAAGTACAATATCATGTAAGTATCCAAAGGACGAATCAATTAGAGCATACCTAGCCCCGTAAAGCGAATCATCATTAGTCCAACTATGAAATGCTTCCTCCCCATCCAAAAAAAGCACCATAATTCCCTTCCTAGCTATATCATCATCATCATCCCCGAGCCCATCCCCCGTCTCTCCCTTTGCCGAAAGATCTTCCCACTTCCGTGTCAGGGCCGCATCAATGCTCTTTGCAATATGCAAAATTATTGCGCATGGGGCTGCCGAGTCTGTCGCGCCAATAAAGCCCTGTGGTGTTAGCTTCGAGTCATAATGAGCGACAAGAACCAATCGGCCGACATCGCCGGGTTGCGCCCATGGTGGATCACGTGTTGCTATGAAGTTGACAAAAGGGATCTCTTTGCCGTTCGATGTGGGCGTTACGGAGGAGGATTTCTGTGTACTAATGTTCCATGATGGGAGCTCTGATGCGAAGAAGTTCTGAAAATGGTTGAGAACTTTGCGGGAGCCTTCGGTACCGGGGACTCGGGGGATTAAAATTGGGGCAAGAAGCGCGCCGGTGTCGGTATCAAAGTCTAGATTTGAGGGATTAGGGAGGAAGTTGAGGGTACTATCTGAGAGGTCCTTCCAGGCAGAGGTGAAGGGGGTCAGGATAAGTATGAGGAAGGGGAGGAAGGTAGAAAAGAAGGAGGGTGAGGGGGATAGGGTGACCATTGTGGGGCCCGGGCGATCGATAAGGGAGATTGAGGCCGTTGATGCCTTTAAAGGCTTATGTTGTGGGGACTGATGTTATGTGTCCTGAAGCACGGGCCATCCGCCGATCCACGGTACCTATCAGCACATGCAGATCCCCGTCCCCACATGGGTCTACCGTCCAGAGTACGTGAGAACTCATACCTCACCCAATTTATGTACATACATAAATATAAGTACCTCATCTCACTGGCAGTTTCAACTACATGTATGTCCATAGTACATTAAAACTTGACATAATAGGCTTTTTGATTTCCTACCCCTCTCCTACTTTGTAACAATAGTAATAACATCTTCATCGGCAACAACATGTCCCAGCCCTACTCTCTGAGGAACATGTCTCGCACTCGCTCCCCAGACAAGTGCATACTTGAAGCTTTCCTTTAGCGTCCTGTGCACCTGATCACAAACATCCTCAACAGTCGAGTCTTGTCTCACGATAAGAGCCTCGCTGAAATCGGGTTCTACACCCTTCCGCTTAGTGTATATCCTCATGAGGTTCAGCTCCTTCCATGCGCGATCAACAACATCACTGATGCCGAGGTCGAGCTCGCAGGACATCACGACTGTATGATCTTCGTGAGCGAGCTGGTCGAGAAACTCCATGCTAATGCAGTCGATCTTGTTGTAGACATAGAGGCTGGATTGAATTTAGCGTTTGTCTTTAAGAGTTTAAAGAAAGATCGACTACCACTTAATGTACTTTCGGTTGGCCTCCATGATCACGTCAATGAAATCGTCGACCGTGGCTTTTGTGCGTGTCAGTAGTTTAAATATCTCAATTAATGGAAGCCAGTAGTACCATTCTCGTCTCGGACCAAGACTTCGCAGTTGAGCATTTTATAATCCCTCAGGATATTATAGATCATCTACCACCATCCTATATCAGCAAGGCCTCTTCACTACACTTGCCCATATTACCCACTCACCTTCTCGTCCAAATTCTTCGGCGTGCTCATAAAATTAATCTTCATGCCCCCCGCCTTCTTCTGCTTCAAGTAAATATTTGGCCTCTGCCTATTCAATCTTATACCAACTGCCTCCAACTCGGTCTCCAACAAAGCCCTCTGCTCCGCCTTCTTCGTAGCATCCAATACCATCATGATGAGATCACTCGTCTTCGCAGCAGAAATAACCTGTCGCCCTCTTCCCTTCCCTTCAGAAGCACCTTCGATAATACCCGGTAGATCAAGAATCTGAATCTCAGCACCACCATACTCCAAAACACCTGGGATTGCAGTAAGAGTTGTAAAGGAGTAAGCGGCGACTTCGGATTTAGTTTTTGTAATTTTCGAGAGGAGGGTAGATTTTCCGACTGAGGGGAAGCCAACGAGGGCAATTCGCGCATCTGTGTAGTATGGGCATCAGTCACAAACCCCAAGAACCTTATAAGAGAATGTAGGCTTGTTATAGACAGACCTCCACTCTTAGAAACATCGAATCCCGTCCCTGCACCAGCGCCAGCTCCAGGAGCAGGCTCGAGAAGCTGTGCGCGTAGTCGGGCGAGCTTCCCTTTCAGTAGTCCGAGATGGTATTCTGTGGCTTTGTTCTTTCTAGACACGAAAAATGCGTGCCGTTAGCCTACCTGTTCGTATTCATCGAAATTCGAGGTATGTGTGTATATTTTACTGGGTCCGCCGCATCTCCTCCTCGATTTCTTTGATCTTCTCGCTGACACCCATTGTGAACTATTTATCCTCTTTTATTATATGGAAATGGTTTACTAGAGGAGAAATCCCTAGGGGACGTTCTTGGTTGATATATGGGGTATTGGGCGGACGTTGAGGCTCGGGGGTTGCAGAACAGACGTCCGAGTTTAACGGTGTAGCGCGGGGTTGGCTGTTGGAGGGGCTGATAGAGATGATTCGTACGTTTAGGTAAATCTTGGCAAAAGGCTTCAGGGGGTTCACAATAGGCAGGATTAAAGAGGTTTCTTTGCATACTCTCACAGCTCACGGCCCTACTTTCTCTAAAGAATATTAAGCACAAACAACCTTTTCTTCTGGTTTCTCTTGTCCAAAAGCGCTCAATGACCCAGTCAGTGCTTCCCCTTGCACACTGATCATATAAAAGTGTTTTCTTCACCCATTTACGGCTCAAAATTTCATCTTAGTGGGACAGGATATACCCATAGTCTATAAGGGCTCCCCAAAGAGTTGATCTCAATCGTTCATTCTACTCACCCGCCCTACCAACTAAGTAGCCTAAACCTCTAGATTGATAGCTTTTCCAAACTTTCCGTATAGCTTGACTTTCAACTCGCCCATAATCTCATCGTTCTTCTCAATCTTTTCTTCCAGCTCTTCTATTTCCTTCGTGACAGCCTGCGCCGACTTCTCTAGTAGTCCCTGGACGTCCTCGAGGGGTAGGTGTAGGAATGAATCACCAATTTTATAGCTATAACCCATCTTCCATTACTACCATAAAACTATCTCAAAGCCAAAATAAGAAATAGGATACATACGGTATCATATCATCTTCATCAGCGAGCTCGAGTTCTGTCGTTACATCATCAAGGTACTCCTTCTCTTGCTACACCGAACATTAGCCGAGAGAAACAGAATACCATGGGAGGACGGATTAGACATACACTCTTCTTATCCAGCTCCTCCTTTAGTAGCCCCTGCTTTTGGTGAAGTGTGGAGAACTTATTGATGTTGTCTTGGTCATCCCGTGTCACCTGCGTATCGGTCTGGGCTTCATCTTCGCGGGAGAGCTGGTCCGCAGAGGTTGGGGCCGTCAGTTTGGTTTTCGAAGACAGGGCGGGACGGGAATAAGTACCATGCGACGATCCATTGCTGCTTCTGTGAAAGGGATGGGGGGGTTGAGAAGTAGAGGGTGGGGGTGGATGGATGAGGCTCTTTGGTGGGGTTTTTGGTGTTGTGTGGTTAAGGTTAATGACGTGCATGGGCCACTTAGCGCGGGTGCTCTCAAACGAGTTAGAGGATTGTCATGCTCTCTGTCACTCTGTCACTCTCTGTCACCCTGTCACCCTCTGTCGCTCTCAGTCGCCCATTATACTAACTCTAGGGAACACTAATCCGGAAATCTCACGGCCTTAGATATTACATAACACTATCGGAATTGCTGAACCCATCATTGCTAATCAAAACTACTAGCCAAGGCAACCTAGGGACAGCACCGGTAGTATACTCAGACAGCCCTTTCGTCCTATAGCCCCCACTTCAGCTACACCACGAAGGCTACAACCTTGATTTAAAGCTGTGGTGAGTAGAGCGTATATAATTCAAATTTTTTGGAGCTTTTAGGTATAATGAGAGCATATGCATCGCACCAAACCTCGAGTCCAGACAGTTCACTACAAACAAAACACGCACCTCTAAGCAGTGACCATCCTATCCGGCTCCTAGCTTTTATTTCGTAGTCCTGGATCTTACCCTGTGGTTAATCTTAAATCTTATAAGCACCCACTTATGAAATCTTCATCTAGCATAAATACAGCTACAGCTATCTATGGCTCACTTTAGACTAGAAGAGATCTTCATTAGGTTCCCTTCATTCACCCAGAATATCATGCTACGCCTCTCCCACACCTAAAACAACGACTCTAACGCATATGTACCCCAAAATACCAAAAGCATCCCAACAAATTAATTGTTGACCTAAAAACTCGTAAAACAACCTAATCATAGGATATGACAATACCTAAGATTAGATAAATACGATATACCAACACCCCATACTGTATAGCCACAAAACAAAAACAAAAAACACCTCAATAATCGGCAGCCTTACAGCCAGATCCAACCAGTCAGACCCCCACAGCAAAGTAATTGGTGCGGAACTTGGAATCCCATGACTGCTGCAAGAAAGCCTTCGTGTAACAAAACCTACATATCAAGGGCTGAGTGATACCCAGTGACGCATCTAGATACGAAGTGCCAAGGCTTCTGTAAACCTTCCAGGGAAAAACTTTACCACCGGCAACGCTTAGGAATCCCCGATTCTCGATCTCAGTCACATGTCATCCACTCGTTTTTCGGCTTCACTTATGCCCGGCAGCTCACACGCCCCACTTCTCGGAATGTCGTGTTTCCGTCTCTTCCGACCGAGCCAGTAATGACGCAGAGTGGTGTTGACAACTCAACTCCACTCCACGGAGAAGGACAAGTATCACCTTGTATTAATAATGCCCTCCAAAGCTCTGCAGCAAGAGATACCCTAGAGAAGAATTAAATTGATTCGATAAGCAGAGCTTTCTATATTCCATCCGTTTCTAGATACAAAGCATATACATAATTATGTATTCTATCACTCAGATTAACCAACAGGACCTCGACCCTCAAAATTAAAGTTCAATAGCTGTCTCAACCCCTCCACAGTATATGGGATTCGTGCAACTTCTAAAGTTATAGGCATCACTGGAAAATCATATTGACAAAGAAAAGACAAGCACGAAAAAATTACAAACACCGTATTCATCATTAAGACAAAAAACAAAAAACGCCGCTGTTGCGTTATGCCCATCTCACTCACATACCCCCCTCTCTACACCCCACACACCATGCCCGCCGGGTGCAGGTATACCCGAATTCCATTATACCTCCGTTTTTTTTTAAAAAAAAATATCATACCATTGGTACAAAAATGTACCTTGCCTAGAAATGAACTGTTTACTCATTCTTCAAGGGAGCAGGGCCACCATAAATCAATTCAGTCCCAAAGACCTTATCCCAGATCTTGGAAGTGACACCAAAGCCCTTCTGGTAATCAGCAAAGTGGTGCTGGAGATGATATTTCTTCAATTCCTTGTAATATGCAGGGAGCCTAACAGGAAGTTAGCTAATATTCCCTACTACGTATTAAAGCTCGGACATGGGAATAACATACGACTTATGGTGCAAGAAGTAATGCGTCAAATCGTAGCAAACGTATCCGAAAATACCACCACAGAAGACACTAGTAGCCGCACACCAATCCCAGAAGAACACAAAGTGCGCGAGGTGCCAAAATGGTGTCGCAAGAGCGATGAATAGTGTTGGTGGCATAACAAGACGGAGCTTATCCATGGGGAGGTAATGGTGAACACCGTGAAGTAAGAAGTGTAGCGTTATGCACACACGGTTATCTGGCATTTTTCTAGAGAGGGATTTTGTTTAGTAAAGATCCCTACTAGCAGATATTTGAGGGGGAAATATACTCATCAAGATGAAACAGGCATCGGTGTAGTACGTATTCAATCAGTGTCCACAGCGATAACCCAATACTAAAAAACCCGGCCTGTGCCGCATAGTTCGGCAATCCCTTATGCGCCTCCCAAAGCCCGTACGAGATACAAGGTAACCAAATCATCGGTATAATCCACCACGGAGTTTTACTCAGTGGTTCTAAAAAGTTCCCAAATAGTGGCGCTGACTCTCCGCCTTTGTAGTGTCGCGGTCTGTGAACCTGCTGAAGGTAGAATTCTTTTGAGAACCCACCACCCCATACCTGCATCAACAGTGGTCGGTTTAGGTCGAGGAATTTGTGCACCTTATAGTCGGTAGTGATATCGGTAGGTACTGAGAGTTCTTCGGCGCTAGACATGCCTGTCAAGGGACTTGGTGACCCAGCTCTTGGTGTTGCGCTTCTAAGAGGGGTACCAGGTGGAGACGGAGGCATGCGATTTGTCTCAGTAGGAAGGAGGCCAATCAAATAATCACTCATAATCTCATAGGCGGCTTCTGAGTGAGTGTGGGAAACCTCGTCTGCAAGAATCGCGGCGATATCTTTTCCCGCATATCTATAATTGTAATTATTTGTTAGGATGGCGTATTCGAGGAAAGGTTTGATTTTTGTGAAGATTTTATAAGGGAAAACTTACTCAAGAATCAAGTCCTCACCACCTGGATGATCGCCTAGGAATGGTGTAATATCGTAGACACGATTCCCAATTGTAACATAGCAGGACTTTGAAGACTTGTGTTTCTCCAACTCAGCAACCGAGATGATGGGGAGACTTGAATAGGACATGATTGGATGGAAGGTGCGAGGGTGACGGATAGAGAGGGAGGAACGTTGAGGGAAAGCTTAGAAGACTATGGGCAGAGATAAAGTATTTATCGCAGCGTAAACACGGGAAAGGGGTGGGTTAGGTGGAGGATCATGAAATTTGGTGTGGCGTGACCGTGCACCACAAACCGGCTGATTCAGCCACACCACCCTCAGAGAGGTGATGAGAACTTGCTGGCCGGTGGGAGAGGGAGGACGCTCGGCTGAAAATCTCTCGCGTGGAATTCCCCCTCATCGTGTGAATCAAATGGGTGCACATGCATACATGTATATTAGGAATCGTTTGACGTCGAGTGTCAGACCGTAGAGTGTATTCTCTGCACATTGCTGACTCCCTGGAGAGGTAGAGCAGGTGCAATACCAGTCAGTTATACCAGTCAGCCTCAACGGTTAGAATCCCGGCATATACCGGTACCAGACTCGTCACCGTTTCAAAGTAGAGGGATACACCACGGGGGAGACACTGCTCCTTCTTGCGCGTTCTGTGTTCCGTGCTCTGTTCCGTGTTCACTAAGCTCTCATCTCCGGTCGCAGAACAAAAGCTTGCTGAAATCTCCGCAGTGTTCACAACCATCCTGAGCCTTCCATTGGACTGGACGTACAGTCCAGGTAGGGAGCTGCTGCCCTGGCGTAACTAGAGGCTTGATTGGATAGATCAGTCTAGGCTGCAACCCCGTGGCCAAAACTCGACTACTTCTGGTAGAGTAGAAGGCCCAAGATTCATGTACTCAGGAAACAGGAATCCGCAGAAACCTATCATAGCTGATAAACCTCTAATTTTATTAAATACTTGCCGGAAAGAAGCGTTGGTTAGAGGTGTAATCCTGCTCATGTTTAATCAACCTCACGGGTCCCAATCGCTTTAATGACCACTAAGACTGCAATCTGACGGTCCAAGGAGGCCACGAATGGATTCGACTGAACTACAGGACTGCTCCCCAGACTAAGCGATTGCGAGAGCCCTTCGCCTGGTACATGCATACTCGTGTAGGGTATGTGCTCTACATTCCGAGTTATCCTCGTCTCTATAGGATACGTAAGTAATGCCAGAGTTAGTCCCTAGTCTAGCCTTGCTATATAGCGAGAATACCAGGCACTAGGGGTCCTTTCTTTTCTAGTAGCCTACATCGAGCTGTACCAAAAAAATACACAAAAATTCTCTGATTCTTCAGAAACGATTTCACAAGGTATGTTCCTCACGAGTGCTGGCTTATGATCTCTATTAATATTGATCAAATCAGATAAGATAGTGGTTGCCGCCTAGCGTTCCTACGCGTTGCCATAGCAAACAAAGCGTCTCTCGTATGGACAAAGGAGAACAACATCCTCAAGTATTCACACTATTCAGACAAGAGTAAATTTAATCCTAATTCTTAGGACCAGATAAATATGGGTATTACCGGGTACGTTATGATAATTCACATGCATTTCCTAGAAAAATTAGCATACTAACTCCTCGGAACAACAGACTTTATAGCGAGCTCGGCCCTGGGGAACGCATATCGTTGGCAAAGTTTGCTTCAGACCACTTCGAGACCACAGGTAGGCGTCTACGACTCGCGGTAGATGCTTCGATCTGGTCTTTCCAAGTCCAGGCTGGAAAAGGTACGTTTGTCCCATGCATAAAATGCATCTCTCAAAAAAGCACAAAAACTAACATGCGGGACCAACCAATAAGGTGGGATGAACCCAGCCCTTAGAACACTCTACTACCGGCTCCTCCGTCTCTACCAACTCAACATAACTCCACTTTTTGTGTTCGACGGTCGTAAACGCCCCGTTTTCAAACGAAACCATAAAACAAACACAAACATAACACCTTCGTTACAAAAGAATACCAAGTCCTTTTTAAAGTTATTTGGGTTTCCATACCATGATGCTCCAGGGGAGGCAGAAGCAGAGTGTGCACTACTCCAGAAGCAAGGCGTCGTTGATGCTGTGTTGAGTGAGGATGTTGATACCTTGATGTTTGGTTGCGGGACCACTTTTCGAAACTGGTCTGGTGAGGGGAAGGCGGGTAAGACAACACCGACACATGTTACAGTGTATGATAGTGAGTCTGTCCAGCTCGAGAGTGGGCTCACACCGAATGGAATGATACTAGTCGCGTTGATGAGTGGTGGAGATTATCTACCCGAGGGTGTACCGAAATGTGGAATCAGGACCGCAGTGGAGGCTGCAAAGGCGGGATTTGGAGAAGATCTCTGTATGCTTGGAGAAGATGATGAAGAAGGTTTTAGGGAGTGGAGAGAACGATTATCATACGAACTTGAGACCAATGAGAGTGGGTGGTTTCGGCGAAAGAATAAAGCAATAAAAATACCAGAAGATTTTCCGGATAGGATGGTGTTAGGGTATTACACAAATCCAGCTGTTTCCAACGAAGAGGCAGTAGAGAAGCTACGAAGAAAAATTGTGTGGAATGGGAAAGTTGATGTGTTTCGGCTACGAGAGTCAGTCAGATATGCGTTTGAGTGGAAGGGTAAAGGTGGTGCTGCTAAATTTGTCAGGACTCTTGCTCCGGCAATCTTGGCGCGGAGGCTTGCTGACGGGAGAGAGAAAGGCGAACTTGAGAGCATTGTCAAGGGATTCCATGGGAAGAGGGAGCATTTTTCAACGGATGGACTAAAAGAGATACGGATCTCTTTTGTGCCCGGAGAAATTATCAAGATCGACATGGATGCCGAAGAAGAAGACGAAGTATCAGAGGAGGAAATCGACGAAGAGGATGAAGGTGTGAGGAAGCCAAAAGATTACGATATATTTGCCGTCGAAAGAGTATGGGTTCAGGATATGTTCGCCCGACAAAGTCTCCGTGAAATGATTGAAGAATGGGAGTCGCCCAAAGTCCCCAACTCCAAGCCTACAAAGAAGGCCCCAGCAAAATCAAAAGCTAAGTCGAAGGAAGGAGCTACATCAGGGTCAATCATGAGGTACCTAGATGTTTCAAAGTCCAGAAGCCAAAACATCATGGAAAAATCTCGAGAGAAATCCCGGCAAAAAAGTCCAGAGATAAAAATCTGGGAAGACATGGAAGCGCTTACCTTAGCCACGTCTAAAGAGTCATGCGCAAGCTCAGAGTCCGAAGAAATTACTGCTGCGCACAGCCGTAATCGTCCATCTACAATACAAAAATCCTCACAATCCGGAAGTGTCACCGAAGCTCCAAAGCCTAAAATAACGGCAGCAGCATCGAAAACAAAAGCTTCGAAACCTCCTAAGAAGCTCGCACGATGTCGGCGAGAAGAAACTTTAGAAGATTCTGATGAAGAATACTTGAATTTTCGGAAGACTGCTAGACAACCCTCTACTACTTGTGATGTATCTCAACCTCGTGGTTACTGTTCTCCTGTATTGGACATACAGGGTGAATCATTACCAGAACATCTCTATGATTCCTCTTGTTCTTCCAGAGACAAGTATTCGCTACCCGATCTAGATCCTTCTTTATCGCTGTCATCACCATCATCATCACCTCCAGCTCCCTCAACATATGAAACAATATTGATCGAGTCGTCGCCTGTGCCTGCCCCTGGTATTAATGAACCCTATATCCCACCACCAATTAAGTCCTCCCAGAGGCGCAGGTCTTCTTCTGTTCCAGAGACACTATGGCGCAGTATACCAACTCATGAGCACGACCCACGTATACTAAGAACACCTTCACCAACCAACTCCCCTAATGTAGAATTGCCACCGCCACATACACCGACGGCTGCGTTCAGTCGTCTCCAGGTAGTAGATCTACTTGACGATAATGAGCACGATGACGGTGAAAACAACGTGAATCGAGTTCTCGATTTCTCACCATCGGCTCATTTGAGTCCCAACATCACTACGAAGCGGAAAGGAAGAAAAATAAAGACGAGAGAATCACAACTAGAACCGGAGAGGGTGAAGGGAAAGAAAAAATATATTCTCACTTCTCCCATTCCTTTTCCAATTCCTGCCGCTCGTCGCCCTCATCCTACCTCACCTTTGCGAAGAATGTTCTCTGCTTCAGACACAGCTGCTATTACCAGTTCCCCTATTGAAATGATAGAGGATTTCCAAGTGGAGCTAGTAGGTGAGGAAGGGAAGGCCGCAAACAAATCCACTGTCTTTACGGAAATGAGAGAAGAAGTTAGAGTGGAGGTAACTGGCAGGAAAGTGGACAGTGCCACGAGTATTTTTGATTCAGCAGCAGCAACACAAGAAACTCAATTAGAGGTAGTGGGCGATAGAGTAGATGCTACTGGTACTATTATATCTAGAAGGAAGATAGCACAAGAAATTCGGGTAGACGCAGTAATCTCGGAGATAGGTATCACTAGTACCATTACCACTAAAGAAACAGCTAAAGAGGGACCCGGAATGGTAGTGAATGGAAAGACAACAAAGAGGGTCGCTCTGAGGGAGAGCTTGGAGGGTCGGTGGGAATTCATTGAGGACGATTGGGGTATCCGTGAGGGAAAGCAGGTGTGGAAGGATGTAGAGGTTTTAGACTTGACGGGCGATGATTAGACTCAGTTGGGGGCTGTTTGTTCTCTAGAAAGCACCTTGGAGTTTTGGTTTTTGTTTAATTTTCTTGGTTATCTGTGGGGCGTTATTGGGTTTAGCTCTTGCTGTTTGAATTCCGCCTGCGTTGGCTAGGGCTACCTACGTGGAACCCGTATAATAGTTATAGTTTAATAGTTAACCATTCTTTCTTTTTCTTTGCTTCCTGTAAGATGGTCGACTTGTGGTCCAACCTTCTTACCGATCAAAAAATACAATGGAATATTGCCAACAATCCGAGGTGGTACGTTTTGTTCCGCAGCGACGCTTGTCTATACTGATCTATCGTTGAATTCCGGGGTCTTTGAGCCATTTCTACTAAAATCATTGATAGTATTCACATTCTACTCACCGATTCCACAGGCCACAATCCAATGAACAATAGCATTAGTACTAGAACTCACTTAATCAAATGCAGCGTAGCCTAACATATAGTGAAGAAACTATGCTCCACAGG
This sequence comes from Verpa conica, assembly GCA_033030425.1. NCBI lineage: Eukaryota > Fungi > Ascomycota > Pezizomycetes > Pezizales > Morchellaceae > Verpa > Verpa conica. The sequence continues at coordinate 2,643,653 of JAUFSD010000003.1, forward strand.
ATTACATTAGAAATTACAATAGCCTCCACACCGCCTAGCCAAGCTCTATTTATCCTTCTTTACTTCAACTTCATCTTTCACCTCCCCTCCTTTCTCCTTCTCCAACGCCTCCGCTTTTTTTATCGCCTCAACTTCTCCAATAAACCACGTAATCGCAATCCACAACCCTGCGCAGATGAGACCCAAAACTACAAAGTGACCGCTTTTCGTGGCGATGAGAAGAAGTAGCAGTACAATTTGAAGTAGTGCAAAGGAGATATGGGTGGCGATGACTAGGGATTTGTTTGTGCCGGGCTCGAAGACGGAGAGCCAAATGTCCGAGAAGAAGCTGGCCATTGTAGTATAGTACGTACCGAAAGTTGTGCCTAGGGTCTTTGGAGATATTGGGTGTTTTTTTCTTTCCCCTTTTCTCTTTTTCTCTTTCGAAGTAGACTTTTGCTGTAGAAGTCTAATTAGTCGAGCGTTTGGGAACTTCGATATTTAGGGGGTTAGAATTGTGACGTTGGAGCATATCTGTCAAAGCCGGGTAATCTAGTAAGAGATATTGACTCGTGGCATCCAGGATGATTTATAGAGTGTGGCGTTGATCAAGGTTCTCAGATTTTTTTTGTCTTACATAAGCTGATAGCTAAGGAGACTTCTGCTATTGATGTAAGGATATTTACATAACCTATTCTTAGTCAATGGTGGAACCCTCAGTACTTTTCTCTGTAGCTCTCCCTTGCCAGAACCCTTTCCCGTAGCTTACACACAACTCAGTCCCCTTCTTAATATCCTTGCTACCGACCCATAATGCCATTCTCAGCTCTCCACACTCACAACCAATTTGTCTAGTCTCAAAGACAACATTTGGCCTTTCAAAGCCCGGAACCCCGCGGTAATCATTGACCATCCTTGCCTCATTGCCCGCTCTTCGTGCATCAACACCAACGCCTAGCTCCCGATCAAGACATAGATCATAGTCAGATGCCTCGTCTATGTCAGCCGAGTCGTGAACGTAGCCTAGATAATCCAGTATGAATGATTTTGCAGGAAGGTTCGAAGCTGCAAAGAGGCCGAACTGGCCGTTTGCTGGATGTGAGGGTGTGTTGATTTTGCGGATCTTGACAAGTGGACTAGGGGGTGAGGCTGGCGAAACTGGGGTTGGGGAAAGATTAAGTTGTGAGATTTTTGAGGTAGGAAGAGATTTTGATAATTGTGGGCGGGTGAGGTATACTATCTCAGAAGGCCAGTTTGATGGCGTTTTTGAGGCAGAAGAGGATGGGCGCTGGGAGGGTTTTTGTTGTTTTGGGGGGTTTGTCCTTTTGTTGGAGCCTCTGGGTGACATTCTTGGCGTATACTTAACCCTATTGTTGGAACAGTCGCAGGGGGATCTCTTGTTTGGATTAACCATGAGAACTTGAGCGAGACATAGCGGACCGACTGAGAGGCAAAACGATTCTTGGCAAGACAGAGGTGGCTAGAAATCTAGTTGCTTGCCTATATGTAGTGCTAGTCACTGTACCAAGGACCAATGAAATTTGAGATAAGGGATGTGGAGATAGAAGTGAGCATAGAGTAAATATTTTATAGATGATAAGAATTTGGCAATGCTAATGTGTTCATGACCGAGATCCATATCCTTCTATAGGGATTATTCTTATAAGCAGAGTTGACTGTATCGGGTTGTTTGAAGCGGTTTACATTAAATTAACTTAGTTTGGTCTTGCAGCCAGAAGCAGTAATTGACAATAGAATATTTAAACTAGTAATAAAGTGACTCACTCTTATTACGAGGATAGGTCCGTAAAAGCACAATGGCCGCGCACTTCCGGGATACAAGCATTCTAACTTAGTAACACTAAGAAGGGATATCTGAGCTGGGGTCTCTAAACATAAGGATAACGGGAATAAGTAATTATACTTGGGAGACACACTACTTTACGTGGTTTTCTGCTTGGGATTGTTTCGTCTATATAAAACTAGCGATTGGTTCGATTCTAGGAACTAAAAAGCTGGGCAAGTTCACAGAGTTCTCGTACTCCTGCTGGAAGAGTGGATTAGGGAAGTGATTTTCAATTCTAAATGGTAAGAAACTGGTAATATCCGACTAGCGCTATAGAGAGGCTCTAAAGAGAATACTCTTCTCTGTGATGTGTACACATCTCCTCCACTATCCCTCATATAAAAAAATGTCTGCATAGGATAACCCATACTTGGGATATCACTCGTACAGTTAGATATATTACAATTTTCATATCGGGGCCGGTGCCTTTCTTATAAATGCCTGTGTTTTTAACTATAGGTCTTCAACTCTTAAGCCGCTGTTAGAGCAAACCCATCACTATTTCTAAGACACCCCGCCAGCAGCTGGCTCTAGAAATATCTGTTATTGCCTCAGTTATACAATGAAGCAGATTCATTGCTCATGTATCATAGTAATGCACTTGATCTTGAATTCACTGTGGCTAGGTGCCCTTACTTGAGCGTACTTACGTAGAGACCCGAGATCCACCACGTTGTTTATGGATGGGAGGTTCTAGGTAGGATTAGGAAGTAATTTAATAGCACTCTAAAATTTGAGAAAAGCCATTACGATCAAGATCTCAAATATGTAGTACGTGTTTACGTAGTACCAGGATGGAGTATCATCGCCGAACTCACGCGCCACAGGTGTGTAGAAAGACACAGAGGCACAAATGTGCCGCCGGAGACGTAATCTGATAGGAGGGCTTCGACGCCACATTTTGTAGAGCGGGAGATTCACAGGCCCTAAAAAGTGCCCGGTTCGCGCTTTACTCTTGTATCTGGCGGCTGCCCGTCTAGACGTGGCGATCTACTAGAGTAAGGACTCTCCACCCCTCTCCTCTCCCAGTCCCCCTCTGTCCAGTCCAGTCCAGTTGCTGCCATCAACATCGCACACACCTTTAACCTTGCCCACACCCCTTGCAGCCCAGTTCGCTAGTCAAAGCAAAGCCACACTCTACTAGGAACAGATACACCACCCACCGCAACCGATGCCACCAACCCCGCCGCCGACAGTGACAAGCAGCACTGAGCAACATCAGCAGCAGCAGCGGTTGCCCGACGTTAACTACCCCGACGCCCGCAGCTACCAACCACTGCCCGACTCACCCACATATCCGGCGACGCCTCCGCCACAGCAGCAGGACGACGAAAATCGGCGCTTCGACTTCCCTTTGCCGCCACGCGCCCGGGCAGACACGCAGCAGACGCACGACACCCGCCGCCAGACCGCGCTCGACAACGACGAACGCAACGAAAGCTCTTCCAAGCACCCTATCTCCTCCCCACCACCACACTCACCTCCACAACCGCTAGCAGCCATTACTAGTGCTGCTACTGCTGCCGCTGCCCTAGCTGCTGCTGAACCCCCCGCAAAGATAGCATCACCATCTGACACACTTACCGTAGCAGAGCCGCTAGAAGCCAGTACTAAGGAGGACCAAGACTACGACCTCGATATCTTAAAGAACGCTTCCTACAGACGCAGCGGAGCCACTGGTCTCCGCGGACCCATTCCTGGCCTCGTGCACCGAGGAATTGGGATTGTCAGGCGAAACGCGGCGGGAGGACACGAAGATAGTAGTCGGGCCGGCGAGATTGCTGTTACTTCTGCTACCCCCGGTAGTGGAAGACTGAAGGAGGACGAATTGGCGGGAAGATACGGTGCGTTACCCCGGTTGCTACCCTGCTGCCCTGCTGCCTAGCTGCCCACATATCCACCCCCCCCCCTCCCACCTTCCAAGCCCCCCACCCCCCACCATCCCCCTCCGCGCGCGGCTTGTAGATCTTTCCGCTAGGCTCCCATCACACAAAGGCTGACATGTATCGCGCACGTGTGCTTATCATAATCTGGCTGTAGCCCAACCCCGTTCCCCTCCTCCCTCCTCTCAGAACCCCCCTTCCTCCTCCAACGCACAACCGCCGGCCTCTCCCATCCATTCCCATTCGCAACACTCGTCGGATCAGTCGGCCTCCGAAGAGGAGGAAGATCATTCCGAAGAGGAAGAAGAGGAGGAAGAAGAAGAAGAAGACATGGAGGATGAAGAGTCTTGGATTAGTAGCTATTGCAACATGGTGGGGCACGAATATTTTGCTGAGGTCAGCGAGGAGTTTATCGAAGATGATTTTAACCTGACAGGACTTGGTGCTATGGTTCCTATGTGAGTTCTTTCCTATATACGTGTATCTCTATATGTTTCCTCTTGTTGAGGATTCATTCAAGCAGCCCCCCCCCCTCTCTCACTACATCTATCTTCTCCCGCTATCTTCATCGGTTAGGTACATTAGTCATCACTATCGTGAATCAAGCTAAATCTCTTGCTGTTATAGGTACAAGGAAGCTCTTGAAATGATTCTGGACGTGGAGCCTGAGGATGATTCCGACTCGGCTGCTTCGGCATCAGAGTCACTATCTGAACAACCTGGCGTCCAGCCCACCTACCGTCGTCGTGCCGGTCATATGCGAGTCGCCTCAGATGTCTCTATGATCGAGAACTCTGCTGAGCTCCTTTACGGCCTCATCCATCAAAGGTTCATCACCTCACGACAAGGTATCCAAGTTATGTACGAAAAATACCTTTCGAACCACTTTGGGTTCTGCCAACGAGTATTCTGCAACAATGCTCGTGTTCTCCCCTGCGGATATTCAGACACCCCCGGCGTAGAAACTGTCAAGCTATTTTGTCCATCCTGCTGTGACATCTATGTACCCCCTAACTCCCGCTTCCAAACTGTCGATGGAGCATACTTCGGAACAACCTTTGCCTCACTCTTTCTTATGACTTTTCCGGAACTCGACGTATCCGGTAACGGCCGCAAAGAAATATTATCAGGCACAGCACTTAACTCTGCGGGTGGTAGAAAAGGCACAAATAATGCCAACGCTCCACTAATTAACGGCGTACTTACATCAAATCTTGCACCTGGACTTGGGAAAGGTAAACAGTATGAGATGCGAATATACGGGTTCAGGGTTTCCGAACGCGCGAGAAGTGGCCCGAGAATGGGATGGTTACGATCCAAACCCGAGAACGTTGCCATCCTCGATGAGACAACCCGGCACAGCGAGATCCCTGGGGTAGATGCAGGATACAGTAGTGATGAAGGAGAAGGACTAGAAGAGAGCGAGGGTGAAGATAGCGAAGGGGAAGACGATATGAACGCTATTGGTGGAGGACCGGCCCCAGGCAGGAGAGAAAGAAAAAGAGGGGCGAGCCCGATGGATACGAACGGTGCAAGGTGAATGAGAAAAAGGCTAAAATATAAAGGGCTATTACAATAGTTTGCGTGGTATTTGGATCAAGCCCAAAAGAAAGAGCGTCAGATGTAGCGCAACGTTATTTATTCTTTTTCCTTACATCTTCCTCTTTACCCCCTCTTTTTCCTAGTACCTTGTTTTCTTTTGTGGGTTGGTTGTGATGGTTGTAGCGTATGATAGTCAATTAGAGACGTGCGCACAAGCGTGTTCATCATGGAGGTTGCTAAAGAGGAGGGCGGGGGATAAAATGCAAAACTTCAGCAAAAAATCAATGATACTGATACAATAAGGTGCTTAGTTAGTGTTAGAGATATGATCTTTCCTTAATTCCATTTTCTTGCTTCTAATATGGTGTGGATGTATATACACTACTATATCTGATACTGTGGCTAAGTATTATTCAACTTATAGTCCACGGGCAGTTCTGCGTGATCAAAAAATTCTAGACTTGGTACTCATGGGAACCATCGATCGTAGCCACTGCATGCAATGTTGGAAGACTGGATGGGCATTCATCCTGTTCTTGGCGCGACCACCGGTGACCCTTGCGCATATGAACACGTACATACCAGCAGAGCCGAGGTGAGTGGTAAATCCGGGTCTAGGAGGTGCCGCACTTAAGTCCAACGTGGCATTCTTGAACCTACACATGAATCCATCCCGCTGGAATTTGGCTACATGGACATGATACGTATCTAGGAATTTGTAAATAAACGAGTGATATATGGTGATTGACTCAACAAGCTAGGGAGGGGTTCAAGTACCGTTTTATCCATATCTCTGACTGAAGTATTATCTAGGGATAACTTTGATTTGTGGTAGTGGAGAGAGGGAGAGGGGGTATTGTCTTTTCTTCCTCATTCCTTAGATATTATCCTAAAAGAGGGCGAGAGGGTGAGGTGGACTCTCCAGCCTTCTTCCGATCTAGGGTAGTACCAATGTTGCAATCGGAACCGGAAAAAAAGTCTTAGGGAGTTTTGCTAGAGTAGGGTATGATCGATCTAAGAAGACTCGGAAGCGAAAGATTGCATGTGGTGCCTTAATGTTTACCCAGATGGCTCACCTGCAGAGAGTGGTCCTTTTTTTTTTTAGCGATGAGCACGCAGATCTTGGGACCCTGAATAGGAAATGACTCGTCAGGGCAAGTTTTCTGATATCAAATATCTAGGTAGGGATGACTTTTCCTCACGAGCTGGACGAGATGGACGAGATGTGACAAAAGACGAGTAGGAACGGAAAACCGCGCCTGCGAATGTCTGGCATGATGACGGTTGGGCCACACTCAGCTAGAGCCTAAAGGCCGCCGGTCCACTGTGCACGTGCGCTGAGTTGGTGGGAAAAAAGTTGACGATAAAACCCCCCTCTAGGAACCCCACTAACATACACCGCTAGATTCAACTCCTCGGACAAAAAAATAAAACACGGCATCATATATCTTCAAGAAAAATGGACATGGCCAACGGAGGAGCCTCGATTCTTGATGACCCTGATTTGCTCGCCTCCCAATCACTCATTCACAAGGCTGCTGCAGCTCTCGCTCGGGATGACTTTCTCGTTGCCCGGAAAATTTACACCGAAGTCCTCTCACATACTCCCTATAATATTCTCGCTTACGTAGACCGCTCACGGGTGCACCTCAAGCTTGGCTATCCAGACCTTGCTGCTGGCGATGCGTATCGAGCTCTACTCCTCGGTGATGCCATTCGAGAAACAGTCCAGGACAGGTCCATAATATCCAGAAAAGAAAATGGCGAGTATGATGACGACGGTGAGGACAACGAATGGGGAATAGGCGAACAAGCATTCGTCACAACATACTCCCATATCCGCCTTTTATCCGAGAGGGTTCTTCCGGAGGAACAGATCAAGAAGCTGTTAAAGACCTCCGTAGACGGAATGGAAGCTACAGCTCTGTTCACCCTAGCCCGGGCATTGAAGGAAGCACGATGTTTCATGGATGCCCTGACGTATTGCAAGATGGGACTCGACCGGTACCCGGATGCAGCAGCTTTACCGGCAGAAATCAATTTTCAAGCCGAAACGGATGAAATCCATCAGTTGATGGAACAAAAGAAGACGGAGGACCCCAGGTTCAAGCTCAATCCAGACATATTGTTCAGACATGGTGGCTGTAGGAGAGAGGTTTATCCCTGGAACGATCACGAGCCTGACCGGTACGACTCACAGACGGTGGCATCCTTGAATGCAAAAATGGCTGGATGTTCCGATAAAGTAGAAATAAGAGTTGTGGACTTACCTATTCTACAAAAGAGACAGGATCCCTTGAATAAACTAGAACTCTCGGAGAAGGTATCGGGCTCAGAGAAGCAACTTGGCGTTTATGCAAAGGACGACATCTATATTGGTGAAACGTTCTTTAGAGAAATGTCGCCACTAACAGTGCTTTCCGACCCAGAGTACTCGAGGCTCTGTGAGTATTGTGCTGCAGACCTTGAAGAGACCTATGAAACCTGTGAAGACTGCTGGGAGGGCGACGAAGAATGTGGGGTCATGTGGTGTTCTGAAAAATGCAAAGGGGAGGCAATGGAGAAGTGGGCAAAAATTACACCAAAATTCGGAAATTTTCGAAGAGTGCTAATAGTTAAATTTTTTTTATATAGATATCATCCAGCCCTCTGTGGTAGAGACTTTGGCTGGGTCTACCGTGCTATCAATGCTAGTATCTCCACAAGCTCTGCACACTCGCTTCTATTACTAAAGACCTATGCAACGGCAATAACACTGGATATGCATCCCCTAGAACTACCTGAGGTCAAGTACCTTTATGGTGTTAACCGCGTGGGGACTTTCCCTAATTACAGCCCAACTCTACTCGAACAGCAGGCCCTTCCATTCAACTTCACAAACCAGGTCACTCGTCCCATTCAGATGTTGCAAGAGATGGACGTGGACATATTCCAACCGAATGCAGTCGATTTCTTTGATCTTTGGGTTATCCAGACCTTGTGGGCGAAGTTTATCGGCGTTGCGAGTGCAAGGGTACATAAAAGGACAGGAAGAACTGAGATCGCAGCCGTTTGTTGCCCGTATATTAAATCAGGGTGCCAATAATACTAATGAGTGATTTTAGGTCCATATGCTTTACTCCATGTTCAATCACTCATGCGAACCCAATATCAGCTGGGAATGCGGGGGTGAAGTTAGTTTCACTGGATTCTCCCGTGCACTCGGACGGGAGGTAGAACTTAATAAAGAGATCGTGGCCGTGAAAAAAGGAGAAGAATGTTTCAGCCATTACTGTGATATTAGTTTGGATTATAGGGAACGACAGGAGCATGCCTGGGGACCACTAGGTGGTAGATGTAGCTGCCCAAGATGTATTAGAGAGGAAGCGGAGGAAGCGAAAGGGCTTGCGGGGCTTTCAATAACGAATAAATAGAAAGTACAAGGGTGGGAGTGTGGATTTATTATCTGAAGAGCAAGAAAAGACAGAAGGGCTTTTAGAAGCGGCTCTAATCAGAGAGTTATAATGTAAGTAAACTTGTAAGAATGTGGTCGACATCTCGTCTATATTAGTAGGTATTTATAGAGAAATATACTTGATGATTCGGGGACTACAAACCCCTCCTAGGCATCCTCATGTACTCTCACTCGATATACTGAAACTCCATACTCGTATATGTGTGCAAAAATTGTCAAGGCAACTAGGGTAATCTCATCAATGGGAAGCGAATAAGATGGTCATAAAGTCTATGCTGTGGATTGACCTATACTATTGCAGGACCTGTTCTAAACCATGGATAACTATACACTCCTTGGGGACCCTATTCCACATGTACATCCCAAGAACATATCTCCTAACACCGGAATATGGCGCAAGAAAACCGATTTCAAAGCGGGAAAAAAACTATTTCACACCCGGAGGAAAGCTTCATGTATATTTCAATCCCTTTCTTGTGAAAAAAAAAATTACCCATGTAAGCAATTCCAGTAAGGTACACCCGCCCCACAAGTCGAGCAGAAGAATTTTTTTATTTTGGACCCCGTTTTGATATCCCAAAAGAAAAGAAAAAGAACACCGTTTATGCCTAAACACAAAGTGTTAGCAAGTCATCCACCTAATCCCCTCAATTTTAAAATCTCCAAATTCCCAGACCAACTCTACTCTGCTCCAATTCTCTAATAATAACGCCCACTTTCCACCCAAGCCAAACAAAATCTTTCAGAAATAACCAACCTTGATAGCATACTTCCTCTTAGGGAAGTGAATGGCCTTCTTGCTGTCCTTAGCAGTCTTGCGTGTAGACTCGTGCTTAGTCAATCGTCTCCTAATGGCACGGGTCTTCTTGGCACGGAGGTCGAGAGGTAGGTACTTCTTTCCCTTATAGAAGATGCGAAGCTGCTGGCGTTGAGTTGCGTTGATAACGGTCAGGACACGGGCAACCGACTTGCGGACATCGTGACTGTTGGTTTCGTGTTTAATTAGTTATGTTCTTTCTTTCCTCTTTCACTTCCCCCCACCAACCCTCCCCCTCCCCGGTATTCGCCTTCAGTATTTTTGGGATATGTACATCTTAGTAAGCTTGGATGAAGCACCACCGGCAATCTTTTGAACACGGAGGTTGGCGAGCTCCTGCTTAAGTTCGTCGAGTTGCTTGTTCAGGTCGTTCTTGGACTTGGACCACAGGGTTGCTGTCTTGACACCAGGCTATAAAACCAAAAATAAAATTCAGTCAGTATTTTTTTTTTTCAATCTCGAATTTCATCCCACTATCACCACTACAACTGCCCCCCCCCTCCGATAATTTGTAGGATTGGTCCGGGAAAAAAACCATCCATCAAAATGACCACCGAGAGGGGGAGAAATGGGGGTGGGGAAGGGTCGGCGTACCATTGTGATGAGATTTTGCGGGTTAGTGGGGCGGTGTTGTTTGGCGGCGGGATTGTCGTGAGTCGTGAATTTGCGATGTCGGCGTATGATGCGTGTGCTATGGTGGAGTGGAAATTGGGCAGCGGTATTTGTGGGCAGCAGTCTTGTTGTCTTGGCGGGGTGGTGGGGGGTTGAAGCCCTTATCTGATCTTATCGTTTCTTCTGCTACTCGTCTTTTCAGTAATTGGAAGCCCTAGATACAGAAATTACTAGACCGATCGCTGCATTCAATACCCGCCCACTTTTTTGTCTGGCGCTCTAAGAAGACAGCAGCGGGATGAATCAAGATCGTATTACTCTATGATTTTCAGTCCTTTACATGTCTATCCTTTTAGGCACCCTCTAAGTTAAAACAAGCTACTGCTAGCCCAATAAAATATCCCTTTCTTTGGCTCAGTAGCAACATCATGGTCTATCACGATGCCCCCGTGAATCTTAGTAATCCTCACAATCTCCATGATAATCATCACAGTCATAATAATCCTCATTGTCCTGAAAAACCGTCATGATCCTCACAGTCATCACAATAGCCATGATCCTGATAATCTTCATAGTTTCCATAATCTTCACGACTCCCCTAACTTTCACCATTCTCACTATCCTCACTATCCCCACGGTCTTGATCATCCTCTCGATGCTCATAACGTGCAGGATAATAATGATCGTCACAGACGGGATACTCTTCCTCACCATCATCAGAATCTTCGCTATGTCTAACATTCTCAGGATAGCCAGAGTTTTCGCGGTCAATCTAAAGATAAGCATCAAGGATAGCTCTGTCTGGGGAGAAAGAGAGGTTGTCGTTAATCTTTCTTTTCGAAGGTTCTAGCTGGGGAATGTGGGGATCGCCCCTGGTAACTCACCTTCATCGAACCCTTCAGGGGTCAATGATAATCTATGGGAATGCTGGAAGTTGGAGCGGCTACCCCAGCCATCCTTAATAATTCTGTAGTAATATTTTACAGGGGGTTGAGCAGGTCTTTCAGTTGAAGAGTTAGAAGAAGTAATGGAGCCCTTGTTGAATGCGAATTTGGCTTGGGAGCTATTAAACGCTGGGACTGGGGTTGAACTATTCTTGCTGGAAGACATTGTGGTGACGGTTGTGAGCGGTTTCAAGAGTCTAGGAGGTTACATATAAAAATTCAAAGGACTGAGTTCATCACTTTTTAAGTAGAAACATGGCTATTGTGGGCTATTGGATACGTTGCAAAGTTAATTCTAATTACTTAAAGCTACATGTAGTCCAGAGGGAAGTCTTCTTATATGTAGTACAGCCTCCCCCTCTCCCCCAGAAGCAGAGGTTACATCGTTAATTCTTCAAAGCTTATTCCATGTTGCGTGTTCATCAAGTCATATCATCACAGCTATGTAGCCAAAAACATCCGATATGGCGTTGTTTACACCATCATCCCGCTGAGACACGGGACACCCGAGAAACCGCGCTCTTAATTGCGGGTAAGCCCTCCAATAAGATTCACTTAATATATCCAATTTTCTGCATATAGCCCCAAGCAGATGCCCAGGTGATCCCATGTACTTATGATTAATTCATTCATTCATGCCCAGGTGATCATATGGTATCACTCGGCTAGATTGTACGTCCCAGTGGCGAAAACATATGGTGCGCTTGTTTCTGGCCCAACCTGATAGCTTTGGCTATCTGGCATACACCACAAAGCAGCGACCAACCTCAAACATCGCCCACCTTCTTTTAATTATTCTTGATGGCACTTGTGAGGCTAGTATAGATAAGGTTCTATATCAACGATTACTCGGATCCCTAGTCACTTCTTGTCACTCGAACATAGCCCAGAAGCCAGGGGATCTCTTCACATAGAGTTTTCTCTTGCATGACCGGCCGCACTACCCACCAGCCGACTCATTAGTCCCAGACTGAGTCTGGCCTTTTGACGGGAAATATCATATGATACTGAGGCTGTCCTCTCCGCTTTACGCGCTTACCCCAGCCCTAGGGGTTGATCCCGGTATCGAATTCTGCTCACAGATAGAGTGCTGCCCCCAGCATCTAACCGATAAGATATCGCTAAACAATTAGCTTATCTCACATAGCTAGGCAACGAATTCATCAATGCTAGTCAATCGTCATTTTGGGCGCTAATTGCGCTATGGGTGATAGGAGCCTTGATTATGTGCGCCGTTACTTACCCTTACACCCGGGGAAAAGGCTAGGTACATACTTAGTCAGAAGCGGTGAAAGATGCAGATATTCCGGCCCACATGTGACTGGTACGGACTACTTACTAATGTGGAAGGTCAAGACCTATAACAAGATCCTTTTTTAATTACAAGAGATCTGGGACGGTACCGATCGTACGAAACGAGTTTCCCCCCATTCCTTTCTCTTTTCTATGAAGTATCGGTAGTTGACCGTTGTACATACATAATGTATCCATGGGTCGTTTACACATGAACATGAAGCTACATGTATCTACGGGCACATTTAGTACGGGAATGACGATGCCCAGCCTCAAAAATTAAGTTATTCACGGGAAGACAAGGACTGAAGTACAGTGGTGACATATCCTAATTAGATCCGAAGCGCTGATTGCGGTAAGGTTTCTTTTGAGGGGTCCCAGGAATTTAAAGCCCAGGGAAGTATACCGGGTGAAGAAAAAAAAAACCTGGCTACCTTTAGTGGATTGGAACATCGCCTAGCTAATATCTACGTACTTAAGACTACAGCAGCATTTAAGACTGCAACAGCTCATACGTGTTTAGTTCTCTTTTAACCTCCACAACCCTCTTTTCTTTCTTTTCTTTATCATCAGCTAAAGATGACATCCACAGGCGTCAACCAGAACGCTTCTCTTAACACAGAGATTCGCTACAAACGCTCAGATGTTGAAAAGAATTCACCTGGGCCGGCTTCAGTAAATGGAACTAAGAACTATGTTGAGGGTGAGACGGGCTCACTGCCCCCGAGTTATGATAATACCCATCGCAAACTGAAGCCTAGACACATTCAATTAATTGGTATTGGTGGTACAATTGGAACTGCACTTTTTGTCAGTATTGGAAGGGGATTGATACAAGGAGGACCTGCCAGCCTGTTTATTGCTTTTACGCTATGGTATGTTCGGCTTGATCACTGGGCTTTCACTGTCACTGCTGTCGATAAGCTCTCGAAGGTGAGAGCTTAGAGAAAATGGCACCCCCAATTAATGTTTAATCAGGAGCACTACAGGAGAATACCTTCAAGGGCTCAGTGTCTGGGGGGGGGTTGGAGCTTTAATAGTATAACACTGATTTTTACGCAAAAACTAGGTGTACCGTCATTATGGCAGTGAATAACTGCATGGCTGAGATGGTTACTTATCTTCCTGTATCTTCACCATTCATCCGATTTGCAGGCCGTTTCGTAGACGACGCTTTTGGTTTCGCTGCTGGATATAACTTCTTCATATTTCAAGCGGCTCTCGTACCCTTTGAAATCGTTGCTTGTAACGTCATATTACAGTACTGGACCGACAAGATCCACGTGGGTATTGTCATTACCGTTGTTATCGTGTGTTATGGGTGGGTGGATTATGTATTCCATTCTCAAGCTGGTATTAACTCAAGATGCCTTTGATATACAGAGTTGTAAACCTCACTGCTGTAAAATGGTATGGAGAGAGTGAGTTCTGGATGGCACTGGGAAAGGTTATCTTGATCATCGCTATGATTTGCTTCACCTTTGTCACCATGTTGGGAGGAAATCCACAAGGTGATAGATATGGGTTTAGATATTGGAAAGACCCGGTAAATATTTTACTTCCGATATTCCATGAGACTTTTTTCAAGGACTAAAAATAAACAATAATAGGGTCCCTTTGCGGAATTCATTAAAACAGGCAATCTTGGAAGATTCGTCGGATTTCTCTCTTGTTTGATCCAAGCTAGCTTCACCATTGCAGGGCCGGACTATGTCAGCATGGCAGCTGGAGAAGCCGAGAATCCGCGTAAAGTCTTACCACGAGCGTACAATGCTGTTTTTTACCGCCTCACTACGTTTTTCGTCTTAGGATCACTTTGCGTGGGAATCGTCGTTCCACACAATGATCCAGAACTGAAGGCTGCCTTCTCCGAGGGGCGGCCAGGCGCAGCTGCATCCCCATATGTTGTAGCTATGGATAGGATGGGAGTTCCTGTTTTACCTGACATTGTTAATGCATTGGTTTTGACAGCCGCACTGTCGGCTGGTAATTCATATGTTTATTGTGCAAGTCGTAGTTTATATGGCCTTGGTTAGTATTCACCATAACCCGGCATGAAATGGCTAAATAGTTGACTGTTATCCTATATAGCTCTCGAGAGGAAAGCACCAAAATTTCTTGCTAAATGCACAAAAGGCGGTGTTCCAGTCTACTCTATTATAGTTGTCCTTGCAATCTCACTCCTCTCGTTTCTTCAAGTCTCGAATAATGCAGCAGTTGTCCTGCAGTGGTTTATTAACTTGGTTTGTCCCCCTACTTCTTCCCTAAGAGCTTTACGTTTATTAAACTTCCCAGGTAACCGCTTCTCAATTGATCAACTTCTCGGTGATGACTTTTACCTTCATCAAGTTTAAAAATGCCTTGGCAGCACAAGGGATTTCCAGAGATAGTTTACCGCACAAGGGATTCTGGCAGCCGGCTTCGGCATGGTACGCCTTTACTACTACTACTATCATGTGCTTTGTTGGGGGTTATACCGTCTTCATACCTGGGCGTTGGGATGTTCCTACCTTCCTCTTTTCGTATACTCCCCAGTTCTTATTACCTTTCCTATTCGAATTATAATTAATGCTAGTTAATATTTAGATACCTCATGATATTCATTGTTCCGGTTTTGTTTATCGGCTGGAAAATCGTCCATAAAACCAAATGGCGAGCACCAGAGGACGTGGATCTTTTCACAGACAAAGACGAGATCGATGAATACGAACGCGAATACGTTCCTATCCCTCCTAGGCATGTCGATCCTACTCTAGTGTTCTATTGAATTTACTTTACTAACGTGATTATAGAAATGCGTTTATGAAATACTGGGACCTGGTTTTTTCTTGATAGATTTGCTTCCCTATAACCGTGACCTCCACGGCCTCTAAAATTTACTAGCTTCTTTCATTATCATGTTTAGATAAGCGGAGTTACTGATTGGTAGAGTCGGGTTCACAGGTGGACTAAAAATTATGACTGTTTATGAGTAGAACTTTTTCAATGACTTGTTTATAATTACAAATTACTTTCTGCTCTCCAGCATAGATAAAATTATGTTTAGCCGCTGTGATAAATAATTTCTAATAGCTTCTGGAAAACTATGGTTCTTTACGGAGCTGCGCTAAACAAATATAAGCCATCGTGGCTTAATACCGAGTCATCACTAACCAACTCCGCTGAGATTATTCCGTGCATGTATGCCAAGAGATAATGACGTCAAGAATAAATCCCGAAAACCCCTTGTCACTAAAAACGGAATAACTTACTCTAGCTCTCGAGCTTTATTTTGCACCAGCTAGGAAGTTTAAGGGGAAGGGAAACTCCTAACCCCGTAATGGCTTAAAGAATACTACCTATCATAAGAATAGTCTCAGTCTCAAGCCAATAAGACCCACCCAGTAAGCTCCCAAGACACTCTGTATACATCGAGACACAACACCCCCTCAATCATGAAGGCGCCACTAGCCACAACCTTCAGAGTTCCAATAAACGCGTAAAAAAGACCCGCTCTCAAAATTTCATAAAAGTAACTACATGCATCACCATTCCATCCCATCCATTCAAAGCTAGCTCAATATTCACCCCTACCCTCAAAAAGAAATTTCATCGTAATAATGCTGTGTTCTTCTTTCTCTCTCTCGAAATCTATTTCTAGAACCAGGAAACCCCTTGTCAACATCCTAAGGGCAAGGTGACAAGGTGAGGAGAAACAAATGAGATGAAAAACAAACCTTCAGCCATACAGCCCCATTTCCTCCTCACTTTTTACCCTTTGTGCCCATTGATAATTTCACAGGGATCAGTGTTTTTTCCCCATAGTTCGGGCTTTTTAAAAGAAATTCGACCGTCACACTTCAGCCATAATGCCCCTATGACAACAGATCGGAAACGTTCATTGGCATTTCATCGATTTGCGTACCTAATTACAAAAATTAGCAATAAAGGCAATAGTGGGGACGCAGGGATAGCATACTATAGTATAGTTCAATATCACGGAGAATCCTGACATCTTCGGTAGTGACGAAGTTGATAGCAACACTAAACCACCTGTTAGTAACCAGAGCTCTACAATCAAACAAAACATGATAGAGCATACCCCTTGCGTCCAAATCTACCACTTCGACCAATCCTGTGGATATAATTCTCACGATTGTTCGGCAAATCATAATTAATAACCAACGAAACTTGCTGCACATCGATTCCCCTCGCCCACACGTCTGTCGAGATCAACACTCTACTGTTCCCTTGTCTGAACTCCTGCATAATACTATCTCGCTCCTTCTGTGGCATCTCTCCGTGCATACATGATACCGTGAAATTCGCCTCTCTCATCTTATCGGCCAACCAGTCGACCTTCTTGCGTGTGTTGCAAAAGATTACTGCTTGAGTAATTGTCAGTGTGTCGTATAGATCACACAGTGTGTCAAATTTCCATTCCTCTTTCTCAACAGCAATAAAGTACTGCTTCAGTCCATCAAGCGTCAGCTCGTCACGCTGGACGAGAATACGAACGGGATCAGTCATGAATTTTGTCGTCATATCCAGTACGTCATAAGGTAGGGTTGCGGACACAACGACAACCTGGGTGCTGGGAGGGAGGTAACGGTACACGTCGTAGATCTGTTCGCGGAAGCCTTGGTTAAGGAGTTCATCAGCCTCATCGAGCACGAGCATCTTAATGTGCCGTGTACGAAGGTTACGACGACGAATCATGTCAGCGACACGGCCTGGGGTGCCGGAGACAACATGCTGGCCGTAGTCGAGCTTGGTAATGTCTTGGCCGACATTGGTACCACCAATGCAGGCATGGCATTGTACGTTCATATAGTCACCAAGAGCCATGACGACGGATTGGATCTGAGTTGCAAGTTCGCGGGTAGGTGAGAGGACGAGTGCTGTTGTATAAGTTAGTGACTGCGCTGTAATTGGTGGAATGGAAGAAACAAACCTTGGGCCTCTCGTACAGCTGTATCAATGACCTGAAGGATAGAAATGGAGAAGGTTGCCGTTTTACCGGTACCTGATTGGGCTTGTGCGATAGTATCACGGCCTTTGCATATTTGGACGATGGCACGCGATTGCACGGCGGAGGGGGATTCGTAGCCATAAGCATAGATTCCACGAAGAAGGGTTTCTACACACGATGTTAGTAATGGAAGCGTAGGCTAGGCAGTAGAAACCCTACCCTTGAGTTGCATATCCTCAACTGGGTATCAGAAGTCATGTTAGTAATTTCGAATATGAATTTTAGGAGGGCAGTTGAGAGGTCATACAAGTAGCCGCGCTATTTGCGAAATTGTTAGCATTGGAAACGCGCAGTGGCAATTATGGGGGAGGGAGAGTTACACAGTGACATCTGGAGAGGTCTTGAACTCGAGACGAGCATCCTCTTTTCTATTGATTCCTCCTTCAGGCATATTTGATGAATTCTTGGGTAGATATGAGGGGATATTTGTGGTTAAGTTGAAGTGTGAGAGTGACAAGTGGACGACGTGAAGACAGAAAGGCCTGAAGAGACAGCTAATACGATTAGTAATCTAAGTCCGGGTAACTATATGATTAGTAACGAGTGAACCGGGTAACAGTCATTCCTCATACTGCAGCTAACAATAGTACCAACAGTCATAAGTTACAGCCTTGTTAGTTCCCCTCCCCCGCCATGGTTCATGTGTACTCCCAAGTCTGTGACTCTTTCATAAACATCTTCACTTCATCCTCCCCCTCTCTCCACCACTCCCCTCCACTCACTCACTCACCCACTCACCTCATTTACTTCATCTACTCTATCATTCACCCACTTATCTATTACATAACACCTCTCTGAAGCTCCCTGAAGCTCCATAATACCATACAAGTACAAATATTAACATGAATCCCTTCTATTCTACCCTCTCAACCCTCCGCGAGTTTCTCTCAACTCCCTCAAACGCCTCAACCTTCACAAAAACTGGCCAGGTCACTCCAGAAGAGTTTGTGGCCGCCGGGGACTACCTCGTCTACAAGTTCCCTACTTGGTCCTGGGCTCCTGCCGCACCGTCAAAGCGCGTTTCCCATCTACCCGAAGATAAGCAATACCTTGTCCTCCGCAACGCGCCCTGCCACAGCCGAGTCGACGATAGTTTCTCGACCTGGAACCCGGGAGAAGCAAAGGGCGAGGGTGAGGATGAGTGGGAAGATAATGCACCCCCGCCGCCTACTACTACCGAGGAGGTGCCAGTGGCAAAGGTAAAGACAGTTGATGAGAGCGGTGAAGAGGAGGAAGAGGAGGAAGAGGATGATATTCCAGACGAAGAGGAGGATGACGATGAGGCGATTATTAGGGAAGCTCCAAAGCCCAGAACTGGTGGGAGGGGCGTCAAAGCGTATGTTTACCCTTCCCTTTGTTTGTTTGTATAGGTAGCTATCCACTCAGGAGCTCCTCCCTGAAGCTACCTCTGATTGGTTAGCCGAGGAGAGCTTCCCTGATAGCTATCTAAGACATTTCAACTTCCAAGCTAACATGTACCCAGTCCTTTACGTACATACAACCTTTACATAACCTATTCCGTCTACTACCGTGTCCCCCGTTTCTACCTTTCCGGCCATGACGGAACCACCCGCATGCCCCTCAACCCCCCTACTGTAATGTTTGAAGACATCGCGCCCGACTACCGCGAAAAAACCGTCACGATCGAAGAGTTCCCACCCATGGATGGCGGTGTCCAGATGGCGAGCGTGCACCCGTGTCGACATGCCGAAGTCATGAAACATATCTTTGAAAGCATGGCACGGAGGCGGGAGCGTGAAGAGTGGGAGGAAGTACCTCCTGTGACTGTCGAGGGGGAGGCCAGTGCAGAAGAGGAGAATACTGACGATGGGGGACTGAGAGTTGATCAGTATTTGGTGGTGTTTGTAAAGGTTATTGCGGGGGTTGTTCCGGGAGTCGAGCTAGATTATACTATGGGAATCTGAGCACATAGAATAGAAGGGTGACTGGAGGTCTGCTGCTTTTGTTGGTGTACGTCGGTGTATTGTTTTTTGTGGATGTTTCCCTTTGTTCCCTTTGTAATTCTCTGCCTTTCTTTTCTCATGGGGTCTTTTTACATATTCCTTTTTTCTTTTTCTATTCTGCTTTACCGGTGTCAAGAGTAGCCTATGTATTTGGAGCAACTCCTGTCTTGCTCTACATAAATTTCTCATCCGGACAGCGATTTTGTCTGGTATAATTATCTTAGATGTCTAGTATATTGGCATTGGATGTTTACGCACAAGATATATAGTCCACGAGGTATACAATAAAATCATACAGACACTTATACAGACACCCATGCAGATACATCTATACCCTGTACCCATATATACCCATACACTCCCATACACTCATACACTCACTTGACCTGCATCTCCACCCCGTGACTGTTGACATCATGATCTCTACAGGGTTAGGTTTCTTGCCGAGGCGACCGTTATGATCACCCACCAACTACTCCCCCACCAACAATCTGCAAAAATGCAATCACTCCCACGATCCCTCCCACTCCTACGACGATCCCTCCATAGGCAACACCGGATATTCTCACGGCCTCTACAGATACGATGTCTTGCCACAGCCCCTTCTCCCCCGGGGAAGAACAATGGCGAAGAACCATTTAACGAAATCGACTCTGGACTTAAAGACAAAGACAAGGACGCCACACCCCCCCGTCTCTCCCGCCCAATCGGTCTCTCACACCCTCCAAGACAGGGTGAAAATACAGGCATCGACCCAAGAACCTGGGCAGAGCGACGAGATGATTTTACAAACTGGGACAAACATCTTGCCAAGCGAGAAAAAATGTCTAACCCATTACCCATACCCCACTATCCACTATTCTTACAATCACTAACACATACACACTACAGGACTAAAGAGATCTTCAAACCCTACTTCCGAGACTTCTCCAACCTCTCCGCCAAATACAAGGGCAAATCTTTCCTCTCCCCACCACTGCTCTTCCGCAGCGACAAATCCCTCTTCTTCCCCAACCTCGTTGGCCGAACCCTCCAGTACCCTTCAGATCCTCTACAAAACACAACCGACGTGCTAGAGGGGAAAGTTAGTGTTGTAGCCGTTTTTAGTAGTGCGTGGGCCGAGGCACAGGTCAGGACCTTTACGGACGGATTAGTGTTAGAGGGGGAGGATGTCCAGAGGGTTGATGTGAATGTGGAGCAGAACCCGCTAAAGGCATGGCTGGTCAGGGCTTTTGTGCCGAGTATTCGTTCAAAGCTACCAGTGGGACAGCATGGGAGGTATTTTTTAGTGGATAGGGGGTTGGAGGAGGAGATGAGAATGCGGATGGGGTATGTGAATAGTAAGGTTGGGTATGTGTATCTGCTGGATTGGAACTGTAAGATTCGGTGGGCAGGTTCGGGGAAGGCTGGAGAAGAGGAGAAGATTGCGCTGAGGAGGGGGATAGAAAAGTTGAAGGATGACTGGAAGAAGTTGGAGGCGGAGAGGGAGGCGAGGAGGGAGGAGAGGGAGAAGATGGAGATGGAGATGGAGAAAAAGGCGAAAGTAGCTGATGAGGATGGGGACTTTTAAAACGATGGGAAGTAGACAGAAGTATAAGAATATGTATATATAATGACCCCATTTAGATGTATCATAAGTATATCTCCTCGCCCATATATTTGAAAGGAGTACGGTATTAGGATATTTTGATTCCCACGAGCTGTCCCCCACCATATACATACAACAGCCAAACAAGCGCCAGTGCAACCCAGACAAAGATACTCGCAAAGGAAACAGAAAGGAAAACAGAAGCAAACAGCCAAACAGTCCATGAAATAGAAAATAGAGAAATCCAGCGCAATTCCAGGGTGGGGAACAATCTTCGAAAACCAAAAGCCTATCCAGATACCAGCACTCTATACCCCCAGCTACCGAAACCACAAAACCATCAAAAAACACATTGTAATCAACCCCGCCAAAATCACACTATCCCTCTTCTTCCTCGTATTAATCTTCGCAATGATAGTATTAATCCCAGGCACCTGACTCGCGCTATGCGCAATCCTCCTATTAATATTCTGGAGCATCTGCCGCTGACCCATGAAGTCCTCATTAACAGCATAAGCCTGGCTCAACACGCTATCAGCCACATTATGCGAGCGGTCTATCCTGTCCCTTTCATCGAGCATATAATCGGCCTCTGACCTCCCCTCCTCTATCCTGCTCGCTGAACGGAAAGCCGAGATGTCATCGCGGACGCTCGAGAGTAGGTTTGCACGGCTACGCGATTCGGAGATTGCGGACTTGAGGCGTGTAAACTCGCGGCGGTGGTCTGAGAGTGTACTACGGTGTAGAGAGAGATTTTGGAGCTTTGTGGCGCTCGATGTGAGTGCTGATTCGGAGTCGAGGAGGCGGGAGAGTGAGGAGACTGCTGTATCGCGCTATAGTGGGGAGTGAGAGGGAGGGGTTAGTTCTATATAGAGCGCAATAAAAACAAAGTAAGGGTAGGGGGTACTTTTGTGAGGATGTCTTGGAGCTTTCGTTCAGTTTGTAGCTCTTCTTCTGTTGGTTTTGCAGGTGGGGAGGACGCAAAGGAGGAATATGTGTGGAATAGGTTCTCGGTCTATGGGCTCTGTTAGTGGGGGGGGGTTCATTATTTCTGATACGGGGGAAGAGTATAATCACCTGAGACTCAAGAGAGCGGGCCTGCTGCCGGAGCTGGGCCCAGCTACTCGAGGTTGGGACTGCCATGAGGTTGGTTGAAGGTGAGGTTCCGGAAGTCGTGAGGTTGTGTTGCGGCTTTATGGTCATGAATGCCATTGCGCGGCTTTGGCGAGAATGTTTTGTGGCGGTGCCGGTGAGGGTGGCGGCATGGGTTAGGGTTGTGTCTTAGGGACACAGCATGGTGTATCACTCGGTTAAGAATAGTCAGGCAGTGCGCATACATTCCTCAACAAATATTTAAGGCAGTCATTGGGAATTTAAAAACAGCTTCCTTTATTATTTGTAGACCGTTTGAGTATATTATCAATGGCTCGCCGCCTGTGTCCAAATTTATATTCCCCTGAGCTTAGAATTACCCATCACTCGACATGACTTCGCTAAGTGAAGATACATGTGACTACATATATGTAGACACCCTATAGCTATTACCTGAAATGACGTATATATGTAATATTCAATTTTAGCCGGGTATTCATAATAGTTGATAGTTTTCACCGAAAGATTGTTATTTCAATCAACAATACACGCCAATCCCTTTTCTCTCCCGTAAATACTTTCTTACTTCTTATAAGAGCGCATACATAAATTATTATTTAAAGGATCATATTGAGTTTAAATATTCAAACAAAACCAGAACCATAATTTTGTGGTGATCGAAAATAACCGGCTAGCAGCCCCACCCAGGAGATATGAATGAATGAGATAATTCGCCCAACAGAATAAAAAAATTCAGGACTCATTTCCTTTAAATATCTCACCACCACCCATCTCCCTTTCTCCTCCTCTTCTCCACACACATACACGCAATACCCCCCACCAAACCCTATGTTTATCTAGGGTTCCTCTAGAGCCCTCGGACTAAGTCTATCATATATCCAACGGTGGTTAAATGACTATACGATTCTCTCCCCTATCCTTATATCTCCAGCTCCTTCCCAGTATCCAGTTTCGCCTACATGATGAATACCCTCGCTTTCTAGTTATATGGCACCCCACTGGGGCACCAAAAATAAACTCAAAAAAATACAAATTTGATACCCTTTTCTAGATTAAAAACCTCCCGGCACTCCAGTTCCATTATTATAGCCTTAGACAGACAATATCTAACTCAGTAAGACTTTCGTATACAGTTAGAAACCCGTGATGGCCCTCTAGTGTAGACCACCACGTGGGTTAGGCTTCTCCTTTCTTTTTTCTTCATGCTCTCTTCCGCGCCTCCTTTGAATATAGCATCCTAATAGTAAGTCTTTCTCTACCGTCTACATCTCCCCCAGTCTGCGCAAAATGACGGCACTTTTATTTCCTTTGTTATTTGACGTAGTATTTTATACATCTATCATCTGAGCCCATCCGACCCTAGGGAAAACCTACATCCCAGTACAGCCCTGTTATTGGGCTTTTAAAGATAAGTATAATTAAGTTAATTCAAGCAGCGTACAGATAGCCTCGCGTACAATCCCAGAGACATTGCCAGCAAGTGCTTTGCTGGAATTATTACTCGCTCTAGGCTAATACAGATTTACGCTGGTTGTCAGTTTTATCTGATGACGGCCCGCTATTGCACCAAGTACTAGTATTGTTTTTTTCTACTCTAAATACCTTTTCCAGTTGAATTTCCAGTAAATTCATATAGCAATATATATTTATGATAGTTTATTTGTATCTTAGAGATTCTTTATCAATAGAAATGATTTTTCTAAATCTAGACACCCCATTACCATCTTTTAAACCTAAGCTACAAAGAGCAAGAGTATACACTGTGCAAACTTATATCTAAATCAAACGAAACTACCATTGATACTGATGAGCCAAATCAAAGAAATGATACTCGCCATTTTCTACCCATAACTCATAAGTACTCAAAACGTCCTGATTATGAGTACCACCCCAAATAGCTCCAATATCAGCCTCCAATTTTCCACAAGAAATCTCCCACCTTCAGCCCACTCCTCTTGTCTCGTAAAAGCCGTCAGCAACGCCAGCCAGTGCGCCGCCACAACCAAAAACAAATCCACCTCCAGCCCCAGTCTCGCAAAGCACACAAACCCCGCCACAATAAAACCGAATATAAACCACCCTCTCACCATTATAATATGCTTGTAGGGCTTGAGAACCTTAGCAACAATCCTCGGAACCCATACATTACGGAATATCCACCATCTCTCTGTGTCCCTGATCCACAGTAGTGGGATGCGTATGACTTGGAGGATGAGGAGGAGCACAAAGGTGAAGAAGAGAAAAAGATAGGTGGTTTGGACTGCAGTCAGCCAGGCTTGTGGAGGAAGGAATGAGGCGATTTGGGAGAGCGTGAGGAAGGGGATACTGAAGATGGCAAAGACAGCGAAGATAGAGAGGGGCGAGAGAGGTAAGAGGGATTTGATGCCCATGTTGAATTTCTGTAGTGATAAAGGGTCTATTGGTGATAATTCTAGGGGCTTGTTAGTGCCTTCTTTGTGGAACAGGGTAGAGTGTGCTTACGTACTCACGTACTGATACTATAGAGATTTCTGTGTGTGGGGGGGGGGGGGGGTTCTTTGGTAGTAGTAGTTGAAGCGAATGAGTGAGAGTGAGTGTGAGTGTGAGTGTGAGTGTGGGCGAGTGAGAGTGGGTGAGTAGGTGAGTGAATAAGTGAGTGAGAGTGGGTGAGCGAGTGAAAGTGAGCAACGACATAAGGTATTAAGACCTACCCACCCATCGAGCTATGTACTCGTTACACTCGCATGATTTACTACTGTTTATCGAGTGACAGTGAAACCACCTCTCCAAATCCTTTCATTCCCTACTCTCTTCCTCGTTTCACACTTCTTTAATGTGAACCAGCCAATCATGATACATCACTCGAGAGACAAACTATCATCAACCTAGGGCCCTGGAAACATGAAATTAAAACATCTTCTACCCTGAATTATAAAACTCGAGCGCTCTTGAAAGTTCTTTTTCTGTTTTTGATCCTTTAATCCTCTACCTAAATCTACAAGCCCTCAATAACTTATCCAGCCAATCACAACCAACCACCCGATTGATCACAAGATAACCCTCCAAATCCGCGATGATCTCATAATTGCCCTTCATCTCACGCACAGAATCAGTTACTTAAAACAATTTACGTATGCCGGACCGATACTTTGTGTACTTCTCCGCGTTTTATCTCTTGTCGCCGTCACCGCGGCTACGCGGCGACTATTTCCCCGATCCCCTGTCATTTCCTCCGGCTCCAGCATGCATATTGCCACCGATCGTGTGGAGCAGCAGTGAATATTGTTGGGGGTGAAGAAAAAAATTTGCAAGGCTTTTTTGTAATTTTCACCTGTATTTCCTGTTGGCGGGACCCTGCATCTCCTATATTTAGGCTTGGTTATAGGGTTAGGTATATATCCCGGTCTACACAATATTCACCGGCGTATTATGGAGACCGCTTCGCAACACGTACATTTCAAAGAGATGCGCCCCTGACCCATCTTCAATCAAGTCTCTTACACAGGTACCTCCTTATCAACAATGTCCATCCAAGACCGCACCACGGAATTTCACGCCCTCACCACCTCTGCGAGCAAAAAGCTCAGCAGGAATAACCCGGGTTCTGCGCACCAGCGGCTACTCAACAATCAGAACAATACCGATGAGCCAAAGGTCCGACGGCAAGGTGGAAGGGGGGAGTTTGCAAGGAGGGCTATGGATATAGGGAGGGGGATAACGGATACTATGGGAAAGTTGGAGAGACTAGCGATGCGTATGTTTCTTTTATTAATCTTCTTCACTTTATTACTACGATTTTCCCTTTCTTTTGGTTGCCCCCAGTGGATAGACGAGGCACGTATGAACTGAAACTAATCTCGGAGTTTAGTGGCCAAACGCAAAGCGCTCTTCGACGATAAGCCTGTGGAAATCGCCGAACTTACTTACATCATCAAGCAAGACCTCTCCGCGATAAACCAGCAAATCTCCTCTCTGCAAGCCCTCACTCGGCAAAAGAACGGCAAAAACGGGGCTGAGGAAGGCGAGCACAGTAAAAATGTCGTAGTAATGCTACAAGGCAAACTAGCGGATGTTTCTGTCGGCTTCAAGGAAGTTCTCGAAGTTCGCACGAAAAACATACAGGCTTCCCGACATAGGACCGATCAGTTCGTGTCCAACGTTAGGTCCAATTCGGCAGATCGTAGGACTCCCCGTACTCCTGTTTCTTCAGAGTCTCAGGGCTTCTCATCTTCATCCGCTTATCATTCTGCAGCAAACAATATGCCTTCGTACCACTCACCCCTCTACGCCACACCATCGACCACGCCTCGACCAGCTGCCCAGTCTGATCTTCTCTCCCTCGATCCTACACCTTCGTCATCGGCTATGAACGGACCAGTCTCGGCACAGCAACTAGCGCTTATGGAAGAGGGCTCTTCGTCAAATTCTTATATCTCCTCGCGCTCGGAGGCGATTGAGGCGATCGAGAAAACAATTACTGAGCTTGGCGGTATTTTCAGTCAGCTTGCACAGATGGTTGGGGAGCAGAGCGAGATGATTCAGAGAATCGATCACGAGACAGAGGATGTGGTGGCAAATGTTGAGGGTGGCCAGAGAGAGTTGTTGAAGTATTGGGCAAGAGTTAGTAGCAATCGCTGGCTGGTTGTTAAAATGTTTGGAGGTAAGCTTCTTCCGTGCCACTTATTGCGGCTGTGGTGGGGGTGTGGGGTAGGGTCAAATCGAGATTAGGCTTCTACCCTGAACCATCCCTTGCTCGCACAAGACCTTTACTTGAACAACAACTAACTTAAATCTCCTTATAGTTCTCATGATATTCTTTCTCCTCTGGGTATTGATAAGCTAGTCCTTTCAACCAGTTCTTTATATCTCTTACTGTTCACATACATTATTCTTCTTGTTGCTCCTTTTTTTTCCCCCAGTTTCTTGTTGTGTCTTTTTTTTTCTGATGATTGGTTTTTAATACTATGCTTTCCATGCGGTTTGTTTTCGGCGTTTAGAAAAAGGGTTGTCTTTACGCGTGGGTCGCGGACGGTGCTAAGGAAAATAGTAATGATATTGCCAATATGTGGAGGTTGAGGGTGGTAGAAAAGTAAATAACCTACTTATAACATCCTACCTATGTTGTGATGGTCTAATGAGATGGATCCGGGGTACTGTAATAGCTAATGACGGACAAAAGCGGAGGATGGCGATTTTGTTATTTCTATTTCTTTATGATCGTGACTTTTTTTGGCTATTTCATGCGTGAGTGAATATTTGTATGGGCTTGATGGATTCCTAAAGGTGCATACTGCGAATATAGTGCGGGGGCGAAAACAAGCTGAGTTTATCCTCTCGAGCTACGAGCGGTAAAGGGAAGGGGTGCGGCGTAGCGCAGTACCTTTATTCCCCGGATAAGGCAGTTGGCGGTTAGAGGTGAATCACACTAGATCACTCATACCCGCGGAGATTTTTTAAAAAAGTTCTTTAGGAAAATATAGCCCTGCGTTCCACACGTGGCAAGTCCGATTTCTTCTCTCGCTTACCTTAAATGAAAGATTTCCAACGATCAGGTGAAACACAAGCAGTATAGAGGGACCCTGAGCCGACGGGATGTTTTTTTAATTTTCTTATTCTCAGATCAAATTCCACATATATATTTGTCACCCTGCATGTATGTAGTTGCCACTTTACTAGCCGATATGTGGTCTTAAAGCGGCTTGTTCGTTGGCTTCAACATTTAGATGGCGTCTCATGAGACCATGACAGCGGGGAGGGGCGGTCGATACTGACCCAACAGAATTATCCCATTTCACGGCTCGTGACTGCAGCCACAAAAGTCTTTTGAGGCTGAAAAGTTCACGAGATGCGGAAAAAGAGGGGGTAGATTACAGAACTTTGCCCCGCTCTTGTATATAGGTTACTCTTTTTCAGTCCCATTGGACAAGTTTAAGTTTAGGTTACAAATGGTGGAGGGACTTAGGCTAAGTACAAGGGATTATATATTATCATTTGTTGAGGCCAGGTTGAAACTAGCCAATTTGCAGATAACAATTGCTAGCTGATATTTTCCAATATCAAATTCCTAAGACAAACCCCCCTCCCAAGATGGTAGCGCCCTGATTCAGTCCCTTACCTTATAAATCTTGAAAGTTCTTACCGAAATCGTGGATCTCATAACCGTAAGACATCCCGATGATCTTCACCCTGCACGTCCCAGTCAAGAGTGACACCTCATGATGCGGACGAGTGCGGACATGACTCGGCCGAGGGTAAGGGGGAAAAAAAGAAGGGCTGGTAGAATAACGTACACACGGAGGGCAAAAAAGTCTTGGAGCGTACGCGTCCTTGTTCGGGAGAGAGGGGGGGATGGTGGTGGGGAAGTCATGTTTTTTCTGGTGGGTGGGGCGGGCATTGTGATGTAGTGCTAATGTATGTTTGAGTTTTTATTTCCTCATCGCTTCTCCGCATCTTCGTGATAGACCACACAGAGACCTCAATGACACAGTAGCCACGCGTAAGAGCACCCATGATACCGACGGTGACGCAGCCCGTTTATGTAGGTCATTTTCGCTTAATCAAAGTATTTATGTATAATCTCCCCGGGCAAAAGAGATTGACCGTAACCGTCAAGTTAGCTTTGCAGGTAACCTCTTTGGCGGGCCTTCTAGATAAAAAAGAGCACCTGAGCTTTGAAACTGCATTGGAAAACAAGCCCAAACTGATTACTTGGGGGCTATTCATGAGCATTGTATGGAATCGGCGTTATGAGAACGCCGGCCGTTGACAGAGTGTAAAGTCCGAAACCTCTTGATAGGACTTGTGTTGGGTACAGTATCTGCCCCAGCTACAATCGGATAGTGCCACCATAACCCCCCAATAACCCCCCCAATAACCCCCTTCGTTGCGTAGCCTACTCGCGTCTAGATTAAG
Source organism: Verpa conica (assembly GCA_033030425.1). Classification (NCBI taxonomy): domain Eukaryota; kingdom Fungi; phylum Ascomycota; class Pezizomycetes; order Pezizales; family Morchellaceae; genus Verpa; species Verpa conica. The sequence continues at coordinate 2,672,590 of JAUFSD010000003.1, forward strand.
CACACTACCTCTCCACGTGCATCAGCGAGGAATTGGTTTTTTTTTCCTGAGGGCTCCGAGACCAGCTCAATGGGCAACGAGGACTCTACTGGTTGTCAATGGCCGCGTGTCTAGGCCGGCCTTGGGGCTTGCGCAGTATGCAACAAAAACGGTACCCCATATTCTGAGCCAAACCTGCGGATCCTGCCCCTCAACTACCGCATGTATCTGTAACAGAGGAAACAAGAAAGGTGGAAACAACCGTGTGATCCATGTCGACACCAAAGCTTAACTTGGGCGTGGAGAAGTAGCGAGTAGAGGAGGTTCTCTCCCCTCCCATTACATGATCCCTCCCGGATATCACACCGGAAAGGGGCGGGTGCTTACTTTGATTTCACCACTGATCAATTCGATTCTAAGTAACCGCAAGGACTGTTTTCTTCCCACGAAGCTGGGGGCATATCGCCTATACAACCCCCATCATCCATGGGGCGCGATGATCATATGCCACTCAAGTGCACCTACGCGTGGGCATTCGAGGCTACAGTCTGAGCTCCCGCCGGCGGCTCCCTGCTGACTACGGCAACCGGTGTGAAGTTGGTTTCCGGAGCATTGGGGCTTTTTTCTTTTCTTTTTTTTCTTTTCTCTTCCTTTCTTCCAGCTTTTTTCCCCCCCTCCATCCCCTTCAATCAGAGGAGCAGCATTTGTGGGTGGCATTTTGTGTGTGCATGTATTTAGCCACATAAAAGCATCTCTTGCCGCTACGATATCGACGACTCCTCTTTAGACGGTTGTTGAGTACAAACATAACCACCCCCCTTCCCCCTAGTTACCCCTGAGTGCTACAGTTTACCCTCTCTATAAGGAGGTCACATCAACCCGACAATTCTCTGGTAGAATCATCGTTACACCCACCCACCCACCCAACCCCCCCCCTAAAAGAACCCTTCTCTACTTTATTTAATCCTCAGCAATCAAACCACATGTCGTATCAACTTATCCCGGATGATATCCTCCTATTAATTCTCGAGGCTGATTTTAGTCTCAATGGGAAGCCTGCTCTATCGAAATGGCGGTTTGTCAACAGCAGCTGTAACAGGCTTGCATCACGGTCTCTCTTCAGAACATTGAGACTCAACTTCTCGAGTTACCTTCCAGCCCAGAAAATTGAAGCCGCAAAGGCAGTCCAATTGCTACGAAGTCTAGATGCGAACCCAGAAATTGCACAAATGGTCAGAGAGTTGACCTTGGAGGGGTCTATGGAGATTGGCAAGGATAATGATGAAACGTGAGTTTAAGCTCAATGCGGGGTTCCGATTAAGTGCTAACGTGGGGTCACCTTTTTTTAGTCCAAGGCTCTTGAGAAGAGTCTTAAGTAAGCTGGGAAAGCTTGAGCACCTCCATTGGGACCTAGCCATAAACGAGTCTCGGCTCAGCAATAGTACAGCCCAGGCAGAGGTCCAGGCGTACACCAGAACAAACCCTGAGGGATTCTGGTTATCTCGTTCTAGGACCATTGTCGAACTCTTCCAGGGTGTGGCCACAATCCCAGCCCTCAAGAAACTATTTCTGAAGATGCCATGGTGGGAGGCTGCCATTCTAAAGCCCCTAGATACCACCGCTGAAGTCCACCTGCTAGCAGAAGGCGCGGGGATCTATGACTGGAAACCACAGCCACTAAATATGGACAATGTCTTTGGTCAATTGACATCACTTGATATCACCATCCAAGAGTACAATGGCAACAGCTACGTCCAAGCACTTCTTCAAAAGTCACAGGATACCCTGACACAATTGGCTTTCCGCTCACGTGATGGGCTCGACTATCCCGAGAAACATTCAAACTTGGTTTTCCCGAAACTTCATACTCTGGTATGGGAGGTTTACAACCCGAACCCATTCGACAGACAGCTCATGCGTCTATCTGGTCGGAACGAAACACCATTGTCAACGTTTGATGGTAGTAAAAAGTTCCTCATGGGTTTTCTCAGACGCCACCCCGGCATCCGATCTGTCCGTATTGTTTTTAACAATTCGGGGAAGCGTAACATTGACGCGGTTGAAGAATATCCTGCAATTACTTCTTGCGCAGGGCCGTTTATCGATGCCCTAAAACCATTGCACGAACTCGAAAATCTACAGTTTATTGGACTTCCCGTCTCATGGGATTTTGCCCAGACAATAGCCAAGCAGCATCCTCGCCTTGAAGGTCTCTGGTTGCCAATCATGGAAGACTCACTCGAGTACTCGTTCCAGCGCCCAAAGGTAGAGGACGAACCTTCTCAACCTTTTGTGAGTGAATTACGACAATTAGTATCGTCCGGGCCACAACTCAAGCTTCTTTCTTTGGGTTCAAAAAAGCGATGGTTCTCGGAACTTGCCGGTGCTGTTTCAACTGTGTTGAAAACCCCAGGGACCCTCGGAATGGCTGCAGTTGTTGGGAATTGTGATCTTAAGAAAAGACTGCTATTTGTTTCTGATTCAGTTTGTGATGGCCAGGATGTTGAGTCCTATAGATCACAGGATTCTACACCAGTACGGGATTTTGCCCAGATTCAGTTAGATCCAGGGCTACAGGCCTGGGAAAAGAGAAGTGGGTCTAAAGTGTGGCTTGATAATCCGCAGTGGAGTCATCAGGATGATTTCGTAAATATTTTGAAAGATGGTAAGATAGTTGTCGCTTTTATATCCTAATTAGCATTTAACTAACTTTTATACTATAGATGTTTTGGGAGACTCTGTTTTCGATATCTCGAGAGTATGTCGGGGAGCCCGTCATCTCTCGATCACACAACTGTGAGCGGGATGATATTTGATCTCTATGTTCTATGTATTATTGTTTCTTTTCTCTCTTCTTGCATGTCGTGCCTCGACAAACATTTCCTTGCGTAGTTAATATGTATATTAGTGTATTTGTGTTGTGTTTTCTCTTTTGTTCTGATATCCCAAAAAGTTAACAAATTTATTAGATATTCAACTACATATAACAAGTTTACTTTGTGTAATGTTTGTAATTACATGGCTTTGCACAAATTAAAGCAGTATAAGTACAGGTGTATATATAGTGTCTGAAATCGGAATGGGTAAGCAGTTGGTAAGAACATCAAAGGTGTACAGTAAACAGACCCACTATCACTTGTAATTAAAAATCTTTACTCATCACTGGCGCAGCGTTCCTCAGCACCACTTGCGGGTATTTTCACGTAGTACCCACAGGGGAAGACCTTGATCATGAAACAACCGGAGACACAAGGCAAGAATTTACTATACTGCCACTGGCGGTAGGTTAAAACCCCCCCGTTCTGTATAATTAAAACCAAGGATTGATAGCAATCAAGATTATCTTCTGTAACTCACCGGTAGGACATGGTGGTCTTGTCTTCGAGTTGGTTGGGCTTGCCAAGTTTTACATCATATCGATAACCGAAGCCCTTTGAGGTAAAAGAAAAAGAAAAAGAAAAAGAAAAAGAGTGTATATTCGGAAGCGAGGTGTTATCAAACTTAGCTTATAGCTTATGCGCGTCAAGCTGTAGTACTTGTACTACGTCTTATCACTTTATATCTGCTTACCCCTCCCCCACACATCCACACACCCTGCCCTGTGTAATTGACCGGTAACTTACACCTAGGTCCTACTAGCTGCGGTAAAGAGGAAGAGAAAACGTAAGAGATTGTACAAGGTAGTTTTTATCCCCTTTCTTCATAGGTTCGGAGTTAATCGGCGGCGGCTACAGAGAACCCCGACATTAATCCTGGTAGTGTGATCACGATAACAGGCCTTTCGATTATAGGGGAGGGGCAAAAAAATGATGCCTCTATGGTTCAATGGATATGAAAGGAGCTATAAAGAGGGGGAGGAGGGGTTAGCGCCGTTTCTTGTGGTTTGGTGGGCATATGCACGTATATAGCTGCCATTCTTTTTTGCTTCAAACGCCCTATTAGGGTGTAGCTGACATAAAGTCTCCGGTGTGACTACTATTTTTTTTAATTAGAGCGTAGCTGACAGAGTCTCCGAGGGTGGCACCCAATGATATTTGACTATAAAAAGGGAATAGGAGATCTCCGAAGCACTGCTACCGATGATCTCTATACGTAAAAATATACGTTTTTTTGTTTTGGGATTCGTTGGTATTTACGGCATAAGCCGTACGTACGTACGTAGTACCCAGCTGTATAATGGGATATATGACCTTGTACTTAAAGGAGTGGTATTCTCTAAGTTTTAAGCGCACGTATATATTTAGTATATAGCCTTGTAGAATCTTTACGCAGAACTGAAACCGAAGACTACCAATCACAAGTAGCACCTCAAGGTGTTTTTAATACAAGCATAGGTATCAGATGTAGATTTATCCTTGTAGGCTATATACATAAGGAGTGGTTTTGGTGTAAAGTATCCATTGCCGGAAGCACACGTATGTATCGTACACCGGTCTTTGTAACCCTCCAACATATGCCCCACATACACGTACCAATTATTAAGGTACAATATATTCAATATTCTACAACCCAAAACAGCGGGTCCCTGATGTCTTGAATTTCCCTCGAGCCTAAGCCATCTAACCCTTGTACAAGCTGTGAAATTAGGTACGGTTAAAGTTGTATCTGTAGATAAGACCATGATCTTGGTAACGGTTGGCTTTAAGATCTCGGAATTTGCTTTGCAGCTCACCCAAACAGCTCACTGAGTATTATGAGCATTCAAGTCACCAAGACTCTGCGCGGCCCCTCTAAAAGAGAATACGATCGATCATGTTCCGTCACCAAATATCACTCGAAATAACACAGAACCTCTGTGATGCTACGATTGGCAACAGTCCATTACCAAGATAAAATATCGATACCGGTTGTTTCTTTTTTAAAAATAAATGTAAACTGTAGCCACTAATTCGACGAATATCTATCTAGGTAGTTACATCATAAGGTACCACATATCTCTTTAGAAACTCATGCATGCGCGACTCATCGGGCTGTAGATCATAGTTGTTTAAAAAAAAATAGCTTCTATACGTTTGGATATATTCCTATTCTTACTTTCATTCTTGTATGTATGTTTCAACCTCTGGTATGTACAGTCTCCGGCAAGAAATATCGAGAAACCAGGGTTAGTGAGCAGGGGCCCAACAGCCAGTGCAATTACTATAATCTTTGCCACAATACTGAAAAGCCAATAGAAACCCTAAATTCGAACTCCACGTTTCTCGATCTTTGTTGCCGGAAGCTGTACCCCGATCCTCCCGAATGAATGAACTTATCACCCCGATCCTCCCAGTCAGATGTTTAATCTTACCGCTATGTATGTAGCCCGACCTGCTAGAATCCAACAGTCAGAAACGTGGGAAGCCATGTATGGTTTGTCTGGGAGTTTAAAGCATCCAGCAGAAATAATATTATGCAGCTTATTCGATTTAAATCACAACAGATCACTCGGTAATAGTGTTCAATGGGGGTAAAGAGGGATCTGCATTAGAGTCTACTAGCATCAGCCCTAAATCTGACCACCCCGATATATATTATATACAGGCTATATTTTTATACAGATGCGTCATTGTATCAAGGAAAATATCTCCGAGACTCGTATCTACAGATACGTATATGTGCTCAAAGAAAAAAAAGGCGTGTTTACGAAATAAATTAAATTAAATCAGGATCCGATGCCCCAGATCGTATTCTCTCCAATGATTTAAAGAGCCGCGTGTAGCCAATTATTTAGGGACCTCCGGCACGATTAGTCTTCGGTATGTAATCAAAAAGTAGCAGCATGTGCAAGGAATACAGAATACGGTAACTAAACATGGTAGCCATTTATGTTTTATATATATATATTTTTAAGGGTAGTGTGTGGGAGTATGTGGGATTTGTTCAGGGTGTAGGAATATTCTAGCCATTCCCGTGACTTGTAATCGACCTCCCTCTCCCTTATTTCTCAGCCTTAGCCCCGGAAACCCACGGTATTTGGAGCCATCCCCCGCATTTTTGTGCCCCATAAAATCAGCTGCAGATCTATCTGATGGGCATGTGCCGGAGACTTGGCTCCCACGATGATCTCTAGCAAAGCTAGATCCAAAAAATCTCTAGAATCACCGAGATGAAACGCGAATGCTGGAGAGCTCTTTTTGGTGGGAGGGGGGGAGGGCCTTGATTTGTAAGTGGGGATAGTATCACTACTTACGTGTTAATCCCTCTACCCTCCTATTTGAGCAAGAGGTTTACTAATGGATGAAGAGATAGTATTCAACCCCGACAATATATCTCATGAATAATGGAACTCGCCGGATCGTTTCGGCACAGGGTTTCGGTTTAGCGAGTTTCGGATGCAGATTCACTACAAATCGATATCGTCTTGAGTAATCATTACTGATGAACCGACAGTATTGGTTATATGTAGGGGGTTTAAGATACATGTGTTAAATCGAAGCTTTCATGAGTCTTCGTCGGGGACCCTTACACAAGAGCAGCTGCACAGGTGATTGGCCATATGGGCTATTTCGGCTCTCTATCCACAGGACACCCTCTGATTGGACATGGCCCAGTATGAAAACACCTTGCCTGATCAGAACTCAGAACACGCGACTTTGATTTGAGTAACAATATGCAGCCGGGGACGAATTAGGCGGTTACGTATGTGCAGGTCTAAGCCTCAAAAGCGCCAAGCATCCTGTGAATATTGCGGCTCCCCGATAGGGCTGAGAGCGCGCGATTATTGGGAGTTTGAATTACAAGTCCCCCCAGTAAGATGTATAACGGGTGATCTTTATCTACAAGTAATCCAAACAGCCCCGCGTCGAGGTTCCTGTTAGCTGGGAGGTGTATATATTTCGCGTTTTAAGGGGGCACCGGTGATAGACCGGATCGATGTCACCTAAGGCTACACATTCTTCATGCATCCCGGCGATAATTGTTGAAAGCTGAATAATTAGGCTACCTAAAGAGCACTGAAACTCATATTCCAAGGCAAAATTCTCGTGGAACCCTTTCGGTCTCCTCACACCTCCAAAAATACGGTCGCGGAAGTATCTCTCTTATGTAAAATTAAAATTAAAAGAAATCTAGTGCCTTTTTGAATTAATGTTGCTCTAAACTAACTAGCCTGGCCGGCGATCACAATCACTTATGCAGCTCTCCCTCGTAAAAACCTTCCGTGCCGCGATATCTAAGTTGAGTTTCTCCGTTTAGGAATGCACGTGGGAAGGGAGGGTTTACTTATGCCTATGGTGGGAGTTTGCGGGAAAGTTGCCTTAACCCAGCTGGTCAATATATATATGCAACAACCAACTAGGCTAAATCCCGATATTGGGTTTTTCCGAATCACCCGCGTGCTTTCCTTCTTTGGTAAAAAACCTATCAAGCTTTCTTTAAAAGTGGAGTTGTGTCGCTAACTATTTCCATTCGAGTTAAAGATGGTACGGTTATAGCTAACTATAGTAATTAATGGTGCTAGACGCTTTCTTGCATACAACCACAGGTTCATGCATGGTTCGATGGAGCGATCCTCGCCCAAGCATCGTGAGTACAGGAAGAAGCAAAATATAAAATAAAAAAATGAGTGAAATCAAATCTCGACGTCATCTTCACAGTCTTTGGACCTATCACATTATTAGTAGCGTTAACTGCGTCGGAACCGGCCGCATGTGTAACTTTTTAGGGAAAAATATATCACATCTAGCCCCACAGACATACGAGGCCAAAGAGGTTCCAAATTTAGAGCGTGCAGCTCCTGCAGACGTCTGATTTCTCCACACCTGAAATTGATACATGCGTAGACCACTTCCCCGCTTGGAAGTTTCCTCCCCGCCCACAAATGGTAACAGGAACGTGTCTCAAAACAAAAACAAAAAGAAATTACCGCAAACCATGATACAAAAAAAAAGTAAAAGCAAAGAATATAGGAAAAAAAACCCCACAGTACTCCAGAAAACCCCATCTCTGTCTAGTGCCCCCAAGCATAGACATCATGACTCTTTACTTCATTCGTTCATATGCGCCTTCTTGGTTTGAATACCAAGCCCAAAATTTATCTGGTACACACCCATCTCTAATGTAATAACCCAAACCCGAAAGGGGAAAATAATAAAAACAAAAAGTACTCCCATCCTGTATAGCGCGTGGCGGGGTCAAATTGACCCCGAGTCAAAAACACCATAAGGAAAATAAAAATTAAGGAAAGAAAAGAGAAAAACCCAGTTAGGAATCTATAGTATGGTTACAAATGCTCTTGCTTAATCATAAGCGGTGGAGAATTAGATGCGTGTGAATGTGAAGGTGATGAGTGGTGGTCATCGTAGTAGTATTGGGAAGAGAAGAATGATGGGTCTGGAGATTCTAGTATATATTAGTTGGTGCGCTAAAAAATAGTAATCATATTTATGGTTGTGGATCTTTACCTGCTAGACCAGCGTAACTGAGGGAGAACGGGCTCATGGTGTTCTCATCAAAGATAAGTGAGCTTGTCTTTGGAGTCATGTAATCGCTGTGGTAGCTCGAGGCTATCCGAGTTGATGGGAGGGGGAGATAAGACTGCTCGGGGGCAGATGAGCTCATGCTTGGATTGCAGGTGGCATCAACTACTGATGACAGTGTTGGCTGAGAGTAAGGGGAGTAGATGTACTGGCTATTCGAGGAATGGTACTCTGCCAGTGGGGCATCTCCTGAGAGTGACCCAGCTGCAGAAGGGTAGTAGGGAGTTGGTGATGATGAAGAGTATGGGTTTGTGTTGCTGCTGGCTGCACTTCGGTACTGCGAAGGATATCCAGACGAGGTTGTATAGGCTGCGTGGCTCAAAGGAGGGAGGTAATTTTCCCTTGATGACGGTACATCGTGGTCGCCGTTCAGAAGAGTTGGCAACGGTGGGGGAGAGGATACAAGAGGCTGCTCTGCGGAAGACTCGCGGGTCGAACGGCCATCCGTGTCCTCGCCGTTTGGAGAGATGGAGCGGGAAGCAGCCCGGCGCTCGAGGTCCTCGAGACGGCGCTTCAACTTCTTGCGGTAGTTGCGCTGAGCAATGCGGTTTTGTATCCTTCTGCGCTCAGCAAGATCTGAAATCTTTGTCCAATCCTCGTCGGGGTTTGTGCTGCCTCTGAACTCTGTTGTCGATGAGCTGGCTACTCTGGTAGGTCTGGCATTGTAGTGGTGTGCTGGTAGTGAGGCCATTATGGGCGCTGGGAAAGTGGTATATTGGGCTTGATGGTTCATGTCGAAGGAGATGGGGAAATAGTAAATCTTTATGGCGTAGGGCTCCCGACTATTGAAGACTTATGTGAGATTCGAGTTCTTATTTCTCGGAAAAACTAAGGTGAGGTGAGATAGATGCGTAAAGCTTGGACGGGAGGATATGAGGAGGATGAGAAGGCCGCAACTTAAGTACTGACGATTTGATCCAGAACCATTACCACCACCACCCACCTGCTGCTGCAGCCCAGCCTTACTCTCCCGAAGGAACAAGCACAGAACATTCTTTGCGGATAGAATCCTCAATTTTGGAAAAGTTGACCAGGGTGGTGACACAGCCATGCATGTCGCCACATTTGGCATCGCCAGGCTTCTGACCAAGCACCTTACATCCAAAGCATCCCTCGTTTTCATTTTTAGACTTGAGCGGGGGAGGGCTATCTATTACTATTGGTGGGTACTGGGGTTCGGTGCTGCACACCACACCACCAATAGTCCTAAGGCCAAGTGGGGTGCCATCCCATTCCTGGAGCCTGGCGGAGTTAAACGGCTGCCAGGCCTGGGGGGGAGGGAAGGGACGGAGGACGGGGGATGGGGGAAAATGGGGGAGGCTGCTACAGCCACCCGGGCTCGGTCACTGTCAATGACCGTGCACAACCGCTACATAACTCATGGAGGGCTTTACTACTGGGAGAGAACAGTTATAGTTACAGGTTACGCTTGGGCGACCCCCCCTGGTCATTATGAGGGTCGTATTATCTACTACATCTATCTAGCACCTTCGTTGAAGAAGTGGGTGTCTGGCGCTATGCATCATGATTTCAGTGGGAGTACGGGGACCCTCAGCTAGGGACAGCTGAAAATATGCCATCTGCACGCGAAATGTCCTTTTACTATGGTATCTACCGGGAACCATCGCAATCGAAATGAAGAGACTTGGGCCCGAAATAACAATTGTTTTACCTATTTTAATTTCGCACTGGCACCTGCGAGCAAAGACCGGAACTGCTGTGAGAGGCGGACTCTTCAGCACGGTTGGGCGTTTTCTTTCTTTAGACCGAGTCGGGTTAGGCCCTGGGCAACCGATGTTTGGTCGCTGGGTCGAGGGTAAGAATAGAAACACCACTTTCGCGTCTCGCCGGCGGCAACTCTGAGCGAGTCCGCCTCATGCACAAAAAGCAAGCATTGGCGGACACATCTTCCAGAACGATTCGCTAGCACCACCACTTTCCAACAACTCGACACAATTGCCGGTTGCATAATCGATTCTATGGTCTAGTCTCACCTTGTGGAATGGGAAACGAGTTGGAAAATACCCTGGAGTGCTAGCTACCGGTGCATACCGACTCCGCGCGGCTCAATGAAGTGGCACAGAGCAGTACAGAGTATCCGAGCATTGCGGAATCTGCATAACCTAAACACTGAAATGCGGCACAATCCAGTTACTTTCAGTCAATAAACATCTGTTGATTCTTTTCTGGGCTCTAAGAATTAAGCGCATTATATGCATGCTGTGAATGCCTTGCAGTTTATCACTCGTTCAATCAATCTGCTTTTAATTTTGACATCAGTTTCGAAAGTCTGCAAAAGTCTGCAAGCAGAGCGCCTAAAGCGAAGGCCGACGTCATGAGGTAGTTCATTACCCACTTGATCTCGATTGCGGCGAAAACAATCTAGGTAACCTTTGGCTTGCTTGTAGCGCTTCACAACCCCTGGCTGCAGCAGAAGGGATGACTGTTTTTTTTTCGATTTAGCCAGTCTTTGGATGCATAGGGCACAGGGGATAACCAATAGATCAACTTATTGGGTATCAGCCTTATGTGTATATGCGTTGAACCCTCCCTGTTGAAATAAAGATATCACTCCAGCCCAAATCGGAAGCGTAAGCGTGGTCGATGCAGTTTCCTTTGCCGAAGGGTGGGGAAAACACACACCCGAGTCAGGGCCTTCGATCCTTCTCTCAGCCTTGAGGAGCCTCCCTTTCCTTTCCATGCATGCGTACAAATACCCGTGTTGTATATGTAAACCATTGAATCGAGGTGCGATCATTTATTTCCCTTGTAGTGTGAATATCTAATGAACGCCGAATTGATCACCAGGGCGCCCCATGCCTTCTACAGCCCTACCCCCGCAACCTGTTGCCTGCATCACTCACTAAATGCACTTTTTGAAGTAGGAAACTCCACACATATGCATGATGATAGCCTACTATTGCCACAGGGTCGACATCTGCATGGTAGCATAGATCATTAGTTTGAGCAAGGAAAGTTGGCCCACTGGCCTACCTACCTACCTAAATCAACCATTCCCCCCCCTTCCCTTGCCTAACCAGAAGTTTTACCAATATTGTTTATGTTGTTGGAATAAGCCCTAATTAACGTTGGTAGCCCGGCAGTTTAAAACACACTTTATGAGATTAGCTTCAATTTTGTTTATAAGCACCATTTGGTAATCTGATCCGACATAGCCTAATTAGAGTATCAATCATATTGCTAAAAGAGCCGCCATGAATTAAAACCAAAAGAGTTATCGGAGGAGGCTCCGCTCCCTCGAGCGCACAAGCGCAGGGGGCCAGGGGCATCGTCATCTACGATGTGCAATGCGCCGCATCTATCGTTTTCTTTTACCCTGGCCGCCCCCGATACCAGCACAGATCTGTACCGTTAGGCAGAAGCCGTACGATGTAACAGATAGCGATGACAAAGCGGGCTGTACCTTAGGGACCCATTTTTGGCTAACCCTCGACGGTGTAGCACTGTCTGTCCAGAAATATAACACCCCTCCCCCCAAACTAGTAGGTAAATGTTAACCCCAGCGCATATCACGGGGTTGCACCCGCGCCGATACTATCTGTGCGCCGCTATTCATGGAGCGAGAAATGTGCTTGTTTCCCCTCGTGAGTTAATTGATACTTGGGTCTTATCTGTAATGGTACACAGCTGCGCTAGTTCAAGTCCCTTTTTTTGTAACCGTTTAGAACTAGAATGCAGGGCATGGGGTCAATGGCTTAATTAATTTATGTCTTATCTTGGTAAAGAATTCCATCGCTAAAAGCTATTAGAAACCCCATGTCAGGTCCCAGGTGTGTTATATTAGCTTGTTACTATTCGGGAATGTGTAGGTTGCACTATGAATAACTATATAGTACCTTATACCTTTACTCAAGTCTAAGTGTATATTATCGCCGCCTCACTACCTAGATCTCATTTTACCCTCTTAGTAGTTTGAATTAAGCTTCTAGTAACGCTAATTATGTGAGGCTTAGTGCCTCTAAATACAAAACAAGTACTTGAGAATACATCGGGCTAGTTCTAGAGATGTAAGAATGTATTAATGATAGTAATATCCAATCAGAATTCTAGTTTCTTAAACAGTTGTCCTAACTTTAGGTTGGTTGGCAAGGCGCAGAATAGATATTCCTTGTTTTGGAAATTCACCTTCATACTCATGGCAATTCATAATTGGCTGCGACTCTTTCCCTTTAGAAAGTAGACTTTGCGGCTATGCCAAAAACACCAACCCACGGTTTTGACACGCCAGGGATTGACTCTCACCCCCTCCTCCCTCAGCCCTAACCTTAAATATCCTATCGTTTCTCACCATGTACCTGCATACAAATTCCTCGGAATTCTTCAAGCCCTGGCTCCCCGGGAGAAGCAACTTACGGCGACTTGAGGGCTGAGCTGTAATGATTGATTGAACTGTATGTTTGCTGGCATGATACATGTAGTTTCAAGCTGTTGTTTTAAAAAAAGGCGCAATAACATGTTGTATCTAGCTACGTTATAGGAACATATATGCACCTCTCGGGTCACCTGGTTCTAGAAGCCCACTCAAACCCGGCTAGTGTAAACGAGAAGCAAATGACGAAATCCCGCATGAAGCATCTGATGGAATTCCGATGGAGGGAATTATGATGAGTCTTCAGAAAATAAAAGTGCAGTAGCTGGGCTTTGTATCACTAGCCCTGTTCCGGACCGATGGGCTGAGAGAAAATGCAGGCGGCACATATATTCAGCCTTATGACCAATTCCGGCGCATGATTCAAATTCGTTGAATGAATGGCGGATAGGGCTGCATCCGTTTATGCTGTGGACTTCCGGTGTGAGTGGATATCCGACTGGTACGTAGGTGCGAATCAATAAGCTATAACGACACAGAGGTTATACAGCGCATGCAACATGTACTGGCCATAGCCTAGTTGAACTAGGCAGTAAGCCAAACTTTGGTTTGCCCATCAAGACATGTACTCTATATACGCGATAACAGGCAGTAAACCAATAATTTTTTGAGCTCTTCGGCACACGTAAAGGAGGTGGTAAAGTTGCATCGATCGCATTTCCTGATGTCCTTATCTCGCGAATCGTGGAGTATAAGGCTACTCACTATCTTTACTAATGGCTGCGTCTCGGTTACGGGCTTAGCTATGATTTTCCCCTTGATCAAGTGGTAGTAGTGTCAATATTCATGGTGTAGTTTTTCTGGAGTATTCGTACTTCCGATAATTAAAACCGGAGAAAAACAAGTAATTTCTTTTCTAGACAACTCGGTAGAATTGTATAGATATTGAGCACAATTTTGATGGGGGTTGCATTTGGGTGTATGTTAATGCACCCTGAGCTGCTCCATGTATTATGATTAATTCATTTGTTCATGCACCGTCCATTCGACCAGAAATTCCTATAATCCATTAGACTTATGTTTTGTAGTTTTGTTTTGTTTTGTTTACAAGATAGGCATGGGGACGCTTTAGGGGTCTATCAAGCGAGGCCATGAAGATAAATTAGAGGCTAGCTAAGCTTCGTATTATATAGTGTCGATCGATCGCGACTATCTTACGTACATATCAGCGTAGTTCATAGGACTAAACGGTTGAGCATTGTCAAATCCAGAAAAACTTGGCCACATAAGCAATTTCACCAGTGCTGCGTATCGCTGACGTAACAGGTGTTGTAACTTCTTTATGGAAACTTTTATCCTTTGGACCTCATTCGCCATTACCATAACCATATGTTAATGTCTGCATCTACGTACACCCTTGTCAGAACGTAGGTAATAGGATAGTCATATCACCCGTTTGATCTGCCTCTAGAGGGATTATCATCGGCAATAAACAATGGTGTGCATGTAGATGGGCTGGGTGCATGCACCAGCATACTCGGTGGCAGGCCAGTTGGAGGTGAGGTGAGGTGGGGGTCTTGCAACAAGCACCATACTCTGGCCGACAAGAGAAAATACCAATTAAAATCACACCGAAGAGGCTTGGTCAGCCTCTAAATTAACATTTTGGAAGTTGCTCGGTAAGAGCATTGGATCGACCCCTGACAGCGTCAACTTCGGAAATGGCCAGGAGTTTAATTGCTTGCCCCGGAGGTTTCAAGCCCGATCTACAGTTATCATCTCAGAGAGTATAAGTGCCTGGTGAAGGTTATCTCGATCCTGGGGCTAGCCTCAGATCATTCATAAGCCCCCACATTTTTAGGAGATTATAAGTGGTAGGAAGTGTAAAAAAGAGTAAGATATGTGAGACCCGAGGTTAGGGCTGCCCACAAGTCCTGGGTTCTCGATCATTCCCGCTAGATTCCCGGGAGTTTGAGACAATTATCCTCAGCCTTAAACACAGGGCCACAAAGTAGAGATCGGTTAGACACAGCTGGCTTGCAGGTAAATTAGGGTTTGATCTTGCTGCAAGCCAAATGACGGTGCTATGGAATAGTTCTATACGTAAGTATGGTAGGGCTGAATTACAGACTAGGTAGCCACCATCACTAACCAATTTCAGCCACGCCAATGCACCCACTCGGCTGAACCAGCACTTTGGCCGGCACTGCATAGTCATTTGGATATTAACGCAGATTGTCGGGTCCGTCAGCCCATGGAGGGGGGGCTCCGAAATCTAGATAAGCAACTGATACGACGGTATGTTTCAAAGTGCATAAAGCATGGCTAGATCTCGAAGGTCCAACTCAGCTGAGCGTAAGGCTGAATTTTGCAGTCCTCTGCGAACTAGCATGCGGGTTCCCTGAAAGATAACTGGTTGCTGTAACAAGCAAAGGAAATTTGATGTCTATTTGTCCGATTATGGCTAGATAAAATCTAAGGGCTCCCTATCCCAAGCTAGATCGTGTGGTTAACAAGCCATGCTTCTCGCTCATAATACATATGTACGTAAGTAAAATCCATCCCTGTGGCGAGATCTCACAAAACTCCTCAAAATGCACGACTTTTCAGGAATGTAGATATATTCCCAGGAGAAATAGAGAGTAATAAGGTTTCCCCCTACGCAATAAGTTTTATAAGCTGTCATGTCACGCTCAAGGTGCCGATAGATACATGTATGTATATAAGGCGAGCTAAGAGTGATCACAAGATAAACCACCTATAGCTGACTAAAATTCCTCCCCAAGCATGTACATTGAACTAGTGAACTCCCAGAGTAGGTATAGCTTCTATATTGTATTTTGAGCGCATTAGTACGTGTTATATGGACCTCCTAACTCTGCATGCAAGTATGTTTTTCAGCTGTGTTCCAGAAATTGCAAGGCGAAATGCTATGTGTCGAAGCTGGTGTAAAATTCCTAGACCAATGAACAAACTAGTGGCAGGAGAAAGTAAATGAGATATACGTGCAAGTAATTGAAATTGGATGTCACCGCTGTGCTATACGTCACTAGTTGCTGAAGCTTCCACTAACGGGGGTCAGGTTTCGTGGTTGTGGGTGCATGGGGCTGTTCTCTAAAGTTATTCGCCGTCACATAGCTAGGGAAACAAATAGGAGAGTGTTGTCTAGCTTTGTTTTGTGCTCTGTGTTACAACTCGTTTTTCAGAAAAAAGCGCCATGCAGATATATACTCCTTGGGATCATAGCGTAATGCTCAGCATTTTTCGTTAATTGGACTGATCTATCTGTACAATAAATTGCAATTTTCGAGCTAGAGTTTTCTGGAGGTCGGCCAGAGGAGCAAAAGACTACGATCCTGCACATTTCTGTGAGCTATTTCCCATCCTGTTGTCCTGATTGCCGAGTCTGTGTTGTGGCTGGGTCAGCCGGCTACGGAAAAGCCCAGACTTATATATAATAACTCAGATTCTTCTAGACAATCGGGAGGCACAAATTGCGTACACATGATACGTACGTATACACCCGAAAAATATATCTAAGATGGGTTTCTATGGGCTCTTAGATTAAAACTGTACACTAGTTTTCTCTTAAATATCTAAGCTCATTATGCTACTATATAGGTATACACTCGTTATACCGTTTTTCCCCTCCTAATCAAAATGGAGTGAAGGTATATATGAATGTTTTAAATGAAACCAATATAAGTATGAGCTATTCATAAGTACATAGATACTAAATTATATATAGAATAGCACCTATAGTTGGGTTTAATGGAATTCAAGATTATAGACTTAGGAAACACGGCCTATAATCTCATGACTCATATATAGTGTAACCCCCAACTGGCTCGGGGTTGACCGAGAGTAGTACGTATAATTTTTTATATTAATTAGTAGATACATGTACATATTAAGTAAATATGACATGCATAGGCATCTACAAAAACTCCCCGGCTACAAGAATAGTAGAAAAGGCGGTACGTGGGATAGTCACAATTACAAGTCCTTAATTAAAGTCAACTAGGTCGCATTATATATCGTTCTTTTGAAATATTACTATAGTTTTTCTCTTTAACATAGCAAACAACAAGATTGATTAGATTACAGCAGCTGTCGCTAACCTCTATTTTTATTTGAGATATTGGATATAGTCACTTAGTATAAGAGTTCACAAATAAGAATCCACTCGGTGAACGAAATATAACTTATAACTCGAGTATATTTACTTAGTAAACAAACCCACTGGCTTCTAACTATAATATATTAGGTATAAAACAATTTCTAGAAAATATATGTACGACAATAAGAAACTGATACATTAGTGTGTTCTAGAACGGGGAATCCAAACATACATGTATGAATAGCGTTCTAACCTCACCGCTCGCTACATGTACAGTATATCACAATATCCACGTGATATTCATGATCATATGTCATCACTCGTGATTTTCAATTTTTGTATAAATAAATTAATCAATCAATGATATTGAATAGAGCACTAGCTAGCCTGAGTAATCTATTTGGGTGTTAAGAGTATACATAATTATTAATGGAAATGTAGTCAGTCAGGTAGTGTGGATATATTATCAACATAGCAAAAATTATAAAAGCTCACGCTCATGTATGACTATATTATCAAATATATCACATGCCTCCCACCACTTGAATATTTCAATACAATTTAGTAGCTAATACACTCTATCATAGTTAATACCTCTCTTGCTCGATCTATCAGGTGGAAGATTTGGCCCGTAGCTCACTGAGATACACGGCCTGGTTTATGATCACATATAAATATTTTACGTGGAGAACGTACTTAGGGAATAATAAAGTATAGCCAATTGTTATTAATTGGTTCTATTCTAGGCTCTTAAACAAGCCGGCTTAATTCATGGATCACACTACATCTCCTATGCAAATCGAACATTATGTACTTTATATACTCATTACGTACTAGAAGTGGTAAAAAAGCACAACAATTAAATTCAATCACGAGATATCACTCCGTTTTGTTGGGCTATGGCTATATATATGAACTCTATAAGCTTTTTTATCTTATACAAGCCCATGAGTAGCTACGTAGAGAATCACCAATCAGTTGATTTGATTATATATATTAATCGGCTATAAGGGGGGGGAAACATTTAGATAGTACGTACTATGATTAATTCATTCATTTATTCCCTAGGGAGAAATGTAGACACGATAGAATGAGGAAGTAGTATTACTAGGGCTGTAATTAATTAATCCGGGTCGCGTCGGATCACAGGCATTTGTAGACGTCGATTAATTAAAAACATACCAAAAAGCAACTTTTGAATCCAACAGCTTACTATTTTGAAAGCAATAAAACCTGAACAGTAGCTCCAATTTTTAAAGAGGTTCGTATAGTCTTGGAATCACTCCCTTAGTTTCTATAGATCTCCTAGGAGCTAGTGCCCCTAATAAAGGTCCTCAAAACGGGGCCCGGGGAGATACCCCAAAATAATGACCCCCAGCGAGGACTTAGTGATGTGACCAACCCAAATACCGCAAAAATTCTAGCTAGCGCTAGACCAATGTCATTTATTGTAGTCATAATCATGTCTCTAGAATTAGAATAGGAAAATCTACTTCTTCCAAAGATCTGTACGTTATGAAACATTCTGCAAGTAGATAGGTACACTGAGAAGACCCATCCTTAGTGTATTTTGGCACATGTCACGTCACCCCCCCCCCCCCTGATCCGAGTAATTAATTACGGCCCTATTAGGGACTGACATTAAAGTCACGAAATCTCACTCATACATAGTTTTTAATTTTACTATATATATATTGACTACATGTAGTTCAGTTTCTCAGATATCACGTATTTTTTATAAGTGGGTACCCCCAAATTTCTATACAAGTCTCGAAACCATAATTTTATTCCCCATGTTGATGCTAGCGTATTTTTTATACAACACAAACCCTAACCCTGAAAATAGCTAGTGGTTTTAGTGCCCTACTATGAAGTAACCCTGAGCGTGGCAACTGGAATTAAATGCCTTTTTTTTATAACTGATGTTTCTTGTTGTAGGTCCTAATGCGCTGCCCGCGGCTATAAATCCCCTGAGTATGCAAGTCTTTTTTTTTCGCCCGACCAGTATATAAGTTGTATGTATATGTAGTATGAGAAACGGAGTGGGGCTACTCGGGTCAGGTAATAAGAACCTAAACATGCAGATACTATTTTCCCCAATCGGGGAATACCTTTTCTCCACTAGAGATGTCTCATCTGACGAAAACCCCTGAAGGCTCAATTTACGTGTTTAGGTTCTTATTAGCTGACCCTAGTGCTGCGGTATTACAGAGATAAATCTAGAGTGAAGGCTACTACATCTGATGAAGATTTTTTTTATAGTAAAATAGAGCTAGTTACGTTAAAATGACATATGTAGCACTGCTTATAATTATACCCCACTTCTTTTAACTATTATGATAAGAGTATACGCATATGCATAGCCAGTTCATGGCGGGGCGCGAGAGCTTTTTCGGTTGGGTAATTAAGAGTTCGCCGTCTTGACAGTACATATGTACACGTGAAAATGATTGACATTTTTAATTATTCGCATAGAGTGGGGCTAGCTAGTGCCGTAGGCAAGTTGGTAATACAGAATTTTATATGTACATGTAACTATGTATGCAAAGGCCTGTTAGGTTAAATGCATATGGGAACTGCTTTATTCCAAATAAGTAGCCATGGATCGTACAGTCCGAATCGAATCACATGCGAGTTTCTAGTGGTAGTGAAAGAATATACCTATGTAGCACTTGTGGACCTAGGCCGGTCACCAAGCTTACCCACAGTTACATGTACGTACACATCACGACTATCAAAACATAGAGATTTATTCTATACGATCACTAGCTTTTCAAAATATCTTGTTTTTTCCCTAAAAAAAAGTTAGGAAAATCATCGATCGGACACTTGCGTAATTAGATGCTTCGCTTAATTAGTTAATGGTTACGGTTAGTCTTTAATTCTGTGTTACAGCCAATCCTATGAGTGACAGCCCGGGATAGCTGAAAACCGAGGAGGCCTGAGTGGTAGAATCGTAGGCTACATCTAGTTTTAGAGCGAAACGCTCGGAGTTCTCCTAAAGGCGGTGGTTGGGGTCCGCAGGTATCAAATTTTCTTCAGCTACACAAAACTCAGGCAACCATAAGCCCCAAAGAGCCTCGGAATGGAGTATTAAATCTTACGAGGCTATAGCCCAATTCTAAGGAATAATTTCAATGTTACAGGTGAAAAATGAAAATAGTTCTATACTATGATTAGCTATTCAGCTGTAAAACTAGCAGTCCCACAGGAGCTTCAGGGCTATAGTTTCACCTAAGCATACCCTCGCGCGTGTTCATAGGCTTTGGGTAGGACTTTAGGATTTCAGTTTATTTCTCAGATTTATTGGAGTTCACAGGATCGCTCTAGGCGAAGAAAAGAGATTATTTTAAGATGCCTCGCTCATATGCGGTCGATCTCTATTGCCTTGCCTCATGCTCGGTCAAGGCACTACTAAACCCCTAAAATTTGATTTACGTACATGGCCCCAGTAGGTCTAGTGATCTAGTAATTTGTCACCGTGGGAACTACTCACTTAAATTTTAGAGGGCTTAATAGTGAACCAGTATCAGAGTGCAGGATTATGGTAAGGTGTACCAGATTTGCGGAAAAACTAGCAAGGAAATATTTCAAATTACTACTATAAAAAGGTATTACTGATTACATAAACTTCGAGGTGTCTCAAAGCAAGCATCTAAGAATGTCTCAAAGGATCGTTCTCGTATACCCCCCGTCCTCCCTCAAAGCGAGGGCCTTGAGACGAGGAGCGCCTTGCCTCATTTTTCTAGCATAGACCACACTCCGTAAGACTATGTTGAGTCCGAGTGGCATTTCAAGATTTGTTGGGTAATAGACCTCTATCCAGCTATATTCTACCCTTATACGATAAAATAGCACCTACTAACTTAGATAGGTACGTAGATATGACAATTAATACACCGGAAGCCCGGGACCCGAGATTATTGCAGATAGACCGGTCATCGTATCCGGTCTTGACACACGTCAGTTTATCAGTCTATCCTGTGTGATACATTAGTAACATAGCGTGAGCTCAAGTTAGTCTAGCCTCAGAAATAAATCTGTAGTGAGTATTATTTGGAGTATCTTCCGACTTATCCTTGCAAGAAGCGCGTGGCTATCTTGAATACTTTTTTGTAATACTTATATAATTACGTAACATGTATATATTGATAATGATTATCTTAAAAGTCCTGGAGCCATCATGCATGGTAGATGTTTTTTTTGACCCTTAAAAGACTACTAAAGCTACCAACATAATATATCTACTGGTAGTGAAATTCTTCAGGATTTGGAATCGTATTCGGGAACGTAATATAGAGATCATGGAACGTCACTCGCAATATTTTGACTAGCAACAATTGGGAGTTTCCCCCTTACTTTATTAAGCACCGCAGCTCGGTTAGGTATTCTGTGCTGAGAAAGCCCTATCAATTTGTTTCACTTTTAAACCCAGCCTCTTACTTACAGCGCACTGGTATCGATATCCCTGAACGTTTTGAACCAAACCCATTTAAACTTAGAGTCCATTTCAGGGCTTAGATTCATGAGCGTAAAGAATAACAAGCATCTACCTTGGGTATGAGGTCTGTGCACATGTGGGTCACGGAATAGATATGCCCAGGCTTGGGGTTGTCTAAATCTCCGAGAGTTTCATCAGGGACTCGCCGCGCATGACGTGACGCGTGATCGGACCCTTAACTTCTGCCATAGATAAAAATATATTTTTTGTTGGAAATTATGCGGGCTAAAGGACTGGGATGTGACTGCGAGGTCTTGACCCAGCTCCTATGGTTGAACTTGACACATATCATTAGTCGTAACCTGGCCATGACCGGTTGATATTCTTTAAACTCTTGCACTGCGGGCGTATTTTGTCGATCATGCAGTAGGCCGTGGTAAGCTACAACAGAGATAACGTGGCAAAATGGGTTCTTGGGAAACCGCCCAAATTATGTATGAACCTGGTATTTATGACGGCTGCTATTTCAGGAGGATGTGTCGGCATCGACCATCGTCATGATACTATACAAGACTCAGGAAACCACTGGCTCGCTGCCGTCATGTAACGGCTTCCTAAAACACCCCGTCTTTGGTACGGAACCGTATCTTACCTGTCGCCTTGGGAGCACGTCCTGATAGTCAGGTTCTGGGGACGGTGTGGACGATTGCTAATCCCAAGCATTACCTATTATAATAGTCGTCTGCAAGAGGAAGGACGTAGAAGCAGGCTATCCTGTCCTTGGTTACATAGACCGTTCTGACAGCTCGGTATCGATCTATCCGGGTCCAAGAAATAGAAAATGCAAAATGCAAAAGCGTGTAAATATTCGCTTCGTGTTCTAATTAGCAACCAATAGCTTCGATCTGCCAGAGTAAAACATCAAGATCTCCTTAGTCTCGACACAGTGTAATCTTATCCATTTTCTAACAAAAAGTCCCTGCTTACGTTTCCCTAAAATTAGGGTAATAAATTCTCATAGTGGAGAGAAAATTAAAAGCTGAGAATTAATCACCTTCTAGAACCCAAGCCAAGGCAAGGCTAAAACAAGAGCTTCTCGTGTAACAGCTACAAGGGAAAGTTTCTAGAACCGTACACAGAGGACAATGTGTTCTCCAATGCGGGGTGAGCACGTGCGAAGAGGAAAGTCGCACTTTATAATTATGCGCTGCTGGGGGCCAGTAATAAATCGGTGAATTTCCTGCAGACCGACGTAATAAGCAGCCATGAAAAATACCCTTGCACCTCAGTCCTTTGAAGAGCTACCTAGTCTGTTGCCACTCGGTATTGACACCGCCTGCACCGACTGAATAGTGGAGTCATGGCGGCACTGAATAGTGGTACCGTAGTACAGTACCTACATACATCCTCTCGTCGTATTTCTAATCCCTTTGAGGCCGTGATACCCATGCTTGAGACTGCTATGCCCCTGGCAATATATCTTCTTAAGCGTACCGATATTGCGGTATTGAACGACTTATGCGCACATGTTTACCCAATCGGAGTACGGGATGAAAATCAAACCCCATCGGATGATTTAACCTGCGATAAGGTATTGAGATATACAATAAGTTATAGGGAACCGCTCCAACACGGTTGTAATTCTTCAGGGTTCGCAAGTCGACCCCGTGGACCTGCATGGATCGCTGAGATCTGGGGGTGGATACTCGTCAATTACTGTTGTGACTGCCACGTCTCTGGCACTAAGTGATACTCGCCCTCAGCAATCCAAACTACATGTACTCTATATATCCCAGGATACCCCGCTACAAAAGTTACACCGGTGTCAATACCTCAAGTTCCAATATTAATCTTGTGACCCAACGCATATACAACCCGTTCTACCATATTCAAAGAAGGGATAGTGTACTGATGGTGTGGTTTGACGGCTAGCGACGTCCGACTCGTAACAAAGCATGGAGTATGTATACTTTTCTCCGGCGGAGACCCTGCACACCCCCCCCCCCCCCCCACAGGCGCCAAAAAAAACGCACTGGAAAGCCTGTCACTTCCCCCTCCTTTCTCGAACATCGCGACGTAAAAGCAGCTATTGAAGCGTGTTGACAAGGATTTCCCTGTTCCACCCCAATCCAAGCTATTGAGAAAAATGTCGATGAAGTAACTATATAAGCACCGGGTACGGTGCCGTCGAGAGAAAGGTCGTTCAGCTTTGTGTTGTCTATCCATCCACTTAAAAGATATCCAAAGCCTCGGTCACTCAGCTTGCTTACTTCCCAGACTGTTGAACAAAAGCCAAGTTACACACTCAGCTCAAGCACCCTTGTGGCAAAGTGGCAACCTTTCCTGTCTTCTATAACCCTATCCTCTCCTTCTCTATAAAAAAGCTTCGAGCGACAGAACTTGCAAAGCATTGAAAGATTTCGAGGGAAACTATCAATTGAAGCTCTTGTCGAGGTCTACTCAGGGTATGTATGTTTGTCGCGTCTTACAAATCATCTGCTAACCATTCTAAATAGTAACTACGACGCAGCGCAGATCCAAACCACAAGCCTTTTAATTTCTCCCTACGAAACAACAATCACCGACTACGTGCCCCAGCCAGACACCCCTCAACAATGATTTGGACCTGCTGCCGGTGTGGTCGGGATAGCCACTGCTTGACCTGTGAGTGCGGACATGGCTACTGCTTGGCCTGCGTCTACTCCCGAAAACCCTCTCGGCCGCGGTATCACATCCGGTGGCCCTCGGCATTTCGCCCACGGATATAAAGAGTTCATTGAGCCTTTGGGAGTCAGCGCGAGATTTGAGAGGCTGCCTGGATGGGGTATGATCAAGTAATCCTGTAAATAGAAGTCTGGTGATTTACACAAGAGGAGACGAGTGGGATTTGTTACGTTGTTTTTCTTTGCATATTGGAGTTAGCTTGCGGGGGATTTTGGGATTGAATAACACGGTTGTATATACGTATCTGGGTTTACTTTTCACTTTCTGATCGAAGTCCTTGGGGCGACCCATCCTTGTCACTCTCGCCTAGAAATGTCTCGGATGGAAGGAGTTTTGGGGATTATCGCTTTAGTGCGTGTGTGATAAGTACCGAATCGCTCTAGTCCGAAGTCCGAAACTCCATCTGTGGAGGGTTAGGGTTCAGTCCACCCAAATACATGACATGCCCCCTCTACCGGAAGGCAAACACTAGGGCCAGGGGATGCCCCGCCTCTAGGCTCGGGTGCAATGCATTTTTATCACTGAACTGTGGATCCCGGGAAAGTCCAAAACATTTGCATGGCCCCTGGGTTAGGAATCACCGATCTGATTATCGATTCTTACAAAGAAATATGATATCTTCCTACGAGATAATATGATCTGAAAACTAAATTCCCTGGTTCTTGGTCTTTTCGACTATATATATTTACTCCACAGATAATTAGCCGGTTGTTAGGGGTGTGATATCAGTGGGCTGCTACATGAACTAAGTAGTTATAGGTGTGCATTAACTTTTCCTGATTCAACACAAATAAAAAAATGCAAGTAAACCCCATATAATTGGCGGATAAATGTTAATCCTGGGTATCTCGGTTTTTACCTTCAGAAATCAATAGTAGGGGCACAACTCTCAATGTGCGGTGCAGACGTACGGCCACGGGCTATACTTGTAATTATCTTGATTAATATCGGCCTCGGTCGTACATCTTTATATTCAAAGTTATACAAAGGATTCTATATATACCTTGCTACCTTAGCTACCTGGCACAAAACTTCCGATACTCTACATGTAGCCTTCATCTATTTTGCAGCAATCTAAACTACGCACGTGCGCAGTGTTCTCTCGTACGTGCTTCATGTAAATTATTACCGGGCATCGAAAGAAACGTTTTTTTAATCAAGATCTATGGCACTTCCGGTGATCTGTTGATGCATCGAACTGATACAGCTAGAGACTCCCGAATAATATGTTGGCCCGACAAGCACGAAAAAGCGGATTACAGTCGGAGGGCTTTTTCTAACCACTAGATCGCTTCTTCGGCACTTAAAAGCGATTGATATGGCCCTTCCTTGGCGCCTTTAAGGTTTGTTATCCGCCTTAAGCAGGGTGGCACTTCTACATAAATACATATTGTACTGCAGAAACAATCCTGGGTCTCGGGCTAACTCTACACCGCATAGTTTTGTATATAGAGTAAAAATTCATGGCCCGATATTATAATGCGCTCGCGATTCGGACTCCCCTGCCCTGGTAACATATATATGTTTCAAGCGTACTGGTTTGTTCTTCAGCTGAGCCTGAGGCAAAGCATATACCCAGTGCTTTCACCGGTGTCAATAAGAGTGCATCTAAAGTCCTAAGACAATTTGGTTGAGGATCATGCCTGAAAGAACAGAAAATTTTTACCAGTCTCAACCTATCAGTTAGGGGGGGGGGGGGGTAGTTGTATAAATAGGGTAACGTAACATCAAAGATTAGGATACTCCTACCTGTTCTGACTAGTCGGTTATTTAGTGTCAGTTAATGTTTTTGCTATCAATTGAGATGTAATAGCAATTTTCTGCTGCAAGCACGCAAGGTAAACGGTTATTCTTCTTGGATGCATGTACACCCCCCTCCCCCTCCCTCTCCCTGCGACAAAATAATAGCAATCGACTCTCCGCATTGCGCATAGATGTGATCAGGAGGACACCCCCTCTTTGATAGTACCGGTTCTACCATACGAATGGGAAACCATACTAAAAATAATGAGGGGCCCATGGCGCGATTAGATCGGTTATGCCTCGAGATCAAAGATCTTATACATACCAAGACGACAATAGTCTATGGGAGCAGCCGTTTTTTTTCCTGTGAGCTGTTCTCGGTGCAGATTTTTTCCAAGACTTGGGCACGATATTATTCTCTTCTGGGAATCTGATTAAAACGGTTGCCGCAGCCGAGATGGACGCTAAAAGATTTTCCTGCCTTGACGGCATTAATTTCTGCAACGCATGACGTTGTACATGCGTTCCTCGTTTCTGCGTTCGAAATTGGTCTGGTCGATGAGATGTGAAACGGATATCAGCCAATCGGGTCTTTCGGTTTTCTATATTTTTTTTCTAGAACTCTATTAATCCGGAAAGCTGGTCTAGGACGCGAGTCCTGGCCATAGAGGGTCAAATTTGAACGGCTGTGGCGGTTAGGAATCGGTCTAGCTCAGTGACATCCCCCTAAGTACTCGGGTCGGGTGAGTAGAATGGTGGGGTTATCCGCTCTACAAAGTCGGTATAAATTATGGACCTGTATCATCTTCATACCCTTGATCCGAGTCTTTCATGAGGGCTCCCCCGAGATAGTCTAGCGATAGATACCTACAAGGGGGGCCGTGGCCAAAGAATGGGCTCTGTGATGGCTACTACAAAAATTTTAGGTGTCAAAAATCGCGTACTCACCAAAGAAAACACCCCCCACTGAGCATACGTAGTGCGCCTCATTGAGATTAAGGATTGTATGCAGTATGCAGCTAGCATACGTACTCTACCACCTAAGAAAGCCACTTCGCTAGTAGCATAACCAGACTAAATTCTCACGGTGAAGTTCGGCTTATGCGAGTAGTGAAGGGGGTGACCGGGTAAACGTCTCCACATCTAAAATCCTCATTGGGGTGTAATGTATGGCTATATGGCTGTTATTAGCGCCACTCGATGGCTCTGTGGCTTTCACACAAACTACACTGGCAACCCAATGAGAAAATTGTGTGTGTGTGATACTAGGGCGTGAATAAAAGTGATCAGAACCCGGGACCGATAGGCCCAAATATTGGTGTGCGCCACAGAAAGAGCCCAGTAGTGCACCTAAAGCATGCAAGATTTGTATGGGAGAAGAGCGTCATCTCTAGCGTTGTAAGCCAATCATACTTACAAGGTGACACCTATAGGTCTCTGACAAACTATCTAACTAGCCTCAAAGAAAGCTGCCGAGACCCCGATAAACTGCTCCCGGGTTTGCCTCTGGCGGCGAGGCCCATACTGGCGAGACATGTAAGTCACAGAATCCCCAGAGCACCTGCCCATTCACTAATTCCTTGAATAGCTTAGGAATTTAAAGACACGGCAGATTTAATTTGCGCACAGTCTAGTATATGATTTATGGCGTTAAGCGACTAAAGAATCCGAGAGCCCAATGGGGCCTTGAGTGCCATTATCCTACAGGGCATAGTAAACCTCAGTTCGGAATTATGGTGTTAGGGCATCTAAGTAGGAAAGCTCAACCTATTCCGATTACTGGGAACCCAGGAAGGCTTGTTTGATAGCTGTCCCTTGCAACATGCGCACGTGTGCTGTCGACCACGCGTCGGGTCCGTTCATCGGGAAGTAGAAACATGATCTCCAACTAAGTTTCATAAATCCTGGTTGTCTCATATTTAAACGATTTCACTTTGCTTGGTATATCTGGCTAGGGGGGTGTTAGGTCACCTAACATCACTCGGCCCTTATATGTAAGGATTTTTGTTTCTTGGGGCCCATACAGAGTTCGGGGAGCTTCGGAGGTCCAAGGATGTTTACCTGGGAACCAAAAAGTAAAACTAGTATACGTAACTTAATAGTAAATACCATTCTTAGCAGTGGGACTAAAAATCCGTGTATATGAAACAGACCGAGGCAAAAATTTCACTTTACGATGATTACTTCCATAGGTGTATTGTGCTTCGGACTAAAGTCATGTGATACTGCATTTTTTATTTTTTATTTTTTATTTTTTATTTTATTTATTTATAGTCCCCTTAACTCGCGTAGAAGACGAGGTTTTGCCCATGGAAAACACAACACGTAACTATATGTATGTGACGTCGCCAGCTGCCGTGCAAAGTCTGCTTGTAGAGCCAGTACTTGTGACTGGAAAATCAATACTATATTATAAAAGTGCATGTCTCAGATAAGATACATAACTCGAGCTAGGCTGATTTCTTGGCACTTGATGGTCTTCTCCGGTGTCAAATTCCCCAGGAGTTACTGTCCCAATAGTAAGCGACGGGGAGAAAGGGGTAAGTCCCCAGAATCCGGAGTTCCGGTTTCTCGCTGATGCCAAGAAGGTGGAGGTAAAAGCTTATTATTCCATGTCAGATCTTCTGACTCAGCGCCGAAGCGAAAAAGCTATAGTTTCCCCTAGAATTATAACTCTAGTACTGAAGTCGTCTATGATATAGCTTTTGGTCAATACCAGCTTACAAAAAGTGCTAGGCTTCAGTCCGCTATTTGATCTATACTTCTTGTCAGCAGTACTTTCTTCAGCATTGGTTTTCATCCTACAACTCCGTCTAGAAATCATTCTTCAACATTATCCTTGACCCTACACTAGTTCTCATCAACTTTCTTCAATATTACCCTTAGTTTCTAGGATTCTATATACTTGTTACCGTCTTTCCCATACCCTAAATCCACAAGAGATACTAGCCGAAAGACTAGCCTCAATGTCTAATAACGGCGAACTATTAACTGGGTTTCGCCCTCCCGCGCTCGAATCTCCGGCCGAGGATATTCCGGATCAATCCGAAAATGTAATCACAACCCAATTCCCTGAAATCCATAAGTACATCATTCTAAAAGACTTCCAAATAGGTATTCATAGTAACCAGTGCCGCTTCCGGGATTGGCTATGAGACAGCCAAAGTACTGTACCAAAAGTCTGGTGCCGTCTACATCGCCGGCCGTTCACATGAAAATAAGCAAAAGGCTATAGAAGCATTGCAAGCTGAATGCTCTACTGCACAGGGGGAACTCGTTTTTCAGTTTCTCGACTTGGGCGATCTCCGTAATATCAATCTAGACGTTAGGACAGGAGCTCTTGGAGAAGGGGAAGAAGTTGAATGTACTCTTTAATTGTGACTACTCAAGGCTACGATCTTCAACTAGGAATAAATTGCATTAGCCACTTCCTCTTTGCAAAATGCTTGACCCCAATGTTCACTGAGACTGCAAAGGTCTCTTTTTCTGGGTATGATCCGCGTTATATTTGTTTCGTCTAGTACCCATAATTTTACTCCCTCAAATAGAGGAATCAAATGGGATAATATCAACTTGAAGAGTAGAGGTGGTTTCTGGGGAATATATGGGCAAAGTAAAGCTGGATCAATCTTGCTGGGTCTCAATTGAGTTTTCTAAGAGATTTGCAGATACAGATGTTATTTCCCTGGTAAGTATTCGATAGTTTTTTTCTGGTTCTAGTCCACTTATACTGATGATTATTGTAGAGTGTCAATCCAGGGAATCTTAAAAGTGGTCTCCAACGTTACGGCTCATGTGTGACTACTACCGTAAATGTATGCCTCTTTTTTTTACAACTGTTTCCTCTTGAATAGGTACTAATCTCTTATAAAACAATGTAGAAGTTACCTCTTTACCACCAAGGTTATGGTGGCCTGGCAAAAAATTTCACTGGACTATCGCCAGAAGTCACCCGCAAAGAACGAGGGCTATATTATCCCTTGGGGAAGCTTTGGGACCATCAGGAAGGATATGCAAGACTCTGATACTGCGCTATTTTTGGATTTGTGCGGGGGACAAGCTAAGGAATTTTTTTAAAGAGACATTGCCGTGAGATTGATGGGGGGCAAAGCAGGGATGATTTTCTTGTTAATTGGTTTGTGAAGATTTTGTGCCTCAATAGATCGCATATTACCAGGTTTTTGGTATTGATTTACTACAGTATCAAAAAGAGGGATGGGATTGGCACGGTGCTCCTGCCAATACGCTATCAATATGAGAGGAATACGGTATTGGTACAGTAATCCACGTACCTCAAATACTAATTTAATCCGGTATTTGTGACTAAATTCCGTAGTGCTATGGCAGTAAATTCACTCGATTTTTTCATACTATACCTAATGTTTCTATTATGACTTAGAAGATATATATAGAATTTGGATTTCATATTAGGAAGAATCCCCACCATAGACATTAATACATATACTATTACCTCGTGAAAGCGCTTTAAACGTAACAAGGCTAGAACTAGTATATGGAAATTTCGCCCTACATGTATATATACCCTATCATTTAATCGAGTAAATATCTACTGTTTATAATTTTTAGCAAGAAGCGTGAGAATGGGGTTAGATCATGGGTTTGTAAGAGGCTGCTGGCATAGATGTTACTCATATATAGAATCACCTTGTATGAGGTCCATGCGGTTGTTAGTTCTCTTAAAGCCCTTTTGTGGGTATTTCCACCCGGAGTCCCCTCCTCCACTTGATAAACAAGTGACGCGCGGAATAAGAAATATTTCGTGGATTTATGATTATTGGTAATTATGGCACCTCATTCCCTCTTTTCGCTACGCTATGGTTCGGTTGCTCGGGTGAACGGATCATTCAGAACACGCGGTTATGCACACTGGCGGTATGAAGTCCGTGAGAGGCTTCTCAGTCAGTTAAAACGGTGGAATGTGTATTATAGGGCTTCCGTGTTGCCGCTGCCGGTACAACGTGCCATTGGTAGGTGGCGTCGGTAAGATGACCGGCTGGGGTTACCCTCGGCAGAGGCCGGGGTGGTGGCTTCCAAACACCGAAGAACCCCCCGGATAAGCAGGATCGGGGAACCCTCTGACGATCCCCCGGACAGGTCTCTGGGTCAGGACTCCTATCCTCTCGTCGCTACATGTATCAATCGCTTATGCAAGCCAATCGCTTCGTCTATAGCTAAGGCTAGAGTGTTGGCCCGCCCTACAGGGCGTCAAGGAGTTAAGGAGTCGGCTAGGGCCGGTATATAGACAGCATTGGTTGAGTTGATCCTCGTTTTTAGGATCTGAAACAATCTGGTCAATATTGCGGGAGCACATACGGGTATGTCGGAACTCGGCAGTGGAATCATCAATAATCACTCATAGTTTACATCGTCAACTGAATGTTTTAGCTTCTGGGAAAGAAGCGCTTATACGTGGACCTCCTGAGAGCTCTGTACATCTAGGTAAGAACTATGGGGGACCTGGTCACCAAAAAGAAGACTAGTAACATGATTCATTTCAATTGATCCGATGGATGTTTTAATTTCGAATTTCTTTCTATGAAAAGAAGTACACGTACACGTACACTCGGAGAGAAACTATATGGAGTGAGTCACCTACTCTCAAAGCTATTGAGGAACGTAAGCCTGATTTACTAGTAGAATCAGGTATAGTTATATACGGCTAAGAAAGCGGGAATAACGAAGTAGGTGGCAAACTGTCATATAAATGAAATTTCTTGAGGATAACGTATAACTACACTGTAAAAGAAAAAACAAGGCCCTAATTGGGGGGTTGAGCTCTCTCTCGATTACCGGTGATCTTTAAAGTCGTATTAACTTAAAGTCGAGTTCGTGGACGAGCATTCGTACTTTAGATCTATATAAACACCTGAGTATCAGTACTCTTCTGGATTTCACACTTTTAGGGGGTTAGTAGAGTGTTCTTACCGCAGTATAGCGGGCAGATACAAGACTGCCCATAGGGACAGTTTCGGATGCAATCGTTTGTACATCCGCACTTACATTCGTATTTAAGGTCTAGTCGAATAAAAGTACGTTCAGCCCTCAATCTTAGAATTTATTTGAGTCTCTTCTGCAAACGAAAGACTTACCGCAGTTCTTAGGGCAACCGCAGGATCCGCCATTGAGATAACAGTTAACAAGACAATCGTTCATGCAACCGCAAGATGGGAGGTATAAATCCTGTCGTTTAACAAGTCCGCTGGCACCGGTAAGGTCTACGGGGGTACTAAAAACCGAACCAACAAACACAGCTGTGAGAAGGAGAGCTACTGTACTGTAGTGCATTCTTGAATAGGATTGTGGTGGTGGTTTTCGTAGATAAAGTAGTGGATTCGTCCGCTGAAGCTTGAACTTACGAATAGTAGAACATACCATCTACTAATTTATAGCCAGAATTTTCTACTGAATAGCTGAAATTTTCCTGTGAAACCTCTATATAGCACTCGTATCAGTGCATGAGGATATTACCCGTTACGCCGAGACTCTAGAATACGAGGCAACATCGTATAACTAAAGTGCCTAAATTACGCCAAGATGCGAATATATATAAATGTTTACTTGTTCACGCTTTTGGCAGCGATTGGCGGTTTTATTTACGATGCGACATGCATTTATACACCTTATCATGAGTATACGAGCAAGGTAGGTTCTTGTACCCCCCCCCAACTTTCTCTAGAAAATAACATAGCCTATATGGCTATAGCAGAGATATAGAAATTCAGTATGGTTGAACACTCATTTATCTTATAGCTAGTAAGATTATGAACTCAATAAGTAAAGAAATACTCAAGAATTAGGGCATGACATAAGTGGTTGTGGTCAGGCTAGTTTGATCGATCATGCTAGGCCAAAAACGCGTGATAGCACCCTTGTGGCACCAAGTTGTTATTTTTGGGGGGGCTGTCTTAAGATATTCCAATATTATCACTATAATAGAAATAACTGCATGGTACATGTACTACTTGTCCCCCAGGGTAAGAACCTGAAAACAGGGGGGTCACGATTTGTATGGTAAAATATCTGTGCACGACGCCACACCATACAAAATTCCCCCCCCCTGTTTTCTGGTTCTTACCCTGGGGGACAAGTACAACAAAACCAAGTACGAGGAATGAATGTTGCAGAAGATCGCTCACGTATTGACCGAGCAAAGACACACTTGGCAGCTACTTGGGTACTAGTACAAGGGGTTCTTCACGGGTACCAGCTCAGGTCACAAAATCTTAGGAGACCCACCCCTGGGGATCAGCTACCTACCCGGAGGGCTTTCAACGTGTCTAGGCGAGTCGGGTAAGAAAACCTGGTAGTACGATAACGTCTAGCTGTTTCATCCCCGCTCTCGTCACCGTGGGGTCTAAGCTACTACTCTGGAATAAGTAAGCAGATATCGACGCTTGTCGCGATTGATGTGCGTGAGACGGCCAAGGATTCCCAACCAGAAATTTAGAGTTTTGAGGGATATTTGGGCCATTGGAGGGAAGGGTGGGGCGACTCCGCCGCACATGGCGGTCTTGTCGCGTCGGGCCCATGGAATCGAATCAAATATCGGGTAGGACGGGGGGGGGCATTAATTTACGTTGGCTGCAAGGGGGAGATGAGGCGCAAGTTATACATACAAGTGTAGTCGTGATCGAAGTATCAGGTTTGAGCTCGTCGCGCATGCATAATTGCCGGATATCATGGCCGACTGGTTCCACGAGGTGCCCTGCCCTGTACAGAGGAAAAGGTTCCCCCTGAGTCGTATTGCATGGGGAATGTGCATAGTCCACAGGCCAAGGATACTGTGTAACTTCAGTGTGTAGTCGATCTGCAAAACATTCATTTAAATATGGGAAGTACATAATTGATCTCGTGATCGGTGGGGAAGGGCCAAGGCTTGAGGCTTTACAAGGGGTTAATTAACAAAGTCACACTTTACGGGGCCATGAATAAGCAAAACTTGACCCGTATTCTGAACCATGTTATCTCTTAGCTATTATCAAAAAGTGAATAGACTGCGAGTGATATTTTATGATTAAAATATCAATCAGCCTATTAGGGCTACAGAGGCCAATTAAAGGCCCTATGTGTCTTGCCTACCAGGTTTATTATAAAATATAAATTAAAGGATTATTAATGAAATGGCTTTGTGAGAGTATGTAACCGAGCTGAAATATAAGAAATTAACGAATTGCTAGCATTATAGCCATGGATTTGGGATGTTCTATAGAGTAAGAAAAAGAAAAGACTTAATTTACTATATATCTGTCAGTAGTGAGATTGGTTACAGAGTTGAAATTTGATACTATGGGTCACAAGGTAAATATATCTAAACATCGTAATTACAAGGTTTAGTTGGATTCCGAGGGGCTCGGGTAGGGCCGCGGGTCTATCATAAAAATCCCAACTAGCCAAGCTAGCTACTATTATATTATAGAGCTTATGATCATGTTTCTGATACGGTAAGAAGTTGTAACATGCATGTAATCTGTAGTCGTACGTTTACTAACCCTTATTTAATAAGTCTGCTATAACCGGGGTACGTTTTTAAGTTTTGTTATAATTGGTGAAAGTGGTATATATAGGTAATGTTAAACAGGGCTGTAGCTTATAGTGCACTGACCCCCAGTTGGTATAAACGCATATTCGGCGCCTGGTTAATTAAAGTGATAAGACTCGTTCGTATATTAAATTCTGGGACTTATGCATAGTAAGAGCAAGTTGATAGTGTCTGCATACAATAGGATGCTTCTCGGCGTGAGATTCGTGTAACCTCTTAGGAAGCTCTTGTAGATCACTATATACGTGCGCCAGTCTCGTAACACTAGGGTGTTTTTAATTTCTAATATAATATATATATAGCTATATTTAATCTTTAGAGATTTCTTGATAATCGCGTATATAAATTTAATTACCTATTGATTAGTCGCACACATTTGTCTCGGTTTAGATTATAGTATCGATCAAGTCACCTTTCTAACAGGCCGTGGAGAAGCCACGTACTCTCCTTGGTCTACAATAGAAGGTTATTCTTTCGCCTACGTTATATAGGATGAGCGGCGCCATGTGCTGGTCTTGAAAACTGGTCTCAAAGTATGTACTTTTTAGTTCTTGAAAGAAACTTCATTTTCTGACTTGAAAACCTTGATTTTCAGAGTGCTAGTAGCTAGCGCCTATAATAAGACTATTGAGCGTTATACAGAAATATTATATATATTCCCTCAATACCACTTATTTTTTAGCGAAAAAAGTAATCCCAGACTACAATTATTCACTATATATCAACCGACGAATTCCCACTTTGTAAAAAGGGGTCTGAAAAGGGGCAACTGGTATTAGAATCGAATACATATCATATAAATACTAAAATGGACTCCTCGCCACTCATCAAAGCCCATCTGATCCTCGAAATAGTTCTCCTAATCATCGAACTCATTCAACGCTCCACTGGTATACCATTTTTCTGCGTTGTAATCGTATCTAGTACCCTAGTCTATCGATTTTTAATATACTCTACAACTCCGCGAGTAGTAGGTACGAATAACCTTAGTGAGCAGGAGCTAAGGCAGTGGCTTCAAGAGTGGGTGGAAGGGCAACAACAAGATGATTTTGTTGGTCTTGTGGCAAATAGTATGAATAGGGCTGCGGGTAATGATGCACATGAAAAAGCAGTGGCTAGAGGCTGGGGCCGCTCATGAAATCTGGGGCTCCTGTATGGAGGTGGCTGGCTAGCTAGGTGAATGGTTAGTATTTTGGTAGGCTCTGAGAAATAGGCGTGTATAAGGGTGAAGAATACTAGTACTACTATTAATGATTGGTTTAATTAATGTGGTTTGATATTTACAGTTGTATCTAGGCTTAGTAGAACTTTGCTTAGGGGTTCTTACATTGGGTTTCAATAAGTCCAAAGTTCATCGAGCACAGATCCCAGGACTTGTTTGAAACATTTTCAAGCCATCTTTTATGCCTACTCTAAACCTAAGCATATTAATGAACGGAGCTCATGAGTGCTAATAAACCCTAACCCTGCGTTGTTCCACGAATGACAAATCCTAATCCTAGTTTTACCTAGGGCATCGTAATCTCTCCTGGGAAATATCTGGTCTAGCTATCATCCCAAACCTCAAGACCAGCATGGTTAGAAAGTTGTCAGCGCTGCGACTGGTTCTCTTTTTGCTAGAGCAAGTTTTCCCTGTCAAGTACAGATCAGTCAGCACTCATTCAAGGCCATCCACAGTACCTCTTGGTTATGTTTCCTTTTGGGGTTTACGCCCTTCTAGGTGCTGTGCTTGGAAGGTGCGATGCAACGCGGTAGTTATGATATCATACGGTGACTTCCGAGTGGAGATTTTAGCATGGATGGCGCTGCTCTCATACTGTATATGGAAAGCGTGATCCGACGCCTTGAGATACTGGGGATCAGTCTTGAGGTATGCATAAGCTTTCTTTCCATATCAGATATCGGGATTGGGGCTTTCACTCACAGCTTGGTACTTTATAAAAGCTTGTACCTGTTTAACTTCTTGTGTGTTCACTAGGGCTTGGTACTCGTCGTCATTGTGAAGTCGCCACAATGATGACGTCGGGCCTGCCACCAGCAAACACACCACAGTATCCAACTTCTTCCCTCAACAAAAGTGTGGAAAACGGAGCAAATATTCCCGCAAAGGAGAACCTGGAAGTCAATTTTAACAGCTGCAATTCCTCAAAGTACGAGTACAGATCAATAGATCGTCTCACTCCTCCCGTCTACCGCTCATAATCCCAGTCCCCGGCCTTCTCTCCAGTGTCCATTTCTTCTTTATTTTATTTTTTGGTTAACCCCTCTCCTCGTATACATCTCCTTCTCCCGCTGCTACCACACTGAGTAATATCTGCCGGGCCGGTATCTTTACAATCATGGAGATTGACCCGGGGCTGAAACAAGAGCCTCCTGGTTCCGATCACTCGGAAAATAGCATCGGTGATACACCACCAACCCATGATACCGGTGGTAGAGTAAACGCCGGTAGCTTACCGTCATCCGAAAGAGACGACTCCCTTACGTTATTGCCGGAGGTTCAGGCAACTGGAAGGCCAGTTGGGACGAAAAGGCCGTTCCAAAGAAGAAGAAGGAGTAGAGCTTGTGATGCTTGTCGGGCCAGGAAAACGAAGGTAAGAAATTATATTTACTTCTTTTTGTGGTTGAGAATGAGAGTTTCATTCTAATATGTGGGGAGCTGCTGTAGTGTGATACTCCTGACCGTGGCCCCTGTTCTGCGTGTGTGTCTGCTAGTTTGGTTTGTAAATTCTCAGGAGGCGAAGATCGAAGGCGGGCTGGTCCTGCAAGGTCGGTATCTTTTTGTTTTGCGCAATTTTTTGGAATATCACTCGCTATTTTTAACAACTACTAAAGTTAATCTCCAGGCGCGTACGGGCTCTTGAAAGTACAGTTCAAGAGCTAACTCGAAAGCTCGCTGAAGCCGAGAAAAGGCTTCAACAAATCGGTCTTTCAGGCAGTGAACCCGAATCTCTCACAGAGAGGCCTCCTCATTCACCTATGACAACAGCCACGGATCCTAGCGTCCCCCCTAAGAGCCCTCACTTCAGTGGTTCCTCATCAGTTCAAGATCTGAGTGTTCGTAGACCCTCGTGCTCTAATTCTTATGGTGAACCGATAGATTATGGTGGTGCTCAGAAAGAGCGAGAAAGGAGGACGGAGCTATATCAGGAGGACGGAACTTCATGGGATCATCATATCTTCGGCCCAAGTTCATGCCCGAGTTTCTTACACTCATATAACGACTACCTTTCGCGTCTCGGCTACCGACCCCCCCCGGCATCGAATCCGACACTTGGTGGGGGGCCACCGCCACCAAATCCGAACACACGAATACCAAACCCATCTGCGCCGAATAAGTTCCTTCCTTTTGACTTGCGAGCGCTGCTTCCTCCAATTAGACTCGCAAGGCAGATGTTTGAGGTATTTCGAAAGACAGTGCAGAACTATACACCAATCTTTTATTGGCCAAGCTTAGAGAAAAAGATTGAAAGGGCATGGGGTATGCCAATATGGGATGGTGATAGCGAGGCTGTGAGGAGTGTGTTTTGTGTTATTGTGATGTTGCTAGCAGTTGCGAGCCAGTTTATTGAACCCGGGGAAATAGATGAAC
This sequence comes from Verpa conica, assembly GCA_033030425.1. NCBI lineage: Eukaryota > Fungi > Ascomycota > Pezizomycetes > Pezizales > Morchellaceae > Verpa > Verpa conica. The sequence goes on from JAUFSD010000003.1 coordinate 2,710,538, forward strand.
CAGAGGGAGGAGATTGGGCACACGTACAAGAGAGGTATGTAGGTCTTTATGGTGATGACCGACTCTGAACTCTTTTGCTAAGAGCGAATTATAGGAATGGGTGGATGTTTTTTGAGTTTGGACGAAAGTACTCGAATTTAAACAACCCAGATTACACCATTGACGATGCCATATGTATCAATTTCACTTCCTTCCTTTACCTCCTCATATAAAACCCCTAACAAGTCTCTGGGCAATATAGATCTCCTACTCATGGCCTTCTACCTCGACAAAGCATTTCTTCCTTCCCCCTGTTGGATGATAACTGGGGCCATGGCTCGCGTCTGTCAGGACATTGGCATCTACCGTCGCACTCCAGCTGGTCTCTACAACGATATTGAAATCGAATGTAGAACTCGTCTTTTCTGGGCCGCCTACATCCAAGATCGGAAGATCTCGATGAAGCTTGGTCGACCTGTCATATTCCGCGACCAACATATAAATGTTGGTCTTCCAGGGATTCCTGGTGTTCTAGGGAAGGAGGGAGAGGAAGGCACAACACAAGGCTCCCTTAATAATCAAAATGGTGTTGGTGCTGTAAATTCCTCGGAAATAGCCAGCATGGAGGATCGTCAGAGTGATTTTGATGATGAAGATACTAGGAGTTCGTTAGAGGTCTTTAAGGCAACAATTTATATTGCAAAGACAAGCGAGAGTTTATTGAGCATTCAATTGAAGTATAATGGCGGTGATGAGGATATTAAGCATTTGCAGAATGTGGACGAGATGTTGAAGAAAGCGTGGGAGGTTTTCCCGCCGGAGCTGACAGATCTGACGAGATCAGATATGTTGGATCTTCCTGCCGTAAGACGTATGATTCTATCACGATATTCCGACTATCCTAAATCGTAACTAACATTAGGCAGCACTATTTCACCTTCAACACTCTCGAATAATTCTCTATCGTTATTTCACTGACTTCACTGGCGCTCCTGCCCTCATCCGTGACTTTCGCACTTTCTGCCTCGCCCAATCAATCCAAGTCGCCAAAATCACATCACACATCCTTTCTCGTGTATCTAAAAATGCCGACTTTGACCGTACTTTTGGTCTCCGCACTGACGAACTCGTATTCATTCATACATTCCGCGCAGCAACAGTGCTACTTCTCGGCCACTACTGTCATGATCGCTCCCTGCTCAGCGTTAGTGCAGAAGAAGTAGACTTATGCGCGAGAGCACTAAGAAGTGCGGCGAGAAGTCACTATCTTGGACAGAAACTGTTGAAGCTGTTCGAGGATTTTGCGAAGATGTTCGGGTATCAGATTGGGCTTGCGGGGGAGATCTCTAATGCGATTCCGAGTGTCCCGGGAGACGAGAGTGTTAGGGAGAAACCAGAAGACCTCCACGTCACACCAACACCGTCAAATCCTTGGAGTAGCACGCAACAAAATAACACTATCTCGACCCCGCAATATAGCAATCCAGTATATGGTGAATACCATGCCCCTTCTAACAACACCCGATGGATCCCAGCTACTAGTGCCCCTCTCGCACCGACCTACCAACATCTGCTCAACTCGAACCAAAGTGTGCCTCAGTCCCACCACTCAGGACTAATATTTGTGGATCCTGCAATGGGAGGAGGGGGACTACCGACAGCGGTTGCAGGTGATGCAGAGGAGCCCATCTCGGATGATCAGGCGCCGTTGCCACATCCAATTGATTGGGATTTGTATCAGCAGATGTTGACATTTGATCCGAGCTTCGAGGTGTATATGGGTGGGCCTACCAATCGGCATTTTTTGTATGATAGAGGTGATATCGATTAGTATTAGTGTATTATTATTATTATTATTATTATTGAGATAGGTTTTCTTTTTTCTTTTTTAGTAAAGGCTTCTGCGTAAGATGAAGGCGGGAGCAAGCCTACTTATAGGACTATTGAGTGGCAACTATGCCAGGGGTTTCTTAGATGTAAATATTTTTAAATGGATCTATTACTAAAAGTTATGCTAGTTCAGTTTACCATTAAACTAACTATAAGAGGTGAAGAAGTTAGCGAAGACAGATGGGAAATGACAATCAACGTGAAGAATAAGTAACGTCTAACTGCTGATCATAGAGGTCTTGGCGACTAGATAGCGGTCTGGGGTTTAAAAAAAGCTGTAAAGAGATCAGTCATAAAGTTCTTTAAACCCCTCATACTTGAGGATTCGTGCCATGCATGTACTAAAACCGGGCTGGTCACCCATCACCCGAACGGGGTAACTTCAGTGGCAACAAACGATAACGGGTGTCGTTGTTAATGCCTAAGACTTCTATATAGGTGTTGTGTCCTTATTTATACGGCCCCCCGTGTCAATTTATTCTTTGGTCGTCTATCTATTCACAACACCATCATGGTAGCCCTCTTTCTCTTACCTAGGGATTTATTGCTTATGATATAGCCGTTATTGCCCCGCTGCCTTCCTATTACTTTAATAAACCTTTTGAGGCCAAGGGAAATGAGATACCAGCTAAAGTAGCCCTAAAGAACTTGGTAGAGGGTCGATCGGCAGGAGTTATGTAGAGGGTATCCAAGGGAATTGGTGTGCTACCCTATGATACTATGTGTAGGATTTGGTACTTGGGTTCTAACTATTAAGCTGATCAGACGAGAGCTACATACTGTGACAGTTCATTACTTTTTCAACCAGTTAGATCACCTACCCGCAAAAAGCATTTGTTTCTGGCTATTCTACCAACCTCTCCTTTTGGATTCGCCACCGCCACCGGGAAGGGGTCAACAGGGATGTTGGCGACGGAGCTAGACCACCAAAAAACTAGATTGTGAGGTAGCCCAAACAAAAATGCGGTCGACCACCTAAAATATTTGAAATAAAACTTCTCCGATACTTTCTACATCCCTGCACCCTCCCCATCCCTATAGGCACATCCTATCACTTTAGAATTATACTACCAATACGCTATTTTATTAAGATACAGGTTCTAGCTCTCGGAAGTAGCCGTTTCCCTACTAGGTATACCTATTTTTACCTCTCAAATCATATAAGTTGTACCGCAATGCATGTAAAGTTCTCTTTCAAGAACGCAAAGCTACATGTGCCCAAACAACCACAGGCCAGAAAAGAGCAGGAAGTTAGAATTTGAAGTAAGTTTGAAGGTTGTAAAAGGAAAAGAGGAGATCAGAAGCTAGCGAAATATGGGTGGATGGATAATAGGGGGGGAAAACTGACCTGTAGATTTTAGGAAAATCTCGAATAATAGCAACATCTATTGATATAACCCATTTGGGATATATATCACAATAGATGTTGCGCCATGTGACTTGAATCGAATGATGCAAGTAGGGGGGCATATTTGCCACGGAATTAGCAATTTATTACTTTATGTACTAACTAAGAAAGACAAATATCATAAAGGTGATGTAGAACCCAACATCATGATACCACCAGGCCAGGGAAGAATGAATCAGTTGTACAAATCACAGATAATCACTCGTTCACCGTGCCTCGAGAGGTACTAGTCATATCTTCAGGCCTTTAACAACTAATTAAATTTTTGGTAGTAATATGCAAAAAGATACACAATCACCAAAGAAGTTACCCCAGTCAATAGAGCATACAAGAGGCCTTTAAATAGGTTAGAGAAATGAGTACTTCAGTCCTCCCCTTATTAATATTTCTTCAAATATAAAAATTACATCAATATTCTCGGCGCCTATAAAATCCCCCACCCACCTTCTCCCTTTCCGCTTTCAACATTCGTAAGCGTTGTCACCTCCGTTCCAGCGGTAATCTTAACACTCTTCTCCCCAGTCCACTCTACATCTACAACCCCTAACCTCCTCGCATTTTTTAAGATCTCTTTCCTCTTTGGTTGTAGTACACCAGGGGGTCCATCACTCCCCCCAATAAAACTTAATATACCTGTAACGAACTTCCACACAAAGAGCATGTTATCCTCGAGGTCAATAGCAACTAGATACTTTCCTTCAAGGCTGAAAGAGAGGAAGTTTGCAAGATTGTGGTGACCTTGGAGGATATTCATTTCTGTTGCGGACTTGAGGTCGAAGATGAGGATGATACCGGGGGATACACTTAATGCAAGTCGCTGCGTAGGGCGGTGGAAAGTAATACTAGGGTAGGCTTCAACCATCTCGTTTACGAGTTCCGTTACCGTTGGTAAGACTTTTTCACGTAGTGGAGAGCTGGGGTCGAGGATCTTCACGACTGCTGCAACAATGAGGTTAAGTACGTCTCGGAATAAGATTGCATCTTCGCGGACGATTATGGTGACGATGCGCATGGCGGCTACGCAGATGTTGACGGCGGTGGACATGGTTGTTGTGTTAACTTGGGCTGGTGAGGAAGTGCCATGAGCTATGTTGTTTGCAAGGCCGGACCCAAGGAGGGGAGAGTTTGAACGAGCGATGGAGAGAATGCAACTATGGAGTATTTTACGGCGTGCTTCGGAGAATTGGTCAGGATGGGAAGAAGAAATGCGGATTAGGATATGGATCACCTAAACTATTAGCTAGGCCCTAGAATATGAGGTAAAGTAGTTATACTTCGGCGGGATCAAAGAGAGATTGGAAAGTAGACCAGCCATCACCGACCAATTCAATTGCGGTGTCTTGGAAGTTGGGATTACTATCGCCAAGTAAAAGTTCTACCGAAAGTGCTACATTCCTCTTCACACTGTATCTGTAATCAGCATCGCCCCCTTTTTAAAATATCTAAGGTTTCAACTCACCTCGCTTCGATCTTATCTGGATAATCTGCTGTCAGCTTCCCTAGAATCACAACACTCCTCACTACATCCTTCGAAGAAAATAATTCTGGCGGTACCAAAACGGGCACTGAATCCATTAACACAAGTCAACCCCGGAACATACGCCCACTCCTCTCCTAGAAAAACTTACAGAACCTTGACCAATACCCCACTGCCTGAGTTTTATTTTCATCTGTCAAGCGTTGCATACATATATGCATACCTATTCTTGCAGCCTTCCTCACGAGTGCTAACTCATGCACCAAATATCAGCGGGGGGTATCCGACCACGAGACAGGGAATTACGTACAATTCCTATCCATCCAATACTTTGCAAAAACCCCCAAAGCTGGTGCTCTTCTCGCATCTTTTTGGTTCTCCAAAGCCCTTTCGATCACAGTATCAAAAAACTCTTCTTTCCCCGCTGCTGCCAACAGTCCCCCAATAAGTGATAATGCAGCAAGCAATACGATACTCGTAACAGTGTTCCCGATTCCCCAAACTTTGTCTTTATTGCGTATAACTGCTTCTGGTGATAGTAGGGATATATGTCTCCCTGCCCCAATCTGCCCCAACACCGCCGGCATCTTCCTCTTGAAGAAATAGCCTGCTACTGCCGTCCACCACTCATAATCATCTTCTTTTTCCCACCCTAGCAGCTCCTCTATTCCGCCTGGAACCAAAGAAGTGAGCAATGACTTCGCTGTGATGAGTGCTGGGTGATTCCCTATAACAACTCTTTCACTCCGTCTAGTTCTTTCTTTGGCCACATCAACAGCTGCTTTCAAAGTTTCAAGCACATTCTTAACATCGACCACCGCTGTCGGTAGCCCTTCTTCACAAAACCGTTGACAGGCCTTCATAATCCCATCTCCATTCGATCCCTCTCCTTCTTCTTCTCTATCCTCTTCTTCAATCTCAAAGCTCCCCACTCTAACCTCGCGCCATCCCTCATCTGCTAGGTCTGCCGCATACACGCCTCCATTCATCTCGCTGCCACGACTCGATGGCGGGGGCTTCAGCACACCACCTTCTTCCTCACCAAGGTCCCATTCCCGCCTTGCAGAGTCTTCGTATGTGAGAAGGACTATATTCTGCGAGGTTTTGGTAGCGAAGGATACGAGTTGGAGATAGTCATGTGATGGGAATGTTGCCATAATCCTAGCGCGCTCCACATCAACTATTGAAGCAGTGCCATCAGAGGAGGAGATGAAGAGCGTTGAGCGGAGTCGTTTTCCAAGGTTTGAGGGGAGTAGGTTTGCAGACGAAATAGGGGTCGCTGATAGAGGGAGACGTTTTGTCGATTGGAATGAAGGTGCCTCGACAATAAAGAGTTCTCCGGCGGCACTACCGACAACGAGGTACTCCTTTCCACCTTGAATTCCAGAATGACGGCCAGAGCCTATATATTCGCCCACTCTAACTCGTTTGAGAAGGCAGATTCGGGCGGTTGTGGGGATGTAAACTTGTTTGATTGGGTCGTTGTATGATAGGAGAAATGACGGTAGGGTGTGGAGACGGAGAATATACCCATGGGCAAAGACCATCATGTTTGCAAATACAGTTGAACAAGTGCATAATGGCATTTCATCTGGTGGTGGGGGTGGAGTAAATAGGACTGGTTTTTCAATACACAAGTTAGTCGAGTGATATATGCGAGAGGAGAATCACTGTCAATGATATTTAGAAATTATAATTATTGGAGTTTAGAACAAGCACACCTTCATTATTATCATTCCACTTGATGTCACCGACGTCTTTAAGAGAAAAAATTCCAACGGCAAAACCACCTTGGGGAGCACAAGTCCCAGATTTTACCCTCTTATCTAAAGCTGACCGGGAGAACGATGCTACCACCCAATCACCCTTCCTTTCTGTGAAAGCCATTACCACCGTTTTTTTATCTTCTCTTACTGGTTTTGGGTGAAAAAATGTGTCAGAATGGCTCCACAGGCCCTCTTCTCCACGTTGGATAATATATCCGTTCCCATTGCTGGCCCATACAAAAACCACCCCCTTCTTCTCGAAAGTTTCATACCCAATAATATCAGCACCTCCGTCCATCCCGACCGATTTCCTAAGAATAAATGAATGAGGGCCCTCCGTAGCATAAACCCTCACTCCTTGACGCTGCACAAGAATATAGTCCTTTTCTGAAGCCCTTTCAAACCCGATGGTAATACCCCACTCATCCCGTTTCTCAATACTAAACTGGCGTTGATAATCCTTCTCCAAGCCAACGGTCACCATAGCACCACGTCCTTCTAGTGGCGATCGTTTCTCCAGAATCCACCCTTGGACTTTTCCCTCGGGCATCAAAGTTAGTATCTCACGACCCCCAATCGCTACAGCTGGTAATGGCCAATCAACACCCCCAGTCCACAATAAGATTTTCTCCAGCGTTTCCGCGTTTAGGACGACAATTTCTGTGCTACAGCCGTAAACAATAATCACAGGATCCAGGGCACCACCATCCTCGATAGTAGTATGCCCTTCGATAATCCTGAAACCCCTCGGCTTTGAAGAAATAGTCGATGAGACAGACTGCAGACACCGCCCGTCACTCAAAGACCACTTACTCATCCTACCTGTTGAGTCCAGGCTGACTAGCAGCAGCTCCTTCTCACCCTCTGTACGTACAAGCAGTGTATCTAGAGCTATTATAGCAGCTTTGTGTCCACTGAGACGGGCATGGGGGCTCAATGTGACCATGGTGGGGTCGACATCGGTGGAGACTAGGAGCAACTCGCCACATGAGAGACCGAGGAGAAGCCATTGTGAGAGGAACTTGGCTACTGTGATTGTCGATGAGGGAGGGGCAAAGGAGGTGTCAGAATCCCAGTAGGCAAAGGGGAGGAGAAACGACGGGGAGGCCATTGGGGCAAGCTAGGGCAAGAGCTGGGGAGGTGGTGTTGGGAATTGCTGGAAAGGGTTAGGATGATTTGAGCCTCATCACGTGAAAGTGTGGGACTGACGTGATTACCGGTGCAGCCATGCGGTGTTGTTTCCGTGTCGGGGTGTAACGTCTGTGTATTAAGAGCATATCTGTCTTGATCTCGAGTTCCCAGGCTCCATGGGAATTACAGGAACATAGAATAATATAATACAGGATGCATATCTAGTAAAGCCCAGATCTAAACAAAGAGCCTCAAAAACCCCGGCACGTTATAGCCGTTGAGCGCCACACGGAACTGTTTCATCTCCTTCTCCCATGCTCGCCTCTTTGCCATAAATAGATTCTCGAGTGTACCCGTTGGGATACTTATATTGAAAACCCCGTTGCTTCTTCAGTTTCTATCATCAGCCTATCATCTATCTCACCTTCTCCCCTTTCTACATCCGGAATCAGGATTATCAACAGAACGCACCACCCATCACTGACGTTAATCCCCCCTCAATTGCTACAGTCAAAGCTACACTTCTCCTACTTTGGCATCAGAGGGGCGAGCACAGTCCACAATGCCATCCTCTCGCCGGGTCAAGCTGTTTGGCGTTGCAGCAATAACAGTCGTTCTCATAATCCTTTATCTTAACGTCCGTTCCCTCCATACACAAAAGTCATCCATCCATCCCCACTAACCCCTCATAGTCAGGCTCCTACTCCGGCTCAACCAACCAATCTCGTTATCTCAAGTCACTCGTCGAGGTTTCAGAGCGTGAACGTCTACTCCGCCAACAAACCGAGTCCCTCGTACCTCCTGCAGACCACAGTCAAGACCTCACAGATACAGCCGGTGTGACCGAGCGTCTGCGTGAAGCTGAGGATGCAGCTAAAAAGGCAGCTACAGATAAAGCGGGACCGAAACCGGACTCACCAAAAAAAGTCGAAGAGAGCATGAAGGGGCGGAAAGGAGCTAAGAAGAATGATGACCAAGTAGTTGTGGACTCAGAGGCAGAGTATGATCCGTTAGTGGAGATTGCTGGCTACTTAAAACGTGCTCCTAGTATGTTCCCCTTCTCATACTTAGCTCCTTTATGATTATTGACTTATTGCGTAGTTGTCATCTTCTCGAAATCATACTGCCAGTACTCCCGGCGGGCTAAAACGCTCCTCTTAGAACGCTACAACATAGTCCCACCGCCTCTCGTTGTAGAGCTTGATCAGCATGAACACGGGGCTGAGTTGCAGGCAGCGCTCGGGAAGCAGACTGGGCGGAGAACGGTGCCGAATATTATGATCTCTGGGAAAAGTATTGGTGGGAGTGACGATGTGTATGCATTAGAGGAGGAGGGGACGCTAGCCGATACTATTAAGAAGATGGGGGGGAAGAGGGTTACGCAGATTTCGAGACTTAAGGATTAGGGTTTTCTGACTGGGCTAGGGCCACTATAGCATGGGATTACATCTGGGTATTTTGGGTTTCTTGCGTTAATATAAATTTTGTTGTGATTATTTTTACATGTAGTATATTCCGATTGTGGGGGAATTGATTTTAGGATTGGCTCTAGGAATGGTATTACTAGGTCTGTTGGACGCCCAATCCTACTGGAGACACAACCCCACGATCTCAGCAGGGGACCCCTCTAAAGAACACAAGAAATGATATGGGACCGCCTGTGCGCTGATCTGCAGCCAAACCTCTTATCTCTAGGCAGTATGTCGTATCAGGTTTCGAGACCTAAACACAGCAAAGATTGCCAAGAGGAATCAAATACAATACACACTAATTACTCCAAGACAATAACAAACAAGACAACCACGAGAATTTTTCTTTTATTTGGGTCTAATATTTGCCAAACAAACCGTTGAAGCATGGAGAGAGACATTGAAAATGGCCAAAGCACGAGTGATTAGATATGACCTCACGACTTATCAGATCCCAATCCCTCACTATTGTAACGGTCCCACAAACCAACACCAACACCAACTAAGAGACTAAGAGAGGAGAGCAAAAAGAATACCTAACCACCTACCTAATGCACATCTCCATAATATTCTTCTGCAAGACACACCGATTGGGGGGATCATCAAGGGCAAGACCATCTCGGCATCTCTGTGGCTGGGTGCCGATTGGCCATTCTCATCTTGTCTGTGCTCAGGCCCAACCCCATGGCATGGACGGGAGAGGAGATTATTGGAATGAGTGTTTATGCGGTGGTGTGTGGTTTGTGCTCCCCCAGTTCCCAGTAACCACGGTGTAGTTTCGCAATTACCTATCGACTGGAAGTGCAAGTTCCCGCGAAACCCCTTTCCAAGAGAAGGGCCTGATCCACTGGGCGTTTTCTCGTGGGCGTTTTCCCCTCTTTCTTGAGGGAGTTGTTTTCTGTCTTCTATTCCCTCCCCCACACGCACATAACACATACTTCTGTGCTTCAAACGATACTCCGTTCAGTGTTCAGTCCACGCCTCAGTCAGTCCCCTTGCTTCCTGTCGTCCAGCACCTGCATTGTGCCTTGTGCCTGCCTTTCTTGCTTACTCGACAACAACCGATCGAATCAGATCAGTAGTCTGCCTCCTCGCTTGGACTTTGTGCAACGAGCTTGCTCTGTTTGAAGCGTGTTAGGTGAGAGTGTGAGGGATTTGCCTCAGGGGTTTTTCTTCCTAACAAACAAAAACACCAACCACGGAAAAAAATTCCCCCTGTAGTTCGGGTTTACGGCGGAGACAAAAAAGAGGGTTGGAAGTTCTTGTCCTTGTTTATGAGAAACGAAAGATCGTCCCGTTAATTAGTTTCTTCTGGGGACCGGCTTTAATAGATCTCGCTCGGGTTTCGGAGCATTCCAGATCAGCCTCTTCTCTTTTTTACAGGGCCTTCCCTCCCCCAGGATTACGAACCAGCCACAAACATATGGAACGGTAGCCTACATACAAACTAAAGACTTTCCCTCCCAATCCCTTACCTCCTCTCCATAAGAGAAAGAAAGACAGACATACAGAAAAGAAAAGAAAAAGAGAAACCGCATCATGGCATCCTCACTTCCTCCACCGCCCCCACGGGACCCTGCAATTCCCCAACACCGGCACTCGCATCAACCAACAAGCACGACGACCCCTCGACACCACCGCGAAAAGTCCGCCAACCCCCGACGAAAATCTATTCATTCCCGCCATCGCTCACTCTCATCTGCGGGGTCTCCAGAGGTGATAACGAATCTTGTCGACTCCCTCAGTAAGCTCTCACCAGGGCCTCTTGAGAATCCAGCACTGTACGGGACTCTAGCTCCCCCACCTAGTCACAATCCGCCGCATAGGAGGGATCACTCGGACTATGACTATACTGTGGGCGCTGGGCGAGAGCATGCATATCTCCATCCAGACGACGCCGCGTTGGCGCCCGTTGTGAGGACTGCTAAGCCGCCGAGTGGTTTCTCGGTGCATACGAATGGCTCTAATGATTCAGGTAGGAGTTCATATTCGGGGATATCGGTCGGTAAGGGTGGTGTCGATATCCCGAATTATGTTAGGAATTACATGAACGGTGCTGCCGGTACAGGGAAATCACTTCATGAGAGGAAGAACTCACGAGAGAGTGGGAAGAGCTCAAGGCGGGACGGAAGCAGGTTGAATTACGTCTCTTCAAAGGAAAGAATCAAGATGGAGAAGGCTAGGGAATTAGAAAGGGAGCGTGATAATGAAAGAGAGCTGAGAATGAGTGTAGCTGGGGTCTTGAGTGCGACTGGCGGGATTGATACTGCAGGAAAGGGGAAGGGTGTAGCTGAAGATATTACAAGGCATATACCCCAACGATCAAGTAGCTATGGGAAGGGATCTCCTCATAATCCGCACAGTTTTCCAGCAGCATTGGTTACAAGCACTGCTCCCATGCACATTACGTCCCCGCTTGGCTCCCCATTGTTCGCACCAAGTGGCTCTCCGTACGAAGACGATGATGACGATGGTGCTGCCCCACCTCCAGATCTCCCAAAGACCCGACCAGAAAAGGCAAAACGAAACTCCAAGCAAAATATTTACCCAAAGCGCTCCGACAGCCTTCGCGCCCCACCTAACCGCTCACCCAACAAAGCAAAACGCCAGTCCGATCCAGTTCCCCACAGCAGCTATCCGCAAGCCTCACCACCGCGCCCCTCATTCCAAAGCACTCCTGAGCAACAGCGCCCATCCTCCGCAGACTCAATTGACGACGCTGTAGATGCATACTTATGTTCCCCGCGCCTCTCCCAAAAGATCCGTATGCCCACCACCGGTCGTGTCATCTCCTTCTCAGAAGTTGGCGATCCTAGCGGCTTCGCGGTCTTTGTATGTGTTGGGATGGGTCTAACCCGCTATGTGACCGCCTTCTACGATGAGCTTGCATTAACACTTGGTCTCCGCCTTATCACGCCCGACCGGCCTGGGGTTGGGGAATCAGACTCTATAGATGAGACAGAGAGGACTGTTCTCAATTGGCCTGATGACGTCTTGTACATTTGTCAATCTCTCAAAATTACAAAATTCTCTATTCTTGCCCACTCTGCCGGAGCTATCTATGCACTTGCGACAGCGCTGCGAATGCCCAGTCATATCCGCGGAAAGATCCATCTCCTTGCGCCTTGGATTCCGCCATCACAGATGGAGGGTGTTGTCTCCTCTGGTACAGAGAAGGGTGAGAAAGTCGGGTCGGTACCGACATCGCAGCGGATTCTCCGTGCGCTGCCAACGCCGATTCTGAAAGCTGCAAACTCATCCTTCATGTCAGCAACCTCTTCATCCCTTACAACCTCACTCCCAAGGACAGGAGGTAAAAGCCGGAAGAAAGCATCTCGTTCTTCATCTCATGAAGCCAAAGATGCAGCAAAGGCTGCTGCGGCGGCGGCTGCGGCAGCAAAGGGGGATGGTGATGCAACTTCTGGAACTAGCTCCTCTCTCAATGCCACAAAAGATGGCGAGACTGTAGGTGAAGCTGTAGAAAAGGCTCCCGAGATGGACGCATTTGCTTTAGCACTTGCATCTGTGGCTGAGAAGGAACGGCAGATGTCATATGATGAGCGTCTCACACACGCAATCTGGACACTGTCAACGCGGAATGCAAACCCGGCTGTAGATCTTCTTGTGTGTCTTGAGCGGAATAGGCCAGTGGGCTTTAGATACGTTGATATCACACGGCCTGTTGTGATTCATCACGGCACGAAGGATACGAGAGTCCCAGTTGAGAATGTCAAGTGGCTGGGTAAGACGATGAAAAGGTGTGAGGTGAGAGTCTTGGCGAATGAAGGGCATGGATTGATGGCTAGTGCGATGGTTATGGGTGGAGTGCTAGATGAGATTGCGACTGAGTGGAGGGACTGGAAGAAGGCTGCTGAGGGGGGAGAAGTGCAGGATGGGGGGATAGAGAGAAGATAACTGGAATAGGTTGTTTTGTAGTTAATTAACTTCCGTTTGAGTTTAAGAGTGAAAGGATTTGGCTTTTTTGTTCTTTTTTTGTTCTTTGTCTTTTGCGGGAAAGCGGGTTGATACTGGGCCTTTTGTTTCAATGTTTTATTGTTTTATTGTTTTATAAAATTTTCCACCCCAACTAACTATTCTTAATAGCCTTTATGACGCATTTACGCTTCTATTTCAATTTCCGTCTCTGCGATTGTTTTGGTTGGTATCCTGTATTCATTCCTTTCCTTTCCGCTCCTTTTTTGTGGCGGATGATTACCTCAGTCTATTCATTTACAAGTGCCTAGTTAGCGGGCTGTATTTTTCCTTTCCTTTTCTTTGGTCATTTCCCTATTGGGTTTACTCCTTATTCACAAGGGTATATTAGTTAGCCTCATTGTAAAAAAAAAAGGGAAAAGTGTTGAAGGCTGAAGTGGTTCATATTACTTATATTCTCCGATTGGTGAATCCTGTCTTGTGCCTAGTATCTATAATAGATTTGTGAGATTGAATTATCCCCTGAGGAAGGGGAGGGGGGAGAGTGATTTAGATTAGTTAGAGCGGAGTTTTGTCCTTAGATAATAGATATGTAGTTTAGTCTTAATATGTATCATAGGGTAATCGGATACTTATACCTGGCATATTACATGATCCGGGCCCTGAATAGACCCCGGAGTGACATGACGCGTGCGCACGTGGCATAAGCATTGCGAATACCACCGGGGCCGAGTAAGCTAAAAATGAACTGTCTGTGAATCACGAGTGATGGCCCATGACTCCATTTACCTCACCTCACCTCACCCCCATCCTCTCCCGTTCCCCACAACATGCTGTCATTCTGTCATGCTGTCAGGCCACTGGCGCGATGTTTTGTTGGGATGATACGATGGCTCGGACGTGTACACGGTCAACGGGTGATTAGCGTTAAGGGTACATGGTACAAGTCACTATGTCTCAAGCCAAATCAAGCAAAGTCAATCTACCGCGAGCGAGTGATATGCCGTGAATATGATCATTGACCGCTCAAAAGGACACTTTTCATATTATCTAGTATTTTCCATTTTGGTCATTACCCGTGATCCCTGCCCCCCCCAACCACAACCGAACCCTGTATCCTTTCCAACATGTAATTGCAATCATGCTACATAGCGTATTTCTTTCAACAGACAAAACTTTCTTTTGTAAAAATACATATCCCATAAAAGCTGTATAGGAAAAAAAAATCCGAACGAAAAAAGGAAAACACATCTATCCAAGTCTAAAAAAGACTTAAATCTACTTGAAATCAAGGGTATCTTTTACTGGCTTTTCTTTCCCTTCTTGGAAGAAGCCACAGGAGCGCTCCAAAGCCATAGGCCACAGAATACCACCCATCCCACCACGGTAACTGCAATCCCCGCCATCCACACCCATGCTCCAGAGATGTCCCAACTCCTGGTATACTCGTCATGCGCAAAGTGTCTCACAGTGACCGAATACTTCTCATCAACGCTAGTTGTGAATGGGCGCTTGTAGTTTACGCGGAACGCAAAGACTCCGTGTTGGTCAGGGATCTTGAAAGAGGTTGAGTAGGTTGTTGAGTTAGGCGAAAACACAGAGGGAACAAGTGAAATGCGGTAGTAGGGGTCTAGCATAGTGAATTCAAGTTGGAGGGAGTCTGTAGGGGGAACAGTGAAGGGGGCCCAGTGATCGGATTTGTACTCGGCGAGTTCGATCTCAAAGGTCTGTGGAGCTTAGTACATCAAATTACGTGAAACTAGGTAAATAGGACTACGTACGACATCGTTTTTGATCCTATAGAGACTAGGATTGATTTGGGCATTGGTTTCATTGGTAAGGTAGTGCTTGATGCCCAAAACTTTGACAACACCAGTTTCCTTGAAAGTCCAGGCTGTAACCTCTTTTCCAAAAGCTCTGTTCGCAACCTTGACTTTCTTGGCGCTACCAGGTGGCTTCACATTAAGGCTGTAAAATGCATCCGAGAACATTTCAGTACTCCCAGAGATAGTAATACGAGCATTGTTTCTTGCCTGAAGAGACGAAACTAGGTGCAGCTGACTCCCTGCGCTCCACGGGTCCTCAGCATAGATGGTATCCTCCTTGGTGTCGTATGCATAACTCGTCCTTCCAGCCGTCAAGATTGGGTTAATCAAGGGTCCATTCCCGAGGGTGTGGCCGACACCACGGAATGCGATCAGGCCATCCTCAGAACCAACCCCCGAGAAGTAGTTTTGCTTAGACGACGATACTTGAGGACGCTTCACGAGGACCAGGTCGTGCTTCTCGGTGGAGAGTGTGTCGTAGGAGAAATGGTCAACAACGAGGTAATCCCGCGGGGGGAGGTTGATTTCGAGCTCGCGCGCGAACTCGCGGGTTTGTTCGGGTGTGCTGGTGGGTGAAGTGAGGATCAAGATGTTACCTTCCTGGTTTGCGAATTGAAGGAGGAGTTGGGGTGTGAGGGCAGGTCCATAGCCTGCGAGTTTGTTAGGGATATGTGATAAAGCGAATAATAGGGTTGATAAAATTACCCTTTGACGTTGGAGGAAAGAGGATGAGATTGTCATACTCTCGCTGTCCATGAGCGAACAAAGACAAGCTCTCAGTCTTTGGTGACTCGAAATTGAGTTCGTAACCTCTCTCTGCAGCAAAATTTCAGCGCACTAAATTCAATTGAGTTTTGGAACACAAATCAATCAAACCTTTAAGATCCCCAAAGAACTGCGAATAGCTCGCCTTCTGATCTGTGTCCTCCAAGACAACCAGCAGCCGTGAACCCGTCAACGAAGCAGCGAAAGCTACCGACGAGAATAAACTGAAAGCACCAAACAGAGAGTAGAGACGTGAGGCCATAGTGCCAGAGCGTTGCTGTGTGAAACGCATCTTGTAGGGGGACGGAATTGTTGAGTGGTTGAGAATAGTTTGGGGAAGCCGTTGAGTAGGGGCAGCTGGCTAGAGTACAGAGTAGAGAGCTTGCGTTGCCAGTGTATAACTGGGTATGTGTTGGGGATATCTGGGAATGACACCTTCGCATTCTTTTCTCCTTAGAGAAATTGTTGAGAAACCTAACCCTGGCGGTAATACTGATTTGGTAGGATTGAGCGGTGGGCATGACATTAAAGACAACTTTCAACACGCGTGACCCCTGAGGTATTGTCATTTAAAGAGAGCTGTAGAGAAGGGGGGGGAGTATTCTTCTGTTCACTATTGACTATTCACTCGCTATCACTATCCATTCATTCCCATAATCTACATACTCAGATACCTATAAATCCCTAATAATGCTTCTGCTTCGCTCGCTCCGGATCCTTGCCTCCCTCCCCACAGGCACTCTTTTCTACCTCCTCTTCTCTGGGCTTACATTCTCTCGCCCCTTATCGATACTGCCCTCCATCACCCGGACGCGTGTCGCCCACTACTATCGGGACTCGGCTCCCTCCCAAAGCAAACGGGGGATCCTTTTTCGGGTTGCCCAAAAGCTTGGCATGGCCCGCTAAATCCCAGAGCCTCAATCCTTGGCACCCAATCGTGACCTCAACTCTTTTTTCTTTCGCGCATAACCCCACGTTTTCCACACATCCCATTATCATCGCTGCAAATCAACAATGGCAAACCAAAATGCTGCTGCCGTAGCTAGCATAATCGATAAACTTAAAAAACGGAAACGGGGAGATACAGATACAACGCCGAAAAAAGATTCAGAGGTTACAATTGGGGATGAGGATGGAAGGAAGAAACAGAAGAAGCGCCAGTCGGATGCCAGGGTAGGAGAAGATGCTGAGCAAACCCCAGAGAAAAAGGAAAAAAAGAAATCAAAGAAATCAAGGAGAAGAAAGGCGGATATAGACGCCAAAGATAATGATAATGATAATATTAATATTACGGAAGACGAGCCACAGCCATTGGACGAACAACAACCAGAGGACGAACCCAAACCCAAATCAAAAGATAAAAAACAACGAAAAAAGGAAAAGAAATTGAAATTAGCCGACGACGACGCCTCAGCTTTATCAAAACACAAATCTATCCGCCAAAAGCTCGATAAAGTCAAAGTCAAAGCCATTCAACCACCAACCACTGATGGAACCACCCCCAAAGACGAAGCCCCACCTATTGACCCCAAAGGGCTCGAACCACTTCCCCAGCCCGAACAAATCAAGGACCCAAAAAGGAAAGCCGTCCTTGCATTATCTCTCCCACCATGGCTTGCAGCTCCTATTACTGTCACCCCTAGTACTACAGTCCCCTTCAATAGTATGACTGGAATATCACCAAAGCTACTGGCTCGGTTAGAGACCTTGGGTCTCTCGGACGCATTTGCGGTGCAGTCTGTAGTTGTCCCGCTACTCCTAAAGGATGGTGCTGGCGACGTCTGCATATCTGCCGCTACAGGATCCGGAAAGACACTATCCTACATTCTCCCCATCATCCAATCACTCTCCACCCGGGTCGTTACACGTCTACGTGCGGTGGTTGTGGTGCCCACAAGAGAACTTGTCTCGCAAGTTCTCTCAACCGCAGTGTCATTGACCTCGGGGACTGGGTTGAAGGTGGGGACTGCTGTCGGGTCCAAAGCGCTAATGGGTGAACAGGCTCTCCTTATCGACCAGAGCGAACACAGTGACAAAGGAAGCAAAGTGGACATTCTCATTACCACTCCAGGACGACTGGTTGAGCATATTAAAAATACTCCCAATTTTTGTCTAGCATGGGTCAAGTGGCTAGTCATCGACGAAGCAGATCGACTCCTCGCTCAGAGTTTTCAAGAGT
Source organism: Verpa conica (assembly GCA_033030425.1). Lineage (NCBI taxonomy): Eukaryota > Fungi > Ascomycota > Pezizomycetes > Pezizales > Morchellaceae > Verpa > Verpa conica. The sequence goes on from JAUFSD010000003.1 coordinate 2,728,361, forward strand.
GGGTTGACGTCGTTATTGGATCGATCGAGAGTGCTGCTAGAGACCAAGAATGGGGTGGGGATATGGGGATTGCCTTAGAGAACCTTGGTATCAGAGTCAAGAAGGAGCGGGCAGACGTACGAAAAGTGGTGTTGAGTGCAACTATGACTAGGGATTCAGGAAAACTCGCAGGATTGAGGTTAAGAAGGCCAACAATGGTGGTCGTTGAGAATGCCATGAAATCGATAGGTGGAGACGCAGGGGAAGGGACCCCTGAAGACGAAAATGAAAGCGATGATGATGATATACCAGATGAAGTGTTCTCAGTACCAATGGAGCTTAGAGAATACGCCATTCCAGTTATGAATACGGAATATAAACCCCTCCACCTCATGTACCTCCTCCGCGATCGAGTCATCAAGAAAGGAACAATCGTGTTTGTAAAGAGCAATGAAGGAGCCGCTAGACTATCTAAGCTTATCGAAGCGGTGGTCGAGGGAATTGAAGGGCTCGATAAAGGGGCTGGATGGACGACCGGATTAGTCACTGGAGAAATGGAGAAGAAGCGCCGGGAGAAGGTACTCCGGGCTTTCAAAAAGGGCGAAGTTCATATGTAAGTCAAGCCACATTCATTACTCATCGAATCCAGCTAACAATAAAATAGTCTCGTCTGCTCAGATCTCATTTCTCGTGGTCTTGATCTCCCACATGTCGATAATGTAGTAAACTACGACATCCCTTCTAGCACACGTGCATATGTGCATCGTGTTGGTCGTACTGCAAGAGCTGGGAAGGAGGGTGATGCTTTTACGCTCTTGGCTGATAAGGAAGCGAGGTGGTTTTGGAGGAATATTTCGAAGGGGATTCGGAGGAGGGATGAAGGGATTGAGAGGCTGGCTGTTGGGTTGGAAGAGGAAGGAATGGGATGGAGGGGAGTTTATGAGGGGGTTCTGTATGGGTAGGGGCGGGGTGTATGATATAATGTACTACAATTTTGTATTCTATGTATGTGTTGGCTCTTTTCATATATCAACGGAGTTCTTTGTATTGTATCAGTCCAGCGATTGATATTTTGTGATTGAGGCTCAGGTAGTGTTGGAGAGTGTTCCTCATTGTCATTGTCTACTGCCTTACTAAAGAACGCCCCCCTCCCCTCCCCTCCCCCGCCAGAACTTCATGTACCTCAATTGCTTCTGACAATGATTCTCCGACTCCCCCGAACCCCCCCCATCTGTCTCTCCTGCCGTACCGCCACCACCGCCCATAACAGCCACCGTCTCCGTCTCCTCTCCACCGCCAGCACACCCAACCCACCCACCGCCCCCAAACCAACCCCAAACCTCCGCGCTATCCGCGAATCCGCAGATTACCACGCCCAAAACTGCATCGACAGAAACTACCCTACCCTTGCCTCAGTCCCCTCACGAATCCTCTCCCTACACTCCGAAATCACAGCCCTCCAAAGATCTGCCCGCAACGACCGAGAAATCGTCAACGGACTAACAGCACACATCAAATCCCTCGCCCAGAATGGACATCACCTACCTGAGCAAGTACTTACAGAAGCCAAAAACCTAAAGGGGAAACTCGCCACCATCGAAGCCACCGAAAGCAGCCTCGATGCAGAAATGCGTGCTCTCGCACTATCATTGCCGAACCAGACACACTCATCCGTACCAATCGGAAACGAGCCAAGATTACTTGAATATGTCAATGCACACCTCGAGGGTACGAATTGGGCTGGTAGGAAATCTCATACCGATATTGGCGCTGAGTTAGGGCTGCTGGATTTCGCATCTGCGGGGACGGTTAGTGGGTGGGGGTGGTACTATCTCCTCGATGATCTGGTGCTGCTTGAGCAGGCACTTGTCAATTACGCTCTTACGAAAGCCCGTAAGGATGGGTGGAGGCTTGTTACGCCGCCAAGTATAGTATACTCCCATATCGCCTCTGCTGCTGGCTTCCGCCCACGAGATCAGAATGGGGAGCAACAGGTCTACTCGCTTGAGTCTAATGGAGGAATCCCACATAGTCTTGTGGGGACTGCTGAGATCCCGCTAGCGGGGTTAGGCGCAAATAGGGTTTTCGGACTAGAGGAGCTACCGTTGAAGGTTGTGGGGGCGGGGAGGGCGTATAGAGCGGAAGCGGGAGCAAGAGGGGTAGAGAGCAAGGGGTTGTATAGAGTGCATGAGTTTACAAAGGTGGAATTGTTTGCTTGGTGTCCTCCAGGTATACCAGTAGATCGGGGTGTGGGTGCTTCTACGCCTGCTGAGAGTGTGTTTACTGAGATGCTAGAGTTTCAAAAGGGTTTTGTCGGGAGTTTAGGTCTCTATGCTAGAGTTTTGGAAATGCCAACAGCGGATCTGGGGGCAAGTGCGAGTAGGAAGGTGGATATAGAGGTGTATATGCCGTCTCGAACAGCTAAAGATCCATGGGGGGAAGTATCAAGCTTGAGTAATTGTACCGATTATCAAGCGCGGCGGTTGAATACGAGAGCGAAGCTGAAGAATGGTGGGAGGGAGTTTGTGTGGACACTTAATGGGACTGCCGTGGCTATTCCAAGAATAATAATTGCGCTATTGGAGTATGGGTACGAAGAAGGTGTTGGAGTGAGGGTACCAGAGGTTCTGAGACCGTTTATGGGGGGAATGGAGGTTATAACTAAAAGATGAGAGGGGGTGGAGGTTGGGTGTATATATGGCCTATCAAGTTATAGGAAAGTAGACTTTAAAACCTTTGATATATCGCGTTGGCTATATAAATCCAATTGGAGTCTCTACAGCAATTTACTCTACATAAGAATAATCAAAACTGTAACTTAGAATCTACTTACTCCCTGTCACAAAGCTTTATCTAGAGTCCAATTGCCCCCCCCCCCTCTCTGATTGTATTTATAGCGAAGAAATATTCAGCGATTTCATTAATATCCTTAATAAAAAGATATTCCCCCTTTGTGACATTATTTCTCCCGGAGATTTTGATCCCCTCTAGCTTCTCTGAGCTTTTCTGGTGGAAAATATAAAAATTCAATACACCTACTCTACTCGGCCTCGTAATCGCCGACAAATATCCCTTTGAACGAATACATCTTATCAGGCATATACAGCTCCTCGCTCAGCGCAGAATAGTGCTCCGGGTAAGGTTTTAAATAATTAAAAAGTGTCTCAGAAAGTTCATTTGTTGGGGGTTTCCTAGGTTTAGCGGGTATCTACGGCTGGTGCCATATATGGTCTCTGGATAGGATATATAAAGATGGCTAAAAGGACTCTAGTGGGTTCGGCAGATATGTTTTAGGATGGGTAGGAGTGGTGCGGGGGAATAAGAGAACTGGGACCATCCACGATAGCGGTACAGTACTCTGCATCGTAGGTGATATGTCTTGTAGGGTGAATCAGGGATTTACCCAGAGTTGAACCCGGACTTTACTAGTTATTACTTGGATAGAAGGATTTAAAGACCAGGTACGGATATTATTTAAGGGGTATTAAAGTACTGTGTTGGCCTAATGCTGTACATATCTGGTGCTCCGGTATGTTTTTTGTACCTTGGGATTATTATATCATTTACATGTCTCCCTCTGGTGTTACGGCCACCCCACCACAACTTTCTGAATAGCCAGATATGGTGTTCTAGCGCCACATATAGCTTATTGTAGGATGTATATGGAGCTGGGAAACTGATGCGTATGAAAGAAACTAATTTGGCCCAGAGATCGCCTGAGGTAGCAAGAATATAAATTTACCGGGAGGTCTGGACGTAATTTTGAAGACTGGCTCTATCAAGAAGGCTCAAGAGTTCTAGGGAGGGGTCAGACAATTAATATCTATAAATGAATTTATCGTGACACTACCTGAGAGTGTTAGAATATCCATAACTAAAATGTCTTTACATTGAACAGTATTGGGATTTGAATCTTTGAGATCAGTAGTATGTTCTCGTGCTGGTTGACCATCATCTCCTGAGGGGTGTATAGTTATATTGGGTATTCTAAACGACGGTTCCCCGCGTAGAGGGGTATTTTTTGAGTCTTGTGGGGCACTATCATATACTTCACTACCGAAAATAGTAGCTTTTGTAGGTTTTAGTAGAGGGGATTTGTTTTTAGACTCTATTTTACTGTTTGTGGTGGAATGTAGGAGGTGGTGATGTGGTGTGTGGGGCTGTGGCTCAAGATATATAGCGAGACGTATGGTGGCAGAATCCTTACTTTAAAAGTACTATGGTCCGGTCTACTATCCTATATGCTGGAGAAAAATGTTGACCCCCTAGTGGGCTCATGTTATGATCTATTGAACGCCGATAATGTAGGTCCCCGTCTTGGGCTAGCCATGAATAATTATACCAAAACTATCTGTTCTCTACTTTCAATGTATCATACCTGTTGTATCTAGTTAGTGGTCTAAACATAACCAGTAAAAAGACTCGGCCTCCACTTGGGGGGTCAGCCTCGCTAGCATATGGGATACAGTACACTTCCGTTATAAGAATACTCGTTATAAGAATAACCGCTCTATAAGAATATGGTATACCAGTCCCATTTTTGGTTTAGGGTGGGTTATACGCATCCGCTATAAGAATAAGTGGTCTATAAGAATATGAAATTTCGGTCCCAAGCGTATTCTTATAACGGAAGTCTACTGTATCATGATATATGCACGGCAATCAAGTCATGAACTCAAGAAACCATAGAAAATAAAATACTTGTAGATATCATAGTGCACTAAGATCTTTCCTACAGACTCTCATTTTGATAAAATAAAATAAAAGTCATCAGTCCCTCAGATATTTCGCCTCTGCGGTATAATCTTTTTGCGGCCCATTGACCTTATACTTAATCCAAAATTTCTCTAGATCTGTACCCACGCTCTTGAACACAAACCGGTAACTTGGCCAATACCAATCTTTTATACAAAGGTGCTCACTCCTCGCTTTCCATCCACCCTTTATATCCACTTCCCCAACCTCTCCCAACACCTCCTTCTCTCCGTCCGACGGCGATAAGATACTAACCTCGTGAAAAAAGTAATCCACATCTCCACCACTAGCTTTAACGAACCATACCGTGATAACATCCTCTTCTGGGTGATAACGGTAGATATAATTGCGCTGACCCGTCATTGTGAGGCCTGTGTCAGTAGTGAAAGTGCCTTCTTCAGAGTAGAGGTATTCGAAGATTTCGCCTCCAGGAGTCTTGAAAGAAGGCTTTTTGCGGTCAAGGACAAGGCGTGTTGAGCACGCTGAAGAATTGGATTCTTCAGTGGTCCGTGCAGAGGGAGTGAATGTTGATTCTCTAGGTTTAAACTCTGCGGTGCCAGTAAACTGTCCACTAGGGTAATTGAAGTTTTTTGAATCAATTCGCCGTGAAATTTTCCATTTCCCATGTAGAGATCTGAATATTGCGCTTGCGATGAACCGTGGAGCTTTCGTTGAGGGAGGCGTAACTAGAGATTTCAATAAGGCCAAGGATTTCTTGGCTTCATCATCTTCTGAAGGAATGACCGCATTAAAGTGTGCAGGGATCATTGTATTTGGGAAATATTGTGTAGAGGAAGGGGTACAGGGAAGTCCTAGTCGCTCCCGGAGGTCGTTGACTACTCCTAGATAATCACCTGCAGCCCATTGGGGTCTAAAGTCGCATTGTTTCGCATCTGATCGTTTCTCTCGAACACTTTCAAGCTCCTCTATGCCTTTCTTCATATCCTCGTCACTCGGCCAGTCGAGTTTACCCGAAAACAGACCTGCAAGCCACCGTCCCTGGAGTTCTAAAACACCAAAATATGGGCCTTTATACATTCCCACGAACCCACCAGTCCTTTGAAAGGCTGGGTGGAGAGCTAGGTTGTAAAGGAGTAGCGGTAAAAAGTTGGGATCCTCGGGAATGGAAGACTGGGATGAGGTTAATGCCGAGAAAATGTCTTCTGGGAGTATATTTTGAAGTAAAGATGCTGGGTGGTACCCGGTTCCGAGAATTACCATGTCCACATCAGCGATTTCCTTTCCATCCTCAAGAAAGATTTTTTTCTCGGGATTTGAAGACAGCCTCGAAACACGCCCAAGAGTGGTTTTAATAGCCCCAGTACGTACAAAATTGGCATAGGAGTCGGAAATAGCGACCCAAGGCATCTGCTGCATATACTTCTCGCTTTGATACAGCGCAGGGGATATCTCAGATTGATCACTGCCGACAAACCCTTTCATGCGATTGCTCACTTCGAATGTGGTTTCTTCTATAGGCTTTGGTGGCTGAGAGGACTGTGCTAGACGCAAGTTGAAGTCGTACATCAATAAATCAAGAGGGAGGAATCTAGGAGCCGTAGTATCCTCAGGGTTGGAGACTGAGAAATATTTCGATAGGACCCAAAATGGACGAGAAAATAAGTGTATAATCTCTACTTTCTCCGCCTCTTTTTCTGGTAATGAGGATAGATGCAGGGCTAAGTCCGCTGCCACTTCAACTCCAGTCATGGATCCTCCAACCACCACAATCTTCTTCTTTCCCTTCGTGTCCAGTTTTGAAAACTCCACAGAATGATACACTTCCCCTCGAAATTCTTCCAGGCCGTCGATAGGAGGTATATACGGCGCTGAAAAGAATCCTGAACACATCGCCAGAAAATCGAACCTTTCCGCCTCAACCTCATTATTTTTCCCTATATCTCTCCACTCAACCAACCAGCTTCCATCCTCTTTCCTAGTGATTTTTGTAACGGGGCAGCTCAGCTTTAACATTTCATCCGGGATATATTTCTCCTGGTATCTCTCTAGGTACCAGCCCATCTCTTTCGCCGTCGGGAACATAGTCGACTCCTCTGGCCAAGCAAGGTCCGAGAATGCGCAAGTATAAATCGAATGATTCAGTGTCATTTCTGGATCGAGTGCAAGAACATCTGCGGCCGTAGAGTTGGACCAAAGACCACCGACTTTGGGCTTGGCCTCAAAAATCGTTGGCCGAATATTGGATGCCAGCATCGAACGTGCGGCGGTTAGACCCGAGGGGCCACCGCCTAGAGAACGATTTAGTCAGTTCATGATCCTTCTTGAGAAATTAATAGCATTCAGAGAATTTTCTACCGATAATGGCAACTGTTTTCCGAGAGCCTGCCATGAAGTAGAAGGATTTGGATAGGGACGACCGAGAAGCAGTGAGGAGTCCCCGGGTGAAAATAGTAGACAACAGTTTTAGATTAAATTTTTTTTTTGCGGATATGGGGAATTCAGACTTATTTAAGCCTTTATGAGGTATACAATGCGGGAATGATAAGTCGGTGTCGGTGTCAGTACCGATAGCGGGGCTTTGGTGGGGGATTAGCCCTGGGTGTTTCGGAGGTTTGTGGTTTCGCTGGAATGCAACACAATGAGGTGTGGGCACACCAGCAGGGTACGGCGGCACGTGGCTACAAAGGTCCAATCTGCATATTTTGCAGATTTCGCAGATTTAGGGGTGGCAACGCCCAGGGCTAAAACACCCAACTAAAATAAAAGTTTGCTTAAAGATATTCAGAGAGGACTGTTATTAGGTCAATATTAAGCGAAATATTTAAATATTTAATTCTTTTTAAGGAAGGAAGAGGGTAAGTTTTATTTAGTGGGGCTATTTAGGTGGGTTATTTTTATTTATTAGTTTTGCAGTAGTTATGTTATGTATACTGGTTGCCAGTGTGAAGGTTGCAAAAGATTGCTTATTTGGCACTTTGTGGTTGCTAACAGGAGTGCTGCTGGCTGCACCTTTTCCTCTCATGTTAACTGCAAACTTTTGCTTTAATCTTCACCAGTACAGCTCTGCCCGAGAAAATAACTAAATATTTAAAAATCTCGCTTATTATCAATCTAATAACAGACCTCTCTGAATATTTTTAAGTGAACTTTTATTGTAGTTGGGTGTTTTAGCCCTGGGCGTTGCCACCCCTAAATCTACAAAATCTGCGAAATCTGCGGATTGGACCTTTGTAGCTACGTGCCGCCGTAGCAGGGCAGGGTACTAAATGCTAAAAGATAGAAAAGGCAAAATAAGCAGTTGCCACATCTAACTTATTGCAACCACAACCACCATGCCTAACAAAAAAGAGACCCCCTTAATTAGGCAATAGATATTTACAGTAGTTTTTTCCTAGGCAAAAAGAAGTAGAGTGAAAATACAACTTAGCTATATATACTCTGGGTTGGTTGTCACTACATACATTTAGTTGAGGTACTCATGGCAACCATGGTACCCACCAAAAAGCGGTTTCATATATTTTACTTATATATATACTCCTAACTCTATGATTATAGAGTCAAAGCAAATACCTTACCGGAACTTGTAACTTAAATCATCTTAAGCTCAGATTGTGGGTGGGGTGGGTTGATTCATACTGGGCACAGTCAGCAGAGAGTCATACCATCTATCTCCGAATACGTAAGTGAGCTACCAACACATCCAATAAGAGAGTTTTCATCCCACAGGAAGTTCAGTAATAACCCTCATGAGTTCAGTAATACTCTATTCAAGATTAGATAAACAAAATCTAAGACTTGCATTAAGATTTTATTACACACATTTATGGGCCCCAGTCACCATGATACTAAACATACAAAACCAAGGTTAATAGACCAACAGAGCCTCTCTATATTGAAATTTTGTAATCCACCTGTAGGTCTAGTGAATTATAATAGTTAACATATGGGTAATGTCAAGGCGTAAATAGCCTATCTAAAGTTACGTTTTGTTCGGAGCATGTGGTATTATGGCCCAGGTCTGGTTTACTTGGAAATAGCAAGCACAACACCAGACGGAAAAGCCTACTCTAGGGTGTATTAGGCACGAAACATAGGGCATCACTCGCTTTAGGCATCCCCAGAAGCTCCTTGCCTGCCCACCACCCCCACGCGTATGGTTTAATATAAGTATTATGGGACAGGAGATTGGGGATCGGAGCCTACACCTAGTGAAATCCCAGAAGGAAGACACACCTTAGAGGCGAATTTGTATAAGGTTGTTTAGTCGCCTAGCTATGGGTAAGGAATGCCATTTACTCCTAAATATACATGTATGTATTTGTACATTAGTAGTCTACTAAAGTCAAGAAAGCTTATATATATAGCACCATATTCTACAACTCATCAACACATATTACCCAAATCGCACAATCTTCTCTTTTCGGCCTCTATTGTCATCCCTATTCCCATCCCTATTCTCACTCATACTCTCACTATCTTGTACGACTAGCGGCATCTCTTCATTGCCCGACTCTTCATTGTCTGATTCATCAACCAAATCCCTATTCATATTTCCCATAAACCCAACCTTCTTCCGTTTTTTCAGCGAGAATGACGACGCTAAAGATGTCTCAGGGGTCCTCTTCCGTTTCGGGGATGCTGGAGAGGCCCCACGATTCGTATCTAGCCCGCAAGCAGTACCAGACAAGTCACTTGTAACTGTGAATTCAGACGCTCTAGTTGCAACAGCTAGCGAGAGGCCAGATGTTGGAAGGGTATCAGGTGTAGATGAAGAAACCCGAGACGGTGTTGTGGCATTAGATCCCTTCTCCACATCTTCAATTTCATCATAAACACCACCATGCTTTCCATCACCAAACAAAGGTTCAGGAACATCTAGCATGCTTGCTTTTTGAATCCCCTTTCCTGCCTCCACCTCTAAGAACTCTAGATTCTTGATGATATCTCTCATTTTCAGGTCATCGACAAGAGTCTTGGCATCACTACGCTCTTTCTCCGTCATTGCTTGCCGTCTCTTCATCATTGCTTCCTCAATTGTGCCAGTCAGGTATAGTGTCTCCACAAATACCGGTTTCGTCTGACCGATACGATGAGCACGCTTTATTGCCTGTTGTTCGAAATCGCTTCGCCAGACGGGATTCACAAAAAACACACGGGTAGCAGAAGAGACGTTGAGCCCATGTGCCGCCTGCTTGAGATCCATTAAAAGCACTCTGTATTTCTCTGAGCGTTGAAAAATACTGAGATGCGATGATTTCCTCTGAGAGGAAAGACCCGTCGAGTACGCCAAATTTTCGATTCCTAGGATTTCAAGGGCCTGGGTAAGATACCAAGCTACATCTGAATCTTCATAGAAGACCAAGATCTTCTCTGTTTTATAGTAGGCGACAATCTTGTTCAGAATGTATGTGAGCTTTTTCGATGCAGTGCCCACTATACGTGACTTTGCTAATAGTGAATCAGGAGGGAGTCTGGGTATCGGCGCTGCTTTTGATTGCTTCATGGCCGGCTTGAGTGGTGTCTTAGATTTCTCACTCTTTTTCCCCTTTTTTTTTGGTCCTGGAGTCGCCGGGGCCGTTAAGGTCAGTGGGTCCTCCTTTTTGCTAGTCACTCGCATCGCCACTAGCGATTTTGTGCTCACAGAGGACTCGGAAATCCCGGCTTTCTTGTCCTTTACCTTTGTTTGTAGTATCTCCGTTTCGCGAGCCTCTTTGAAATCACTGCCTAGCTCTTTAAGCTTGGAGATAAGATCTAGCTCGTATGCATGGGTATTCAGGGACTTTTGGAGACCTTGAACCTGGGCACCTCCTATCTCAAGTAGTTTGTTAGCTCCCCAATAACCATCACTCGATAATGACCAATGATGTGAAAGCTTTTTAGGGAACTGAGAGAGGAAATAGACTATTCATTGGTTAGCTGAAAATCATTCCCAGATTTTTACTGATTGGATATATCGAAAACTTACCCATCTCGTGATAGTCGGCAATACCCCTCCATGTTCGATCAGCAAGTGCCATTTCTCCTGCAGCTATGGCATTCTGTAGTAGTCCAACATCCTCAGAGGAGCAGCGCAATGCGTTATCCTCTAAATACTTTCTACTGATTCTGGTAGACCTCTTGACATCTTCGATGGAGTATCCTGACCAGTAGAACCCGGCTCTTTTCAACAGGTTATCGGTTAACTGCCTTAGACTCCCCCTATTATCCTTATGAAACATATAGTCTTTGTCTGTTCTTTCACTAGTAACTGCATTGACTGCCAATGCACCAAGAAACAGATTCATGGAAACCTTCTCGAGAAAACCTGGTTCCAGCGGAATGAATTTGTGGTAGAGTGGCGGAAGCTCTACCGAATCTTCGACATCCTCAGGAGTATGCCGGATAAAAAGTTTCTGGAACATTTTCTTCATACGTGCTGAAGATCCAGGACGCTTTCCGATAAATCCCTTACTCATATACAGCTTCCAACTAGCCGGTGTCCACGGCTCCTGTTTCAAAAATTCCCCCACCATTTTCCCAATCCTTTCCAGATGTAGTGCTTCGTTAATCTGAACCTCCTTCTTGTCTTCAAGTACTTTGTCTCTGCGTGCTTTTTGATCCTCTACACTCTCACCCACTACCATCCCCGGCATGACACCAACCAATTCACTTGTTGGGGTTCCGGTCACTATCCAACGTCGCTCTACTGGTAGCTTCTCGGCAACACAGACACTATTCGATTTTGATGTTGATGCCATAGAGTGTCCTTCATCGACGATAAGCCGCTTCCATTGAATCGACATGAGGGGCGATTTGTAGATTTCTTCTTTCCTGAAACAGCTGCAGTTGCGGGTCCGGGTTGCACCTATGTACGGGCACTGGCATGTGAGAGGTTTGCCGCCAGATTCTCTACGGCCCTTTTGGTCGCGTCCTTGGCGTGCTTCGACGTCGAAGCGGGGGCGAGAGAAAATTATAACATCATAGCGCAAGAGCTCGGCAACAGGGGGTATTTGGTCCTTTAGTTGACCAAGTGTGAGAACCTTAAGAGCGTCCTTTTCTAGATGTTTCTCTATCTCATCCCTCCATTGATCAACCAGGTTCTGGGGGCACACTATAATAGTTCCTGTTCCAAGATATATCCTTTCAAATGCAGTGGGGTCATAAGAGTACCGACTACTGCGAGATGGCAATGCTGGCTGTACTTCATAGTACCCATGGTTTTCCTGAATTATCTTTTTGCAATTGTCAGACATTTCATCCGACCACTCACTCCATGGTAAGGCGTTCCGCCAAATTGCTGCAACACACATATCCAATAGAGAGCCCACAGATTTGCGTACAGGTAGTGGCTGTACATATTCCTCAGGGACATAGCTACACTGATGTTTGGTAGCCAGGATCACGGCTAAACATAGAAGAGTTTTACTGAAAGACCTTGATAGTTAGCGAAGTATAAAAAAATGTTTAATGCATTTCAAAGGTAAATTGTACCCTGTGCCCATCTCCTCAGCAAGAATACCACCTTTTACATCCTCAAAATATCTCGGATCCTGAAATATTTCTGTAGTTTCAAAGTCTTGAAAGTATACATCTCCATTTGGTCCAAAAACATCCTCCAGCCTCGGGTCTTGACTTTGTTCTGGTGCCAGCTCTTTTTGTAACATCATCGCTACAGTTTCTTTCTGGTACTTGTATAGCTTTGTCTTCATCCCTGGCAAGTCTTTACTCAAAACATCCTTCAAAAGCACCTTCGTATTCTCATCCTTGATCCAGAAACTCGTCGGGTCTGGGGCTGGCGACTCCAGTGTGTTGAACATATAGAACAAACTAGTTGAGTCCTCTTCAGGCTCTGACACTCCATCTATTCTGTTCAGAGGCTTTCCCCTCAAGTCCCACTTATGTTTCGAATCATCTACTGCCATCATTACAGCCTTCAGACACTTCCGCAAATTAGGATCGTCCCGCAGAACATGTATCCTCCCAACGTCATCTGGAAGAACGTATACCCTGACCCTAGCAATCGACAAAGGCTTTTCCTGCTGAGTTTTGGCGGCAGTCATGCGGTAAGTGCACCTCAGCCACCCATGATTGACTAACTCTATCAAGTTCGCCTCGGTTGTAAATTTCGGGAATTTGAGCGCTGACCCTGGTATTTCAAGCCATAGCCAGTCATCAGGTGCTTCCATCCCGGCAGCGGCTCTCCGCGGCATAGGAATATCGATGGTACCAACACCGCAGAAGTTATTGAGGTCATTGAGGAGTTCGATCGTAGCAAGAAAAGTCGCAGAGTACGAGATAGGGCTGCGTCTTGGGGTCGAGCCGAGCCGCTTGCGCTTCCGTGGTGTGGGTGTTGAAGGCGTAGAAGTGACATTGGTATTCTACGTTTACACAGCTTATTAGGAGTCGAGCTTTAGGACTAGCTATAGTAGGCACTTGCCATGATAGATCTAGAGATTGGAGTACTGCTCGAATTAGTCGATGACCCTGCTGGCCGACCTCTTTTGTGCGGCGTTGGTCTTGGTGTAGTAGACATTGTTGAGGCTTGCGCCTGAGAGGTGTCCGAGAAGTCGTAGGTAGATACCGGGAGCTCGATTTTCAGGACCAAGTTTAGTACCAGTCAAAATCCTTCCCGAAATACAACTGAATACCAAATATTCTGGCCTTGAAGCCCTCTGGGGTGCTGCGTCTTTGCCTTTGGCTTTGCCGTCCCACCAAATGAGAAGATCGGGATTGATTGCAGATATGGAGCTATGTAGCGGTTGGGGTCGAGCACTGGAGCCGCGTTACTACAAAACTCTACGCGCCAAGTTTGAGGATCCAACAACCCTGCTGATCTACCAACCCTAGCCCACCGTCTTCAAGCTACATGACCAGTTTAAGACCGGAGACCGGAATTTATCTCCTCCCCTCTTTCGGGATCCGTCTACTTGGGTGGGAATAGATTTTCTCTCCATTTCAACCCGGTTCTTTAGTGGTGTGCCAATGTGCGAGCGAGAACCTATTCCTAGTCCAACTATGCATATCCCCGGAGATGGTCATCAGCAATTGATCCTACGTACTTATTGAACCAAAGTGCTTACCGTAGGATAATTAGGCGGTCCATTTTAGTAAAAAGAGGTAAAAGATCTGTCGATGAGAACGGAGGAGGTGGGTAAAGGTTTCCTTGATAATTCATAAGGTACAGATAAGAGCAAACGATGGGAGAGGGAGAAGAGAATAGACCCTGTAAATAGCAAGGCTCGCAACAGCAGTAGCTCTTGGCCTAGTTCGTGGCTAATTAGACAAGTGGGTGGAAGAAATTTGAGAAGCACAAGAAAGGGCAAAAAGTAGATCAGATCATAAGAAGCACAAAAGGCAATTAACATAAAAAGGCATACAAAAGCCTACTTAAACTTCATTATTCACAAGAACCACAATATTAACCCTAATATAGAATCGAGAAAAGAACTTTTGCATTTCAAATTCCCCAGCGCCCCAAGTTTCCTAAGATTTATTTTATTTGCATCTATTTCTTGTGAATAAGCTTCTGGTAGAAACTCAACTCCTCACCCTCCAAAATATACCCATCAACACGTCCGCTCTGTCCCGGTCGCGATGCAACACAGGCCAAGACACGACCAGCAGCAAACTGAGTCTCAAGGGGACCTTCGACTTTAGCGGTGGACTGGCGAGCAGCGATCTTGCGCTCAACAGATTTAGACTTAGAGACGGGCTCCTTGGCCTCGGTCTCGGCAGCAGCGACCTTGGGTCCACGCCTCTTACCGAGGGGCTGGCCATAGTGGGCCTCATACCTATTGAAAATATTAGGATTTTATGTGCCAGCTGTGAGTGTTGATAGGAGTGTTACCATTGACGGAAAGGAGCAGCATCAATCTGAACGATAGCAGACTTGGTCAAGGTATTGGTACGGACCAACTCGTTGTTAGAAGGATGGAAAGCGACAGCAATAACACGAGTCTTCTTGCTGATACCCTCAGAACCCCAAGAGAAATTTCCAGAGTCCAGACGGAGAGCGCGGAACTTCCTGTTGCCTCCACGGGTGCGGACAATGTGGATACCTATACTCTCCTCAGCATACCGTTTCCTGGAAAAAATCGACACCCGTTGCGGTGGATGTATAGCCACTCGGCTCTTTAAAAGAAGCACGAGGGTCTCCTTCTGTTTGAACGCGAGGGGCAGAAGGACTGAAGAGCAAATGCTTCAAAGCCCTACCTCGGCGAAGAAACGCTGAATAGAAGGGGTTACCGTGGAAGTCATGGAGACTACTCACGCTTAGTATTCCCAATACGGGTGTTGGCAGGCTGACGACCGAGTTCGAAGGCACGCTTCTTGCGGTAGGTGGCACGTTTGGCACCGGTGGCCGAGCGCTTGTGGCGGGAGTCGCGAGAAATACCCATGGCTGATGATGCTTAGGAAGACTGTAGTTAGAATATTAGCCAAAAGCTCCTAAGAGAAAAACTCGCAGCGTGGTTGCTAGGAGGAGATTGAATAGAAATGAGAATAGCAAGAGAATTTTACGGGCTTTCGAGATAACTGAAAACTAAATCCGGAGATTTGGATTTGTTGTCCAAATTACCCGTCATCAGATTCAGCTCTAGAAAACCCTTCAACATCTTCATAGCCATCAATTCTCTACCAAAAATCTAGAGATTCGTAAGGAAATAATTCGGAATACCTAACGGGAGTTATTTATTCGGGGGTGGGCCGGCTTTCGTTAGTCGTGTTGTGTTGTTGGGCGTAGTGTTTGTCGAGGGTTTCAATCGTTGATATGAAAATGCCACAGTTGGTAGAGGGGCATTGTGTGTGTGGGCGAAAGCTTGGCGTGTGACTGCCTCCGTGCGAGTGATATCTGGTGACCCAAGCCTGGTTTCTAAGGCACGTGATGAGGGTAGTATTGTTGTTCAGGGTTAGGGGAGAGCCAAGTGGAGGCCATGGGATCCCCTCATCCCTCAGCTCCTAAATGGATGTAGCCTAATCAGATCAATGTGCCCTCATTCAGGGAAAATTGAAGTATCCTATAGTGTTACTAAAATGAGTCTAGACTAGCCCATATTTTAGAAGATAAGTACCTAAATACATCTCTATAGCTCCGGCCCATTACACGCAGTTGTGAGGCTAATTCCCATTTCTTTTATGTACATGCATCTATCAAGGTCTAAAACCCCACAAATCTCTATAATACAAAGATATTATACATTTCTCTCATGAGAATAAGAGAATTAACTCGACTAACACTTCCCTTGATTATGGTGCAGCACTTCTCTTTAACGTCACTAGAAATACCTTTTAAATACCCCCTTTAGCCATAATTATACCTTTGCTAGAATCCTATTCTTGATTCTCTGCACCTATAGGCACCTTCTCCGCATCTTTAACAAGACCTCCCTCGATTTTTATATCAGAATCCCCCTCTAAAAGCTCTACTCTGGCTTCTTCCTCTTCCTCTTCCACCTTAAAGCCAGAATCTACCGCCATATTATCGTCTGAATCACCTGCAATAATCTTTCCCAGCGCTTCTAAATTCACCTCAATAACCCCAGTACTGCTCTCCTCCAGAACTTCTAGTTTCCCTCCTACATTTACAGCAATAATATTATCCACCTCAAACCCCACCGGATGTCCATCATCCGCTGTAACGTAAATAGTCGGGTACTCTTCTACTGTTCTTCCTCTTAGGCAATCCTTCAACTCGGCCGTAGGATCTAGCGGTATCAGAGTAGGTTTATTGGCTGGTGTTCCGACTTTCTTAAGGTAGAACCGTGTTTTTGCTATGACTGATTTTGGTTTCTTACGGGATTCGCTATTATTGGGATGGAAAAAAGCACTGAAAAGTTTCGAGGATTCAATGACTCTGTAGCACAAGAAATTCATTAGCACCAGGACCAAGTTTTTTGGACTTTTTTTAAAAAAATGTAATTCATACCGGTCATCCAAAACCCTCCTATTCCCCTCATCACAAATAATCCATTCAATAGTCCAACAAAGCACCCTCTGTTTCTTCGTCCTATCCACCAACCAAACCGGTCAGCACCCACCCCATGCGGAAATGGCGACACACGCGCATACTTGACGACATCAGTCTTATTCTCCCGCGCCCTCTTCATCCCCCTTGGGGCGCTCCTAACCACCACCCCACTCTTCTCTATAAAAGCCTCCCTGCTCTGCGCAGCCTGTTTATTCACCTTCCCCTCATCCTCCTCCTCTACTTCGTCACCAACACCACGCAAAACAGCCCTCTCGACTCCAGTGAGAAAGTTGAAATCTCGATTCAGTGCAGCTGGAGTAGTGAGTCCTGAGCGCTTGATGTACTCGGTTGGATCACGTGTGCCACTACATTGTTTGTATGTTTTATGGCGCTTTGAACATGTGAGGCTGCAGGTGCGTGCGCCACAAGCAGGGCATCGGTACTTGGGCGGTGCCTCGTTACAGAAGGGGCAAAGGTCAGAGAGAAGAGTTGTGTCTGTAGTTGGAGTGATTGGGGTGGGTGTCGTTGAGGTTGACATTATTGAAGTTTTTCGTCACGAGGTTAAGTAGATGGGTGAGATGGGTGGTGACGATAACGACTAGTGGAGTTGGATTCTCTTGAGCTTGAGCTGCAGCTGCAGTCCAACAGTTTCTCACGTTTATGGGCTTAATTTTCGATCGCCAATTCTTATTTCTATCCCTACTTTTTTTTTTCTCTATGCGGCTAACCTCTCTGTGCTGGCCTTGTATCTTGGCTATTATTATGTGCTATGGTGTGTGTAGTAAACAAGCTTCACGATGGCAGGTGCTCTGCTTCGCCCCTCAACCACTTGGCGTGGGGCTTTCAAGACATCCAGGCACTGTTGGGTTCATCCGATAAAAATGCTAAATGACGTGGGATATGAAGGATTCAAACAGGTAGTAAAGTACAAGCAGAACTTTCCCCCATCCAGTCCCTTGTTCCTTGATTTCGTTTATTCTTCACTCATACAAGAATCGACATCAAGTCTCAGGTATTACACACATGCAGCATGGATCGCTTAAAATATCACGGCAATAAGAGGAAATAAAGACAGGTAGCAAAAGGAAAGGAGAGAAGGAAAAAAAAGCATCAGACAGCCACCACAAACTCCAGGCATCAATCGCATCCCCCCACCTTTTGCCCATAACAAAGGGAAAGAAAAAGAAAGAAAAAGTAAACCTCTGCGCTTGGGCCCACTAAGCAGTGCCAACACCATTCTTACGCCCATCAATCTCACCGCTCGTAACAGCAGCCGAATACTTTGCTGCAAAAAGCACGCTTGGATCTTCATCCCCAGGAGCGTTGTTCTTCTCGACAATGAGGCTCTTGAGCCATTTGTTCTCCATCTCTAATCGGTTAATCCTTTGTTCTAGTAACGTGCACTTGTCTGTCATCTCCTTTGCTGTACGCTCGAGGGCCTGTTCACGTTGCTTCTTCTTGACACGGAACCGAGCAGAGGCTGCCGTGTTGCGGCGACGCTTGTCTTCATCTGCTGCGAGGCGGGAGGCCTCTTCTAAGCTTTCGGGGTCGGCCGAGGCTTTTCGCTTTGCAGGCTTAGGTGTGAAGGGGGCGGGAGAAGGTGGGGTAGACGGAACTCTAGGATTAGGATGGGAGACAGCAGGAGCAGGAGTGGACATTGACAAGGGGATGGTAGACTCCACCCCAGCGGTGAGGGACTGAAAATCGAAGGTGTCAAAATCTGTGGAGATGAATCATTTGATTAGTCTACCAGCACCAATCATTTTCTAGGCAAAACAATAATGGGGTACATGTGTTGTGTGGGCAAGACGTGGCTGTTAAAATACGAAAAAAAAAGGTGGGGTTATCCCCGCGGGGTTCTCGCTGGGCTGCAACAGCGAACTATGAACAAAATACCACTCGACTCGACTTAACATACCATTCAAGAAATCTAGATCAGCTCCTTTCAACCCCAGCTCGATAGCAGTGATGGCGATAGCCTCTTTGTCTCTCATACTCTTCTTTTCATTGCTCATATCCACCTCCTCCGCCGGTTGTCCCATGTCGAAATCGAAGAATTTGGCCTCGGTGTAATGCGAAAGGTCATTAGGGTCAAAGGTATCGTCAAAGACAGGCTCGTTGCGCCGTACGTTCAGATAATCGAAGATATGACGCCCGCCTGGCGAGTAGATATTCGACATCGTCGCTGGTGTAGTGTTTGACGGCTACGTGCTCTGACTGCGTGAGAGATAGGTGACGGTCGAGTGACGCTGGTTGATCTGGTTGAAAACTGGTGAGCTAGAGAACGCTGAGTAATTCCTGTTGAAAGGTTGTGCGTAGGAGACTCTTAGTCAAGTGGGGCCTTGCAACATACTTCTTGACCGCTGGCTGTGGGTATGCGGATAAACTTTGGAGCGGCAGAAGAGACTAAAGCAGGTGGGAATCCAGCCACTCGACGTAGAATAGTTTTTTTCTCCTGGGTGATTTCCGTCTATCGTATTCGCCTATTATAACTATCACAGTCGAGTATATAGCGGGGGGGTTTAGCAAAAGAAGTGGAAAGAAGGAAACAAGGAGAAGAGCAATGGGGAAAAAAAATCGGAGGGGCACTTCCGATTTCCTTCCATTGTCTACCTGCTCCCCCACAGAATCGGAGGACTGTAGGTTGAACCACCGTTTCGCTGACCGCCTCGGCAGCGCGGATGCGGGAATAGTGGTCAAATCCGGAATAGTGTGGGGTAACATGCTGTACTAGATTTGTCAGGTCACACTACACTTCTCCGTCCGCCCCTCCTCGCTCGCTCTTGCCGTCCTGCATATCTCCACGATGAGATGGCTTGCTTGGTGGTACCGAAGCGAAGGTTCACCCACTTTCGTGAACGTAATTTATCCGGGACCCCGGATGCATCCGGGTAACGCGTAGCAACGGCTATGAACAACCATTATGGGAACGGGTTTATCGGAGGTATGCAGGTACTATTTGTTAGCGATTCAGAACTGACATAGGCTGTAGAATTTATAGACTATAGTTACATGTAGTATTAGTGTCAATTAGCAGATCAGTAGTTACGTGTATTGACGTCAGTTTAGATGTTAATCAGGGTTGGAATGATGCTTATAGACTGTAGAGGCTGTTTCGACTTAAGTCTCCAGTCTTTTTAACAACATATGATCAGCAATACCTTATGCATGCTGGCTCCACTTCTTTATCCATTTCCTTATCTATAGCTCTTGGCGGTGGGTTTAAAAATGAGTATTAAAGGTATTCTAAAATTTTCTACGTTACACCTTTCACCTAGTTAGGCGCCCCAAGAGCTACATGTGCTTATGTGGGACTGAGAGTATTAAGCTTAAATGTCAGCCGTTTCCCGCAAAGAGTTGTTTCCCCTACCAGCCCCGGCCAATAACCTACCAGGCCTTTCTGGGTTGAGGAAGATGACCTAGTCTGTCACTCGGAAATTCTCTGCAAAGTTGAGTGTTTATCTATCAGCTTAACCATTGACTATAAGTAACTACATATCCCCCAAGTTATGTAGAATAGCCGAGTGACTACTAATGATTTCAATCTACCAAATATTAGAACTTCTGCTCCGGTAGATTCCGATATTTAATGTTACATTAAGCTATATCACTTTCGCCAAGACGGCCAAAAGCGAGGAACGACAGTCAGCCCACTACAAGTTGTCTGTAATGCTAAAGAGGGCTGAGCGGCATTGAAATTTTACAGACACTGCAATATGAAGCCTAGGCCTTTGCTTTATCAATCACTGCATCCTATCGATCCCACCGCCTTGTCGATCACACACATATGTTGACCTGTCAACAACTTGACTGGGAATTGATCATTCCGTGTGATTCGTTCTCTCAGCTAACTTTACCGCCTGACCCGCCAGTGGCTTGGGTCTATTTTCGGTTTCCCAACCATATTCACGTGATTTTTGGTTATGTCTTGGAGTTATCCAAAACCGCTGCGCTCTTGATAAGATGGGTAGTTTTTAGTGCGGATAGGGTTTAGGCTGTGGTCTAGGGCTGGATTGGCTCAACTCTTGTTTCAGATAAGTCCTATGTCATAGCAAAATTTTCACTTGGGGCTTAGACCCATCACTACCACCATTACCATTAATACAGCTGTATGTTTTCTATTCATTGAAATACTTCTAGGGCTTGACACTTTTTCGAGGCTGGATATGCTGGTAGTCCTAGACCCTCCCCCCAGTCAACTCTAGACCTAACTAACTAGCTTCACAAGGAGATATATTTAGTGAGCGAGTGGCTCGAGGTAAGTGAATTGGGTTCGGAAATCTTTTTATTCCGGACGCTCAACCAACACTTGAGTGATTAGGGTAAATGTAGATCTTTTTAGTTGAGGCTTTGGGTTATTGGTTATAATTATTCTATTTGGTTAAATATTCTATTATATAATCATATTAGTTGCGATCTCTAGCGCTTTCTGTCTAGTGGTTACATGTATGGGCTAAGGAGTAGAATTTCGGATTTGTGAATAATACGAGTGATATTTCATGAAGAAATCTGACATTGCTCGACCGATTAAAATAACTACATGTAGGTTAGTATCCTATTAGTCATATCTATTAAACAAACAAAGCTTACTAAAGATATGGTCTTCAGTGTGCCACGATTATTTGGGGATAGGTGGTCTGTTCGCGACTCTACATAAGACACTGGGTTGTATATACAAGCTCCCGCTCCTTTGATGCATTTAATTAATAGATTTAGATAGGAACTGGGGGTATGGAGGATATGTGTAGTACATGCATACTTACTTATGTACCTACTATATGCATTTCTTCTCTCTTATGTATTGGTCAGCTACCGCATACTCTTGTTTATCACTTGAGTCTCAAGTTTTCTCTATAAACTTTAATCCTCTTTACTTAAGTTGCGTCTGTATACAAATCAAAGATCAACAACTTATCTATTTGTTGTAGATGATTCCTAATAAGTATAGCTGATGAGCGGTTTCATATATGAGTCAAGTGTATCTCTATTTGCTGTGTTTGAGGATCCAGGGCAAGGCATCACATATAAGGGTTTAGAGTTTTCTCTTTGGAGCATCGATAGATCTCTCTATCTCTTTTAGACAATCAATTGATCACTTTTTACCATACTATTTGCTTCCGATATATGAGTGATATCTCATGACTCTAAGAGTGCTTCACTAGCCTATCTCGGATTCATGGGTAAACTATTAAAGGGACTGGTATATTTGGCTTCCTGCCTACTTCTCTCTCTAAGAGGATGAGGGATGTGATTCTGTTTTTATTTTCACTTTTATTCAGTTCTGAAAATATACTGATCATTGATGAATGAATGAATGAATTTATCATTTAAGTACATGCAACCCTTAGGTTATGGTACCCTACTGATCATTGATGTACATGTATGTAATCATTTATTTATTTTTCTTCTCGGCTTTAACTCAATCGGACTATAATTACGAGTATATATAATCGACTTAGGCTTAGCTTACTTAAAAGGGCTTAACTCGGAGCCTTTAGAGTTAAGTTTAGCCACTCTAAGCCTATAAGATCGATGTTAGGGATGCTTGTAGTATGTATGATTATTACTATTGTTATTGATAGGGAGAGAGTCGGATCTTGGTCTCGAATCCCTCTCTTATCTGGTGATAAAGACACGTCTGCCTCTACACCAGTGTCGTCTCGCTAGCTCCATACTAACGACTGTCTATAATGCTGTATGGTCTTGTAATGCCTTGGTCTGATTGAATTGATTAGAGTGATGGGTGTTAATTAGGTCTTGGTATTTTCCTAAAGCATAGAGGTACCATGATTTCTTGGCAGGTTCTTTTTAGATATAAATTTAGGGTCTATATGTATAGATATATACTTTAAAGATCGATCTGGGTCTCAAATTTTAAGAGTTTCTAGGGGGAACGGACACTCACAGGAGTTATTAAGGAATAATCTATAGTCTATTGATTTACTTAGGCTGTACTATCTTTAATTTAATTATTCATTTTATTTTCCTCACACTCAGAAACCTGTGGGAGATTTATTAACAAGTTTTGGCGGAAGTTAAATTGTTATCTTGGGAGTATGTGTAGGTTGTGGCGCTTGCTAGTGTGGAACTGTATCTTTAGCAACGCCTATATAAATCAGTGCTTCTGTGGCTATGGGACACTCCGTTTCCTTGTTCCCTCCTATAGCTAGGCCAAGAGGCCACTGTATATGTTCTGGCCTGTTAGGAGGACGTGCATATTGGTGGGACATCCTTTCAATAGGCTAGTCTAGTAGGCGCCCTACCCGTTGAAGGGGCACCCATGGGCAAGCCAACGTACAAATTATAGCTCAATTAATACAGATACACTCAAAAGAATAGGAATAATAGCTAGGAAATATGAATTTATCTTGAGATTCTTTTAGATTTATACTATGGTTTATTATATTTATAGGGGGTTAGAGGCTTTGTTCTAGATGTTTTATTTTATTTTATTTTATTTTTTTTTTTTTGAATCAAGTGATTTTATTGTTCTGGGTACAAAATCTGGTATGCAGTATAAACTATGACCTAAAAAATCTAGATGTTTTATTTGTAGCCAGGGGTTTTATATATTATTGCCTATACAGGGGACGTAGGCTGGCCCATATATATAGAGGACGTTTCTCCAGTAGGTTGGCCCGTTGAGGGGACATCCCTCCGATATGCATGTCCCCGAACGGGCCAGAACATATATATCACTAAAATGTATGGAGATATTTGTATTTATGATGAATTAGTTCATTGTATGGGGGGGGGGGTTAAATATAATATATTCATAGATTACTACTCGAAGATTGACCTTGATGAAGTAAAAGCATGTAGGACTATGAATGTGGATCATGTACCAGAGGTATCAACGAGTTTAATATATAGCCTATCAATTTATGCCTATTTTGCAGAGCCGTAAAATTCTAGAAATTGTTTCGTCTTTTTGTAGCATTTAAGATCAAGGTAACTACATGTAGACAAGTAGGTGAATTGGTTTTCAAAGTCTATGCATGGGAGTACTTAGGTCTAGCTTAACTCAGCTTGTGATTAAAAGCGCACTGTTATTAGTTTCTCACAAACAGGAAAGAGTAGAAGGACTAAGATTATCACCTTAGACCACTTTCCCCGATCTATCCATACAATTTATTTTCTTTGGTGATGAATGAACTCCTATCCAGATTTTTTTAAACAGGTTTGAAAGATAAGAGGACTTGTCTATCTGCATTTGCTACTTTTTTGAGTAGGAGTTTATGAAGTGAATTTCTGGTTTTTCAATTATCTGGATTTATAGCTGGCCGCTATACTATAAAGAGACTCTACTTAGGGATGTAGAACTTAATAGAAGGATATTTTCCTATCCTTCTATAGGTTCGGCATAATCTTAGTATCCGAAAGCTTTCCAATCCTTTTTTGTCTGTCCCGCCATTGGCCTTAGTATGAACTGCACTAAATGTCTGACACAAATCATAAGCCATCAATCTTTCAGCATATAGGTCGCATATTTCAGTTGATTTCATTTGTCAAGGATGGGTATGTCGACATCCTTATTGCATGGAGGCAGATACGTGGCAATAAGCTTTGACCGCATGGAAATTGGAAGGATAATATTGCTAATTGCTTAATTCAAGGGAAAGAAAATTGCCTCTTACTAGGGTAATGCTTTATGCATACTAGCTAGTAACAACTCCCCTTTTCTCTGCTTCTACGCTATATATGTATATCTAGTTACCCGAAGTATTAGTAGGTTATATAAAGTGTAACTAAGGCAGGGAAAGCGGTCGGAGTCTCGGAGCCGGGGCTGGGGCCAGCTACCGATACCTGTAGGATGCCTGTATGGGATAATTCTGCGTAGGCTTCCGGAAAGAGATGCAAGACGCATTCCGGGACAGCACATTCACCCAGGAGGTATACCTCCGGCGCAAACTACCAGCACCATGCCGTGTTCTCGGCTACTAAATTCGCCGAATCCGCGCCTATATGTAACATTGAATTAGGCCCGTAATAGGAGGTGTTGTAAGGGGTCGTCTCCTGCGCAGTGAGTGTACGTGTTAGCTAGTTTCATTCCAGTACTTCAGCTGAGAAAAAGCCTCATATATTTCAGTAATATTTCGGCAGTAATTTGCTAATAGAATTAGTGTATAGTAGCAATATAAATGCCGTAGAATTTTGTGATTTCGATGATGTAGGATTAAGACCGTTAAGTGGCCTAATTTGCTCCTTAATTATTTTGGTGTGGGTAAGAAAAATGATGTTTGTACATATAAATATTTGAAAGCAAGGAAGTCTAGAACACAGCGCTGGGGATGCGGTAAGTTCCATTTGTAGCTTAGGCTGCAGGTTGTTCAAATCGTGGTACAGAAGCATCTTTCCAGTAGATAGTATGGAGCTGTCACCCCAAGGACTTGATTTGGTATTCAGTTGCGATTTATAAGATATGCCAATGTTAGGTGTGTTTCAAACTTGGCGTGGATGCTCATTACCAGATATACTGGGACGGTTATAAATCTGGGGTGCATCACAAGATGGGGGGATGGGACCGCGAAGTTTTCTGCGCGTAAATACTTGAAAACGGAATTTCTACAGAATATGGTGTCTTAAACGTCGCGTCCCACAAGGGTTATACATGTAATTGTATGTAGTAAGACATTCCGCGTGCTGCATCATCCGAAGACCCCTCTTTGTTCTCTCTACCCACCAGGGCTACTATATAGTGAAAGGGGGCCAACTTCTGTACATGTTAGGATAGCTTTGATTTCTAGGTATGAATTTAAACCTGATTTGAATAATATAGCCCATGTTTACCTAGCTTTAGGTCAATAGTAGTATATTAAGTTCCCGTACTAGCTAGGGACAGCTGAAAAGGCTGTAGCTTTTCCGTATTGTAATTTTCCACAAAATCCCGGCCCCAATCTAAAGGGTTGGGGCCAAGCTGTTCTTTTGAGGCTATAAACTAAAGTACGGTAAATGTATTTATGGTCTTCATATTTGAGTAATCAAACGCTGAAAGAGCTCTTGATTATTAAAAGATTGATTTCCGCCAGCGGAATTGCATAGCAAATACTGTACCTTGGACTAGTATCTGCTGGAACCATGCAACTATAGCATGTCCCCTTCTCTTTTCGTGGGGGATCATGCATCTTTCTCCGTGCTAACGATTTGTATTTCGGCTGGCCTGGGAATAACACTTGTAGATCGAGCTTGATCAATCTTATAGTTTAATGCCCTTATATTCTCCCGGAGGTCTTCTCCTGGGTATTTCAGAGGTATAAAGGGGACCAGTCATTCCTATATCAAACTTCCCATTTCTTCTAGCCAGGTAGAAGATTAGTTCAAGTGAGCCTTGAATAAAGGAGAATCCCAATTAAGAATGTCGAGCAGAATCAGATCATTATTCCAGGGGTTTCGGAGTTCTGTGGACGTAACAGAAAAATATAATAGCCCTGCAGGGTTTTCAAGTGGCGGCAACGGCAGCTCAAAGCATGACTCTACAGTTGCTCGACAACTTCCTCCCACTCCTCCAGATGAAAACGACAACCACAACCAACTGAAGACATTCAAAATACCCCGAATCAGTCAGAAGAACGTACCTATTCATTCCTTCACAAACACAGAAAGAAACAATCCAAACGCAGAAATGTCCGGTGCTCGCGAAATCGAGGTCAATGGCCTAACTTACACCCTCTCCAATACTCTGAGTCTTTCAGCATCTCCCACTTCAACTTTCCACTCTCCTGCTGGCTCTTATATGTCTCGCATAGCTTCTCGCCCTTCTGTGAAGCAATTGAAGCCTTTTAACACTCAGGACATTAAGATTCTTCTCCTTGAGAATGTCAACGTTGCTGCGAGGGAAATTTTAGAGTCCCAAGGTTACCAGGTCGAATTCCATAAGTCTTCACTACCTGAGGATGAGCTCATCGAGAAGATTCGGTTAGTCACTTTTCCCCCGCATAGAAATTTTTTCTGCTCTTTGTCTCTCCTCAGGTTTCGTCATAGCCCCGGTCATTTTTTTGTGTGCTACCCATAAACGTTATCGATAACAACCGGAAAAACTAGACCCTGCCACTAACTTTCTATTACAGTGATATCCACGTAATTGGCATCCGCTCAAAGACTAAACTTTCTGAGAAGGTCCTAAGCGAGGCAAAGAATCTTCTTGTTATCGGCTGCTTTTGCATCGGCACTAACCAAGTCGATCTCGAGTATGCTGCAAAGCACGGAATCACCGTTTTCAACTCTCCATTTAGTAACTCAAGGAGTGTAGCGGAGCTTGTCATTGCGGAAGTCATTGTTCTGGCTAGACAACTCGGAGACCGCTCAAACGAGATGCATAATGGTACCTGGAATAAGGTTAGTGCTAGATGCTGGGAGATTCGTGGAAAAACTTTGGGTGAGTCTACACTAGAAATTCTTGCGTAGTAGATTACAATAAACATTATGATACTGACCGGACCAAGGTATAATTGGATATGGCCATATTGGATCTCAGCTTTCAGTCTTAAGCGAGGCTATGGGAATGAAAGTTATCTACTATGATGTTGTTCCACTTATGGCTCTCGGATCAGCAAAACAAGTACCTACTCTAAAGGACCTCCTCAACCAGTCAGACTTTGTCACCTTACACGTTCCAGAGCTCCCGGAAACAAAGAACATGATTGGTGCCGAGCAGTTGGCACAGATGAAGAAGGGCAGTTATCTGATAAACGCTAGCCGTGGTAGTGTTGTTGACATTCCCGCATTAATGTGAATC
Source organism: Verpa conica (assembly GCA_033030425.1). Lineage (NCBI taxonomy): Eukaryota > Fungi > Ascomycota > Pezizomycetes > Pezizales > Morchellaceae > Verpa > Verpa conica. The sequence goes on from JAUFSD010000003.1 coordinate 2,755,735, forward strand.
CTCTGTGCTCGGATATCCGTGGATACACAACTAACCGAAATTTATTATAGTGAGTCTATGCGTTCAGGCCACACTGCTGGTGCAGCTCTTGATGTTTACCCTTCAGAACCGGCAGCAAACGGAGACTATTTCAATGCAAGTCTTAACATTTGGGGCGATGATCTGAGGTCGCTCAAGAACCTTATCCTCTCCCCCCATATCGGCGGAAGCACTGAAGAAGCCCAGAGCGCCATTGGTGTTGAGGTTGGTGAAGCTCTTGTCCGCTACATTAATGACGGAAGTACAATTGGTAAGTTTTTCATGTTATAACGTTCTTTTCAGGTAGCCTTACTAACATACCATCTTATAGGGGCTGTCAACATGCCCGAAGTGAGTTTGCGAGGTCTTACTCTGGCCGAAGAGAATCATGTCCGTGTCATCTTCATCCACAGTAATAGACCTGGTGTTCTGCGGCAAGTCAACTCAATACTTGGAGACCACAATGTAGACAAACAGATGTCTGACAGCCGTGGCGACGTTGCGTATCTGATGGCAGACATTAGCGACGTCAACGCTGGCGATATCAAGAGTCTGTATGAGAGCTTGGAGAGTTTGAGCTGTAAGTATCCTAGTACCGGACGGTACCTTCTATTATTTTTAGTAGAATATATAACTAATTCCCTCTAGCAAAAATTATGACAAGAGTACTCTATTAAGCATCTTGGGAGTTTCCTATTTTATTTGGGGTTTCTGGGTTTATTTAACGTCTTCTTTTAGAAAAGAGGCTTCATTGCGAATCTCATATTCCCTAGTATATATTATGTCTCCAGCGACTTATTAGGGCAGCAAGGAAGAAAAAGATGGGGGGTATATTTTGTTTCATTTGGGGTATTGATTTTCTAGCGTGTATAACCTATCAAAAGTGTACATTTATCTGGCACTGCTTTGACGCCTATTGTTTCAACAAATATGGGCTTTGGTTTTCTATTTTTATTTTTTTCAGGGAGAAATTCATAACGATAGTTCTATGTGTTCTCAGGGCATCTAATTTAACTTAGTGGGAAGATTGGATGGAGATCAGGTGATGGAAAACGTTATAACAGTTATAATTTTTCTGAACTAGTGAAGGGGATATAAAGGCGTTCAACGTGGGGCATAACGCGATGATAGCAGTTGAAAGGCATATTATTTGCTTAGAAAATCTACTTTTAAATTGTATTCGGAGCCTCTATACCATAATACAACACGTAGAACTGTAGCATTACGAGTGGTTACACATGATTAAAAAACTCCAAAGGCAATCGTAGCTATTGGCCAAAAACGGGTCGTGGTCTATTCTAGGGTAAAAAATAGGAATTTAACTTTCCTGGCCCTTGAGTGATAGTACATATATGTATTCTGTGTCAACAGTGCTAAGGGGCAATGGATCAACTCATGCCAAACTCCAGTTCCCAAAATACTAAACACGCCATCCAAGCCCTCTCAAACCATAATATGTAGCCCTGCTTAGTCTACAAATGTAATATTACATCCACTCCCTAAAGGGGGCTAACGTTCTTCCCCATCCTTCTCCTCCAGTCGCCTCCTAATATCAGTACTACTCATCTTTATGCCCTCTACCCCGGTTTCGATAAGGTCCACCGAGAATATCTCCAAATCCTTGAATCCAGCCTCAATTCTCTTCGTGTTTACGGCCTCTCCTCCCTTTGTACTCTCAGCAGACACAACAAGTGCCGAGATATCTTTGTTAGTGATAGTAGGGCCGTAAGGATCATCAATCTCGACTGTCTCTACCACAAGAGCACCAGCAAGCAGTGTTGTGAAGGCACGGAGTATATTCTCGGTTTCAGGCGTTACTGACGCAGTTGTATTTAGTTTTGTTTCAGTCGAGGGAGGAAAGTCGAGAATTCCACGAAGGAATTGAAGGGTTTGGTGGGTTCGTGTGGACCATGGTGTTAGATAATTGCTATGCTTCTTGTTTTTGAGCATATCGGCTCCGGTGATACCGATTATTAGACGTGGTGATGGGATATTAGGGGAGATAATAAAGGCGGTCATTGTTAGAAGAAGTTTGTGTCCAGGGTGAAGATGATCAAAGGTTCCACCGACTATAGTGCCTATTAGTGAAGATTTCTTGGGATGGACTATGATTTAAATACCTGCTACAATAGAGTGCTCTTCCCTATCTTCTAGTATCTTTTCGTTCGATCCCTCCTTCTCCTCAGTGTTCTCGGGGATATCTCCAAGATCACTACGGAGAACGACGGTATCAATTCCAATCTTATCACCTCGATAAGTTAAAAAGTTTTTTGCGATTACTTCGCCCTCGCCTTCTCCATCCTCCTCACCGTCCTTTGGCGGGGGTGACGCAATGATGATATTCTTCCATTCCCTCCCCGAATCGGCGAGCTTCCGTAAACTCACAATAGGGCCGTCGAAGATACTGCCACCAGTAGCCAGCTTCTCCTCTTCCGGGGTCAAGCCGGTGTCACTCAGTAATATGATCCTGACGTCAACAAGATCCTCTCGTCCTTCCTTAACAGACGCTGCATATGCTGATGAGTATAGTCTTGCGAGAAGTCTTTGAGTTTTGGTAAATGTTTTGCGGCGGGAGACAGTGGCAGGGGAAGAGAGGAAGGGTACATGGATTGCTATATCTAGGATCGAGTATATCTCCGAGGAGGTCTGCTGGAAAGCGGCGGCAAGAGAAGGGGCATAGAGACTCTGCAAGCAAGCTAAAGTGGCGTCTTCCGGGGGTGCGGGTAGAAGCAAGAGTGATTTCTCAACGATATCTTCTGAATCTTGCTCCTCTTCCTGATCCTTCTCATCTATATGGTTTTCGATACCCGCTAGTTTATCTTTTTCATCCTCTTCCAGTAGGTGGGCATCCATGTCTAATTCGAACTCGTCTTCATCGTCTTCATCCTCTCCATGCCCAAGTTCTCCTTCATCATCTTCGTCAGATTCAGATTCATCGCTATCTGGGTAATCCTCGTCGTCTTCTTCATGTTCACCGCCTAATTCTTGCCGGCGGTCCTGTCCTCCTGTCCCGCGATCAAACTCATCAATCTCTTCTTCCTCGAATTCTGCTTCGTCCTCGGTTGATTTTAAACCCTCTGCTTCTGGAGGGAGGGTCAAGTTGTCTTTAGGAATCAAATGGTAGTGGTCAGAGACTGTTTTGAAAAACTACGCCGCAGTTCGCATAGTTAGTAAAGTCATTAATCCTGGTAGTGTGTAACCCACCAGATACAGTCCAAACTCATTCTCCACATCCCAAAACACACTCCTATGCTGAAACCAAGCATGTGCAAATATCCTATACAGCCTCCTAAAAATACTTCCTAAATGCTTGATGCTTCCTGGAGCCAAGCTTAGTCTACTAGGGAAAAACCTAGTAGTGCATAACATAGTCGCCGCCTGGTCTAGGGTATGCGTAGAATAATCGATGGCGCAACACGACTTAGGCGGGTCGTGCACCGCGCACAGATACTGCCATTCGCTCGCGCGCATTTCTGGACACGAAGAAGCAGTGCAATTATCATTCAACAGCGCAACAAGTAAAACATTAAGATCTCTCGTCAATCGGCGCGTGAGTTCGTAGCACCACAGCGATTCCTCGACGCCCTCCGGCGGTGTAGCGAGTGTCTCGCATGCTTCGCGCGATAGTGGGACAGTGGTGTCTGAGTCTGGCGGTGACGTGATTGATGATAGGAGCGCGGCAAGGTGCTCCTGGAGTTGAAAGGCAGAGTCGAGTTCGCCGAGCGGTACGAGTGGTGGACCGGTTGTAATGTTCCTAGACCTGGTACCAGGGCGGATACGGCGCGGAGTGGCTGAAGAGTTTGTAGTCGCAGCGATGGTGCTGGCCTTTGAGCTTGTGGAAGAGATAGCCGGAATTTGGACCTCTGTAAACGGCGGAGGAGATGGTAGACGTGGAGAGGTTGAAGATGGTGAGGGATTCTCTGGGCCGGAGGAAGCCATCTTCAGTGACTTTGATGGACCGAATGACATTCGATGATATGTAGTGTAGTAAAGCTAGGAAAAGAGTGTAAGGGTATTGTTTGTGGGAAATACTTGATAATAACAGATAAGTGTCCGGGGGTCCACGAAAAGATGAATAGGTAGTATAGTAGTAGTAGTAGTAGTGATACGTTGATAGGCCAGATATGGGGGGAAAAAGATACCAAAGAGAGAGTAGGAGATAGTCTGCTATTTGTGACGTTGATGATGCCCCTTAAGGTTATCTCTCTGTTTCCGTAGTGGGGCCTCAGGGGGTCTCAGTGGCCTTAACAATTCTGGCTTCTTAACAGTGACTCCCGAGGTTTGGTGGTGTTTGGGCAAATCGTGTAAATAGCCTGGGGCTCTTGATAAGTGTAGCCCTAACCCTAGTGTGGTGATCCTCTGCAACTCACCGCTACTCATGTCGACGGGTGGGAAGGAGCTTTCCCCCAGCGTCTATTAGCTAAGTTATAGCTTTCTCTATGTTTTGTAAGTCTGGGGAAGGCTAATTGCTTTGGGTTATTGCCGGTAGAGGTACTGACCCGCTTCTAATACTGACTTAGCCCTACATGGGGAGAGATAAATAATCAATTGGTATTGTGCTACTTGGTCAATCCTATCCGATTCTATATCATGAAGTCTACATTCTTCTTCAAAAACCCCCTCAAGAAAGGAAATTAAATGACCTAATACTAGCCGTTGGCTTTTAAGGAAAGACTTATATGAAATTCCTACAAAATCACCAATTCTCACCACCCTTCAGATAATAGTAAGATTAGGAGAATCCCTCACTTCACAGCATTGGGTTTCTCCTCCCCTTCCTTCTTCTTCTCCTGCTGTTTTGCGGCCTTCTTTCCCTTCTTTTTCTCCTTTTTCGCGTCATCCTCAGCCAACTTCTCCTGTTTCCCACCATATTTGGTTCTCCAGATCTCTTCCTGCTTCTCGTCGATTCTAGAAAACAGGTAGGCAGCCTTCCCAATGACATGTCCAGGAAGCAGACCCTCAGCTTCCCATACATCAGGTATAGTACGTAGTGGAGCGTTGAGCTGGTCGATGATCGACATAGTTGTAGCAGGCATATACGGGTACACAAGCGCCGAAAGAAGGTAAATTAAGTTCAGCCCAAAACCAACAACTGCAGCAGCTTTTTCAGGGAAGTTGGCAAAAAGACTGTTGTCGAGCTTGTTATCTTGGAGGAAACGATTGCCCTCGCCAGATACCGCCATAGCCTTTTCAAGCCCAGCTCTCAAATGCACGCCCTCAAGGTCCTCAACGTAGCCTTTTAGAAGAGCGTTGATAGATTCTTTATACTGGTCGAATGAAGGGTCTCTGATACCCTTGGTGTAATCAGGGACCACACCAGAATATTTTGCATTAACAAACTTCACCAAACGGTTGACAAAGTTCCCAAGGTTAGCTAGGAGCTCGGAGTTGTTCTTTGTAACGAAGTCTTTCCAGACAAACTGAGTATCACCCGCCTCCGGGCGAGAAGAGAGAAGGTAGTAACGCCAGACCTATACCAAAAATTAGCTGTAAACTTCATAGCCTAGTTTGAGGTTATCCATACACTTGGTGGCACCCCAGTGTCCTGTGCGTTGTTTCCAAACACACCCACACCTCTGCTCTTTGAGAACTTGCCACCCTCATACTGGAGATACTCAGTGGTGCTAATATGGTGTAACATAGTCCAATCCCCATTCCTAGTTCCTATCTGGCTACCTGGGAAAACAACAGTATGGAAAGGGACGTTATCCTTGCCCATGAACTGGTAGAGTTTTACGTTATCCGCATTCCTCCACCATTTTTTCCATTCCTTCGTGTAATTCGCAGTAATAGAGACATATCCGATACACGCGTCAAACCACACATACATGACCTTCTCCTCAAAGCCTGGTAGAGGTACAGGAGTTCCCCATTTTAGGTCACGAGTGATGCAGCGCTTCGTAAGTCCCTGCTTAAGCCAGGATTCGGTGATTATCCGTCCATTCCTAGACCATTGACCGTTCTCAGCTGATCTTTGTGACCATTCCTCAATCTCTGGCTGAAGTTTCTCGAGATCGATGAAGATGTGAGTAGAATCTCGGGGGATTGGGCTAGTACCATCGAGCTTGCACCTTGGCCTAATAAGTTCGAATGGGTCCAGTAGCTGTCCACAGGTATCACACTGGTCTCCTCTGGCATCTTCATACCCACATTTAGGACAAGTACCCTCCACAAAGCGATCAGCCAAGAATCCTTGATGCTTCTCACAAAAGAGTTGGGTCATAGACTCTTCAACAAGGAAACCGCTCTTGTGGAGATTCATAAAAATATCCTGTGCAATCTCAGTTTGAGCATTTGTAGTTGTACGGCCAAAGTAATCAAAGCCAATATCAAACCACTTGTAGATTTCGTCGTGGAGAGCATTGTACTTGTCGCACAACTCTCTAGGGGTGCAACCCTCCTCGAGTGCTTTAGTTTCAGTCGCAGTTCCATACTCATCTGTACCACACACGTAAAGAGTGTTGTAGTTACGGGCTTTAGCATATCTGTATTGATTATCAGCGTCATCCCAAGATGGTATAGTTTAATTATTACCTCGAAAATACATCCGCACTGAGAACACTCCCAATAATGTTTCCAAGATGCGGTACATTATTCACATATGGCAGTGCCGATGTAATAAGTATGTTTCTCTCGCCCGGTACCGGAAGTCTGCAGACAGGATTAGAATTTATGGCCAACCACAATGCGCCACCTCAACCTACATATCCTCGCCAGGCCCCGGAATCTTCATCTCCAAACCATCTTTTATCTGCTTTATGAACACCCTTTCAGCCTTCTCTTCTAAACCCGGGGCTCCTCTGCTGACGCTTATAGGCTTATCGGCTGTGTGTACTGCGGCTTGCTCAATCCCGGATTTTGCCCAAGAGCTTCCGATTATCTTGATGAACCAGGTCGAAAGTACAGAGTCCTTAGTCGAGGGAGCCCCTGAAGCTAGGTCATACAGTGCAGAGAAAAGGATTATTTCAGCAGGACTCGGTGCGGCAGTGGTATCCTATGCCAAAAAACAATGAGCTAGAAATCAATAGGATATATTCCTTAAACTGCCCTACCTTGCCAAAGTTGGCATTTGAGATAATATTCTCTGCTATATCCCACTTGAGATCTTGTATGGACTCCTCAAATTCAATCAATGCAAAATCCTTCAACGCCCTTTCGCCGGTTTTTGGCCACGGGTTTGATCCAACGACGGAGAAGTAGCGGACAATAGCGTTTGCTTCGATCAGGACTTTATTATCTTTAGGTGACTCGACACTGACGTTGGTTTGACTGGCTGCTGGATTTGGGTAAACATTAGTATCTTTGTCTAGATGAGGAAGGATATCGGTGAGCAAACCCTTTGAGTACTGGACAGGAACACCGTAAGCGGTAGCCGCAATACAGACTTTGAGGGCTTGAGTGAAGGCAGAGGATCCCCCAGGGGCGGGGACTGGAATATTGACTTTCAACGTCGGTGTCGCCATTTTTGGCGGATAGGTACTTTGTCTCTAACGCGCTTCACCCCGCAGTTAACAAAGTACTAAGTATGACGCAAGGAACCATTAACAGCCGCCACAGCTAGTTGGTAAATCGTACAGTGGGATAGTTACGTTTAGGAGTATTGTTTGATTTGTGGTGTGATATTATTCGTCACTAGAATTCCACCTGTCTGAAGGTTGAGGATATGCCGATTCAGAATGGGGTGACGGTGAGTCAAGGAGGCATGATGTCTATCGGGTTCTTATCAAGCGGGGATTCGTGACCTAGGATTGTTTCACCAAGAGCTCCCCAAACATTGGCAACACCACCTTCAGACATTTTATAACAACCATAATCATAGGAAACTTCTTGGTTATCATCAAGTATATGCTACGGATTTAACTCGAGGTATTTGTGTAACCCATGTTTTTTCGAGGGGGTATTGGCAGGCCAGATCTTTACACCTACATGTACTACATGTAGTAACCACCCGGGAAACAACTGCTACGCTCGTTATCAAATATCCCAATTACCAAAGAACAAGAACTATTACTATCCCTTAGAAAAGTCCTCAAATCTCTCGGTTTACTCTAAACCCCTCGCAGAACCTAATGGCCGACATCTTCGACTCAATATTGAATTTGGAGGAAGAGTAAGAATGTCTCTTGTTTGGGGTTTTTTGGTCATTCGAGTCACTAAGATTCGTGCAGCTTCTACCAAGAAGGATACAATCTTGGCCTAGCGGATGGCGAACAGGCTGGGAGGATCGAGGGCCGCGCTTTTGGCCTTGAGAAAGGGTTTGAAAAGTTTCTAGAACTAGGCAGGCTCCAGGGTCGCTGCTCAGTCTGGAAGGCTAGGATTCCACCAGCCGAAAAATCCGCTATCGAGAGCACAGGACCAGCAAAAAATATTCGAATAACAAACTCACGTGTACAAAAGCAAACCGAGTCTCTAGCCATCATCTTGACAAACCCACCATTCAAGAACGACGAGGAGGCAGTTGAAGAGGTGGAAGAGACGCTGAAACGAGGAAGGAACAAGGCAAAAGTTTTGTCAAATATGTTGGGAGAAAAAGATGAAACTGGTAGTGTGAAAGGTATCGTAGACAACGAGAGCATAGAAGATGCTGGGAGAGGTGCTAGAGGCGCCGGGAAGATTTAGCCACTGGCGAGGCAATACTTGGGCGGCCTTCGAACTGAGAGCTGCCTTCGAGCCTTGCGGCTGATATTTATTCTATTATATGGTAAATGTTTCTTGGACTGGGTCAGTGACCTGGAATTTCAAAATTTCTTGTTGACTACATGTATCATTGAGCTGTCAAACCTAACATCCATACTACATCTGAAAGTGTGATGCTGATGGGTAATTGGTTACAAGGCCAGAGTGCATAAATTGATATTTGGATACATGTAATTTCACATGGAACCATTCCGGTGTCTGTGTTGTCCATGGGCCCGGTCTAACTAAAACAACAATGCCGTTGTCCCGGAAGTTCGTTGCCAGCAACACTAGATAACCGCACGTGCACGCCAACTGAATAGAAGACTCCCCACAGGGCAGCTTCCTCATCTCCTTACATCCAACCCTTCCTCCACAATCCCATCTCAAGTCTTAAGTTCACCGACAATAAAATAATCTTTCGTGGCCTCGCAGAGATCGATAATCATCTCACCCACCAACAAAATTATTCCCTTCATATTTCTACCATTCAGAATGGTACGTTTTCTCGTTAACCCCCGCACACCACAATGAAGTTATTAGTGAGCAGTCTCAACTTAAAAAAATACTGATATTTACGCCTGAATATAGCTTGGGAGATTAGCTCACTATGGCTTCGACGCCATCCTCTTCTCTGCATTCCTTGCAGGTGTCAAGCGCTCCACAGGACTCACGTACTACACATCCTTCCTTCCTTGTCTCTGAGCTAGCCCCGCACAAACCTATTTAAAACCCCGTTCTGCCACAAATAAGGCTTCTGGAAAAAAAGTCGTGAGCTGAAACTGACTCTAGTCCCAGTCTCCAAACAGAGAAGATAGAATCTAAAGATGTTCGCTCGGCCCTCGAAAAGTACCTTAACATCGGCGAATGGATGATGGACCAGAGTATTGCCGTCATGGGTAGCAGCTCTTATTTCGAGAGGAAACGGTGATCGAACGATTCTCACCTGGGAGTCTTTTGCGCTTTACGATTTGGTCAAATGCTTGGTGGAGGTCGCTGCGGGGTTAGATTTAGGCATCAGGGAAGTAAAGCGGGGTTGTATAACCACGAAGTATTGGGCAACCATATTACTTCAGACTCTTTGGTATGGGTGAATGGATTAAATACGCTCTTTTCTCCTTTTATTTTGTTTCTTGTTTAGGTTTTAGGAGTTCTTTTTTTTTTCTTTTGCTACATTCTTGTACTCTTTAAACACATCCTTCAGTGTAGCCTTTTCACTAGAAGGTTGTAGATATTAGTTTGCTCCTCTCACACTGACAGGCAGGAGTGTTTATCCTGTGATGAAATTACGAATGATATTTATCCAGAATGCGGAGTATTGTAAGAGATAATCCTATTTGAAATTCTTGTATAAAGTACAACCAGCCAGCCAACGCCCAAAGGAGAGATTTATTCAGTACTAGACAAATAAGGGCAACGGGAATCCAAGGAAGAAACTATAACAGTATTAAGATGTGCCAATCGACCAAAACGGCACAGAAAAAAAAGACAAAGAAACCAACCAAGTCCGTGCCCAATTTGCACTAGACCCTAACTGCTCTATCGGTAGAACTCTGGCCTTCTGGTGTTAACGCCATATTCCCCGACAGCACTACCAAGGTCTTCCATAGTCAACACAGTCCTCCCAGCACTCCCGCCGCTACCTCCACCACCACCAAAGCCTGGTCGTGCAATTGGCCTAAAGGACCCACCACCTCCTGTACCACCACCAGTTCCTCCAGCACCACCTCCAGCGCCCACATTGAGGGCTCCAATACCAGGTACACCACTGGCATTAGATGAGTTTTGGCGTATACGTGAGTATTGGTATGCATCGGTGGCGATATCAGCGATAAATTTCTGGGTTGCAAGGGCGAGGAGACGCTTCAGACGTGGGTCGGCAGTTGAGAGGCCAGAAAGTGACAGATAGTAGTCTGTTACAGCATCTGGGATCTACAGTCATCATTATCAAAATAGAGTTAGCTATCACGTGTAACCTTTAAGCCTTTTCACATGATAAAAGACAAATATCAAGATATACATGGAGTTATGGGAGAATAAATTGTCAGTGGGGTTCTTACGATCGGCGCATACTCTTCCATCATTCCTAAAAACTCACGGAGGTTCCTGTCCTTCCTTGCTGCGACAGGAGCTGGCGCTGGGATTCTGTCACCTGCGACCGCAAGGGAATCCTGCTGTGGCGCGTTGTTTGCGTTTTCCATATCCACATCTACATCTGGGAGCGTGTTCTCGGGAGTATTTTCAGTTTTGATAACCGGTTGCGAAGGATCAGATGGGTTGGTCATGGCTGCTGATCAAGCTGGAGTTGGATGTGGTGCTGAAGGGGGGTTGTCAATGTTGAGGTGATGAGTGTTTTAGAACTTACATGTAGTTATGCATAGGGAGGCGACCGGATGTTGCCGAAGCAGAGCCGCTAACTAGGCAGCGCGCAGTTTAACCTTACCTCACTCCTTTGAAAGTTATGTTATATGATCACGAGCCCCCTATCCTTTACAGCCTGGAGAATCATGTATAGCCTCCACCTTATACTAAGAAGAAAAAGCAGAAGTGTATATGGCAGCTAGTTGAATTACAGTTACCCTAACCCTGAACATCTATCAGACTCGACAAATAGTAATTTATTTCGCTTTCTCAGGTAGTTTCCTCAACTGTACTCTCCCGTTCTCGTCAATAAAGTGTTCGTACCCGTTCTTGTCAAGTACTTCACTAGGTACCGTCCGTACGGCATCTAACTCTTCAACGACCCTCTGGTTCATAGTATTACCCTCCAACATATTCCTAATGCACAAGATGGCATGTTCTCGAATATCTATAGATATCAGCAAACATTACCAAAATGGGAGATTTACAAAACTTACAAGGGTTATCATCGTCAATCATGCATTGGTTTAGGATAGCCTGTAATCCTTCCTTCTCCCTGACGATATTTTGCACCGCCTGATTTTTCCATGCAAATCCGCTGAGGAGAAGTATAAGATACCGCTTGATATGTGGCCATGTAAACTCCTCCGGTTCTGCCAGACCTCTTTCATCATCACGCCCGTCGTCATCGTCGTCTTCATCATCGCCTAGCTCTTGCATGATACGTTCTTCGTCTTCATCTCCCTCCCTTTCGGGATGAACATCAAATGGTCTCTCAACCATATAAGCTTTGCTGACTTTGGTAATAGATTCATCTATAGTTTCCTCTATCTTGGTTGGGACTGGGTTAGGAGTAGGGGGTACTTTTGAGGCGACCCAACGCGGGATTGCACTGTCTAACTCTCCTAGTAGTTGCACTAGATCCCCCACCAGTCCTTTATCACCCCCTAGAAGGATTTTCTTAGCTTCCTCATCCTCGGAGAATAGAACGAGCAGTTCAAGAAACTGATAAACCCCTTCATATATTCGGTCTAGGTCCCATAGACTATACTCGAACTTCTCTTTCTTCTCCTTTCCCTTCCTAATCGCGCCTTGTAACTGTATTATCTTAATTGTAGGAGGAAGGACATGCTTCCGGAATATACCCACGAAAAAGGTAGGTATAGAACTCTCGATTAGTGGAGGTATTTCGTATGGTTCGGTTGATTCACCAGCAGGTGATACAGCTGGGGCTGTTTGTGATACTGTGATTGAAGGAGAAGGGATGTTAAATGGGTGGACAGAGGGAGGTGGATGTGGACTGGAGGAATTTAGATTTTGTGTGCCTATTATGGGAGCTTGTGGGCGATAGACTGAGACGAGGAGCTTCAATAGCACTGATTGGGCGGGTGTGACGATGTCCTTATCACTAAAAAAAGTACGGATTAGTAAATAATTAAAGATGTGCTACAGGAGTAAAACACACTCTCTAAAGCATTCATAAGCATAAGGTATTAATCCATTGATCAGTATAGCTTCAACAACTTGAGACCTACAAAAGTACTCTAGTCAGCACCTAAAGTTCGGTTTTATGGTCTACAGGTTTTCTCACATCATCCTATAACAAAAGTCGTCCTCATCGACTTCCCATGCCCCCAAAAAGACCAGAACCTCCCGTAGCAAACTTCTACCATAACCTTGGGCAAGCATTAATTTGCATCGCACTGCCTGCATTGCTTGGTCTGTGCCCTCGAACGAAACTACCCCACTTTGCAAGATCATCGGTAAGGGCTCGATTTCATCTGGCTGTAACAGTCTCGGCACCTCCGTCATAAATCCAGGTTTATAATATTTGGCATTGAACCCAACCGACAGAGAATTGCATTTTGCCACCGTTTCCGTATGGTTATTTCCACTGCTGCCTGTTGCATTACCAACTAGACCAACCCCTGAACCAGACGATGGATGTGGCTTATTTGAATATTTTGTTTTCGGCTTTAGGGTACTCTTTGGGGTAGGGATGTTTGTATTTGGACTGACTGAGGATGGTGTTCCAAACATATGTAGCCAAACGTGAAGTTTGCGAGTTTCATTTTGAGTCATGAGGTTGTTTAGAAACTGAAGTGAGGTTATAAGAACTTTCTTATCTACAGAATCACATACTCGGCGGTTAGCCAATATCCATGGGGGTTGTTTTCTGGGGGGTTTTTTTTATAGTAATCAAGATAGCACCTACATCCAGACTTGACTTGCATTTCTTTCTCATGGGCTGGCTTATCGAGGTTAGCAGGGATAGGTTTGCTGGCTTTCTCGATACAGATGTCCAGTAGCCTCCGAATCTCTGCTTCGAATCCCTCTTCACTATATTCCGAGTTTGATTATTAGAAATTTACACCCTCTTTACTAGGAAAATTCGACTGAAGTCATACGCTGCAAGATTCTGGGCCTTTTCCCTAGCAGCCAGAAGATTTCTCCCAAGTATCGCTAAATCCCATACTTTCGGGAGCAAATGGTGTTTGTTGGCTGTAAGTTGATCATTTCCAGATTTGAGGGTTTCTGTTAGTGCCTTCCATACTCGAGATGAGTAGCCCAAAGTCTCTCTAAAAGTTGTCTAGTCAACGAATGCCTCATTATCATACATACGATATGATGCCTCAAACAAGCAGCTACTCATACACACATACCTGGCCTCCCGACTTCTCTGTGATTTTTTGACTATGACTTTTAGTTCTGAGTCACCCAATGATTCCTTTTGTGGTAGGATAATCCCAGGGTGGGTGAAGCTGGCCTGGGTTCCGAATAGCACCGTTAAGAGGAGCTCCGGTAACAGCGACATTTAGGTTGTTTTAACTGCTAGTGAGTATTGAGGCTACGACGTTGTCCAGGACTTCTGAGAGATATGATTTCTTTGTATGTATATGTAAGCTGTTGAAGTGGGGTGACGAGATTTTGCACGCTGTGACTTGATAAGTGTAACCCCACCAAAAGAACTGTGACCCAGGTCTCGTGGTGAGAAACCCGCAGCCGCATTGTGAGCCACGTAACTCGGGGAAAATCGGTGCCCACCAAGGGGTCTCACTCATGATTAATCCTGGTGATCACCCTAGCAGATTCAGGCATACCTATGAATGTCTTACTTTGCTTACTACTCACATATATTTCTACTATACTGTGGGTAGAAGCCTAAAGATGCAATACAGCGAGAGTCCTTCAATACATAGCTGTATTTATTATATATATATAAGAGTATTGAATTCTAGCCCGAGCTACCCTTTATTGAGCTTCTACTGTAACTTGTAGTGGGCGCCGATATGAGCGTTTGAAGTTCCACTCGTACCGCCTATGGAGGGGAAATTTTTTTTGCTGGAGAGGAAGCTGTAGTAGCTGGAATAGGCAGAAAAAGGTAAATACAGGCTGGTATTCTAAAGAAAAATAGCTAAAGTAGATTATTGTAGTTAGATGATACTTGTGACTAAATCAATCGAATCTACAGAGTATTCTGGCGTGTATCAAGTTCCTCTTTATTAAAGGAACCGTTATTATCGTTATTTGTACTATCAAGATAACTTACCTCGGGCTATTCCCCGGTATTCATACCCTCGTCCACCATTTCATCCACTACCTTCTGTTATTATAACTACAGCTAGGGAGTTAGTGATACCTTATTTACCCCCTTGTCCTCTATACATATTCCTCAGTCCCGTTGCCTCATTTGAATGTTTCAACTCCAAGGCCTACACCGATTGTTCGTCCTCATTCTGGCTTCATTTTATTTTTATAAGCCAAGAACCCCGGAGCCTCAATGGCAGAGTACCCTATAAAGGGGGGGAACTGGACAGTGATTTGCGTTTCAGGGATATAGCGTAGCTTTTATTTTGTAAATCTATTTTGGTGTATAGTAGCTCAGTAGGTATGACCGGGAAAGGTTGAGCAAGCCTTCAATGACAACCACGGTAAAGAAAATGTTTAGTGGGAGAGGAGTGGGGGTATTATACATCTCTAGCGTCTTGGCGTATTCCCGAGAAGTGGGCTGGTCAGGGCTAAAAGGTCGGTGACGTAATAGAACAGTGAAACATAGTAGGAGAAACATGCAATACTGTGACCGCTTAGATCCATGACACCTTGGTATGTCCCATGCTTTGCCTGGGTAGCTGTCTATTCTATGTAGCAAGGAGTGCTAATTATGTTAGGCCACCTGTTGCAACGTTTGCCTGCTCATAGTTATGCGGCTTATTATATTTGGCTCCTCTCGTTTCCCCACCAGCTTCTCACCTCCGCTTCATTTCACCTATGGCGTTTCACAACTGCTCTTGCCACCAGCGCCTTTCCCTTCTGCGTTTTACCTAGCTAGGGAGCTTTGTTAGCCACCCGGCCTCGCTCGTCGATTCGTGACCGCCCAGTCTTCTCCTTCGCTGTCAGCGTTTGCTTCACTGCTCCCGACACTTTCCTCCGGTGCCAGCTTTGACGTACAAAAAAAATGAGTACTTAGCCTTAGATTTGCCTTCGGCTATTGCTCTCGCCTTCACATCTCTATCCCCCGCCATATTACGGCCTCCTCTGCTAGGTACTAGGTTTAACCGCTGGGTACGTAGTAGCCCGACTTCTACGTGTACTCACACTCTACCAACTCTATCTATCCATCATCTCTTTATCAACCTCTAAGTCTCTCTCTGCCTCTCTCTGCCTCTCTGTTTCCATGTAAATCTACCCAGGCAGCCTTGTGTCAAATTTTATTCATTAGTATCAACTTGTCTTCTCAGCACTTCCTTCTGAGCACCTTCTCAAGACGTTGAAATAGTGTTCGAGCGGTTCAAGATGGAGTCTCCCGATAGAGCCCCTCTTCGTCGGTCTACCCGCCGTCGAAAAGTACCGGTCTCTTATGCTATTCCCGAGGAAGATCAAATGGAAGATGTCGTACCCACAGTATTGCCTGTTAATTATCAACAAGGGCAGCGGCCAGAAAATCTTTCAGTCTCTCGTTCAAACACCGTGAAGTTTGAAGGTTCGGTTGAACGTGGGTCTCAGCAACCATATTGGGAGCTTCAGGAAGCCGAGTCAAGTGACGACTCGGATGGCGAATATGGTGTCAAGCCCAAGAGAAAGAAGTCAAGGGCTACACACTTATACGAAATAATTTTCGTAGGAAATTCGGGAGATAAGGAGGAGCAAGCTTTGGCGAAAATTTGTAGCAGTTTAGGGATTGACCTAGCTTTGTTCGATGATTGGGTCGAAGACCCAAGGTTGAAAGATCTTTCAGAAATGAATGTCCCATTTTTGCCGAATGAGATCATAATCGAAATTTTCGGGTACTGCAGAAGTGAAGTTCTTGTCCAGTGCGAGAGGTCATGCCAGAGATTTCGGGATATTTTAAAAGATACTAGGTAATTTAATACCGCCTTTCTTCTTCGCTGCTTCAATCTCTAATAGCCATATGTTCAAGGATTTGGCGCCAAGCTCGGAATACACACTATCCCGGTCTCGAAATGGAGCTGCCTTATAATCTCGATGAGCTCAGCCTATTTGAGCTTGCTACGGAGAAGAAATGTGATTATTGCGAGTCTGAAAAAGCTAGGCCTTATTATGCATGGGGTATTCGGTCCTGCCATGTAAGTCTAGCTATGTATGATCTTATCTTATACGTTGGAATACTAATACGAGTCTATATTAAGGAGTGCATAAAGTCCTTGACAATGTCTATTTCAGAGTTTAAGAAGATGTTCAAGAAAAAGTGTGACGAGGAGGAAGACTGGACACCTTATAGACGCGAACAAGTCTGCAGCGCGATTCATTGGCATAGAAACCCAAATTACTCAAAGATTTGTTGGAAAGAGTATGCTTATAACCTTATCGAAGATGCCGAAGATGAGATGCTTGCCGGCACTTTTGACGAGTGGATTAAAACAAAGCAGGTTTCAACAAGACTAGAAGAGAAATTAGAAGCATGGGGTTCCAGTATTCAAAAAGGAATTGATATAGATAGGCTTGAAGATGAAGAAAGAGTAAAAGGGTTAAGAAGAGCCTTTTTTCGTGATTGGTGTATGGTAAGTGATCTTTTATGCCAAAGCTGGCTTATTTACTTATATTCTATAGCGACTTCCGAGACCGATACCAGTAAATACCTTGGAGCATACCAAAGCCTATGACGCATTCTGCAAGCTCAGTAGCTATCCTACAAGGATAGAATTTATTCGTCAACTACCAAAGCTCATCGCGGAGCGTGACTATTACGAAGAGAAGGAGCGAAGAATAGAAGATCTCAAGGCCAAATATCGAGTTCAACAAAATTCAGCCTTAGATCGTGCCTGTTCCGATATTATCCAACAAGTGATAGAAGGGGGGCTCTTCCCGCCTTTGAATTGGTGCACAATACTCCAAACCGCCCTGCAGAAAATCGGGAAAACCCCTATTAAGATTAAGGTTCCTGGGGACTGGAAGAATGATTGGGACGACTGCCATTTGATGAAACTTACGCATATGCTGGATGAAAAGTTTTATCCTAATCTTAATAGTAGTGTTAGCAATGAATTCCTTCATCCTGCTATCTACGAATTCTTCAGTAATGCGGAAGACCGTATTTTTGGGTGCCCCGACGCTTTAGTTTCTTCCCCTACAACTTGCAAGTGTAAAGATGTGATGAACTTTCGAGAGTTGGTTTCACACATGGTTTCACACAAGAGTGGCCTGCAGAATTATCAGTACATCTGGACAGACCCATACAGCGCAATCACTATCCACCCTACAATTAAACAGAACAGACCCATTGCGATAATTGATGGAAGGCAGTACTGGCAAAAGGAGCTGCAAATATGGTTCAAACCGACCCCGCAAATGACAGAACCAGACCCCCCTACTAGTTGGATAAACCCTCCTAGATACAGCGGCGTCTTTAAGACAATTATAAAACAAAGATTAAACTCAGGAGACTTAGGAATGATGAATCCAGGAGATATGGCATTGGGAGTAGGAGCCAGCAAACAAGTTAAGGATTGGACCACCAAAAAGAATGGGCTGAGGGACGGGAATCAAAATTTCAACCATAAGTCGATTAGAGCATACTTTTGTATTCAAAAAAAGCCTTTATTGAAGACATAAGTATCAAAGGCTAGGTTTTTGTTTGGGTGTTGGCTTTTTCTTTCTTTCCTCAGATATTAAAACTAAGGGTATTTTTTCGGGCGTTAATCTTCGTTCTTGGGTTGTAAGTAAACAATCTGAATCTAGCTGTAATGCAGACACCTTGATCTAGAGTTACTTATGATAGTTCAACCTGATTCTGGGTGTTTAATTGCGACCTAAGGATCAACTGTTGACTTAAAGGATTTAATCTTTTCCTTATAATTTTCTTTATTTTTAGTCCATCATAAATTTATTCTTGTTTTCCACTTGTCTAGCATGGAATATACTAAGAATGGAATGGATCTCAAAATAGTTAAGTTTAAAACATACAGAAACTTGGGGTTAGCACATAATATCTTGTTAGATGGATAGCGCCCTCTAAAAACGGTGTTTGTGGAGTCAATATTTCGTGCAAAAGACAGCCTAGAGACCACAGATCCATAGCATTGGTGTATAAATCTGCTGCTGTATAACCTCGAGGTAGAAACCCTAGTAGTTCTGGGGTGGTATAGCCTTGTGTCCCGTATCTTGTTCGGAGATTTGTGCCCTGGGCACACTTTGGTACCCTGAAATCTGAAATCTTAACTCGAGTAGATTTGACTAGCCCCCTAGGGTCTTATGCTGCCCACTGAATTGGCAGTGAAAATTCAAACTATAGCCACGTAACCTCCTCGTAGATAGCCAGGCTTATATTAATGGGTCTAGTGATAAAGTACATATATACATTTCTCTAGCCCAAGATTCAATATAACCTACATGTACTATACTAACCTACCTGTACATATAGATACTAATACAGCACTACCACTTTAGTTCTATCAACCTTGCACAGTAATCATTGACAGGCAGCCTCTATGCGCCGGTCTTGGGAAAAGTCTCTGTAAAGACTGTTATGAGTTAATCCATAAGCTTACACGAACTTTAATAAATCTGTTTAGTGTTGCCTCTCAAAGTCATGTATCTACATGTAGGTTGGTACTCAAGGCCGGGTCCCAAAGATGCCAAGGTTTCGCGCTAGGCAGGGTTACATAAGTGATGCCAAGACCGTATGTGAGATGCGCGACTTACCCTGACGTTCTTCTTTTAACAGATCCATATAGCTCTCAGGTTTCGACGGCTGTGTCTTTTCCCCTTTCTTCCCCTTCTCATTTTCTCAACACCTTGATTTCTTGTGTACCAGGTTTAGTACTGAGTTTGGTTGGCTTCACACCTAAAACCTCGAGTTACAACAAAATCGCCGTCCTCCTTCCCTCCGCTCTTTTACGAGAATTCGCGCCGGCTTAGTTACACAAGCAATAATGAGCACGGGCGACTTTATTGATCGCGAGGCGCAGCTAGATGATGACGAAGAGGAGGAGCTTGATGAGGAGCTCGACGGCCAGAGTGGCGAGGTACGCAGGAAGCCAGCAGCGAACGGAAAGCAACAGCGGCAGGACTTCGAAGATAGCAGTGAGGAAGAGGATGACGATGACGATGAGGAGGCTGCTAAGGTAATTCTTCTCTATAGAGTATAGCTTGTAATTGCTGACATTGCCGGTAGATCGCGCAAGGCTTTATTGTTGACGATGAGGAGGAGGAGGAGGAACAAGCTGATGGGTCCAAGGTAATGGTCAAGAAAGGGAAGAAACGGAGAAGAAAATCCCAACGCGACGAGGAAGATGAAGAGGGGCTGGATGAAGATGATTTGGATTTGGTTATGGAGAACACTGGCGTTGAAGTCCACAGAAGTAGTCAGGTTGGTTCCACTTCTAGTTCTCTGCGTCCCGGCAGGAATTGAGAATCAAGTTCGATGCTATAGTCTCTAACTTTTGAATTGTTTAGAGTAAATTCAAACGCCTTAAGCAAGGCCGTAGGCAAGTCGAGGAGAACCGCCGTAGGCAACAGTCACGCGATCTCAACGAAATTTTCTCTGACGAGGAAGACCTCGACGCTCCTGGTGAACCCGATGATGATGATGAAGGTCTCGACAATATCCGTAGCCGTGGAGGTGATAGAGGGGATGCTCGTGGGCTTGTCGATGAATTTGCAGATTTCATTGAGGAAGATGAAGAGTCTGGAGAAGAGGGCCGTCAAGGTGGAAGTGACGATGATATGCAGATGGCTGGGCAAAGAAGTAGGGGTGGAAACCAACACAGGACCAGCTATGCACCTCAGCACCTAAATCTACGCGAAGGTGCTATATCTGATATGCAAGATATTTTTGGACGAGGCGACGAGTACGACTTTGCACTTGTTACCGAGGAAGATCAAGAAGAAGAGGGTGAGGACAGGGTGAAAGATTTAGAGCTGAAGGATGTCTTTGAGCCCAGTGAGTTGGCCGAACGTATGCTTACGGAGGAGGACAATGAGATACGTTTAAACGATGTACCGGAACGATACCAGATCGCCCGGAAGCCATACGCTCATCTTAATATTGGCCGCGACGAGATTGATGAGGAAGGCGAGTGGATCGCGAGGTTCTTAATGCCAAAGAAAAGGCTACCAGGACATCTCCAGGAGGCCCTGGTAAAGGCTATCAAAAAGATCTTAGAGTTCTTTGTTATCGAGGAAATGGAAGTCCCTTTTGTTTTTCAACATCGAAAGGACTATTTGATTCACGCTGAGAAGATCCCGAAACGTCAATATGGTGATGGTGAGACACAATATGAGATTGTGGCCGAAAGGCTTATCTCGCAAGATGATCTGTGGGAGATCCTTGACCATGACCTTAAGTTCCGGGCTTATTTCGACAAGCGTCAGGCTTTCATGCGGACCTATGACCAACTTAAGCGTCATGCCAGCATCCAAGAAGATAAGGAGGCTGAAGATGGTATTAGAAACGCCGAGACAGGGGACCAGGTCCAAGATATGCACGATTACATCCATTTCCGCTATCATTCGCAGCTGAAAGATATTGCGTTGACCAATGGAGAAGGCCGTGGGAACGGTTTCCGAAGACCTGGAAATGCCAAAACCCTTTTTGAGCGGATCCGGAACGGTAAGGTTTACGGTTTGGTTCGGGCTTTTGGTATATCCGCAGGACAGTTTTCAGTCAACGTTCAACTAGATCAGAAGCGTGAATTTGCAGAAGATCCTCTAGACTACCCACATTCAATGTCGGATGAGTATGTAGAAGACCCTGAGTTCACATCTGGCGAGTCAGCCTTGCAGGCCGCGAAGTTTATGCTTGCGGAGGAGATGTTCACCAATCCCAGCCTAAGAAAGGCATTAAGAGAGAGGTGGTTCACGAGGAGTTTAGTACATGTCAATGTTACGGAGAAAGGTGTTAAGAAGATTGATGAACAGAACCAATACTACGTACGCAGTCCTATTATATCTTATACTTATCCACCGAGGGACAGAAAACTGACGTATAACAGGAATTTAAATATCTCCGGAACCAAACAATGCAGGCTATCGCGGCGCAACCTGGAATGTACCTTCGGATGATGAAAGCTGAAAGTGAAGGGTTGGTAGAGATTAATATCGAGCTGCAAAACGAGGAAGGCTATACTCGCAGACTTTACGATTATATCACGTCTGAAAATGTTAGCGATATTGCCGAAGCCTGGAACAAGGAACGTAGAGATGTCATTGATCTCGCAATGGCAAAATTCAGGGTGATGTTCCAGAAGAATGTCAAAGATGAGTTGAGAACCGCTTGTGAAGATGCGGTAGCATTTGAATGTCGTAGGGCTTATTCAAAGGTAAATCCCTTTACTAGCTTATGAAGAGTTTTTATTTACCATATGATACTAGAAACTTGACCAAGCACCATACAAGCCTAAAGCTTTGAAGCTTGGTGAGATTCCACGAGTTTTCAGTCTTTCAAATGGTCAAGGGGAGCGGGGGAGAGATGCTGTCGTTGGTATTTTCAGAGATGAGGACGGCCGAGTTCTCGAAAACGTGAAATATTCGGATCTCAAAGAGGAGAAATCCCGGCAAGAACTAGTCGATGTTCTACAGAGGAGGAAACCTGACGTTATTGGCGTTAGCGGTTTTAGCGTCCAGACCCACAAGTTGGTTGAAGACATCCGCCAACTCGTTGAACAGAATGAAATCATGGTTACTGGGGGAGATGAAGAAGACGAACGGGTACCAATTGAAGTTGTGTACGTCAATGATGAGGTAGCCCGATTATATCAGAACAGCGATAGGGCTATGTTAGACCACCCTGATCTTCCCCCGCTTGCCCGATACTGTGTTGCGTTGGCTAGATATGTGCAGAATCCTTTATTGGAATACGCTGGACTCGGGAAGGATATCGTGTCTATTGTGTTTCACCCTGCTCAACAGCTTCTCCCGGAAGATAAATTACAGAGGTCATTAGACTCTGCCATTGTGGATATGGTAAATTTAGTGGGTGTTGATATCAACGAAGCTGCAAGCAAGCCTTATGTAGCAACCGTTGTTCCGTATGTTTGTGGTCTTGGACCTAGGAAGGCTACCAGTGTTTTGAAGACAATACAAGCAAATGTAAGTGCCCGCCTCTGTTCATGAAATTTACTCTTACTAATAACGTTTCAGGGTGGGAGAGTTTCAAGTCGCATTGAGCTCCTAGGTGACCGGGATAAGGGATTTGGTACGGTCGTTGGCCCGAGAGTATTCGTGAACTGTGCCAGTTTCCTCATAATTCCCCATGATCCCTCAGATCGGAATTCAGATTATCTCGATAACACTAGAGTTCATCCTGAAGACTACGATTTAGGGCGAAAAATGGCTGCAGATGCTCTCGACATCGATGAAGAGGACGTTGCAGCTATGGTAGTTGACGGCGGCCCTGGGGCTGTCATTAATGAATTGATTAATGGACAGGAGGAAAAGGTTAATGAGTTGAGTTTGGAGGACTATGCTGAAGAGCTGGAGCGAAACTTTAACCAGAAGAAACGCGCCACACTTGAGACTATCCGCGCCGAACTACAGCACGCATATGAGGAGTTGCGGAACAAGTTCAACAGGCTCAGTACAGAAGAAATTTTTACTATGCTCACTGGTGAAACCAAGGACACGTTAGATGATGGGATGGTCGTGCCAGTCAACATTAGGCGTGTTACAGACCGATTCATTGCTGCTCGTCTTGACTGTGGGATTGAAGGGAATGTTTCTATTGACGAGATGCATGATGGATCGTCTCACTTCACCCCTAGCAGCATGTATTCTGTTGGGCAAACAGTTCAGGCCAGAATCGAAAGTATCAACGCAAGAACATTCTATGCTGAACTATCACTTCGGGAAGACAAGGTTCGGAACCCAAAACGCAAGAACCCAGATGTACCGCAAGAAGAATGGGATGATGCCCGGGAGGAACGAGACAAAGCGCGTTTGGCCGTCACGAACCAAGAACAGACACGCAGTGCAAGAGTCATTAAGCATCCCCTATTCAAACCCTTCAATAGTCGTCAAGCAGAAGAGTTCCTTGCTGGTCAAAACCGTGGGGATGCTGTCATCCGACCTTCATCTAACGGCCCGGACCACATTGCTGTAACCTGGAAAGTCCATGATAATATCTACCAGCATATAGATGTACTAGAACTGGATAAAGAGAACGAGTTCACTGTTGGAAGGACACTGAGAGTTGGTGGGAGATTCTCATACAGTGATTTAGACGAGTTGATTGTCAACCATGTCAAGGCTATGGCTAGGAAAGTAGACGAGTTGACTCATAACAGTAAATTTATTTCAGGCAACAAGACTGATTGTGGTATGCTAATTTTTCAATCCTTCCCCTAAATATTCTAGTTAATGTCTAACCTGTTCTTCCCCAGAGAAATGGCTGGAGAAGTATTGTGAGGCAAACCCGAAACGGTCAACTTATGGCTTCTGCTTTGACACCAGGCACCCTGGATATTTCCACCTATTATTCAAGGCTGGTGCAGGGGCTTCTGTTGGTAGCTGGCCCGTAAAAATCATACCTTCAGCTTTCCAGTTGAGGGATACACCATTCCCAGATATGATGACCCTGTGCAATGTATGATTCTCGTCCTCTATGATCCTGTGGGCTATCCCTTACTAATTCAAATAAAATAGGGCTTCAAAACTATGTTCATGCATTCACAAAAATCACGTGCAAGGATGTAATCTACCATCGAATTATTTCTGACTTTGAGGAGGGGAAGAAAAAAAGATCACAAGATAGTGTGATTATAAATATTATTTATTTAGATATGATGAGCGGTGCGATTGTTATTTCTACTGTTTTCGTTTTTCTTTTACAGGGATAGGGTTTATAAATAATTACTACTGTAGTAAAATATGTACGAATACTTGGGAAAACCCGGTTTATTGGATTGCGTTGATTGTGTTACCCCAAGCTTTTGGGATAGACTACCAGAGGATACTAATCAAAAAGTTAAATAGTCAAGTAATCGAGTATGCCATACAAAACAACTTATGTTTTACTTTTACAATTATCAGCTAGTGATATTTTAATACCTCTAATTAGAACTAACCCAACAGCAACTTAACAAGTAGTAAAACGAATAGAAAAATGGATCCTTGATTTTGTGCCCCATGGTGCACAAGGTGAATTGTAGATGTAAGCCCACAAACGGGCGACCCGATGGCTCAATTACAACCCATGGAACAAAACAATAAAAAAGATGGTATTTTATAAACTTAGATAAGCATTCCACACACTTTTCAGCCCACCCCACAAAAAAAGGACAAATGACCACAGAAAATAGAAGGAAAATGTGTCTAACAAATCATTGATATCAAACACAAACCCAAAGCAGTACTCCTTTTAATGGATGTTCTTGATCCTGTTGTGGGTTACAGCAATTTGGTCATCGACACGATCACTCTGTTTAACTTATTAGCACCCAGTCAGGCAAAAATGAGAGGAAAAGTACCTTCTTCATGATCTTATCGATTTGAGCATTCTGGCGGTCAACCTCCTGACTCGTAGCCATAGCCAAGTTCCTCAACCTCCCAGTAACAGATCCCAATGCATCCAAGTTACTCTCAATCTCCCTCTCCTTCTCATCGTCACTCTCGTCACCTTCAAACTGATACTTGCTCCTCTCTGCAAGGCTCATCTTACCGGTTGGCTTATTGTAGCCACCACCTGCACCCTTAAGCGCACCCCCGACGTGGTTCTTGCTCTCGAATGCAAACTGGCGTGTTTTATCTCTCTCCTCACGATCACTTTGATGGCGCTCGAGAATCTTCCTCTCCTCTTCCTGTGCACGCTTTGACGAGTTGAACGGGTTCGAAACATGAACAGCAAACATACTGCCATTCAGCGTCTTTAGCTCCCTTGCCTTCTGCTCAGCAATACGATTATGAGATGACGCGATATCGAGGTTCTTCTCCGTATTATGGAGACGCTCTCCCTGGGCGCCTAAGCGACCGAGTGTATTACGCCCCGTCTCCTCAGCCTGAGCCGCAACACGAAGAGCATTACGAGTCGAAGCGACAGACTCCTGCTTTGTGAAGCGGATCTGCTGCTTAACAGCCTCTACATCCTCTTCCTCCTCTTCTTCGGCTGTGAGTTGTCGATCTGGGTTGTAACTAGACCCGTAACTGCCTTGTGTACCACCTTGTGGGGCCTGCCCATATCCCCCATAACCACCCTGTTGGCCTCCTTGGGGGGGGGCACCATACGACGACTGCTGTTGCTGTTGCTGCTGCTGTCTTCCACCAAATAGCTGCTCACGGTTGGAGTCGAATGTGGAAGTTGAATCGTTACGGCTTACGCCATAGCCTCCATAGCCCCCTCGTGATGTGTTAGATTGTTGTTGAGGAGGTCCACCGTAGCTACCGGAGGGTGCAGCTGCGTAGGTGTCACTTCGGCCACCATAGGGGTTTGCGGTGCTGGAAGGTGCGGTACTGTAGCCACTACTAGTGGAAGGGGCTGTAGAGGGGGCCGTAGAGGGTGCTGGGGAAGCTTTACGGCCACCGAAAAGGGCGTTACGGTTGGCTTCGTCAGTGCCACTGTCTTTGGATTTTTTAGAGAAAAGGCCCATGGCTTTGGATATGCAGTTGTACTTGTAGGTTTGGTGTGATTTCTAGAGGTGTATAAGAGAGAAGGTGTATAAGAGAGAAGCTTTGGGTGAGGTGAGAGCAATTAAAGGGGAGGGTCCAGAGGAAAATTGGGGGGGGGGGCAGACAATTAAAGGGAAGAGCTCAGACGAGAGGGGTGTCTGGGGGCTGAGACGGGAGCTGAAACTATGACAGTGGCGCTGATCATTGGGTGGCTGAGTACTGCCCCGACACAGCCACTTCGAATCAAATGACACAATAGTTCATTGGTCTAGAATAGAGTAATCTACTTCGTAAGTAATAGAAACTCCATGTCATCCCCGTTGCAAACGCTTGCCATTAGAGCCACAAAAAATAACTTCCTACATCCCTCCTGAAATCGTAAAAGAAAGAAAAATAGTAATATTACAAGACCGCTCTAATCACATCATCACCCAGTCATAACTAAGCCCTGCGACTCAGAATCATTACTCGCAGTACTAAGCCTAGCACAAAGCCCTAATAAAACCACCGTCTCTGTTGCCGCATAGTAATTCAACGCGTCTAACAAGATCTTCAGATGGCGTGAAAAGTTCTCCTCGTATCTAAATAGGTTGTCACTAAGCTTATCGAGCCGAGTTTGGTCGAACGTTGAGTCTTCGGAGTTCGTGTACTTTGCTGACGGAGATGCAAGGTCTGGGTCTACACTGATAAGAGGTTTGAGGAGGTGTGAGTTGTAGGATGCAAACAGAGAGCAAGTAATCATTATCTTTGCATGAATCTAAAGAGAAAACTATTAGCATAAAGTCAAAATAATGTGGATCGTGGGGAAATTTCACCTTGAGCAGCTTCGAGTTGGTCAACATGCACTCTTTCAAGCATGTATCCAAAAAGTCCACATGGTCCTGCATAAGTTCATCCACCGTCCTCACTTCACCTAGCCTCCTCATTAATGCATTCCAATTCGGCTCCACAACCTCGCTAGTGCAGAAGTAGAGTAACTGTTGTACAAATACTAGCATCCTCGCTCTCAACGTCCACGTTCGTCTTTTCCACAACTCTACCTGCGGGTACTTGGACTTATGTTTCCATGTATAGAGCGTATTATGGTCCTGCCATGACTGAACAAGCAGTGTCTCAAGATGCCGTAGCGAGAGCAGATATCGAAATAGCAATTGATAGCGCAGTACTGTCTTCCTTGAGATAACAAGTGACAACGGGAATGGAACACTATAGTCAAGTTCTAATGCACTGAAGCCAATAATTGGCTTATCGTCCTCCAATGAAGACGCTGTTTGTGCCCTATGTGACTCCTCTAGTGCTGTAACACCTTCGTCAATGCCGCTGACAGAGACAACACGCATCAACCACTTTGTGAGGCCGACTTCATTCATTTGGACTTTGACATCCTCCTTGAATGGGTCACTGGCGGCGATTGAACCAGGTTGGCGGAGTGCTAGGTCGAGTAGGGACTGAAGTTTACCGACATTGACCTTTTTCGCAGGTTTTTGGAGCTCAGTGGCTCCAAGCTCAAGAAAATAGGAGAAAAAGTCAGAGCGGTCGAGGAAGAAATAGTGCTTTAGTGAACGTAATCGTGCTGGAAGGGCGTGAGTTGTTAGGAGGAGGTTAAGGAGGGATTCATTGGCATGGGCGTAAGCAGAGTTAACATTATCCAGGAATCTGTCATAACGAAGGTTAATACCATGACCTCGCCGATATAGGAGTTTGAAAAACGAACCTGATATCGTCGAAGCTCTTTGGTACGTCTTCTACCTGTTTACTGACATCTACACCTCCACATTCCCTGACTACGTTTAGATACTTCCCTGCTAACAACACTTTCTCCTTCACTGCCTCTAGCTGTGGAGGAACATCACCATCCCTAACCGTATACCGCTTCTCCCAATACTCATCCGTATAATCTTCCTCCAAACGCTCTCTCCTGATACTCCTTTGCTCTTTCACTAGAAACTCGGCATGAGGATCTTTAATCATCCCATGGTGGAGCCACTCATTCAACATCCCCATATACGGTCTCGACGCTTCTCTTAATAACATACTCAATAACGACCTCGCTGCCGGATCTCCCGCCATAGATGCTAGCCGATGTGTTAAAAGTCCCAATACCGACCCACCCTTACAGATCTTGACTCCCGGGACTCCTCCCGTGCCAGCAATGTCTCCACCTTCCCGCAGCGACTCGAGAATGTTCTCAACATCATCATAGTCATCAACCGAGTCGTCCATATCATCCTCCAACATTGAATTCCTCCGCAACATCTCTCTCGCCAACGAGTACAACTGAAACATCATATGGCATGTCGGTAGCGTATGTAGATGCAAAATATGTAGAGTGAAACTCGGGCTCGTCTGAAACTGATGCTCTAGCTGTGCCACAAGGACCAGGTAATCCCGCAATAACTTCCGTATCGCTGCACATAATGCATGATTCACAGCGCCAAACTCCTCACGACTTTGTACTTCCACAAATGCCTCAACCGCGCCGTAGTGTGTTGCCATCTTCAGCATGGTCGTTGAAAGGTCTCGGAGTGAGGGGTCGAGGCCAGGGAGGATCCGGAATTGGGGACCATCTAGACGATCGCTTTCTTGAAGGGGGTTGTAGTCTTCGCGGAAACGAATATATTGTCCTTCGTAACCCTAGATTGTGGTCTTCGATATCAGTGAGATGTTAGACTAGAAGAGATTTGGGGAGTGTACCATGAATACAAAGAGGAGATCTTCGAGGATTGAGGCTTCTTGGAGTTCGAGGGACATTGATTCTAGAGGTGGAGGTCGCTTTGACGCGGGCATGGAGGATGCAAGCGGAGGGATAGATATTCGGGAAGCTAATGGAGCAGTGGTGGGTGGAATTAGGCTAGCTTCAGGATTCCAGGGAACTATCAATAATTCTCATTAACAAACTAGAGACAAATTGAGGCAATTGAACAGTGCACCTGATGGAGTCCCTCTTCCACTCCCAACACTTCCAACTGAGATCCCACTCGCCCTAGAGGCATCCCTCGATGGAGACTTTGCTCGTCGTCCCGTAGTTGTAGTTTCAGTGATATGTACCCTCTCTGTAGTTCTCTTCTCACCCATCTGTAGCCCTGCACTCCCCCTATTCGCTGTCCTACGTGCTCCAGGAGCTGGTTGAGGTGGTGGGGAATTTGGGTCTCGACTCGCCCGGTCTGTTGCTCGTGCACGGGATGTGGCATCACGGTTTGTACCAGCACCACGGCGTGAAGATTCTGATGCATGAAAGCTCCGTGACGAGTTTGAGGAGGCCATTACAGAGGAGGGCGGAGGGCAGAGGGTGGAGGGTAGATGTTGAAGATCGCGAGGGTATTGTTGTCTGGAGACGCGAATTCTTTCGAGTTCCCCTTGCGTAGTGTGTAGTGACAACAGTGCCCCGCGCGGGTCCTATCGCGCGCTATCGCAACGGAATCTCAATTGAGCTTCAACGGTGGGAGGCACTACATGTAGGTATTAGGGCAAAACAAGCTGGAGGGGGGGTTTTATCTTTTTGTTTATAATAATAAGATTTATGATTCACTTTTGTAGAATTAACTAGATTAAATATTTTGATTCAAGAGTCACTAACTATATATACTCTTTTTAAATCATCTTTAGAAATCTAGGGATTATTTATAATATTGTTACCTCGGATTAGCTAGTTTGTTCTAGATTAATGCCGTGGGACCTTAGAGCTGACAGAAAAAAATGCGACCTACTTAGCTAATTCAGGTAGGAATAACTTGTAGATAACTACATCTTTCGTGCCTAAGTAGGGTTTAGTCATAAACTGTCACTCGGGCTGCTTCTTGCTCTGGATTAACACCCACGAGTAAAGTATACAGTAAATCAGCAAATAGGGGATTTTACAGGTTCTATATCCTTGGGAATTATCATTTTCTATTTCTTTTAGGCAGAATCAAGTAGAATACGTCTTGGATAAGTCAACTTGACTGCAGATGGAGGGGCCAGTTAGATATCCCTGCTGAGTCAGCAGCAGACAGTTGCCCACTCCTTGTGGATGATTCGCACCCAATACGGAGATTCTGCCCCTCCTCTGGGCAGCCTCATTGATGCCCGCGTCGTCCCTCACTGTAAATCTCAACAACTCCAAACAGCTCCAGCTCCAGCTCCAGCTATCCCCCCACCCACGGTATCTTCATCGTCTATCCATCTCCATCTTCTAGACCTGCATCTATACTGCCAAAATGTTTATTGCACGGTCAGAATACGGTTTGTTTCACCCTCCCGGCCTACAGTTAACAAAAACCCGGCAATGCTAACTATCACTAGATCGCGGTATCAAGTCCGTAATCTATCAATCCAAACCCTACCTCGAACTTCAAACTAACTCATATTCAGCACCTTCTCTCCCGAAGGTCGCCTCTTCCAGGTCGAATACTCTCTTGAAGCAATCAAGCTCGGCTCTACTGCTATCGGGGTACTAAATCCCACCATACACCCCCCTCCAAATCACTAAACTGACAAATCGATTCCTCCTCCGGAACCACAGGTAGCAACTGGGTATGGTGTAATAATTGGTGTAGAAAAGCGTGTAACCTCCCCGCTACTCGAAGCCTCCTCCGTTGAGAAGATTGTCGAAATCGACCGACACATCGGATGCGCTATGTCCGGACTACAAGCGGACGCAAGGTCTATGATTGAGCATGCCCGCGTCGAGTCTCAGAATCACTTCTTTCATTACAATGAGCCTCTCCGTGTCGAGAGCTGTACTCAGGCGATTTGTGATCTAGCACTTCGGTTTGGGGAGGGCGCAGATGGAGAAGAGAGTATTATGTCGAGGCCTTTTGGTGTTGCGTTGCTGATTGCTGGATATGATGAAGATGGTCCACAGCTGTACGTATCACTAGGCCTTCTGATCTCTCGGTGATGCTAATATGGTCGGGTTGAGATAAGGTATCACGCGGAACCTTCAGGCACCTTTTATAGATATGATGCGAAAGCTATTGGATCGGGTAGTGAGGGTGCCCAGGCTGAACTTCAGAATGAATACCACAGTGTAATTTCTCGCACTATTTAGCTAAATTCACATAAATTGGGGTTGCTAACACCTATCTACAGTCATTGACACTCCAAGAAGCTGAAACAATGGTTCTCAAGACTCTGAAGCAGGTAATGGAGGAGAAAC
This sequence comes from Verpa conica, assembly GCA_033030425.1. Taxonomy (NCBI): domain Eukaryota; kingdom Fungi; phylum Ascomycota; class Pezizomycetes; order Pezizales; family Morchellaceae; genus Verpa; species Verpa conica. The sequence continues at coordinate 2,786,984 of JAUFSD010000003.1, forward strand.
TTGACTCTAAGAATGTCCAACTAGCTAGCGTTACCAAGGAGAGGGGTTTCAAGATTTACACGGACGATGAGATGGCCGAGGTTGTTTTGAGGTTGGGAAATGCTTAAGGGTGGTTGGAACATCTTTTTTCACGAAAAAGCTCATGTCCCATACAGTAAATACTACTTCGTTGAACAAATGGTAGGAAGCTGGTAACCAAAGAAATAGAAGAAGGAAAGCTGAGAGTCAAATCCGTGCATTGCCTGTTTTCTTTCATTCGCTCAGAGAGCTCGTGATTTTAATGTTTTGTTATTTTGACTAGAGTTGATTACACTGGGTATCTTCAAATATTCTCGGTTGTGCATACGCGAAACGTTGACTAAGGATAGTTTGTAGGTCCACAGCTGCAGAGAAACATCTACTAGAAACTACGACTCCTACCACAATACTTATCCATCCGTTTTCTTTCTGATTCTATCTCTTAGCCCATCATCATTTTTAGAACTCTCTATCTATAGCTGAGCAGCCTACTAGTATGGCTCCCAGTTCCTCCGCCCAGCTAGGTGTTAAGTACCCAACAAATGGAAGATGGACTATCTATGGTCGCAGCGGCCCTTCAATCTACGCCCAACCTCACTTTATTGCATACCCTCTGTTCGTACCTATCTGGATTCAAGGCGACATCCTCATCCATATAGGCATTAGAGAAGTGCCAGATGGATTGATTAAGGACTCAACATATACTAAATCAAAATTTTACAAGAGGCTTCTCAAACTTCTCACAAACATATCACAGGACCCTGAATATCCATTTGAGAGGGAGTATAGATCTGTTCCATTCAATGACTCACACGTAGGGATCAAGTGGAGCTCTCAGGATTACTGTGATGGTGTGGAGTCTGATATATATTGGGGGTCCAAGTTTGAAGAGGAGACACGCTCAATGGTTTTTCTAAGGAATGTGTGGGGGTTTGGAAGGGAAGGTTTTGAGAAGGAGTTAGAGACTGGAACCGGGATGCCGGCGGGGATACCATTGGATAGATTGAGGGTTAGGGCGTGGCTGCATGATACTGTTGCACTAGTTTCGGTGGATGGTCGTGAAGAGATACTGTATGCTTTTAAGACTAATCGTTCACCACAGGGATTATATCAGGAGATATATACACTTCTTAGTACACCGTTGCACCCGAATATCATTGAGAGGCCTTGTTTTCTGGTGACTAAACACACTGCTCATTCTATACTACATCCATTGGATCCGGCATCGCGGTATTGTCTTGAACCTACACAGCCGGTAATTGGGTTCTTGACACCATACCACTCTGGTGGGAGTCTCAAGAGTTATATGAAATGCCATACAATAACTCTTAAGCAACAGGCAACATGGGCTCTACAGCTAGCCTCTGCGCTTCTACATATTCTCGAATATGCAGGTACCAACGGAAAGTGCGGCTGGTACAGCGCTCTCAAGATGGATAATATAGTTCTCGACTCCTCTGGCAATCTACGCTTGATTGACTTTGAATCATCAGGGACATGGTTACAGTATACGCCGATTGAGGTTATATCAAAAGTTCAAGGCGCTGGAAGGATCTCCCGTTTCATGAGTTGGACAGGTGCCAAATACTCACTCAGCACGACCCCAGAGCCTGGAGATATGTGCTCCATTTGCAGCCCACACCCATGTTCTGTCCCGTCAGGCGCAACAAAGAGTGAGTGCTACGCCGTACATGAGGAGATCCTTGACTACAGGTTCTCGCAAACGAATATCATAAACCCATCAAAGCCAAACTCAGGTGAAAACTACAAAGGCCCTACACAGCACTGGAAAACACCCTTCTGGACGGACGCTACAGACGTGGAACGTGAAGCGGCGATGGCCTGGATGCTGGGCTGTTGTCTATGGTGTATATTTGAAGAGAAGCCATGTCTGTCAGAAATGGGTAGTGAATGGTTCCCAGTGGGTACTAATTTGTGGAAGAGGGTTAATAGAGATATTCCTGTTGATGCGTTGGATACTGTTAGAAAGGCGCTACAGACGTATGCGAATAGGCCAAAGTTACGTGAAATGTACAAGGTTATGAAACACTGGGAAGGGGCCTTAATTGGGAGGAAAGGGGTTGTGGTGAAGAGCGAGAAGAGTGAAGATAATGAGTGGGGAAGTCATAGAGCTCATGGGATAAATTGATGTGGTAAGTCTCTTTAAGGTTTGATATCACTATTTAGCTGGTTCTTGTGTGAATTTCTACTAATTTTTAATAAAGTACTATAATGCGAGAGATTACCATGTCATAGAATGATTGTGAGATAATGAAGGCTATAAACATAAAGTCTTACCACCCTCATAATAATCCGAGTGATAGCTCATGATATACAATAAAACTAGGCTATGTTTGGGATTGGGTATCTTATGCACATTCTGTAATATCCTCTATATCGACTTAGAAAAGACTAAATGATAAATTTGCCCAAGTTATTATCGCTAGAAAAATAACAATGATATTTCGTGAAGCTTGTATGCACTAAAAGAAAATGCTAAAGAAAACAGTGTATGAAGAGCATAAAATACATGTATGTTAAGCTATGCGGTTGCCGCCCGAATCATCTTATTACCATTAATAATAGCAGTAGTACCAATGAGAATCTGTCTCCGACCTATGAAAGTCGTCAGTATAGTTCAATAATGCAAACCCTAAATGAAAGATTGAAAGATTGAAGGGGGAAAGAATAGATAACGTACCTTCCTCACGCTTGCCAATAAATCTCAGCGCTGCAATCTCTGTAAATGTACACCCTCCAATAAAGAACACCACGGTAACTTTCTTCTCAGCCTGCCCGTTCAATATGTTCCTAGCCCTAACAGCTTTATCCTCCCCTCTCTGAAACTCATCAAAAGTCTTTCCTTTGATGTTTTTCAATACGTCTTCAAAGCCTTTCCAGCCCGCTGCGCCAGAACTTATAGCTGTGTTAGCCCCTTTCGCTGTAGCAGTCATGAGTGGCTTCTGGATGATGCATTGGACTAGACGGACGCTGAGTGGTGCGTAGCCAGAGTAGACGTAGGATATGTCATCCGGGTTGTGTTCGTTCACTTCGTCTACAATTAACTTTAGAACCTTGCGGAGATTTGTATAGTTCGTCCTTGTAATTCCCGATGCGGCAAGCACTGTGCGTGACTGGAGCAGCTGAAGCTTTTCGAGAGCATCTAGAGTTAAAACATGGTTATAGCCGTAAGCATGTAAGATCTCCCGTTTGAAGTTTTCGAGATCTTTTGGTTTCAGCCCTTGGCTAATGAGAGACTCAATGCAGAGTAGTCGTAAGACAGCTTCAACTGGGGCATTCCGTGCAATAAGCTCTTCTATTGCGTCATGTTGACTAGATGGGTCTACACCTGCGGCAAGGTCTGTAATGGTTTGAGGTTAGAGTGCTATTTGTGTGGTCCTTCATTCCACTTTGTAGCAAGATTTCAACCGTGCCAATCTATAATTGGATAAGGTCACTTGCTTCAATGGGGAACAGATGGAGTAGAGTTGGAGGGGCCTACTTTGTTGCACTTCTAAAACCTTATTGAAAATGTCTGAGCGAGTGTGCTTCATTATCTCCTCGGCTAGGCCAGTGTGTAACCGTAGTGATTGGTGTTCCTGCTGTAGACCACCAAGCTTGCTAACAAAATCACGGATCTCCGAAACCGTTTTTGCTTGATGGCGACCTTCATAGTCATCGTTCAGTCTTCTAGCTACTTTATTAAGCAGGTTTCCTACAATCGCGAAGTTAGTATCTCGAAGGTTCTCGAACAACTTATCCTCAGAGCTTAAGAGAACTGGTCTTTTCTGCTTTGAAGATGATATGGGAACTGTAGCTGATGACGACGAAGAGGGGACAGCTCCTGGCTGTTGCTGCTGTGGAGGCCCTACAAGGGCAGCGTCTAGCTCTATCTTTGCTATCTGTTCTATCAGCAATCAAGTCTACATCTAGAACGTCTAGGCAGTATTTTTACAATTATGAATTCCGATAGTCTCATCAATTAATCCTTCATAGGTGAGTTGTGTTAGTAGTGGGGTAACCATATCTGATTCCCTGTCTACCACAATCAATTCCCCAAGTATACTACTTGGGGTTAATTCGAAAAGATTTGTATCAGACGCGTCCTCCTCGCCTCGCATACGAATGAGAGCATCTGCAAGTCGTCGCGCACAATCGCCTTTTCCGATTATACGGGGAAACAGGCCATAGCGGCGCTGGATCCCCATAAGAGCACGGGCTGAGTAAAATATCGAGGTATAATCCTTGCGCTAGGTAATTGTAAGAACAGATCGTAAACTAGAAGTTGTACTAGAAATAATAGGATGATGTCTAAGGGGCATACAAGGTACAGCTCCTCAAAAGAATCCTCAAGTTCCAGTGAAAGAACGTCTGGCTCCAATGCGAGGAAGTGTAGCGGGAATTCGCCAATTGTTACATCCCCCAAGACACCCTCGTCCTCAAGAATCTTCTCGCATACTAGTGTCCGCCGGGGTACGAAAAGGATTGTATACTCGAAATCCTGGCCAGGAATTTTGGCATTTTTTTTAATATGGGCTACTCAAGTAGAATATGTCAGCTTTTCTGGTTCCTCGTTACTGTTGATAGAATTCTCCCAACGATAACAGTTTATACTTTTGGGGAAGCTGGAAGTGTATCTATATTGGGCACAAGACTGACTATGCCGAGTGAAAGATGAAGCTCCACACAGCCTACTTTTGGCCCGTAAAAAAAAAAAAATACAAAGCCCTTACTAGAATGATATAAGAATTACTACATACCTGCTATTGCGTATGTATTTTTAACTGTGCATCGTACTAGAAATACTATGTTCTTTTGGGTAGCATCAACAACACCATCTTCTAGCCAGAATATCTTGTCGACGCCATGTTCCTAAACCAAATATCACATTATTACTACAAGAGTCTCCAGGGGGTAGTAAGAAAGCTAGATGGTCGCACTTGGAGAGCGGAGAACTTTGAAAAGAGACCGAGGGGACCGCTGAGCGACTTGTCGAGAACCAGGACCTTCTTTCCACGTACCTAGGTAACAGTTAGTGGCGGGAATACTAAAAGACCAGCCATCAACTTACACCCAAGAGGAGGTCCAAGAGATCCTTCTGAGCTGTAGCTTTAATGTAACCTGTATCGACACCGGGAGTAGGAACCATTGTCGCTGCGTGTGGTCGTCCGTCGTTGTTGACGAGTAGCACCTAGGAGGTTGTGCGGGCTACGTGTGACGTATCTAATCTAATCTCAGCCCCAATCTTATCAATCTAAATAGAGAACAGCAAAGCACTCGTGACCTTAACCAACGACGGAGCTCTAGTCCCACGAAATTCACGAAGCGATGGCTACCAATCTCGACGGAACACTAACAGACTCCCGGGAAAAGGATACTCGGGTAGAGGATTATCTAAACGACAAATTCCAGACATTAGGCGATTTAGACAACCTCGATACCCTTCTTACAACCGTTCAAACACAGCAGTCGCAGCTCCGTGATCAGGTACGTCACCCAGCACCAGAATAATCACCAGAATAATCACTCGACTAATGAAAAATACGTACAGCTTCAAGAAGCTGAAACAAGAGCTGAAAAGGCTAGAACAGCTGCAAAAGAACACTCACAAAATGTCTTAATACAGGCGCAACTACTCCGACAAGAGCAGGAAGATATCGACCGCCGACTAAAAGCTACTACTTCTTCAGAAACGGCTCAAGATGCTACGCAGGAATTTGAAGCCAGTATGGAAAAATTGCGAAGGTTAGATGTTGCGAAGGGATATATTTCGTTGATCATTGAGGTCAATGAATTATCAGAAGAGGCCCGGAAAAATATTCAAAAGGACCCTAAGGCTGCCCTAGTTCCGTATAATAAGCTTCAGCACCTATCAAAATCTCTAAAGATTCGTCATGAAGCGTCTGAGAGTGCTGCAGTGCACTTAGTTGATTTTGTTGAGAAGACTACAAGTACCCTCTGGGACGAGATGAAGAATAAGCTCGCCGGAGAGTTTCAAGAGGTGCTAGGGGAAATTGGCTGGCCAACACCAACAGTAGATCTGAATAAGTTCCCAAAGTTTCAGAAGTGTTTTGATAAATTATTGATTTTACAAGAACCGTACGTCACTAATGATACACTTCTTATGATATCGTATAAACTGACTAGAGTTTAGTGAAATTGAGTCGGGATTAAAGGATATTCCACTACTACCTCTTGAGGCTCTTGTCAAGCCATTGGAATTGAGGTTTAGATATCACTTTGAGGGTGATAAGCAAACAAACCGTGCTGACAAGGTTTGTTGCCTTCAGTTTAGGTTCCCTCTTTGTATCTGTGGTATACTAAAGCATCTAATTATAGCCGGAATGGTTCCTCTCACAAATTGTCACTCTGATCACTACATACAACCAATTTCTGTGCTCTTCTATCCAACCCATTCTCTCAATCTCTGAAAACCCACTCATCTCATCTCGCGACGCTGTAAACGAGTTTATCACTGCCCTTCTCCCAATACTCCGGCGTAAAATCCACAACTTACTTCCCCAGATTTTAGACCAAGCACAGCTATTGAGTCATTTTATCCACGAAATGATTAAATTTGATGCCATGCTTAGGGATGAGTTTTCATATGTTCCATACGGCGAGAATGGATGGAAAGGTGTGACACATGAAGTACTAACGGTAGAGAATGGATTTGCCGGGTGGATCAAGGTGGAAAAAGAATGTAGGTTTCAAACAACCTTTCTAGTATGGAATATCACAGCACTCTTACTCATTAAACAGTTGCTTTATCGAGGTATCATAATATCCTCAATGCTGAGGATGCATGGATTATCGACTACGACAGTGCCGGCCCAAATGATACAAAACCAACTAAGTCAGCACTTAGGTTGAAAGATCTTTTAGAGACAATCACGGGTATTTTGACCCCAAAGGCTTCCCTCTACCTGTTAATACCAAATCTGATATACTCTCTTCAGATCGGTACCGCCCTTTAACATCTTTTGGCCAGCGCCTTAGCTTTTTAATGAATATCCAAATTTCCATCTTGGATCAATATCTTAACCGGCTTCAATCAAGTATCGAGGCCTTTAGGATGCTTTCATCGTCAATTGCAAGGGCTGTCCAAGGAACGAGTAAAGAGGAAATCCAATCCCTCTCTGGTATCGGTGGCCTAGAAAGATTATCTAAGGTCTACGGAAGCGCCACATTTCTTGAAAGCTGTATACGTGACTGGGACGAAGACACTGTATGCTCAGAAATCTCTATCATAAATCTCCGTATGAAGTTATTGTAGACCATAACTAACGACCTAACAGTTTTTCTTAGAACTTTGGGAAGAGCTACAGACTCGGGCTCAGAAAGCACAGCACAGCAACTCGAACAAGTCCCTGACTGGAACAATGAATTTAGCAGAGGTCGCCAGCGTTACCAGCAGTGCAGTTGTTTCTGGGAATGATGGCGGCGCACTATTTGATAATATTGCCGAAGGATATAAGAATCTTAGAACTCGAGCAGAAGAGATGATTGTGGAACTGCTTATAGGTAGCATGAAAGAAGAATTGAAAGCATACTCGAGAATGTTAGTCCTTATATTACCTCTCCCCTTTTGGTAACTAATAGCAACTTATTTATGACCAAAATAGAACACTTTGGTCATCCATTGACATGGATCGGACTGATTCCACAATTTCTCCCGAAATTGTTCCAGCTGTAGCAATGCTCGACACCTTCCTTGCCTTCCTTGCTAAAACTGTTGCTGCAGCGGCTTTTAGGAGGGTTTTTCGCCAGCTTGGTGCAGGAATCCAAGGCTGGATGTGGGATTGCGTTATCACGCGAAGTCAGTTCTCCTCTGCCGGAGGGAAACAGTTCGTAAATGACATTACCGAAATATGGAACGCTTGCTCCCGATATGCAGAAGAGCCCACAACATCGATGAGGAAGCTGAAGGATGCCTGCGTTTTACTTACATTACCAACTACACCAACTGAGGGGGAAACAAGTCTCGGACTGAAGGAGGTAGTCAATGCTATTTTTGAAGACAACGATAAAGCTAGGGCTGTTTTAGGGAGATTAGGGTTAGCGAATATATCAGTTAGTGATGCGAGGACTGTGTTGCAAAGGAGGGTAGAATCTTTTGCTTAGTATTTGGTAGTAGTATTTTAACTTATCGAAAACTTATATGGGCAAATACATTGTTTCTAAACACTACTTCTGTTTGTAGGTTACTACTATTGTAGGGGGACAAAAATAGCCGGTCATTTACAAGGTACCTAAAGCCCTACATAGTTGCGATTGATAAGAAACGGAAAACCGAACTAGAGAAAGAACACATTAATAGTTTATTTTACTATCTACTTACATAAACTTATTCGTTGTGGAGGAAGAAGATATCGCATTAGGGTGTTGCTATTCGAGTGACCGGGTATTTTGTCCCCTTACAATACCTGATACTATATCTTTATGAAACCGGTGTCTATCGCCCTCAAGGGCTTATAGTTACCTCGTACTCGGGCCTTAAGAGAATATGGAGTAAGTATACTAGAAAACACCGTAGTGCCTATAGTCACATACTTTACCGAGAACAATGGATAGTACGTCAGGTTGTCAGCTCACCTTCCGTGTACTTAAAAATACCGGTTTCATTCATGGTTAGGAATGGGTTGTAGTAGATCTATTATATAATTAATATTGGGTTAGTTTTTATTGATAAATTTGACATAGTCAAGTTGATGCAGGAGGGAATTTTCTATTTCACAGCCACAGGGGGCTTTACAATGTTCTATGAAAAAAACAGTCATTGTCACAGCTACGCTGTACTAGTCAAAAATAGAGTCACCAGGGCCTGCTATACTATCCACAGTGTTCGGTACAGTATGTACTTTTTAATAAGAGTAGCTAATGAGTATCATGGATAGAGATCACGTGCCACTCGGGACTATGTTTGGGTATCTATGCAGTTGAATCGTTGATTAGAGCCTTTCTTTGTGTATGTTCTGGCCCGTTGGGGGGACGTGCCCGTTGGGGGGACGTCCCCTCAACGGGCAATCTGTTAGGTGCCCTACCCGTTGGAGGCACACCCATGGGCGGGCCAACAAAGTATAGCCTAATTAATACAGGGACACTCAAAAGAATAAGAATAATAGCTAGAAAATATAAATCTATCTTGAACTATATTTGTGATTTTTTTGGATTTTATTCTATGCTTTATTAAACTTGTAGGAGGCTGGAAGCTTTGTTCTGAGTGTTTTTTTGTAGCCAGGGTTTTTTTATGTTGTTACCCATACAGGGGACGTAGGTTGGCCCATATAGAGGACGTCCCTCCAACGGGCCAGAACATGTATAGTTGCACCTCGCTATAAGAAACGCCAAGAACTCAGCCGATTTCGTTTCTTATAGCAAGTTTTCCAAAGATATCCCTTATAGCAAGGGTAAATTTGGTGTAGAAAAATCAGAATTGACCTGGAAAAAGTTTCTTACAGCAAGGTTTTTCTTATAACGAGGTTTCTTATAGCGAGTTGTGACTGTATATTGATAGCTTTCTTCTCTCTTAGGGAAGTATCTATGATTAATTCAACTCTTTAGTGCGGCCGGGTGATATATTATGAACCCAGCGAAACCCACATAGATGTATTTACAACTCATTCAAGCTATAGCAAAATAGTAGATAGTAATTTTTTTCATTGATCCCACGATAACATTACATCAAATTATAGGTCTAGGGATGCTTCCTTATCTATACTGGTGCTGTTATATTGAAAAAAATTCTCATTTTAGCGTGTCTTGGCACTGAGTGAACTATCTTGGATATTACACTGCATCTTGAAGAAATATCGATTCTCAACCCAAAAAGGCCACAATGGCCGCCAAGAGCATGTCTCATCAAAGCCCGGGCTCAGGCGAGTCAGAATATGCACAGGACGATGATCTTATCAACAATCTTCTAAATGGGGGAACAATACCAGGCGAAATCCCAGGAGATTTTAGTTTTGGCGACACTATCGGAAAGGTAGACGATGCCGTGAATTACGAAGATATATCTGACGATGATCTACTCCCGGATGAAGAAATTTCGAGCCTCCCTGTTACCCGAGATTTTAGTCCAACTAGTAATAATGATTTGTGCGACATGATGGATGAGAGCATGGAAGGGATTGAAGGATGTGAGCCTGAGGTAGACTTTGATGACCTATTTGGGGATCTAGAGCTTGTAAACGATTCAGTACTGTCTGAAGCTGAGAATCTAGATGCCAATCTGGGCGAGCTACAAGACGGTATCGATTCAATAGCTGTGGACAGGAATGAGAAGGGGATTTTAATTGCTGAAGATAGTTCAGAAGCGGAGACATCAAGCCAGGCTTGTAGAAAGGAATTTACTCCGGAGGAACTTGTCAAACAATACTTCCCGGACTTTGAGCCACATACAATCCTATCCTTTAGTTCACTATTTAGGTCAAAACCTACTACCTTATCGGTACCTTTCTTCAAACCGCCAAAGGTATGTATCCCAACAAAGATAGGCTTTGAGATGGCTACAGACCAGCAAGAAGACTTCATAAAATCCTTAGCTGTGGCGAGTGGGTTAAAAGAAGGTAGAAGAGTCATAATAATCCCTCGGGAGACCGAGACTATAAGTATAGACGAAGAAAGCACCAAAGGTGGGTCGCGGGATCCGATTTTTGAGAGGGACCTCATACTTTCCTGCGATGACTGGGAAAGCAAGCTGGATGCCATGATGAACACTCCGCTACCTTCTCCAATGTTGAAAAGGGTCAGTGACACGGAAGCCAAGAAATCTAGCATTTATGATTTCCACCGAGATAAGGTTTGTTCTTTTGTAAATAACCATGAGCTTTTTCAACTAAAAGTGGGTATTTACAGCGCATCAAGCATTTACACAGTTTTATTGATATTCTCCCGGACTCATGGTTAGATGAGGATGTCATTTTAAATGGAAATCTTACCTCTATTTGCGACCAAGTTACACTCGACCTTAACGATCCCCGTCTTTTGGTTGATATCCACCAACCTAATGAGGTACCTCGTACCCGTCGGATTGGTGGTGAGTTTAAACGGGGGGCCAATAAAGATCTTACTCAAAGGTACAATATTAGCAACGACGAGGCCTACGACAAGTTGAATACAGTCTCTCGTAACCAAGTTAGAAGTACTATAGGCCAATTAGAGATCGAGCATAGTATGCCAGCTTTAAAATTTCAGTCTCCATTTGTAAGTACTTTCCTTTTGCCTCTATTTTCTCTGCCACTAAATACTACCCCTAGTATAAAGAAAAGATTTCAGTCAAGGAGCAAAGAGCATATCACCGCCCTACGTTTGCCTTTGACCTTGACCTGGAATATCGATTCGGACGAGTTGAGCATCGTAAGAGGAAAACTTACCACAAACTTCCAATAAAAACTGTCCTCAGAACGGCTATAGATCTTTCTCTCCAGGATGATCTACCCTTCGTATTGTTGGAATATTCAGAGGAGTATCCTCCTGTTCTATCTAAATTCGGTATGGGCAGTCGGATAATCAACTACTACCGCCGCACCGGCTCCCAAGACGTTGCACGCCCTAAGCGTGATATTGGGGAAACCCAGGTGCTATTATCTCAGGATAGGTCACCCTTTTGGAATTTCGGTACAGTAGATCCAGGGGAGGTAGTGCCTACACTTTACAACGGAATGTTCCGTGCACCTGTTTTTCAACAGTCTGCGAAGTCAACAGACTTCTTAGTGGTCAGAAATATAAACAACAATCAAGTCCACCACTTCCTAAAGACTATCCCACATATTTTCGTTGTTGGGCAGCTTCTACCAGTAACAGAAATTCCGGGACCCCACTCTAGAAAAGTCACTACTGCCTCAAAGAATAGGCTTAGGATGATATGCTACCGTATCCTTAAGCGCAAGAAAGAAAATTCGATGACTGCAAAGGAGATAGCGCCACACTTTCCAGAGAGCACCGAGCTACAGAATCGTCAAAAGGTAAAGGATATCCTAGAACGTGCTGGCGGGGGTGTTTGGAAAATGAGAGCCGACGAAAATTTCCAAACCGAAGAATCCATTAGGAACCTTATTAAACCCGAAGATTTATGTTTGCTTGAAGCGATGCAGGTTGGTCTTAGGAACCTAGCAGATGCGGGGTACTCGAAAACCCTTGACGATGAGGATGACCTGGGAGGCGAGAAAGATGGGATAAGTCTTGAACAACAGTTGAAGCCTTGGGTTTTGTCTAAGAACTTCATCGAAGCAACCCAAGGGAAGGCTATGTTACAGCTTCACGGAGAAGGTGATCCGACTGGCCGTGGTGAAGCATTTAGTTTTGTGAAGACTAGCATGAAAGGTGGGTTTAGGGCAGTTGGAGAAGGTGTCGAAGATAATATGGATAAACAACGTCTTAGGGAGCTTGGAGGCCACAAATACAATGTGGCACGTCAGCAGAGAGAGTATGTAGAAGCGATTGTTAGTATCTGGCAAGCTCAAAAGAGCAGTCTTAGTTGCACAGAACCACCAGAGCTGGAGATCGAAGATGCGGAAAGAGATGATGGGTATGACCAGCTTGAAGAGGGTAGGGTATCGACAGCAGACGACGAGATTGCTAGTCAACCTACCAAATTCAGCTCGATGAACCAAGGCAACAAGATTTTAAAGATCATAAGGAATGTCCGGAACGAGTGGGGTGAGAGAAATACAGTAGAGGAAATAATCATAGATCCCAAAGTTATCAGGCAATACATCAGAAGACGGAGAGAGCTTGATGCGGAGAAAACAAAGTATGCTAAAGGCAATATTACCTAGCTGAATAGTTCTCTATACTAAAACTCTGTAGTGTTGCAGAAATCGTTCGCACAGGTAACAAACAAGAGGATGAGATCAATAGGAAGAGGTTTTCCCCCAAATTTGGTATAGATTATTTTAAGATATACATAGAACTAATCATTGTAGAATGCGCGACGAACTCGCTCGCCTCCAACGGAACAAAGAACGACGTGAGCTTCGAGAGCGTCAAGTAAAACGAGGTACCCTCGGGGGTGGTTCCATGTCCCCTAATGGCATGTCTCCAGATTCTGGGTTTGGATCACCTGCATTAGCTTCAGGGAAAGGAGTAACATCTAGAAAATGTGCCAACTGTGGTCAAGTAGGACATATCCGTAAGTAGTCCCTTTCCCTACTTCGGGGTCATTTGATAACTTAACACGGTTTACAGGGACGAATAAGAAGATTTGTCCAAAACTAAATGGAAGCTGGGAAAGACTGGGTATGAGTCCGCCCCCGGTATCCCGTCAGCGCTCTGAGTCTGTATCAACACCTGTGAGCTCTTGAATACTTTCTATATAACCTAGGCTTCCATTTTGTTGGGCTTTGAATGTATGAGTTTCTAGCTTGTGCCTTTTTGCATTGACAAAATAGGACTAAGATTATGTAGTAAAACCGGTTTGTTTTTCTCCGCTTCAATGATTTTTGTGCTCTTGTACTATTCTATTATACCCTAGAATTCTATGCAAACCAGCGGTAGATGGTTGGAGGTGAGGTTTACTTTGAATAGGTTTTAAATTCTAATAGTAGACATTTATGTAACTGCGTGGTTCCTCTTATAGAATTTTATTGTCTTTACTCACGCTTTGCATGATAACTGGTAACATGTGTTCAAAATCATTACCGGTCTGCGTCATACATGACACGCCTGTGTCGCCAAGATTTCTTGGCGCGTTGAGCGCGTTCCATCACGTCGCCCCGTCTGCCCCCCGCTACAGCTCCAGAATTCCCACGTTTCTACACTTTTACCGTCCAACTAACCCTAACTAACCTCAGATTTCCTACTAGTTTCAGCTCTCATAGCAATATCAAGCTTCCATACAAAGCTCCTGAGCAATAACCTAGAGAGGACCCCGACCCCCCACCGCCACTGACTTACGATGAAGCCAGGCGATCAGCACAAAGGTCTCACTAATCCCTTTGATGAGGCTAAAATATCCCCATTCACAGCGATAGAAATCGCTACCCTTCAGGCAAGGCTTGACCAACAACTCGGCCCGGAGTTTATCTCTTCACGACCGGGTGCTGGTGGGAAGAAGATACACTACCTACAAGCAGACAAGTGCATTAATCTTGCGAACGAGGTCTTTGGCTTCAACGGATGGTCTTCTACTGTTAAGACTATAGAGCTCGATTTTGTATGCCCCTAGTTCGACCTATGAGGAGAATAAGTTTACTAACAGCTATTGGGTAGCTCGATCAAAGTAAGGAAGGAAAATGGAGTATTGGATTGTCTGTTACCGTACGGGTAACCTTAAAGGATGGAACCTACCATGAGGTATTATTCTTAGTATATATTTAAGATTTATCTAGAGGAGAGAAGCTAATAGGGATTAGGACATTGGATATGGTACCATGGAGAACGGTAAAAACAAGGCCCAAGTATTCGAGAAGGCCAAAAAGGAGGGAACTACAGATGCGCTTAAGCGAGCACTACGTAACTTTGGAAACGTTCTTGGGAATTGCTTGTATGACAAGGAGTACCTGGCGAAGGTCGTCAAGATGAGAGTGCCCCCCGTACGTCAAAATTGCCCTATTAATAGCCACCAGATCCACTGACCTTAGGTTTAGCCCCGATTTGAGGAGAGAAAACTACATCGACACGGTGAATTCGCACATCAGATCAAGAAAGAATCTTTAGTAGGACCTGGGAACACAAACTTCTCAGACGTATCACCCCGAGACCCACCAGTCCTTGCCCCTCCAAGTGAGGAAAAGCAACAAGGTACGTAATATCTGGCTAGACGGAAGGGGTACCTTGGCTTACTTAATCTAGAATCACCAGAAACATTTGACGAGTATGGAGGTTTGTCTTCTCCCTCTCAGCCCTTGAGTAACTATCACTAATTCTTTCTTAGGGGATGAGTTCGAAGAACTAGGGATATTCGGTAGTGGAGGAGATCTTGATGATTTAATGCCCGATGAAGTAGCTGTCGATTTTAAGTTTGTTGCAACAGATGCCGTTTCAGTCCCCCCTGTTAATAATAGCCTAGTGACGATAGCACCAAGGGCCCAAGCCCCCAGAAAATAACTGGCGGCCAACAAATAAATCACCAAAACATACAAACACCCCAACCGCAGCGGGTCCAACAGGTGAGTCGCAACACTATAACACAGCCACAGCCCCCGCAACAACTCCAACAGCCTCGACAGCCTCAACACCAGCAGAATCAAACCCATGTTTCACCAGCTAATCAACACCAGCCTATGCAGAGGTTGCAATCCAACCCACCTCAGGTACCCCGTGCACCTACCCCCCAAGGTGGATTCAATGGGTCTTCAACACCGGTACGAGCGCAGCCACAAACAAACACGAACTTTAGGAATGTTCAACAAGGAATTAACCAAAGAGGCCAGCCACCACAGCAACAGCCGCAGCAATTATCCCCATCAGTTCCAATAATCACAGCCCCCCAGCTAAATGCTGGACCAGAAACTCCAAAGAATCCACCACCTCAAAACCCGCCAGTTGGATTCTTCAGTGGCAGAGCCGTCATAGATAGTGATGGGGAGAATAAACTCATCCCAGATCAAGCGTTAGCATTCAACCCTCATCACCAAACATCGATCCCTCGATCCCATGGCATTGACCATTCGAAGTCCTCCCCTATTCCCCGAAAAGTACTTTCGGGGCCACAAGGACCTGCTGGAGGACCATATGTTCGCCCAAACTTTGAGAACCCGAGCCTCAATATGAATAGACAAATTGGAATGCCACCACAAACCCGTGGAGCAGGATCTTTCCGACAACCAGGTCCAGCAGCAGCAGGAGTAAAGAGACCAGCTGATATTACAAATACAGGGTAAGTATATATTCAAACAGCCCTCCTGAGGTAAAAACATCGTTTCTGACGTGCGTAGCAACAACCCTAGACCTACCCTTGGTGATGTATCAGGCACAAATTTAAATAAGCAAACTACAAGCTTTGGGAATGAGACAAAGCGTCAAGCAAGAATGAGCTGATGAGGTGGTGAGGTGGTGACTATTCCTGAATAGTTTTTTTTATTTCTCGTTTTGCAGAAAGTTTAGACTAGTTCTTGCGTGCGCTTGCGTATGGAATATCAGGAATTAATGATGGTGTTTCTCGTATATAACGGAGTTTTGCAAACAGGGCTATTTCTTATTCCTTTTTCATATATTTAAAATGTCTCTATATACTTTCTAAGCTCCTGTGGTCTGCTATAGTTTGTGGTATCGAACTAGGTTAATTATATGATTGATTATATCTGGCAAGCATACCTGTATGAACTCAATACTTCTTTTTGCTTCAACGCCAGGCAGAAACACCACATTTCTGGTGATGCAGTAAAGCCTAAAGTACATGGTTTTAGCCCCAAGTTCCTAATAATTAAATTAATAAAATATAGGTCCAATCTACTTGGATTTCATAGGTCTTATCAGTCTTAGGTAGTTAGCATTCTTAAAAATGACACTTTTTAATCATAACGTCACTCAGGCCTAATCACATGGTACCAGAGAATAATTTTAAGCGAGGCTATTATACTCTCGTGCAACTGATGAATTACTTCCACTAACACATTCCGTCCTGTTAGTACATAACGCCAATCAAACATTTCGTCCTCAGGCCCAGCGCATTCCACCTAGTCTAATAATACTTCTAACCCCATAGCTCTAGCTTTCATTACCAAAATTTTCCAGCCCTTGGAAGCACTTACCATAAAGATCATATTTTCGTAATCGTCTCAGTAGACTTCAAGAGTCATCCTGTCTAGTATTTAAATCCCATCCCGTCAAAGCAATCCCAGACTCTTGCATCCTAATAACTTTCACCGGTGCTGGCTCCTTACTAAACTTATAAAGACTTCTCACAGAGTCCCCCAAGAACCCTACACAATCTACCCCACAATCATGTATCGTCAACTGCTTTGGCCCTACAACCCTTGCAAGGGCTTGACGGAACAATGTACATGGTTCGCAGTTAACCATATTATCCCAATCAAACACGACACTTGACGATAATGCTTTCGCAACGTGAATCTTATGCTGGCGTGTATATGGGTCTAGCGAGATAATGAAAAGATGGTACATCCTCGACCGCGACTCTGCCGCTCCAAACGCAACTACACACCTACGGTCGAAATGTTGGCGCTCACCAGGACCAAAACGGTATGGACGCCGAGTTTGTATGAATGTAGAGTAGCATAATGAGAAGATAGGATTTGTGGATTCGTAAGTTTTAAGAACAGTTTTGAGGTGACGAGCGGCAATGTCGTCGAGCTCGACGATGCTAACACGAGGCATATAGAGGTTTGATCCCGTATATGCTGGGTCTTTTACTAGCTGTAGGATCTCAGGAGCTATTTTCCAGGAGCTGCCTTCTTGGAAACAGTGCTTTCGTCCACCGAAGGGCTCGTAGAAAAATAGTCTTCTCGGGAACAACGCCCTAATAGCAACTCCCTCTTGGTCTCCAGGTATGCCAGCGAAACATACACCCATCTCCGTTTGCGTACATCCTCCAGGGTCGGTATGTTCAAGAACACAGCTTTGTCCACCATATCGAAACTCTATCTTCTGATACACGACACAGACCCCATGCTCAATATGGTCTTCCATACAATCCCATACTAATACCTGAGCAAGCATGTCCCTCTCTATATCCCATGCTGTAGAGGCGGAACTTATGGAATACCCGTACATTCTTGAAGAGTTTTGATAGTAATCGACAAAGTCAACTTCCTTGATACTCCCGGCATCTTTGTCTAGCTCCCAGTAAGCTATTGAGCCACCCAATTCATCTTCAGACGATGAGTAGTTAGAAATATCATCGAGTGTGTTCTCATGAGGCCGAAAAATCGTTACCAAGTGGTGAGGAACTGTAGGTTTTTCTCCAAGAATCTGCGCCAAAGAACAACCATATTAGACAAAATAAAATACTAGTATAAGAACAAAAAAAAGACAAATAACTTGATATACCTACAATATATTTACGAAGTTTCATTTGACCAATAAGCGAACTTATCCATAATACCTTCAAATTCTTACTAGATGATGGCGTTCCCCAGAATGCAATATCATTTTTATCTGGGGTTTGGTGAAACACCTCTGCAGGTCTATAGGCACCATGATTGCGGTGTGAATCCGAGAAAAGGTTGCCACCCCCCAGCTCACGATAGAGACGCCGAATAGCCTTTCCATCAGTGAACGCCTTACGGGGACGAGGAGTCACAATAGATTCTTCGTTGATGTCGACCTCATCATCATCCATGGAAATTGGTTGGACAAACAGGGTCACGGGTATATAATTATAAGGAGGGACCGCTGGGGTGAGGGCCGTTAACAGAGAAAAAGCTGGCGCAGCAATCCAAGTGCGGGGGCGTCCTTTATGCTCAGTGGTTAAAAGAGATGATTACTCCGTTCGTAGTCGTGGATAACCATCGTAGGACGCGTTGTTCGTTGCCATGTATTAAATGACGGTGTGGCGGTGCCGATCCCTTGGGGCTTGTGATCTAAACGCCACTGTATCGAAGCCAATGATCGTTCTCGACTGCAGGCATCTATCCTCCCTTCGATCCTGAAACCATGCATACTATTTCAAGTTCATTTCGAAGACAAATCAGACCCGCACCAACAAATAAACTGTAACTGCCAACTGGCCATCCTACGGATGGAAGGCCCTGGAATTGTTGGCCCGGCGCTTCACAGCGGAAATATATTTGTGATCCATGAAATATCACTCGCTGTTACAGCCCCGCTACTTACCTACGCCCCCATAAACAAACCCTCTCCTTAGAGCAAAAATTACATATAGCTTGCGAGTAAGTAAAAAAGAAAGTTGCCCCCGAGTTCTGGGAATCTTCCCGTGCTGCATCTACCCCTCCACCACATCGGGATATTGCACCCGTTATCAGATATCATGCTTAACCGAAATGCCGCCCGCGCTCGCTCACTTCTAGGTGAATTTTTCTACTTTACTAGTGTTTACACAAAACATGTTATAATTAGTTTTTATCATATTCTTACGCATTGAACAAAAAAAATTATATATTATGATCTAATACATATTGTATGCACTTATCCACCATCCCGCCGAGATCTTGCATCTAGCCAATGAAATGCTCTTCAATCGGATCAAGATATTTGCAACCACTCTGCTCGATGACATCTTCTATCGGATATCATGTACAACGAGTATTACCTGTCTTATCGACAAGACATGCATGTACCCCGCGGCACAAAATCATCTTCATCCACACCACAAAAAATGTAGATGATTAAATACAAAAATTCCAACTTGTAAACAATAAACGAAGGAAAGATGAAATGGAGATGATGTGTAAATATGCAACTTTAAAATGGAAATATAATGTAAAAGGCTAAAGTTTAATAGGAGATATAAAAATGAATGCACCCACCCAGCACTTACTCGTAGATATCCAGCCAACTGACTCCCATGTCCCAAAAATGAAGAAATGAAATCAAAGGAAACAATGACAAATGAAGGAAACGCCCGCCCCCCCCAAAAACACAAAGGAGACCCAAATTATAACCCTAGTTGTATGTTGTAGATGCTATCACCTCAGTCCAAAAAAATCTCCCCACTTACACCAAAAAATCCCACCAAATCCCAGCTCAACAAAAAAAAATTACATCGAAAGCATCTGCTGCACCTCTCCCAAACTATCCCTCAACAAATCCTCATCCACGTATCCCGTCAATACGCTTGGCCTTCTCGTAATTTTCCTACCGCCAACTGTAATACTCTCGCCAGCACCTGTAACCACAGAGGTAGTTCGACTCGTAATATCCTTTGCCGCGACCTTTTGTGCTGCTTCCATTGCTGGGCTTGAAGCAACCGCAGTACCACCACCTCCTCCCCATCTCCAGAACCAACTAGCTCCCAAACTACTACTTTTCTCTGAATTCTTCCGTGAAAGGGTTGCTTTTCCAGTCGTAGGCGGGCTAGATCCCGCGTTTGACCCCTCTTGTAGTCCTAAAAGACGGCTATACGCCGAAGAGCCATACCCGGTACTCGGTGTGCGAATCGCCATTCCCCGTGTCACGGATGCTTGTGCTTGGTTCGGGGTAACGGAGGTGGTAAACGAGGGAGTGCGTTTCCCTTGCGAAGTTTCTGAGTTCCCTGATGAGATCGCTGGTGAGACAGCGAATGATGTTGTAGTCAGGTTGAGATCCATAATAGATAGCATCGACTCATGAGAAGCTGCACGACGAAGTTTTGTCGTAGTGATGATTGGGGATGTGGGCGCGGAAAAGTCATGATCTGAAGGAACCTCCTCAGTAGTATGAAGGATTGAAAACGGTGGGATTCCAAAAGAGCTGTCGCTTCTCCGAGCGTATTTCGAGGAGGATGTAGATGACTGTTTTTTGTGTCCCGGAGCAAGGGAAGACTGGTAATTTGAATCAGCGCTTGAAGGTCGTGAGGATTCGGGACCATTAAAGTTGTGATCGAATAGAGAGGGCTCGCGGAATTCTGATGCAGGGGATGTTAACACCGATGAAGTTGTGGCACGCGACCCTAATGACCATCTCTGCGATCCGCTTCTCTGAGTGAATGCTGTAGGTGGACTGCTTCCGCTTTGATCTAGTGGGAGGAAATGCTCGCCGCCGATGGGATTCCGTCGTCTTTTCGTGCGTCGGACTGAGGGTTTTGAAATACCCTTACCCCCGGGCGCCGGTGGTGGGTGATAGTGATGGTGGTGGACAATCGTCTGCATGGTTTGCGAGGGACTCCTCCCAAGCTCTTGGCTTAGCGGAGATGGACCCCTCTCTACCTTGTGCATGTTTATTTCTTGTAGCTGTTCTCGTAGCCTATTCACCTCTTCCTGCGATGCTAGCAACATATCCCGGAGTTCTGTGATGCCAACCTGCAGATGGCCGTTCTCGGCCAGAATCTCTTTCATGAACCGACTGAGCTGTGTTCGATCCGCTAGTGCTGTCAATGACGAAGCCCCAGTTTTTGGGTCTATAATTCGCTTCTGGTCTAACCGTTCGAGCAGGTTCCTAGATCTAGCCTTCTCAATCGCGTTTTCCACCTCTATCCTTTCTACCTGTTGCTCTAGCTCACTTAGTGTACGCTGTGCCTTCTTCCACCGGGCAACAGCCGCACGTTCCTCGGCTCTCGTAGTAGTAACAGTATTCCTTAGCTCCTCCTGCTCGCTCTCCAACACAGCTAACTGAGCCTCCAAAACTTCGGTTCGCGCAGCGGTCGTAGAAATCCGAGTGAGTTCATCCTGTATAGTGTGTGAGTAGCGCCGCTCGACTCTCATTCTCGACAACAGTTACGAAAACGTGCAAAAGTACTTGTATGTAGTCACTCACATGCATAGCGTCGAGCTCCTCTTGCAACTCTCGGGCCCGACTCTCACTTAGACACATATTGATGTTGACATCCTCTAGACTACCGAGCAAGCCTTTGTTCTCTTCTGTAGTCCGAGAGTTTTCAATCTCGAGGTCGCTAATCTTGGATTCTAAGTTTGAAATCGACTGCGTCATTTTTTCGCGCTCCCGTTCCGCCTCAGCCATAGAACTCTCGTGTCGCCGTAGTAAAGCCTATTTAGTTAGAACCCCAAAATCAGATCTACGCAGGTACAGAGGTAAGGGGCTAATGGCTAGTGAATGCAGACACATACCTGGCCCAAAGTAGCAGCAGTCTGGACGTCCTTTTCCAACTCGGCGAGCATAGCCTGAGCACGCCTAGTAAAGGAGCAATCCTCACGGCCACAGCAGCACTTTGTCTCTTGGCCGTTTAGGACACTCGTGTGGCACTTTTTCTGCGCAAGGTTCTGGGTGAGGGACTCGAGGGACGGTTCATCTTCAGTGTCGGAATACGACATTGCTGATGTAAAAGAAAAAAAAGATCGCGTCTTCCAAGGATGAATGAGACGTGTACGTGCGTGTGTGGGCAGGTAGAGAAGCAGGTTTATTTGTGTCAATTGAAAGATGTAAGAATGTGACGTCGGTATGGACCCGGGTGAAGCAGTAGATAGAGAATCGATTAACCGCCGTGCCAGGCAAGGAATACAGAAGGGTTTTCAAGAACAACACACTCAAGAACGGGAAGGAAGAGAAAAGTCGGGGAAGATAAGGCGAGGAGACGGGGGGAAGAGGCTGTTCAATGGAAAGACTGAGAGCCAGACTAAAAGAGGTTTAGATAGAAGGCAGTAGCAGCTTTCCTAAGGGTGATCTCTGTGATAGGTTGAAAGCACATGCAACTATAGAGTGGAGATGTGTAAGTGGATGCAGTGCAATCAGGGCAGGATACTGCATCGGAATCTTCTTCTGAGGTGGAAGCACGATATCTCTCACTCTCTGCTTGGTGGCCACTGTTTAATGGGAGAACCGTACCATTGGAACAGGCGATCCGTTTTCTCTCACCTCAAGGTGTGTGACACTGCACACGGTACATGATGGTGTGCGTGTTTCTATACTCTACCCTTAATCGTGGGTTGTGATAGGGTGGGGCTGACCGATGCCCGGGGGGGATTTCTTCCTGGCATCCACACCAGGCCAAAAGCCGCAGACGAAACGTGGATAGGTGTCTTGAAGGGGAAAGGCGCGTCGACAACACGACTGCCAGCCCTGTCAACCCAAAATGGTTCCTGAATGTGTGCAGCGTGGGCGGGTGTGGTGTGTGTGCCAGGCTGTGTGTGTGCCTGAAGCCTAAACCGTTTCAAGAGTCTTAGCTAAACGCACGGAAGCGGTATGTTCCTGAACTAAGAAACGGCTTCTAGGATACATGTAGAGTAAGCTCAACTCCGAGAGAAACCCATACGCCTTGACACTCTTGTGTTAGTTTTAGCTGTGGTCACGAGATTGTGTACCTAAGTAGGTATCAATAGCAGGCCTGTAATTGTTTTGGGTTAGCCGGGGGATTTAAGCACTCGAGTGGAGAAGTACACAAGTCTAGACTACATATATGTATGTAACCGCTACCACTAGGTACATGACATCCCATGCTAACCAGCGAAGAGATTCTCCGATTGCTTTGTTGTCAAGTACGAACGGGCCTATACGCATGAACAACAGTCCTAGGCGATCACGAATTAAGCCCAAATTATGAGCCTGTGATTTTCTTAACTTTAGGGCAGAGTACATACTCGCGAGTTGCAATGCGTGACTGACAGCTCTGTCACTCCCCTATATATCCAGTGTCACCCGAGTCTTCAAGCGATAAGCACCCCTAGCCTTCGCATATAGGTGTTTAAGAACCTGAGATGATCATCGGGAGCTAGCGTGGTACGGGCGATCACGGGGATTATGGGATGGACTGTGATGCACAGACCTCCTTATGCCGTCATGGAAAAGCACTCGTGAGTGTCTCGGTTCACTATCCATGCCAATGGTTTGGTGAGAACCAGTATCGCACAGCAAAGATCATTCGCTGGCTCAGACGTCAAATTTGCGTCGTCATTTTCTAATTTACACAATCTGGGGTTCTGGGGTGCGTAGCGCATACTCGTTCCCACCGATTCAATATGACGACAGAAGCTCGTAGGTGTAATAAGATCCTGGAAGCTGCGTGGTTACTCGGGGAACCAGAATGTCCTTATAGTGTTAGTATTTTAAACTGGTGGGATCCTTATTATAGAATTCATAGCATATATCTTCGAAGGGAGCATATCTGGCCTCACAAGATAGGTGTCGTGAAGATTATTTAGTGAGAAAAACCCTCCCTCTCTTATTTTATTGTTTTAGCCTTATTCCGATTAATATCCTCTAGATCGTATAGTTGAGCTTAGTTCTGATCGAGTATTAGTGTACTAGAGGCTATTAAAAGTCAAGGCTCGAGGGCTACACCCTACTCACCCTACTCCCCTTACGAGTAATAGACCGGAATATTTGGGACACAAATAAATGCTAGTGATGAGATCAAGCGTTAAGCCGTAAAGAAATACTTACTATATTGAAGACTGTTGCTAAACAGCTAATAAGTAATAAATTTGTGCAGACCTTGCATATATATATAAGCCGAGGAAAATAACTCTATCTAATCATTAGCTTATATACTTTCTTCAAGGTATTCGAAGGGTCTAATGCCATAGTTGCATCATATTGAACTCTATACAATCATTCAAGACCCTCACATAGTAGCTCAAAGCACATGCAACAGCGTCTTTTTTTCAAGTTTATGAAGCTGGTCAAGATTTATCAACCCCCCAGCCGTCTAAAACCTATAAGACCCTAACCCCCAACTCTCTACTTCAAGCAGCAACCATGTCTTCCTTAAATCTCTCTAAAACAACTCTCGAAGCCATTAAAAGAGTAAAAGAGGATATCACTGCCCTCGAAGATTTGATTTGCGTATGGAAACAGCGTATCTAGTAAATTGAAGTAGAAATTCAATTCTTATGGGAACAATTAAAGATGTCTCTTTCAAGCACACCTAGATCATCAGCTCGAGCCGAGCCGGGAGGATCTAGCTTCTACGACGTAGTAATCTAGGTAATGTGTTTCAGAAAATGGTCGTTGAACTTTGTGATATGTAGAAACTAGTTGCGGATGGTGAAGTGGAACTAGGGCAGCTAATCTGTGATGGGGTAGAATTTTTGAAAAGGGGTGGGTATGTGTGTTATTTTCGGGATTGATCTGTGCCATTGGTTCTTTTCCTTCTTTCTTTGTAGTGTTTAATTTTGTAACTGGTATCTAGCCAGAGCTGGTAATAGGATTAAAAAAACCCACTCTGGTAGTGATATTTTTGATTGGCCATTAAATACAGGAGAATTGGCATATTTTCAGTGTTATTACGTACTTGTAACAATTAGAGTAATGAAGTTAGGGATCAGAGAGGGGGTTATCGTGGGATTAATTACATAGGGTTTTATTCAGACCATATATATGTAACTATTAATTTATTAAACAGGTATGATTTTTACACTTCTAGGTACCTGATCACTACTATAATTTTTATCTTAAACTTGTTACCAATCCCACACTATAGAATACTCATGAGTGTTTAGGTGCTTCTAAAATGCCTTATAGAATTGATCAGATCTAGAAATCATCCTAGCTTTTAGCTCGGATATATATATATAACTCAACAGCTTTTGGGCCTTGTTATCTTAAGAGTACTCATTTTTAAGGCAATAAACTCTAAATAATTCTATCTTATATATATAGTTTTAGTTTCATGTATCTAATTCTAGTTCCGTAGAGATGACACAGGTTGGTTAATGTAGGAGCTAATTAAAGTATAGGAGGAATTCAAGCCATATTTGTAGTACTTATATAGCATGACATGTCGCTCTATTTTCTGTTGGCTATAACTATTTACATAAGGGATAATAGTATCGGCGTTTTGATTTTGGGGGGAGGTGCATGCCTATTGGGTATATATACGTAAGGAGCTATGGACTGGCCGAGTGTTGTTGAGAATTAGAAAAAAAAAGTTTTAAGAAAACTCTAGCTGAATATATATGGAAGATATTTGCCGGGTATAATTTATTAAAGGTCATTTTACAAGAATGCTATTAAAGGCTATGAGGGTTCCTAGTAAATAAAGAATTTATCTTCAAATAAAAATATGGCATAATCACGCTTGTCAAAGATTGAATATTATGATTCCTTGATAAACACTCCTATAATGATAATGTCAGTGGTCGTTACTCTTCTTTGGAGTGGAGAGATCATCCCGTTTTAAAAAAAGCTCTACAATAACAAGAAGTGATAATAAGAGGAAGTATCTATATTACGCCCTTGCTTATGTATTACAGAATCATATCACGTTATCCAAAACCATTTACATCATACAAATCCCTACAATAAAAAGGTCCAACTACTCGGAAACACAAACTCTTCTTCGAAGATCCTTCTAACCTGCTCCAACACAAACCTCTCCACCTTGCCCACATTCTTCAGTACCTGCTTCCCTTTCCCCTTCTCCCCAATCTCACTCTCAACTTTAATCTCTTTTAGCAGGCTCCCTATTCTCGCGGATGGCACTCCATCCTCCCCCTTCGCAGCCGCTGGGTCTTCATCTAAGAAACAGAAATGGGCCCGTCGTCGGATGTATGCGAGACAAGCAAGCCCATCGAATTTACACCCGGTCACTACTAATCGGACTGGCAGCGCTACGAAATTAGTTATGGGATATTCGAGCAGGAGCTCTGCGGTTAGCTCAAGCCTGACATCTCCTGAGTAGCGGACTCGAGAGATGATCTGAGTGTCTTCATCTCGAGGTTCTCGAAGACGCGGCATTATAGATGCAGAGGACCTTGGTGGAGCCGAATCCTCAGAGAGAGGAGGTGGGGGGCCAGGTGTAGGGGAAGGTGGGTCAGTAATATTTAGGTTATTGATATTCGGAGGAACATTGGAGTCTGAATCTGCGGTTGAAGGTGGGGAGGGGAAGGAACCTGTTGATGTTGCTGATCTTGGAGGAAGGTCATCACGGGTGGCTGTAGAGTATGTCGGGGATGTAAATGCGGACAGAGTTGAGGTATTGATTCCAGCATTGAAGCCAGAAGATAGCGCTGAGTGGAAGTAATGGAGATTGGAGCTGCTCCCAGCACGGTTAAAGAGTGGTGTTGATACACCCGTCACTCCGACTCGACCGGGGAATGTATCTGGAATTCCGGGTGAGAATGGACCCCTGAAGCCTGTAATAGTTCCAGGCCCCCCAGCTCTACTCCCGTCGAGTGAGTACGGTGGTGGCTGAATAATTTGCGCACTTGGTACACTCCTAGAATTATCGTTTCGTCTCTCTCTTCTTCTTCTCTCTCGCTCTAGCTTTAGTACGTATGCTTGGTCATATTCACCCCCTTCCGAATCAGACTCGCCGTAGTCGTCTTCATCCTCTTCGTAAAATTCTGGATACGGATCACAGATTTCCTTTATCTCGATGTCTGGCGGGATAGACCCAAAGGTGAAAGAGTGAACATGGACAGATTTGATGAAGTTTGGGAATGGGATGGTTTGAAATTTCGAGTGGACGAAATCCCGGACTCGCTCAGCGTAGCGAGCACCATCAGGACCGGATGTGAGAGTTTCCCAATTGAGGTCTATCGACATGAGAGGCTTTTGTTTTTGAATATATCTGGGGAAGGGTGGAGTCCTGAGGTTGGGTATTTTGGGAGAGTGGAGGGTTTGTTGGCTTAAACTTCATGCGGCTGTTTTTGTAATGCTTGGCTGCGGATCATGTAGCTACATGTGAAACCTCTACATAAGGTATCGCTCAGTTTGCTGCTCTTTGACTTGGAATAGGTCCTGTTTAATATACTAGAATGAGCCAAGATATTGAAAGGAGAAAGCTCTGGTTACCGTACAAGGTTCACTATCGGAAATATGTATATATATACTTAGGTAGAGGAGAGATTTAGGGTTATTTCTGTAGGGGTGGTTCTGATTTTTCGGGAGGCACGTATACTACATGTAGTATTTTCTATAATAGTAACTAATATTTTACGAGAATTGTAGCTAAGCTAGCCTCGAAGTTTTATTGATAAAAAGGAGAGAGATGATTATTTTGGGATTTTATCACTAGATGCGCCTTGTATGGGACCCTTTTCTCCGTCACTAGAACCTAGATATGTTTCTTTAGGGCCTTTATTGTTACATAGCTAAGGTTCGACTCTCACACCGTAAGTTACCCGGCTTACCGAGAACAAATATTTGAGACTTGGCGTTTCTTCTTCCTGCGTCACAATCATAAATCCAAATTCTACCTTGACTCTAGCTTTCCCTCACTACCTCACAGCTCCTGCACTCCGGCTTCACGCAAGCACTACCGCCATTATGGCTCAAGTCCCTCAAGCAACTATCGATGTTCTCGCTGCCTCAGTCTACGAACAATGTCTCCAAGCACCGACTGGGTTCTTGTTCTCCATCTCGGAGCTGCAGGAGATGGTCCCTGGCAAAAACAACCTTGAAGTAACACAGCGTGTTCTCAACGAACTATTACGGACGAGATCCTTGAGCGCGTTGACGCAGGGGAACCAGACCGTGTTTAAGGCAGCAGCGAGAGATTATGCGGATAAGTATGTTGCCTATGGTGTGGTTGAGTCAGAAATGTATATGCTGATTTTTATGAATTAAAGGGTTAAGAATATGTCAGGCGATGAAGAGATTCTATATGGATACATTCAAGAAGCGGCAAGGGAGGGCATCTGGACGAAGACTCTCAAGGCGAAGACGAATATGCATACTACAACTATGAACAAAGCCTTGAAGGGCCTGGAGGGGAAGCGATTTGTTAAGGCTATTAAATCTGTCAAGGTAAGCCTTGCGTGAACTGTAAAGCTTGTATGGTGGGGGTCATACATGGCATTATTCTACCTCATTTAGCAATAGTGAGTATTTTGGGTAGTTATCATTGAAAAGCAAGACATTCTTGTCTTGAGACTCCACACGAGTTTTTGTTTCAATTCTTAAGTATGTTACGCCTGATAGAACTGGGGTACTACACTTTAGGACATATAAGGAATTTGTCTAAGCTAATATTCTCTACATAGTATCCGGCTCGTAAAATCTATATGCTCTACGAACTTACCCCTTCCATCGATGTAACTGGTGGGCCCTGGTTCACCGATGCAGAGCTTGATAATGAGTTCATTAACGAGCTACTCACTGCCATAACAAAGTTCATAACCTCTAAATCATTCCCTCGAATTGTACGTGGGTCTGCAGTTGCTTCTTTCCCACCAGGGTACACGGGGTATCCATCACAAAACGAGATATATCGATGGGTTAAGAGTAGCAACCTCACTGAGGTAGACTTAGCAGAAGCGGATATTAGAAATCTATTGGATGTACTCGTATATGATGGGAAAGTTGAGAGGGTTGTTGGTGGAACGGCGTATAGAGCAGTTAGGAAACCAGATAGTGTTAATGGGTTTACTGAGAGTCCATGTGGCAGGTGCCCGGTTTTCAGTCTCTGTAAAGAGGGAGGTCCGGTGAGTGCAAGTAATTGTGTGTACTTTGAAGATTGGTTGAGCTTTTGACTGGTTATTATTGAGTTTGCATGTGACTGCGTTTTGGCGAAATCTTTTTCCTTGGGGGCCAAATGTTTTATCCTTTTACGGGTTATGATAATCTTACCCTGTAAATATTTATCTTTACTTTTCTGGGGTCTCTCTCGCTTGGTGAAATATAATATAAATAAAATTTCTGGTAAAAAAAAATTATAAACCTTATATGTAGGCGGGGTTTTCGATATACTTCCTGGTACTGCTCTGTTATGTTTAGGTTTAGGCCAGCTACATGTAGTTATTCACCATTTCGGTTCTTTACAGAAAGCGATAATTTCAGCGATAAGTTGTATATAATCTTCACAAACAGAGAGTTATTTTTTACAGCTATTTATAATTACACTTCACCTATAAGGCCAGCTATATCTATATCTAGTAAATTCTATACTTAGTATATATATAAATTTTTGATTACCATAACGGCATTTATGGTCCGATAAGCAACGAGGATCCTATCTCTGATCTGGTATGCTAATCAAAGGCTAAAAAATGATATTTAGTCCTCAACGCCTTCTTCCTAGAAAGTCTTACTGAAATAGCCCTAGAAATCAATTGACTTATTTAGAAAGTTCAATAGTGACACCGCGAGCTTGTGTGAGTATAAGTTATGATTAAGGCAATCCACGCTGCACTCTCTGAATGCAATACTCACTCTAGATATAGGATCAGATTCTTTTATAAGGGTAGACACAAGCCATTATTTCTGGGTCTTGCTAAAGGCTGATAAACTATCAAGGGTTGATGCTGTAAAGTAACAATTAATGTGGTCTATGGGGCCGCTCGAGGCCCCGAGGCGCTATTCATTGTATAAAACACTGGAAATTAACAATAAGTAATCTAGTGAATTTTATGGCGAGTTACCTGACTGTAAATATTTATAAAACACTCGGACTAAATAATATTAAGGCTGGAAAAAGATTCTAGATTATGGTAGATCTTATTGTACATTTAAGGTCGCTCTAGTGATCTCCGCTTCATAGTGCTATAATAAAGAAAAACTAATGTGTATGATACTTTGTAACTGAAAATCCCTTAGAAATAGCTAAATTATATGCCTTATATTTACTTCTGATATTCGTGAATTAATGATGCCTAAAACGGGATGTTTCAACCCTACTGGACAGTCTAATTCTCGATACTAGCACTGACGATAGCATCCTCATCCCTATTCTGACTCTCGATATCGTTGACAATGCAATCATCGTAGTCAATGTTAAAGACTAGTTGGTCGTAGATCCTTGACTCGATAGACATTGTGATCCTGACGAGGAGAATACGTACCCAGAGTAGTCCCGGATCTGGAAGCGGATATTCCACTGGATCATTGGTCTTAAAAGTGATGATATCACCCTCGTTAAGTGTATGATATTCGACATTGAAATCGTCAGTAATGTAGGGGGGTATACGAAAGTTATGTTGCTTTTTATTAGGCTTATGGGCCCAGCGGAACTCAACATCATATTGAGTCGGACTGTAAGTTTTGAGAAGAGGGAGAAGATAGAATTCAAACGCATCAAATGCCTTGCGACAAGTAGAAGACATAAAAATGGTATTGGTGAATGCACTACTATGAATATTGTCGCTATCAGGTCTCGTGCAAGCAGCTCTAATTTTTCTAACAGTTGTCGGGGTCCAGAAGAAGAGAAGCAGATCCCAGAATCCCTCCTTTCTTGGGTTATATTTGTATTTGCCAAAGTCATAAGGTAGGATGTTGGCACGCTGTAGGCTCGCAGCGGGTCCATGGTTTCCGGTGACTTCGCAGATTGGCCCAAGTCGAGAAGAAGCTCGGGCTCCAAGGTCCGGCTGCTTATAGATTTTTTTATTTCCAGACTTGAGGTCTATACAGAAAGGAGAAGTATGAATGAATGAATGAATTTATCATTTAAGTACATCAGAAAGGAGAAGTGTTAGCAAGGCTAAAAGTAAAAACTATTTGAATTCTCTTGCTATAAGTACCCAAGGAAGCTTCATCCTCAAATGTGCGTAGAAATTTCATCCCACCAACAAATGACTCAAGGAAGCCTTGGGCAGAAGGCTGTGCAGGCGCTGTCCCCGGAAGGCTGTATTTATTATCCACGTAATAGTGAAAATTCGTAGTATCAGACCTCTGATGAAGTTTAAGAATAAGTCTAGCCATGTACCCAGTATCTGGAATTCCTTCGGTGGTAAGGGTAGCGTTAAGTATTTGATCACGGAGCTCAGGATCCAGAGCTGGCTCTTTTATGAAGAGCTTGCGTGCTTCCCCTAAGGCCCTAATATCATGGGTATCGGCAGTGATGCACTCATCAAAATCTCTGGAGCTACTGAGATATGTTCCCATGACATAATTTATGGCTGGGGTTTTGGTTGTAGGCTGTTTTGTGCTTGTAAGTTATTTTTACTTTTCAAAATCTGTGCTACTAGGATTTTTTGTACTTGTTGGAAGTCTTATACTCGTTGGATGTTTCGTGCTTGCGGGATGCTTTGTGGGGGAGGATGTGTGGTCTTGGAGGGTCTAGGAATTTCCCCCTTTTTCACAAGTTTTCAATTCTATGTAATCACGACGCTTTAGAATAATAGGGGTCATTTAAGTCACTCAGGAGGTGCAGCCACAATGAGCTTTCTTAATAGTACCTAATCTTTAAGAACTACATACATGTAGGAGCTGATAAGCGAGAACTTAATTTATGTATCTTCTGTTAGTGGTTCTGAAGCTTTATATATGGTGCGCTTGGTCTTAAAAGTGTACCGATATTTTAGGCCGATATTACAACGCCAATAATAGGTAAAATTTCCCAGGAAAACTCGGGAAGTTTTTTGATGTAGTATTAAAGGTCTCCAAGTTTTTTTAGACCACTGAGGGCTATGGTTGTTGTGGAATAAAGACTCACTTTTGGGTGTGAAAAGTGCCATTTGGAACCATTCTCTATTATACATGGTATGTGACTAGATATACCTAAGGTGACTATTCAAACATTATGCATTAAAGAGGTGTTTTATATATTAGAAATACTTCAGTGCTTAAAATATAGCATTAGGAGAACTTTGACAGTGATATAAAAACATTAATATTTTTAAGAGAGAAGCAGTTAGTAGAATTTGTATATTTAGGCATACTTTGGCACACTAGGGCATATTAGGGGTGTTCCACATCCCAATTTGGCTGGTACGCCTTTAAGGCCGTGCGCACCATATAATGAATAATCAATCTACTTATATATATGCAGGTTTATCCCACCTTTTTCTCACGTACTAGATTCTACTTATTTCGCGACCCAGCCCTCGGAACAACTGTGGTATTTTACAAATGCGTTTTATTTAGTTCACGTCTGGCTTCTATAAAAACATGAAAGCTCGTCTAGGAGTAGATTTTCTATTTTATTTCGTATCTCTAAACCCTTAGTATTGTTTCCAACTATCGAGTAATTATATATAATGATTTCACGGGCACACATGTAATCAATGTCAACTCAACCCCCAATAGCCTGCGTATGCGTATGCGTATGGATATATCTAATATGCCACTGAATAGAAAATAGAAATATGTCAAGGAGCAGATGAATTAAGTAATACAGTGTTTAGCACGTACTAGAGAGGCCGAAAGGTGTATTGGTTATATGATTTATTTTTGGTGGCGATTCTGTTCCTCCCACCAAAGATAACCACGTGACCAATATACTTCCCGGCATTTCTAGTAGTTTTTTGAGACACTCTAGCTCTTGTTGGCGGAGATTGTATAGAAAGCAATATTGTATATATTTACAACATGAAACCTAGTAGGGTAGCCTCTAGTTGGGGGAAAATTACAATACCAAATACTTCTCTGTAACAATTTTCGCCAGTCCCGGGTTCCCACTAGTAACATATATCATCTGTAAATTATACGCCGCCTCCCATTTCATATCCCCATCAAGAGGATTTCCTGCTTTCTCTTGTTCATCTGATACCTTTAGTACACGTTCGTAGTAGGGTATTGCGAGATGGGTTAATCCTAGGCATGTCAGTTACAGAAGCGCAAAGAGCTAGCGGTAGGGAATTACCGATGTGATGGAAGGCCCTCCCAATATTATACTCTGATTCCTGCCTCTCATCCCACCTTATATTCTCCTCCACGGACTGCCCATCTCCCTGATCGTGTTCTTCCTGGCCTATCTCCATCGCATTCACACCCACTTGTCCTTCTACTCGCTCCTTATCTTTCCCCTTCTCATCTCCCTTCCTCTTTCCACCAGTCCTTAGATCATAATATTCAAATAGAAAAGTCATCCCTTGTAACGCTTGCATATGTCTATTCTCACTCTGCCTCTGCATACTTCGGTGTAGGTATGCAAGCCCGATACAAAACGTAATCATCGGATTATTCGGTAATACGCTGAAAGCCCTAGTGTAGTAATTTAATGCGGAGATATAACTTCTTCCAGATGCGAGGATATGTCCATAGAGCATAAGCAGCCCCACATCTACATCTTTAGGGACATACTTATTCCCCTCATCGTCAACCGCAGTTAATGTCGCTGCACCTACTCGATTCTTTCCTGTGATTGCCTGGTCCATAGCCTTGATTTGACGGAGTAGGTATTTTTGGTTAGCGTTATTATGGAAAACCTCAAGCCCATTTTTAGAGGCTGTGATAGATGCGGTAAAGAGAGAGTATGTTTCTGTCGTGAATTGAAAGCTCGTCATAAACCAACGGCAGATAGTAGAACAGGACTCAGAGTCTCCGACCATGATTGCACAGGCAAGCCATGTTATCCAGATTGTAAACGTGCGACGCTTATCTTGGAAGAAGACATTGGCCTCTTTTGCGGCGTTGCAGACATCATATGCATCTTGGAAATTGTCATGCTTAGCAAGGTATATGGCGTATTGCATAAAGATATAAAGCCAAGTATCAAAATCCAATCCACGAAACTTTGTAAGATGCTCGGGCGTTGCAATCTCCTCATCCTGGAAAGCTATAATCTCATTAGAATCATTGGCTCGCAAAAATGGGGGATACACATACTCAAGCTCTCCTGCAACCGACTCTGCATCTTCTCAATTTGCACAACCTGGCCCTGCGCCACCGCTCTCCTCTGTGCAGTTGTCATAAACCCCTTAAACTTCAAGTTCCTATCCTGTGGATACAGCGCTCTTGTATTTCTAAAATCATCAACCAAGTCTCCTGCAGTATCTAACCACTCCTTAACCGCATGCTGATCCCCCTCCTCAACAGCCTGCTTTAAAAACTCAAGTTTCTTGAACTTTACAGTTGTCTGTTCTGTCTTTTTCGCATCCATCTCTGCTCTCTCCGTCTCTGTCAACATTCCCAGCCTCTTCTTCTTTGCCCGTTCCCGTACCGGTTGATTTGGGAAAAAAGCCATTGGCTCTCCATTTCCTGGTTCTTCTTCTACACTCTCTGGCACACCCCCTGCTGCTATCTCTTTGCGAGCTTTCTCTGCGGCGTCTTTTTCGCGGCGAATACGGATTATCTCGTTGACGAGTTCGAGAGCCTCAGCTTTGCGGTTAGTGACTTCGTAGATTCCAGCGAGTTGCATCATGGCTTCTTCGTCGGTGGGGTATGCTTCTAGTACGGTCATGTAAGAATCTTCTGCGTCTTCGATGTTGTCAAGGCCACGGTAGCATTCTGCCATATTAAACCAGAGCTTTCGATCAAGGTATTCGGCGGCTTCAACAACGACACTGTAGTAGGTTATTGCATCTTCATAGGCGTGACATTCAAAGAGTGCGTCGCCAACTTCTTGGAATAAGTCATTGTAGTTTAAGGTATTACTGCTTTGGAGATGGTGGAAGTGAGCCTGTTAAATAGGTGTCAGAGGTTCAGTTCACGGTGGAGAAGGGAACAAGAAGAGATATGAGTTTATATTGAAATGCACGTACTATAGCTTCATCTTTATTTCCAATTCGTAACCGACATAATCCTAGTTTTACTCGTAGCTCTAGTGGGAGAGTATAGCTCTCCTTCGGGAACCTTTCTGGCTCGAATTCTCGCACTAGGCATCTCCGTGGCCGATCATCCTCATCCCACTCTCTATCGTCTCCATTGATCTGATCCCAATATGTTTCAACTGCACGCCCATACAACCACCTCCCTAAGCTCTTGATAGTCTGAATAGCCTTTGCCCACTCTTTCTCCATGCAGTATAACTCCGCGAAAATATTCAACTCCGACCACCCAAACCCCATGTCGGGGTTCCCAGTACTTTTAAAGAACTCCACACTACGGGTATAGTAATCAATTGCCTCCGGTATCTTCCCAAGTTCAATATATAATCCCGCAAGTTCCTTCAGCACAGTCATATCATTAGGAAGTAGCCGATTCAACATCACAAACCCCTCTGCAGCCTTAGATATCTGGCCAGAATCCTTCAGCAGTAGCGACCGGTCATAAATTGCATCAATATTATCAGGATTAGCCCTAATTGCTCTATTATAGCAGTAGATAGCCTGATCCCTATAACTCTGCTTATCAGGCCCATATTGATCTAAGCTCATCTTAGCACACATCAGCCACAACTCCCAATCCTTTGGTCGTGCATGAGCGGCCGTTAACCAGGCGAGAAGACATTTATTCTTTTCCCCCTTCTCATTGAAGATTTCACCGAGAATCTTCCACGCCGCGTATACACCCGGCTCGATCTGAATGATCTGCTTCACCGCTTTGAGCGCCTCGTCGAGTTTCCGGAATGCAAATCCATGGTTAGCTTGTCCTAGTAATGAGCGGACTTCGAATGAGTAGTTTTCTTCGCCGACTGCACGACGCCCACCTCCTCGGTGCCCAAGACGGCCTTTGCGGAAGCCTTGTGCAGCCTTTAGGTCGTGATGGAAGTCTTCCATTTCGTTGTTGAAGAGGTCCATGGAGAGGTCTTCCTCTTCCTCGTCTTCTTCGGTTCCTTCATCCTCTGAGGGGTCGAATGGGGGGTCATCGGGGTAGGAATTAGAAGGCCCAGGAGAGAGGCGATCTGAGCCGGAGTAGTCTGGGTCTTCGTCTGGGTCATCTTCGTCACCGAAGAAGCCATCTCTAGTAAAGTATTAGTGAGTAGGTCAATTGTAGCAAGATTGGGGATATTTACTGTTCGGTACCATCTTCGAACTCCCCTTCATCATAGTCTTCCTCTTCTTCATCGCTATACTCGTCTCCCTGCGGCCGTCGACTTATTGGTGCCATTGTTTAATTCAGCACTGTTGTGCCAGAATGACCCAAGATGGTGTGGTGGGGCATTTAACATTTTCAGCCTCATGTCTGGGCATCTTTACCCGGCCTTCAGCTGCAGCGAAATCTTGGCAGCGCACCCAAATTTTCTCTCCCACTAAAACATTTGGCGAACTTGTGTCAACCCCAACTCTCACTGCTGGGCATCACGGGTCTCCAACAATGGCTTCAGATGAGATTGTCTGGCAAGTTATCAATCAGCAGTTTTGTGCCTTCAAGTTAAAGTGAGCTTCCTTCAATAGTTCCTAAACTCCAATTCCTTCAAGTCACAATACTGACTCTAGTGCAGAACCACAAAGGGCCAAAACTTCTGTAGGAATGAATACAATGTCCGCTACATTCACCATCACCTAGATTCGTTATAATTGACTTTAAACTAACTCTTTTAGGTCACCGGTCTCTGTAACCGACAATCATGTCCTCTCGCGAACTCCCGGTACGCTACTATCCGTAGCGACAATGGCGTCCTTTACCTCTATATGAAGACCATCGAGCGAGCTCATATGCCTTCAAAACTATGGGAACGGATCAAGCTCTCACAAAATTACACTACCGCACTTTCCCAGATTGACGAGCGCTTAATCTACTGGCCTAAATTCCTGTTACATAAATGCAAGCAACGTCTCACAAGGCTTACACAAGTTGCAATTACATCACGGCGCCTTGCAAGAGAGGATGAAAGACTAGGCGAGAAACTTGTCGGGGTTAAGCCAAAGATTAAAAGGCGTGAGGCAACCAGGGAACGTAAAGCATTGGGGGCGGCGAAGCTAGAGAGAGCGATTGAGAAGGAGCTTGTGGAACGGCTTAGGAGTGGTGCGTATGGTGATAAACCACTGAACGTAGAGGAGAATATTTGGAAGAAGGTACTCCGGGGTCTCGAGAAGGAGGGTGCGGCGGAAAGAGATGTGGACCATGATGTCGATGAGGACGAGGAGGAGGAGGAAGATGAAGATGAATTGGAGGATGAGGAGGGAGTTGATGAGGTTGAGTATGTTTCAGGAGATGAAGACCTAGAGGAAGAGGAGCTTGGAGATCTTGAGGACTGGCTTGAAGGGAGTGGTGCAAGTGATTTTGATGAGGATGATGAGGATACTGATAGTGAGGATGATAGTGATGATACTGAAGATGAAGAGGAGGATCCAAAAGATAAGAAGAAGATAATACCGGTAAAGAAGGCACCTATCGATGAGAAGAAACGGAAGAGAGGTCAAGCTCCCCAAAAGCCAAGAAAACGTAAGATCTCCTCATACCCGACTGAAAGCTTTATTTTAACATATAAAATAGGCGGAGCACATATCGAAATCGAGTACGAAAATAATCTCCCTCGGGAACTCGAATTGGCTTCCTAGAATTAAATTTCTTCATATTCAAAACATCAGTTTCTACATGTTTGTGTGAAGCTTCGTTAGCAATAAATCCTATAGGGCATCAGGGGGTTCCTTCTTCTACTGTAAATTACATAATAAAATAAAAGCAAGACTATTTTTTCTAGGATAGTCACGAGTAGTTTGGTTATCTTTGAGGCACGAGACACTGCCGAGGGTTAAAGTCTTATGTTAGATTCAACTTCAGGGCATAAGGCGGTAGAATTCAGCTACCCGCACAAAGGTTGGTCATATATATAAACTCAAACCAGTTCTGTGGGTTTTTTTTCGCATTGGCTTTGTGAAGTATCCCGTAGGGGTACATGAGTAGATTTTTTTTTTATACTGGAGGTGAGAACATAAAGACATTATCTCAACGGATACACAATTTAGATTTTAAAAGAACTCGGCGAGGAATTATACTGTTAATAAAATGCGTACTGGGGGATCGTAGACACATAACCCGTCAATTCTTAACGTCACAGTTCTACTCCCCCACCTCCTACTTTTGCCCGTAATCACAATCACTCCAGATATCTCACCATTATTTTTTAGTCACTGCGGAGATTTAATCAACACAAATCACTCTATTAAATCCATCAATTTCCATCAATACTAAAGATGACTCTTCATACACATTCTCTTTCCTCTTCTTTAGGGAGTGAGTCTCCTTATCCAGGAGACTACCCCACCTCACCTCACTCCCAAACACCAAACAAAACACTCTACATTGCCAACATCTTCTCTGATACTGACTCAGCCGGCAACAACGTCTTTTTCGCCCCCCTGTCTCACCTTCTCGAAGCCCAGCCTGGGTTCATACGTCTCAAGATCCTCACAAACCGTAACAAAATCGGGTGTTTTGCTATTGCCTACTACATAGACATCCCATCTGCCCAAACTGCTATGGCTGCTCTTCAAGGTGTCATATTCATGGGGTGTAGAAATGGCCTAGAGATAAGCTTTGCAACTGCTCCAAAAACAACCATTATTATTGAAGCTCTTAGACAGGGGCAGAAGGCCCCTACTATTGGTGAAAGCTCTTTCTGGGCACCTCAGTCTAATCGTTCGAGGATTCCAACACCGATTAAGAGTCCTCTGATATCTACTACTAGGGGTCCTGGTATGCTGGGAGATAAAGTATTTATCCCTGGTTATACGCGCGGATTATCGAGGTTTTCTCATACTCATATGGAGGACAGTAACGTCGATGTCCCACCGAGTGTTGTTGGTATTGGAGATCTGGTAAGTTTGAGATTTGAGTCTAGGCAAAGGCCTGGGGATGAGCAGGATAATTCTACGAAAATTCGCGGAGATACCAGGGAGAGGTTGTCGGCGGATAAGAAGGCAGAGGAGGATGCAGGTAGTGTGAGGTCAATGCTGAGCCTTACCCTGGAGGAGGAAACGTTGGTGGAAGTGAGAACCGACGCTGAGGAGCAGGATTACCAGGAACAGATGGAGAGGGCTAGAAAGAAGAGGATCGAAGAGGGATTTCAATTGGAGAAAAAGAAAGAGAGAGAAATTATTGCAAGGGGAGTTGCGGAGCTTGCGGCGAGAGAACGTAGGGAGGAGCAACTAAAGGAAAAGGATGGGGGTAAGATTGTGGCTACCCCCAAGGACCCTGAAACACCTATCATCGAGGGGAACCCTGTCCTCGTTGACTTAGATGAGAGTTCGATTGGTAACAAGGTATTGCAGGGGGATATTACTAAGAATGAAGCGAGAGATTTACATGAGCTTATGCGTGAAGAGGAACAAATATTTCTGGCAGAGGGTGATTGGATGGATGCGTTCGATTTCTGATTCATCTAATATGATTGATCTGTAAACGAACACACAAGTCTATGTTTAGCGGGTATTTAAGGTTTTTCGAAAATCTTACTAGGGATTTCCCCAGCAAGAAATTTGTAGTTCTCTATAATCCTGAGGTTAGATAACGTCGGTTGGCGAGTCTATTTTTTCTTTCAAATATCAATAAAATCAAAGAATTCTTTTCTAGTTATATTAGACTTGGCCTAGAAACAAGTGTATCTTGGCAAAGTGGTCAAGATATTAATAATTGCGCATAGGGATTGGACGGGTGATAGTCCATGAACATATTTCTGTTATGTATTAGTTGTGCCTAGTTTAGCCTAGTTTTTAGCTGAGCTTATAGCCATTACGTAGCTGTTACGGCCACTACGTCTATCATGTAAACCTAACCTAATGGTTAAATTTATACCGCCGAAGATAGTTTCTACGACCTCCTTTTGCAGAATGATGATACCGTTGAAGGTATATAGTACTTTACCTTCACCCCCCCCTTGTGGATATGTACCAAATCAATAAAAGGCCCTAATAAGACTATAATGTGCCGCCCGCACCCCTAAGCGGACTTCTTCAGACTAAACTTGTGATAATCCATCCTAGGGGATTGGGTCTGCTCCTGTGATTGAGGAGCGTTCGAGTGGCCAAGAGGCTTTGGCGGAAGAGAATTAGTGAGAATGTACGTAAGGTCGCTATGATGATATTTTCCCCTCCCTCGCTTTGATTCTTTGGGTTGTTGCTAATGTTCATAGATTTTTTGCGGCGGGTTATGGTGGTGGCGATCAGAGTCTTATGCTAGAGGAGACAAAGGATATAATGTTATATATGGTGGGTCCTTGGGAGAATTTGTAATTTTTACTAAGGAGGAGATTTGGGATCTCTTAGTAATCTTAGTAATATTAATATAGGGAGATATGTACTGGTAGTTTCTCTCCACTTCTCGGGTTGGGTTCTATAGAACTACAACTTTGGGGTCCCTACCTATATATTTTTATAAACTACGACGCTATATGAAGATTAGAAAATCTATAGATATCTTGTAGAGATAAATAATTCTTTATCAATACGGAGAAGAAATCCTTTTGACCCACTATTGTTAATATTTTGTGAGCTTATAGAGGTTCTAGTTTTTATATTAACCGCTTGTGACATATGTGAGCGCTAACTAGTGAATTATCAACCTATTTGAAACAAGAAATAATAATCGGAGAAGCCTGATCTAGTGGTAAAGGGTATTTACGTTTGCAACTGGGCTAGTATCAAAAGATTATAAATGCGGATAGTCCAAGTTAATTTACCCTACATTACATATGTAGCCTTGATTACTTTATATTATATGGAGAGAGAGAGTCAATAGAAGCTTCTCAACGCTTGGATAGAGATAGAGTTTTCTTATCTTATATTCTTCATCTAGAAGGGTGTGACTACTGCGATTCAACTTTCCAGTCCATTTTAGTAATAGGAGGGTATCATGAGCTTGAGCCTAAACCATGGCCTGGGAATTCCTTTGCGAATTAATCAAATAATTGCTGGCTCAGCTTCCTGTACTCTAGACAACTACGTTTTCTGGAGCTTTCTCCGATTCTATTCGTTTATTTGAAAGCACGTGCGTGGATGAATTCATATATTTTTAGTTCCAACTATCATCAACTATCACTCGTTAAACTCAGTCACAAACTATCTTTCTCGGCCGGTTCCGACCATATTTTTATATTTTGTATATTTTATCGAGGGTTACGCTAGATCAGGATAATCCCGGATAGATAAACAAGTGTATCTAAAAAACACCTGAAAGACTATTACAAAGACCGGCATTCCCAGTCAGCCATATCAAGATAGGCGCAAGACGCCGCATACCGTACTTAGGTAGCATGTACTTTAAAATATATATACCGGACTACTAAATTTATAGAGAGTATACGGAGGGAGTACCCAGTACTTGGTTCTCCTCGTAGCTTCATGATACCTCAACTATTAGACGCTCGGCGTTGCTCCGCATGTGGCATAGCAACAAGTTTCTCAGTAGTCCAAAACCAGTAGGTCCTTAGATTTCCACATCCATGACTCCACCAATCGGTAGGATCCCATCCCCACATATACATGCCATAAAACCTATTGGTGGGGATGTAAAGCAAAAGCTTATCATTAACTTCAATCCACTTTCCCCACGTTCATACGTTCCCCTCCTTCTCCCCCTGAAAGCCATGATGATCATCATCCTTCAGGAATTTCCTCCGCCGACTATACGGAACAACAACAAGAGCTATTATCCTAGGAAAATTTCGGGAGGCAAAAGCTGATAGGAAAAGTCATGGGTCGTAATAATATCTCTAGGGCGCCTTCCTGTTTCGCGGTAAATTATTTAATCTAGCTTCGTCGTCGACGACCTAATGATATCGAAATGCCGACTATGTACTCGTGATCAAGCTTAGTGTAATGGCTTTGCCTTAGGCGTTACTATCATATCATTGTAATCTGGAAATGACAGGAGAAAATGACACTTAAGCTGACCTAAAACCGTACGTACAAAAAACCTGAACTACAAAATGCGTCCGCACCCGCTCAACTCCTCCTTTGTGCTAGATCAGTCGTTTTTTTAAGCTATTCTTATCAACAGCAAAAACTATGTCGTTCAAACTTTTTTCAGTTGCAAAGATCGCTCTTTGTTCGGCGCTGATCGCGCTTGGTGTTGAGGCGGGAACTCCCGCGAGTTGCACGAGCACTCAAATAAGTTGTCAGAACACCACCGCGGTTTCAAATCTCTGCTGCTTCAATGCCCCAGGAGGACAGCTCCTCCAGACACAGTTCTGGGATACCGATCCTGTGACAGGTTTGTCGTCTTCTTTGAATGTCATCCTGAGTATTACTAATAATTCTACCATAAAATAGGTCCAGTTGATTCATGGACGATCCATGGTCTCTGGTATGTCTATCAGTTTTCTTCGAATTATATACTCTATTAACCTTAACCTAAAGGCCTGATAACTGCGACGGAACCTATGATGCAAATTGTGACAGCACTCGTGTGTATACAGGCATTGCAAGCATCCTCACTTCTGCCGGCCAGAGTTCGCTGTTGAGCTACATGCAGACATACTGGAAAGATTACCAGGGCGATGATGAATCTCTCTGGGAGCATGAATGGAGTAAACATGGTACCTGTATTAACACACTTAAGCCCAACTGCTATACTAGCTATACTTCCAAGGAAGAGCTTATCGATTATTTGGAGGTTACTGTCAACTTATTCAAGGGCCTGGATACTTATAAGGTACGTAAAGGAAAGAGAATGGAGGGAAGTGGATTTACTAATGGTGATTTATATAGTCCCTTGCAGCAGCTGGAATTACCCCTTCCAGTACCAAGACATACACCTCCGCAGCAATTATAGCTGCCCTCAAAGCCGCAACAGGCCACACAGTCACAATTGGTTGCTCTAGTGGCGCTTTGAATGAAGTCTGGTACCACTTCAACGTCAAGGGCAGTGTCCCAACCGGAGAGTTCATTGCCGCTGAGCCAGGTAATTATACCACCTACTATTCTCTACTTGGAGTAATATACTCACAAAGAAACCGCAATAGATGGTACAAAATCTACCTGCGCTACTTCTGGTGTCAAGTACCTCCCTAAGAGTGGGAGTTCAACTCCTACAACTACGACGTCTGCTACGGCCGCACCTACAAGCACTGGTATCTTTTCTGGGAGTGGATACTTGAACGCTGTAACTAGCGGCGCTATAACTGGGTGCATCATCAGTGCAGGGACATGGTATACCACTGGTACTTGCGCGACATTTACCGCTGCCATCTCAGGGTCAGGATTTACCCTCACATCCAGTAAAGGTGCCTGTGCTATCGTCAGTGGCGCTTTGAGTTGCACTTCTGGTAATACTGCTACTGTGTTTACGGTATGTCATGCCTGTTTCTATCTTATGTATGCTCGATATTGACGTTCCTTTGA
This sequence comes from Verpa conica, assembly GCA_033030425.1. Lineage (NCBI taxonomy): Eukaryota > Fungi > Ascomycota > Pezizomycetes > Pezizales > Morchellaceae > Verpa > Verpa conica. The sequence continues at coordinate 2,830,282 of JAUFSD010000003.1, forward strand.
AGGCAGCTGGTGGTCTTCTTGCTTCGAGTGGTAGTACAGCGTTTTATGCGACTAGTGTTCCGAGTGGATCGACGCAGGCGACAGTCTATACTTCGAGCACGAGTGCACATTCTACAGCCTTAACGATCTCATGGGAGGCTATATAGGCTAGGTGGACTGGTAGTTGTATAGGGATCGTACTTCAGTGCTTTTTTTTAGAGTGTTTTTAATAGAGTTTTCTAGTTATTCAGTAGATGGATACCTAGTTAAAAGGAATTATTTTCACCCTACCTTCTGTGTTCACACTATCCGAGCCACGTTTGACAGCTATCATTTTACTTTGTCGCCTAGCTTGACTTACTACTTACTACCCTACCGTATGATTATAGTTATTTTCACTTGTTTTGAATCTGGAAAGGTATACATATCCTACATTCTTCCAGTAACACCTTAATCTCTTACCAAGCTAGATTTTTATTAGCCATAAAATTCTCAAGGGTAGCAACTATTCGTTGATATCACTATTATATGCCGTACCATAATGTTTATCCCTACCTAAGTCTTAGTGCGGATATGATAAAGAAGATAACGAGGGTTCTGTTTATTTCTACACCTGGCCCTTCACTAAAATGGGGGGGGAAAGGATATACGGAGTCTCTCTATAAGTATACATATAAACAAGATATTTTTTGAAGAAAGAGTAAAAAGTGAGAAAAAAGAAAGGAATCGCCGTAGGTAATCTTAATTCCCACCCATGCATAGGGATACGGGTGACTAAGGTAATCGAGAGTGAGAAAATAAATCGAAGGCGCATATCACAATAATCCCAATTTATATATACCTACGGAAATAAGAACTTTCGTTAAAGGACTGACTGAAGGGTACAAGAAATATTAAAGACTAGAGAAAAGAGATCTTTTTACTTCATCATAGAAGTTCTTTGTCTTGGTCCTCATCCTCGTCTTCATCTTTACCTTTATTTTTGTCTTCTCCACCCCCCTCTAGCTCTCCACCAAGGCTGCTATAGTTGAATTTTCCCTACATAAGTTCCCACAGACGAGAGACCCTGTTTGCACTGTATATGTTTTTTGATGTGATATCGGAACTTTGGATTGTGTAGTAAAAAGTCAGATACCACCTGTCCTTGTTTTTCCCGAGAGCTCATTTCGGCCCCTTTATTGATTAACAGTGATATCTATCTCCTCTTCTCCGGCATTACTGCCTAGTGTAATACCATATGTCCATCGCTATCCACGGCTGATATATCGGCACCTTCACCACTCCCCGATTTATGAACCCTGTCGGAAGATTCCCTAAAAATACCTAATAGCTGTAGTATAAAGGTACAAATCCATCCTTAGCTTTAGTTATTATATCTACGCTCCTATAAAGCAATAGTATAATAACCGAGTTATTTCCTCTGTCGGCTACTACGTGAAATGCTGTCCATCTATGGATATCTCTGGCTGGTATATCAACGCCTCTACCAAGTAGCAGTTTAACAAGCGACTCTTATCCGTTGTAGGCCGCTATATGAAGCGCTGTCTACCCGCAGGTATCTTTAGCTACATAATATACCTGCCTCTGACAAGTAGAAACTTAAAAATTGACTCCCATCTACTGCCCCGAGAATTTGTATAACTGGTATTATCTTCTGATAGAAGTTGGACCAAAGGCAAGTGATCAAGGATAACTGCTATACAGTCCGCGTTTTCGGGTATTGCTCACCGGGTCTTGGCGAACATATAGCCACGGTTCATAAAGTATTTTTGTAGGTATGAAGATATGCTCCCCAAGTTTCAAGTCCATTCATAAGTTTCTGAGGATCCTTCGGAGTTTTGTTCACTTTGCTAATGTATCCATGGCCCCATATATACGGCCACTTGTGTTGTGACCTGAATGACTGTAATAATGCTCGCTCCAAAGACTATGATTCTACGGGATAAATAGTGGTTCTCCTTACGGGCAAAATTATTGAATAGTTTTGCTGCAGTGGTGGCGCGGGGTTGATCAGCGTTGTTCGTGTAACCACGAGGAAGTACTGGTAGGCCACCACAAAAATACTTTCATTCTTTCGCGCGAGGAAGGGCCTACGAAACAGGCGGCCGGACCCAGATTATTTACTATAACAAGGTTTTATTACAGCTCATATTACTCAAGCGTTTATTAAATACTCGGAGCGAGGTTACAACCAAGATCCGTCATGATGCAGCCCTAAGACGACTAAGACAACCATAAAGACAGTGTATTCTCTTGTTAGGCTACTTAGGTGTTCATCAATATCTCGGAATGAGGCTGCAACCGTAACCTCACCAAGGAATAACGGTAACTCCAGATTAGCGACACAGCAAAACAGCACCTACTACATATAACAATCCCATTCAATTCGTTACTCCGATACAGCTTCCCCTCTTATGTGGCTGTTGTAACTATCCACGCTGTATAGGTCACCTCTGGTGAGGTTACGCGGCTACAGCCTCATTCCGAGATATCAATGAACGCCTAAGTATATAGCGACTCTATTATTGTGTAGTTCACTGCTTTTGCTGTTCTGGTAGTTACTGCGGTGTTGCCGTTTCGGGGGTAGGCCGCGGTCGCAATCTCACTCCGAGTGTTTCATGAGAAACCCAATGTTTTTTTTTTTGAAAAACTAAGTAATGAATTTGTCACTTCGTTTACTACCGCCTGACTCATAAGATCTAAAGAAAAAAAAACTAAGAAAACTCCTCTACGTAAGGTAGATCTTTTTTTAAGTAGATAAATGCTGTACCATCAACACACAAAGACTCTTTACATTCCTTCCTCAATAAACATATCTTTCATCAATGCATCCTCACACGTTTCTAAATCTGGTGGTTTCATGCCATAAGTTCCCTCGTAAACGAAGATGCTAAGATTATTGAAGAATGGTCGTAGTATCTCAGCCTTGATATCCCCTCCACCCCTTTCGAGCTCTCTGATTTTCTCCCCAGCCAACCATGGCCTCCTTCTATTCTCCACTACTGCACCACTCTGAGATGACGAAGAAGGGAGTTCCATCGCAACCTGATCTACAAGTGCTGCAGGAACCCAGCTATTTGGACGATAGACTGCCTCTATTGTATCAGTGACGAACAACCATTCATGAAGCTGAAATTCATCAGGTGTGATAACTAGCAGGGTATCCAGCAGTTTGCATGCTTGGAGGATGCTCGAATCTGTGTAGACAAAACTGTCCTCATCGGGGAATAGTGCCGAAAGCGCCGATTGCAACTCGGTATTAATTAACGGCCAGAATGATGCAAGGTGTACTGGTGAGATCCTTAGTGTAAGAGCTCGGAAGACCATGTAAACCTCGCCCCTAGTTGCCGATGATGGTGATGTTACAGCTGTTGCTGAAAGGAGTTCCACTAACTTTTCCTCAAGTTCTTTAAGATTTATAACAAAAGTGTCTTTCTCTGCTGCGAATATGAGGAATGCGATCCTCCTGAGATTGAGCTGTGTCTTTTTGTCGGCTTCCTGTCTAGCCGAGGTCGCGCCAACCCCAAATAACACACCCGCTGTTGTGGGGGGAGTAATTCTTCCTAAGAGATCGGCCATACGTTCCCGATCACTAAGCAGATACTGTCTAACGAGTGGGACCCAATTTTCTTTCACCAATGATACCGGTGACGAGAAGAATTTAGGATCTAAGAGGGCATCAGAAAGTTCCTTCTTCCAGGCCTTTTGGTTATTTTGTAACCGAGTGAGTTGGTATAGAAGGTCTAGTATTCCTGAGGAAATATTCTGGGGAAACGCTTTTGACCTAAAAGTCGGCCCAATGACGCTTGTAGAGATTGTAACGGAGGCTACTACAACTCGATCAGGTTCAACTAATACTTTGCGAAGCTCAGGAACAATTGATGCCAAGATCGCCACGATATCGTCCGGAGAAGCTCTTCCGCGCCCGGTCCTTTCTATGTTGCCCTCACTGTCGGCCTGCTTCTCCCCATTTGAACCCGCAACTGGTGCTGGGGCTTCTAAGAGATTTTGTCCCATCGGCCTGACGGTGAATGCTGCCGTTAAAAGTCGTAAAAATAGGTCCTAGCCTATAAATTAGCTAGGTTGCTATAATAAATTAAGCTAAAGGGGATGAAAAGTAACATACACCCAACTCCTTCCTCATTCTTTTTTGTTCCCCAAAATTTGTGTTGTCAACTTTCTCTCCCAGGATCGCCGTAAAACTCAATAAACTTGGTAAAGTCTGTCGATGTGGGAATGGGTTTGTTAAAACATCCCTCAAGAAAACCATACAATCCGCCCAAATCTCGTCCATTGCATCGTCCTCTAAGCTTCGAGCATACTCCACTAAAAACACGACTACTTCCAGATCACTTAATTCCGCAGTTAATGTAGACTTCCTGTTAGGATCCAAGGCAGCTGGGTTTGTCCGCGAGTATATGGCGTTAAATATAGCCGGGATCGTATGTTTGGGTCTTGATCCATCGAGAACATTGATAAGTTTGAATATACTCGTCATTTTCTTGTTGTCAGTATTGATTCCCGAAGAGTGCTTTGCGGGCCATAGCTCGATTAGAGTCTCCAAGCACTCCAATGTTTCTGCCGCAAAAAGATGCTCTAAAATCCTTCTAGCACGTCCCCTCATCCTTACACTTGTGTATAGCCAGCTTTCTTTACTTCCTGAATCAAGTACTGAATCACTCTCACCACCAGAATTGGCATCTCCCCAACTCCAAATCGAATAGCAGCTTTTCACGGTATCCTGGAAACACAAAAGCACAGTGAGACGATTGTTTGCTGCTGAGCTCCTATTCTGTGGACTCTCAACAGCAAACACGCCGCTAACCATGTTACCAAAAAAACCACCAGTTGTCTGCGCATCTGGGCTTTTGGGTCCAGCGATCTTGATTTCCTCGGTGACAAGTTTATCGTGAGCTGCCGCAAGGATTTGTTCCAGCCCATTGAGTAATGCTACCAGTGTCCCCTCGGGACTCTTGATCCTAAAAGAGATCCCTCGGTGCTCTCCTTCTTTAAACACCTGTTTGAGCGTCTCAAAGGTTTGTCTGATTTGCTCGCACAAGCACTCTACCAAAGGTATAAGGATTTGGAATATCACGTTCTCCAATAGCGGCAAACACTCTGTCAAAAAATTAATCCAGCTATCCAACACAGGCCTACCGCTCGGGCTCGAAAACCCTCCAACAAGACATTTTACCAATTGTTGTGGAGGCTTAGCCTGAGGTGGAGGGGGGTTTGCTTTCTCTGGTTCCTGTATAGTGGTAGGTGGACGGTTGCCTTTAATACTTCCAGACTGTATTTTTAGCTGACCCAACTGGCTCGTTGGTCTCATAAGAGATAATTTCAAGGCTGCGAATAGAACATCGAGTAAGGAAACCTGGACAAAAGTGTCCTTTGTCTCTATTGCTGATATCAGCCGTGCAGTAAGAATATCCTCAAGTTCCATTTCCGCGAGCGGCTTTGCATAAGGACTTAAAAGTAATCGATGTAATACTTTTAGTGCTGTTCTATGTAGCCGGGAAACGCTTTCAGAGCCGTCTCTATCATTTGAATCACCGTCAATAGCTCTAATTGTAACCTTCACAAAGAAGGTTTGCAAAGGCATATCTTCCTCCCCATATCCGCCTATAAAAGGTGCCAGATGTTAGAAACACCTGACGAGTAGTGAGATTGAGGTGAAAATTGTTTGCTCACTTTCGGCTAAGGCTCTCAGCCGTGTTTCATCTGTTCCAGTTGACTCGCTTGCCAATGCCGCCATAACGTTAGGCGTAGAATATTGTAAAACATTTGATAATGTCTGGAAATAGTATGTAGCCACCTCTAGATCGTGATTATCAGTGTAGACATGTCTCTTGATTGGTGCACCGTTCGTATCCCGCTGCCCTGGATCTTTCAGAAAGTCTAATCCGAGCAGTTTTGAAACAAAGACGCTGAACAGCCTAAAATTTCCCAGGATATCATGAGTTCTTATAGGCTTTGAAAAGTGATCCCTTAAAGACATACCTGTTCAAACTGCCCAAATTTTGTAACCAGCCCCGAGCAAACACCGCCATCTCTAGTCCATCATCTACCAGCGAGTCCAAAAATAGGAATAATGGCCTAGTCAAGACCATCTCAGGCCCTCCCCCCCAATTATAATTCATGCTATGTGTCCAAAGCACTCCAAACTTCCTGCCCTGTTCCGCACTCCTGAAAGCATAGATTCCTCCTATATCTCCCTCGGTCATAACCGTTGCAACAGCAGCTTCGATTCTCCTATCTCCAAGTACTCTTTGAAGATTCCACAGTGCCTTTACAGCCTCTACGTGAAACTTTAGTGTATCTGGCGACAAATAATCCCAGATGTTCTTTACGATTGGTAGAATTAAAGAGTCGATTGTACGCGGCGAGAGATACCCCTTAAGATACATAGCAGCCACAACATTCGCGACACCTTGAAGTGCTACGAATGAAATGCCATCAGAAGAAAGAGTTGATAGAAAGGACTCGATGAACTGGGAGGATTCCCGCGATTCTGGAAATTTGGGTGTTTTCTGAATGACATTGACAAGGAGTTGGCAGCGTACACCGACATCTGGTTCTTCTAAAGCATTTTCTACGGCTCTAGCTGCTTCCCGGAGAATCAATTGTCCTACTATTCTCATAGGAAATGGTGGGGTAGACCCTAGGTTGTCGCTGGTTTGACCCTTCCTATAGAACTTCCGGATCTTTTTCCGGATTTCTTCATTTTCGCTGTCTTTATCGAAGCCCTCCTCTGAATTGGTACTCCTAAAAACTCTATCGGGTACCAGTTCCCATAGGTCCTCCGTTATTTGAAACCCTTTTGCCTTTAAATCCCGTCCCCCATTGACGCTACCACCCAGTTCAACTAGAACAGCCAATACCAGTAGAGGAGCATGCACTAGGACCATTTCTTCTTCGCTCACATTAAAGGTCCTTATGACAAATCTTACACTCTCCAGTATCTCCTCGCCGTCACTCCCTTCCCCCACAGAAAATGCAGTCACAACCTTTTCTAGAATTTGTTCCCAAATAAGAGAAGCCTCAACCCCGTCGAAAAACATTCTTGCGCTTTTTAGGACCTCGGTATAAACCTCTTTACTAGGGGCAGTTTTCTCATACTGTCGAACGCTCTCGACAACAGGCAAGAAGAGCTTTGGAACAACTAAGGACCCAACCTCCCACCGATCCATCAAAGATAGGCAGATCCTATAAGGCTTTGCACGTTCCGCTGCACTAATGTCTGCCACGGAATCTAGCATCTTAACCAATCCTCCAACAAGTGAGTTTAGGCCATATTTGTAGAGATATCCTTTGTCCCTTTGATCCTGACTATCTGGTCCAAGAAACCAGGCCCAAAGCCGTCGATTTAAACCCATATCCTTCCTCAAAACTACTCCAGCTGCCAGAGTCACCAATAACTCAAGGTCAGGCTTACTAACTCTTTCCTGGAGGATCCTACAAGAAAGTGGTAAAGATCCAACCAACAAATCCAAGAATCCGCGTTGGACCAATAACTGCTCGTCACCTAGCCCGGCGCAGAATGCTCGAATCAGGAGTCCTGGCTCAGGGTTAACCAAAGCTTCCGCATCACTTCCTTTACCATCGTCCATAGCTATATCATGTGTATCCTCGGGGGCTTCCATCCTCTTTGCTTCATCGAGAGTTGGAAGTCTCCTCCCCAAAAATGCTAATGCCCCCTGTCGTCTCCCTGGGCTAGTAATAGTAGCCAACAAAAAGCATTGCCAGAAGTATGCATCATCCCCGACACCACTCCTAATTCCGTCTATCAATGCTAGCGTCCTATCAAAATACTCCCCTCCTTCTTCATCTATTCCCGGTAGCAATGACAGAATTAGACTCTTGAGTGCTGGTCGTAGCGAGGTAGAAAGTGGTAGATAAAACCTCTCTAAAAGAGTGAGGTAATGAGGTTTAAGCGTCAGAGATGCGTACGAGAGTACTGGTGTTAATCCAGGTGTCCATAAGGTAAGGTCTTGTGCTAATCCATCACGTCCTATCATAGTGAAAATATACGAATAGACCTCGATTGTCTTCTGGTGAACACCGGATGGTAGCTGTGGGTTAAGGCATTGGGAGAGTCGTTTTGCGATAAGAGTTTTTGAGGGTATCAATGGAAGTGATGGGTGTGATTGTAGTGCCTATTATGCCCCACCCAGCCTCCTTATTGTTAGCCTTCTGATGGAAGCCGATAAACCAAACGGCTCTTGGAGGTAACCTTTAATAGCCGGCCGAGAAAGGATATATAGTCCGCCCACTCTTGTAAAGTATAACTCTCAAACAATGAAAGCGCACGGTCGATTGTTGCTGAATACCGCTTATATTTTGGATCCTTCTTTGTGATATCTATACCGTATAATGTTAGTTTATGTTAGTTTTATATTCAGTACTGATTTACATAAATACGTACCGTCATCGTTCCGGGGCCGTAATCGTGGCTGTGGAGAAGAGCGACCAGAGCTCAATGGGGATGGTATTCGAGATCCAGGTTCAAGAGACATATGGGGTTCAATGTTGTGCACCTAGGGGTTTGAATAGCTTCACTAGCCTCAAAGGCGTCACGTATCCGTATGACGTGGAAATGCATAGGGTAACTGAGCAATAAAGTTACCCTGCACTAGATCTATCATACATGTAGTATGTATAATAGTAGAATCTAGTCAACTAGAGTAAATCCTTTAGCCCCATTTCAATTTCGGAGAAAGTTTCTTAGAAATTATGTTTCTAGGATAAGCTCGCGGACATTTCTCAAGATCTTAGTTAGGTTAGGATCGAGTGAGAAGCCATGAATGAAACGGCCTAAAATAAGTAAACATGTAGGTACACGAAGTATAGCTTCTTCTAGTCCTTAGGTTAAGTAAAATACTTTATGTGTCGTGTTTGCAAAGTTAAATGTAATTATAGATATTCTTAGAATGTGTAGGGATCCTAGGAATTAAACGAAAGACAACTAATACTAATATATATAGAACGCTTAAAATATTCAACTGATATCTAGAGTAAGGCGCTGGTGTAATTGAGTAAGAAGATAGACATGAATAAACTGAATATACCACACGTTATTCCCTAATACCTAACATCTATATAGTTATAGGTTGGTCCTGTCTTTTTATAACATGAAAATGACAGTTGAGGGTTGATAAAGATGACCTGGGGGGAATGGGCTAATGTGGGCGCATTGCGCCTAGCAAAAAGATTAGTGAACCCTAGGCGCATAGGGGTTTATACTTCTCTTGGCTTGCGAGCTGGTTTTTGGGTAAAGGGTAATGGTAGGACTTTTAGGTAGGGTATCATTTCAAATTCCACCAAGGTCAGTAAGACCGGGATATCCTAGCTAAGAAAGTAGGAGAAATGTAGTTTGTGGCTATTAATGCCAACTTATATAGAAATAAGTGTGTACATGAAATGATGCATTCCCAACGCCTAACCGGCTGCACCCCGACACCCAAATCCCCTGAACGCTCACTTATAAACCTCGAACCTACTATCAGAGTGACCGCTGAATGGTGAGAACCAGCTGCATTATTTTTCTGTTTCTGCCTCAAATGAGAAATGATAATTTAAAATCCACTAGCGCCAGGTGCCTAAAGAAAAGATGGTTAGACTTATGAGCCTCTAGAAGCGGAGCGGCACATTTACTCGCCTTTTCATCCTTTTTCAAGCTTAGAAGCATCTCTCGAAACCTTGTCTTGTCGCTTTTCCCAGAGCGAGCACCTTTTTCGGTTAAATCGACCAGCTTCGCGATCCTTTCCCAAGCAGTTCCACCGGAAGTCATGTTCTCACGGGAATCTAAGAACTCCTGAGCTTCTTTGCTATTTATCAAAAGAGAATCAGTTGATTAGAAAGGAAAGTATGCATCTTCATAGTTTTGAGGGTTGACTAACCGGGTCTGCTCGATAGCTTTATCACGCTTAGAATTATAGTTCTCATAGAAGTCGTCTACGGCACTCTGAGCTTTCTCTATGGTTTCGCGTTTACGAGTCTCTGACTGCTCGTCGCGGCGCTGGATCTCGAGAGTTTGGCGTTCACGCCATTGCCTATGTTGTTTTCGACTATAATTAGTCATTTTATCCTTTGTAGATACATAGCAGGTGAGTAACCTAATGACTTCCGGCTCCTCTTCGGTCTCCATCGACATCCCAGAGTACGTGTTATGGCCAGGAAGATATGGTTCGGACGTTCCAGTAATAACACCCCCAGGCCCAACCATCTACTTAGAGGCTTGTTATAAGTATATACACCCGCTAGAAAACCGGGTTCAAAGCTAGGCAAAACTACAAACCTCATTATTATCAAATGTCGACATATCCGGGAAATTCTTCGTAAATTGGTTAGCAGGATCGACTTCTCCTCCATCTAGCAAGTTGTTATCGTCGGCAGTAGCGAAGTTCCTGGCTTCATCACCAAGGAGCTTATTCTCACGGCTAATAAAATCGTCAGGGTCATCACCGAGGCCGAGATCTATAGGGGTTGCTCCGGGCTGGCCAACAGGAGCTTCTTCAAAGTCTTCGAGAGCGGGAAAATGAGACATATCAGGTTCGAGTTTTCTGTGTATTGGGTAGGAGACTCGTGGAGGGAATGTGATATTTGGACGGGGAGTAGGACGCTTGATGAGTGAATGATTGTTTCTTACAAGCTCTCAGGTGTCTTAGGATGTCGTTGAACACAAGCCACCGTTGCAGGCCGCTTTGTGTGGCTGCGGTGGCTGCGGCTGCTGACAAAGACTGCGTGGCTTAAACAAGGGTCTAGCGTGTCTGCCTCCTTCTGGCTCATCAATTGATCTCAAACCTCAGATCGCTGACCGAACCTTCTGGACACGCAACTGACGCAACATCAACAACTATAACAACAATAGTATCTAGAAGTGCGATTCTTCCTTTCACGCGCTTTGCCTCTTATTCTATCGATTTTGACCTAGGAACTCTATAGCGGCCTCTGGGATCATGTCGGAGTACGCAGCCCCCTGTCAACAGATGAATATAGTCTTTGAGCTTTGTTGGAGTTATTCTGATGTTTTGTCGTAGACAACCAAAGCAGTACGGTGTTACACCGCCCATCACTGTGGCTGGACCTACAGATAAAGAGGTCGAAAGGAATCAGACCTTGATTGAAGAGCTTAAAAAGCAGGACAGTTTCGAGAGCCAGGAAGAGAGCGCGAAGCGGTATGTGTACAGCGCGCTTATCATGTGTGAATTTAGGGCTAATCGGATATAAATACAGGACACAAGTTCTAGTTACTCTTCAGGCTCTAACCGAGAACTTTGTAAAGAAAGTATGCGCTGGGAAAGGTATGCCGGAACACATCGTGAAAAACTCTGGTGGGAAGATTTTTACGTATGGAAGTTACCGCTTGGGCGTTTATGGACCGGGTAAGTCTCCCCCTATGATTTCTACTGGAAAACCCTCTGATATATTGTAGGATCTGATATCGATACACTCCTTGTTACTCCTGCTCACATTACTCGGCATGACTTTTTTACAACTCTACCACCGATGCTCCAGGAATTGAACCCACCGCCAGAAGATCTCTCAATAGTCCCTGATGCCTACGTTCCTATTATCAAATTCGAGCTGCATGGGATATCTATAGACTTGATTTTTGCCCGATTGCCGAACATCAACTCAGTGCCAAGAGATATGGTCTTGAACGATAAAGAGCTCCTAAGAGGATGTGATGAGGTCAACTTGCGCTGTTTAAACGGATGCAGAGTTACGGACGAAATTCTTGCTTTAGTGCCCAAGACGGGGGTATTCAAGATGGCATTGAGAGCTATTAAGCTATGGGCTAAAAGTACGCTCACTTTTCCGTACTTATGATGTCTGACCAATCTAATTATGTATAGGACGTGCGATTTACGGTAATGTCATTGGTTTTCCTGGTGGTGTTGCCTGGGCCATGTTAGTCGCCAGGATCTGTCAGCTTTATCCAATGGCTGTTAGTTCAGTCGTTATCAGTAAATTCTTCAAAATCATGGGTAGTTGGACCTGGCCCCAGCCTGTTCTTTTGAAGGGAATCGAAGACGGACCTTTGAATGTGCGAGTATGGAATCCAAAGGTAAGATAATCTCTTAACTATGAGTGGCGCGCGGCTCCTAATTATTTCATTAGATATACGCTTCCGACCGCAGCCATTTGATGCCTATCATCACACCCGCATATCCAAGCATGTGTGCGACTCATAATATTACAAAATCTACAAAAGCAATCATCATACGCGAGATGGCTAGAGCAAACGAAGTTGTAAACAAGATTATGATTGGTACTTGCAACTGGGACAGCCTATTCGAACGCCATAGCTTCTTTACCAATGGTTATCGCTATTATTTGAGCGTCATTGCATCAGCTAAGGGGAAAGAACAATTACTAGGATGGTATGTCGTGTAGTTGCGGGTATTGTTGACAAAGCAAATTCTAAACTCTAAATAGGTCTGGGCTTGTCGAATCTAAGCTGCGTCATTTAGTAATGAAGCTCGAGCAGATTGAAACCATCAAACTTGCCCATCCATTTAATAGGGGATTTGATAAAGTTCACTTCTGCGCAACAGAAGAGGAAGCCATTAGCGTTGCTCACGGAGAAATTCGAACTGTTGGAAATCAGGATGGTGTAAAGACAGCCGAAACTGACCTTAAGGATCAAAATGCAGATAGTGAGTCGAAGGAGAGCGATGACGACTCCAAGGTAAAGGTTTATACAACCACTTACTATATTGGTTTGGAGATCAACACCGGTAAGTTTATTCCCACAAAGGGCTTTGAGGGTATACTCACTTTTAGTAAAGAAATCTCGAAGCAGATCGACATTTCTTGGGCTAGTAAGGAATTCTATGATATGTGTAAGGGCTCAGAACAATTCAATGTTGAGGAACAAAGCATCAACATTGCCTTGACGCGCAAGTAAGTACTGCCACTATTAAGAGCTTATTCACAAACAATTGTTGCCTGGGTTACCGACTCAATGAATCATCATTGGATATGATTTCTCTACTTACGTGCTAGCTTTTGGTATTTTTGTGTTGACTAAACTTTCATTTTGCCTCTAGTCATGAGCTGCCTGATGATGTATTTCAACCCGGGGAGATTAAACCTGTGAAGCAAACGAAAAAGAAAATTATCAAGAAGAAAGTCACAACTGTGGCGAATGGCACAGGAAAAAAAAGGATTGCCGATGAGGTACGTATGAGCCAGCCAGGTTATTGTGTCTGCTTTTGCCCCTCCGCGAAAAAGGGGAGGAGAACCATAAAGGATCAAGAGCACAGGGGTAAAAAAAAAGTTGGGTATTAGGCTTGACGAAGTGGTCTACGTTAAAATAAGGCTCTACGGGTTAAAAGCTACCGAAGCTACCAGACCCCAAAAATATGACGCTGCAAATATCGCGCAAGAACTCCTCCCCTAACGCGGATGAAATGACAAACAGTGACACTAGTCTTATGATGGAACTTGCTAAACCGCTTCACTACATCTCTAGGATTCGATGGGACACGATGGGAAAAGGCATCAAGCAGGACCAGTCCAACACCAACAAACTGTTGTACAAGCTTAATTCTTGTTTGTTTAATATCGTGCGAGATTCCCACCCTTTCTCTCTGTTGGCTTTTCCTACATACCCACATTTATTATCTATTTCGTTCTTGGTGGACTTTTTTTGCTCTTTGCACATACTTCTAAAGGTGTTCTTGCATGGTTGGGGGTGTCCTGCATGGTGACTCGGACTACCTACGACACTGCCGCTCGTGGACATATAGGTTCTGATTATTCGACATTGTTTTTCAGTGACAAATTAGGCTCCGGGTATTCCGACAACGATATCGTTTTCCTTCATTTTTCCTTTATTTTCTTTCTTTTCCCCGGGATCACTACTTGGCGTTTGGACAGTTCAACAACCTTCAGCGGTATATCACCAAATATTTCACCAATACAGGTGTTGGAGTCTTACACTATAACCTTTTTGATTTACCTTGAATTCTGGAGAGAATCTTTCCAATACACTATTTTTTCTGATTGAGGGAGTGCACAATCGTCGACCTCGGCGAACTTAGGCCCCCTCTACAGGTCCTACTCCTCTTTCATGTTTTGTCGAGGCGGCTAACAAGATCACAACTTTACGGTTCCTATTTTACAACTTTTCACCTTCCCTACATCAGCTACAATATTTCGATACTGTTTATTGCCATTTTGATGAGCATCCTTTGTTATTTTATTCCACCATCTAACCCATACGAGGGGAATGGGCAAAAACTACATCGAACAAAGATCTTAAGTCATATAACCCATAGACATTGATTGCTGGGAAATGCTTCGTACTTCTACATCGGCAAGGAGCTGATCAGGCCTAATCAGCACTCTTCTGTGAAAATTATTGGGGGAAATGGAATGGAAAAGTGTGCAGTTATTGTCTGTATTTTGTTGTACTTGATGATTCGTCTTTTTTTTGTGTTTTAATATCCAGTTACCGGCTAGTTCCTTTTCCATTTTTCCTCTTGCGTTTATTGTTTTAATCACTATTATTATCCTGTTGTTCATGTGACTGGAGGAGGTTGTTGATTTTCTGGAAATATTGGGAGTGTTCTGCTTCTGACTTGAAAGCATGGCCTGTAAATTAGTTCCACTTATTTAGTTTTGTCGTATGGGAAGAATTCAGACCTTTGATTCCCTTGCTGCCCATAGTAAAGTAATTTAGGTCAATGATAGAACATGTATAATGCACGTGACAACTTGTTTGAGGTGGGGTGGACATATGCATACTGCTTACGGTAGAACGGAATATATCTCTAAAAGTAGTCTTTGAGATTTGTCACAAGGAGCCATCGGAGTTGTATAAAGTACCCTCGGAATTAGGTCCCTCGGAACAATTCCCGGACTTACCCCACGAAAATTAGTGGGGGAGATTGTTTATTCCGTGTGGGGTTTCTGAAATAGCGCCAAGAGGGGTACTGGTATATTTACCCGGTTCATGTATGGTCACTCGGCACTAGTCACATGCCATACATTTGGTAGGTCTAATATCTTAGGTCTCAGATTATTTATTCATTTGCTTTGTTTTGATAGGGACACCTCTATGCTCCCGGCTTATGAGCTGGTTGAATTCGCGCAACTAGGGTTTAGGGCTCTGATCCATGCTTAGTTTAAACGCGGGTAGTGTGAACTCCCCTCAATTCGAATTTTACCGGTAGTGGGGCTTGCTCGCATTTGTACCGCACCAGATTCCGACTATTTCGCAACCCCCTCTGTTTTATCTTGCTCGACGCATCTCATTCTACTCGACCTCAGCGGACACCTTAGATAGACTTTGAGATACGCACCTACATACAACTTTACTCACAATGACTTACGGAGAGCTTGATGACCTTTGCATCAACACGATTCGTGTTTTGTCCGTAAGTTGAAACCCCACCATGACTGCTAGTTACCCCACCTTGGTCCTTTTGCCTCTATATGTTTTTCTGGATTTTTGTTTCGAAGCAAGTGCGAGGAGAAAGATCTTCTGGGTGAATAGTAGTAAATCGTATAATACTGATATTCCTGTATCTATCATAGGCCGATGCAGTTGCAAATGCAAACTCCGGGCACCCTGGTGCCCCCATGGGAATGGCACCAGTATCCCATGTTCTTTTCAATAAGTTCATGAAGTTCAACCCTAAGAACCCCGACTGGGTTAACAGGGATCGATTTGTTCTTTCGTAAGTTCCTCACTAGTAATTAGAAGTTTCTCGGTTACAAGAAGTTATTCGCTTTTTTTTTTGTATTATCTTCAGTATAACCTTAATTGTTTGGATTGGGGGAGCGATTACTTAGAATTACTGGGACAATAATTCCCACCTCCTACACGCTTCTTTTTGGATTATTAGAGTAAAAACAACTTTTTAAGGTACTGATTATTTACTACTATAGCAATGGCCATGGCTGTATGCTCCAATATTCATTGTTGCACCTATTCGGATACGATCTCTCTATGGATGACTTGAAGCAATTCCGTCAAGTTGGATCTAAGACTCCTGGTCACCCCGAAGCTGTAAGTTATCCCCGTAGAAAAAACTAAAAATTTAGAAAAACTAATAAAGTCATAGGCCGATACCCCTGGTATTGAGGTTACCACTGGTCCCCTTGGTCAAGGTTTTGCCAATGCCGTTGGTCTTGCCATTGCCCAGGCCCAAACTGCTGCTACCTTCAACAAACCTGGATACGACTTGATTGACAATTATACTTATATGTTCTTTGGGGATGGGTGTCTTATGGAGGGTATTGCTTCTGAGGCTGCGTCCACTGCTGGCCACTTACAACTAGGCAACTTGATTGGTATCTATGACGACAACCATATTTCAATTGTAGGTAGTTCTCTGTTAGAATCTTAATGAAAATTACTAAAATATTATTTAGGATGGTAACACCAATTGTGCTTTCACTGAGGATGTTTTGAAAAGATTCGAGG
Source organism: Verpa conica (assembly GCA_033030425.1). Lineage (NCBI taxonomy): Eukaryota > Fungi > Ascomycota > Pezizomycetes > Pezizales > Morchellaceae > Verpa > Verpa conica. The sequence continues at coordinate 2,846,702 of JAUFSD010000003.1, forward strand.
CTTACGGCTGGCACACTATTCACGTCGCTAACGGTGATAACGACCTGGCTGGAATCGAGGCCGCCATCGCTGACGCCAAGACCGTTAAGGACAAGCCCACAATTATTAAGCTTACCACGACGATTGGTTATGGGTCTAAGCTCCAGGGAACCCACGAGGTTCATGGATCTCCTCTCAAGGCTGATGACATCAAAAGTATCAAGGCTAAGTTTGGTATGGACCCCGAAAAGAAGTTCGACGTTCCCTCAAAGGTCTACGAATACTATGGTGAGACTGCTGCGAAGGGCGCCGCAGCTGAGGAGGAATGGAACCAGCTCTTCGCCAAGTACCAGAAGGAATATGTGGATGAGGGTAAGGACCTTGCTAGACGTTTGTCTGGTAAGCTTCCCGAAGGGTGGGAGAAGGCTTTACCTACGTATTTACTCTACCTCTGTGAAAATTCAGTGGTTAGGTGATTCTAACTTCACTTTAGTTACAAGTCTACCGATCCCGCAATTGCTTCTCGTAAACTCTCCGAGACAATCCTGCAGAAGCTCTACCCTGTCATTCCCGAGTTGGTCGGAGGTTCTGCCGATTTGACTGGTTCAAACTTAACTCGTGCCAAAGAGGCCACCGACTTCCAGCCACCCTCTACCAAGCTCGGAGACTGGTCTGGTCGCTATATCCGATATGGTGTCCGTGAGCACGGTATGGCCGGTATCATGAATGGTCTCGCCGCCTACGGAACAATCATCCCCTTCGGCGGAACCTTTTTGAACTTCGTTTCTTACGCTGCTGGTTCCTTGAGGCTATCTGCTTTGTCCCACCACCGTGTTATCTACGTTGCTACCCACGACTCGTAAGTCCCACTGATATAATTACTAATTTCTTTGAACTAATAATAGTGTAGTATCGGCCTTGGTGAGGATGGTCCTACCCATCAGCCTATTGAGACCCTTGCCCACTTCCGTGCTCTGCCCAACTGCATGGTCTGGCGACCTGCAGACGGCAACGAGACCTCTGCTGCCTATTATATTGCTCTTACCTCCAAGAATACCCCCTCTGTTATCGCTCTGTCAAGGCAGAATCTTCCCCAGCTTGAGAACTCTACCATCGAGCGTGCCATCAAGGGGGGATACGTCGTTGTTGAGGCCGAGGGCGCCCAGGTTACTTTGATTTCTACTGGCTCAGAGGTCGGTATCTGTGTCGATGCTGTTAACTACTTGAAGGAGAAGCACAATATTGTTGCCCGTGTCGTCTCTCTTCCATGTTGGGAGGTCTTCGATGCGCAAGATAAGGAGTATAAGCTTTCTGTTCTCCCAGATGGAATCCCTATATTGTCCGTTGAAGTGATGTCCACTCTTGTAAGAACTCTGCCAATTTTATTATATCTTAAGTAGGAATATAGCTAACGCAAGAAAAAAAAAATAGGGATGGGAGAAGTACTCTCACGAGCAATTCGGTCTCAACCGATTTGGTGCTTCCGGTCCTTATAAGGACGTCTACGCCAAGTTTGAATTCACCCCCGAGGGCATCTCCAAGCGCGCTGTTGCTACAATCAACTTCTGGAAGGAAGTTACTCCTATTAGAAGTCCTATCAATAGGGCTTTCGCTCAGCTTATCTAAATGTGGGGAAGGTACTTGGGTTTTTAAATTTGGAGTAAAAAATAGTGTGTAAAACATAAAAAAGGTTTTATAGTTTCATATTTGTATTTTCGATAGGAGACGAACTATAGCATAAGCTTGTTAAGAAGCTATGAGACCCTTTATTTTAGATCCGTGATCAGGTATTGTAGGTTAATATCACCTACTATTACTCGTAAAGTCAATCTCCCGAGGCTACCAACATCCCCTCATCTAAGAGACAAGGGTTCTGGGTAAATGCAAATTACATATGTATGTCAGCCCGTAGGACAAATAGCGGGGCATGCACCAAAACTAGCCACAGTCTCGCTAGCCACTCTGCTTTCCCGCATGAGGCTAAACCCCCACCATGCCCTGCCAAGATTTCACACGAGAGCCTCAAGAAATTTTATTCGTCTCACAGCAAAGTCTCGATTCTCGACACCTCCGAAACATCAGCTACCAGCAACGATGCCGCCAAACAAGCCAAAGGCCTTAGGGTCTAAGAAGGGTGGAACCCAATCGACAAAGAACCATTCTGTATGTTCTAATTCCTCGAGGACTTCTTTCAGCGTACAGGGATATTGATATACTTTCACTATAGTTTCAATCGTTTACACAAAAAATTGCAAACATGTAGGATTAGGCGTTTAAATTGACTAGAGAAGAGAAATAACTGACAGTGTGGGTACTAGAAAAATCGACCCAGTCCGCCGAGTTCGCCGCCATGTCGACGACGAAGAAACTGAAAAGTCCTTCTTCCACAGCTCCCTAGAGTCTTGGGCAGACATCAACCTCTCAACAAACTTCACCGAGTTTTCTCGTGAGGTACTCCCACTCTCTGAATCTCTTCCACACATCCTCCACTATAAAGACCAGATATTCGAGCTACTCGTCAGGTATATAGACCGCCGGGACGTCCTTGCTCTGGAACCACTCTTAAATCTGCTCTCGCAATTTGCGCACGACCTCGGTGCAACTTTCGAGCCATACCTTGCACGCTCTGTTACATTACTGAGTAGCCTAGTCGCAAAGCATGCTGATATATCGACTATTGAGTGGACTTTCAATTGTCTAGCGTACTTGCTGAAGTACCTTTCAAGGTTATTGGTGCCGGATTTGCGGCCGTTATTTGATATCCTTGCACCATTGCTGGGCCGGGAGCAGCAGAAGCCCTTCATTACAAGATTTGCTGCGGAAGCACTAAGTTTTTTGTTGAGGAAAGCGAGAGAGGAACCATTGAGATTGATAGTTACGCATGTGTTTGATGATCTGAAAAAGTGTATGGAGAGTCCGGGGGCGAAGGGTTATAAACAAGGTCTCATGAATATGTTCCAGGAGGCTTGTATTGTGAGTTTTCACCGATTGACGATATTTGGGTAGGGGTCGCTAACAGTTCCGCTAGAGTGTGGATCGGACAATCCACTCAAGAGGACCTCAAATTCTCCGAATGATGCTCGATATCTCGCTAGAGCTCTCTGACACCTCGGGACCTTGTTCTAGTATTTGCGAGGGTGTTTTAATCGCATTGATGCATCACACAACCCCCGAAACTTTCCAACCTGCACTCACTATCATCTACGAGTTCATTGCCGAACTACTCGATGCGGATTTAGTTACTCCACAGAGGGTTAGAATGGCAGCGAGACTACTATATACAGTAGTCACTGTCAGAAAGGGCTGTAGAATTATGAACTGGCAAAAGACTAGTATCGCTGTAGTATATATTTTGGAGGTTGGGACTTCCTTGGAAACGGAAAACCAAGGAGAATTAAAGATTGCTATGTGGGAGGCGCTGAAGGCGTCAGCTATGATATTGCAGCAGGCAGATTTGGAGGTCGTGATCTCGAGGTATGGAAAAGTGGTAGATAAGGCGAGAGATTTCCAGAGTGGGGTATTGTTCTTGCCATTTTGCAACTTTTTCTCGACTATCGGTCCAGAACGGTTCAAGATCTTTTTGCTGCCATATTTTCAGAGGTAATACCCATCCCGGAGTCAATCATAGATTCAATCACTGATTCTCTGGTTTAGATTTATCGTATCCCAGTGGAATTCTCATTCCTCTGCTCTTTGCCTCTTGATCCCAAAGCTTTCTGCAACAGAATCCCTTACACCCCCTAAAGGTCAAGAAACCTCTGCTACCGATCTCCTCGGCCTCAAATCGCTCCTTTCTCTCGCTGCAAAAGCTGCAATTCATGATATTAGTACTATCGTCGAATCACCTGGTGATATTGAGAGTACGATCCCAGAAATAATAAATGCATGGCAGTACCTAGAGGTTCTTCTCTCAATACCATTTACTATACCGGCAGACTTTATTAAGCATCTTGAATGGCTTCTGCAAAAGATACTTCCTATGGACAATAGCGCCACTTTTGCACCATTGATCGGCAAGGCATTAAGCTTATATTCACAGGGAAAAGGACCAAAAACAAATTCGCTGGTTGAGCCACTATGTAGGGCCTTTTCAAAGCTGGGAGATAACGTAGTTTTTCTCCAGGGCATGGTTGATTTCATGTTGCTGAGTAGTTTCAAGAGCATGATTCACGAAGAATATGTTAATAAGGTTGTCAAAAAGCTAATAACAAACCTTTATTCTCCTAGCCATGAAGTCCGTGAATCTTCATTACGTTGTTTGGAGATACTCTATTCCTACAAGAATCCTAGCGCCCAAGTCTCAGATATCATCAACACAGCAAAGATAATCGAAGACACACCACTTGCAATGAATAACGCCCGTAATATATCAATGTACATCCGCAGGCTTGGAATCGAGTATACATCGGCTTCAAAGAGTTCATGGGAACGGCAGATTGTCCCATATTACTGTTTTGGGTTACTTACAGTTCATTTCTCTCCCGCGTGGGATGATGCAACACTCGCGTTAGCAAAGGTTGCCGAGGTTGAGGAGGAACTTGTCGCAGGATTGGCTTTTTCATGGCTTTCTTTACAGGGCGAAGGAGAGGAGGCAAAGCCAGAGGCTAGTGCGGCGCCGAAACCTTGGACGAGCTTTGAATGTACTAATATGAAATCTATGGAGGACGATTCGAAGAAGTGTATAAAGGAGACTATTGAGGCAGATGCTGTGCTTGCTTCCGCTTTTGAAAAGGTAGGGTTTTCTTTAGAAATATTTAGGCTATGGCTAATCAATGATCGAATAGGATCTTCACACACCCCCTCTATCGGCAGTTTTGGCTCGAACCCAAGCATTAAAAGTCCTATGTGAAATTCCTAGGGCTGCGGAAAAGAGGAGTCGACAGCTCGTCCCGATGTTCTTAGAGTGGACACGAGTAGAAGATGAAGTCGAAGATGCAGCAGAGGAAGATATCCTTGAGGAGAAAACATCAGTGAAATGGTCACGAAAAGATCAAGCTGCTATGCTCACGCTTTTTGGGAAATTCATCAACCCGCGGACTCTCTTCAAATCAGAGCTTGTATATTCCGCTCTCCTTAACCTCTTGGCGTCTGGGGATCCGAAGGTTCAAACTCTGGCGCTGAAATGTGTATTCACATGGAAAATACCTGCAATCCGTGCGTACGAAGACAATCTTAATAACCTGCTCGATGATACCCGATTTCGAGAGGAGGTGACCCAGTTCGTTCAGGTTGAGGAAGAAGATTCAATGATCCAGACCGACCATCGAGAAGAACTAATGCCAGTATTACTTCGGATTCTTTACGGGCGTAGTTTGTCTCGAAAGAATGCCTCAAGCGGGAAGAAGGGAATGGAGAGTAAGCGAATAGTAGTTTTGGCATCTCTTGCAAATTTTCAACCACAAGAGAGGGACATCTTTATCGATATTACACTCGGGCAATTAGCAGAGGCTAAGTTCGTTGATAAGTCAGATTCAGGACGATACACGCTTCGACCAGAGGTGTTGGGTTCCGTGCATGTTTCAGCGAGGAAACAGGTTGGTTTTGTGAGGATGGTGGAGGATATGATGAAACAGCTTGGGTCAACGATGTTTGGGTATATACCGAAAGTTATGGATGCATTGTTGTACTGTCTTATTTCTGCGACGAAATCCCTCGGCCAGACTATAGCTGAAGAACCTACCTATGAGGATTCAGTATCACTTAAAGCGTCGAAGGCGATCCGTCAGAGTGGGTTTAAGTGCCTGAATGCACTGTTTACAAACTGCCCGGGCTTCGCATGGGCGCCGTATATGCCAGCACTATTCCAGGAGCTTGTGACGCCTAGACTTGAGAATCTCCCAGTAGAGACGTCTCAAGGTCTATCTGGATTATTACAGCTTTTCTTCACTTGGACAAAAGCAAGGAGTACAGTGCTGTTCCTTTCAGAGTACAACAACCAGGTTCTTCCAAAGGTTGCACAGTGCTTAGTGAGTAAGCAGGTTAAAGATGAAGTTGTTCTGTTTATCATCAAGCTTGTACAGAATATCGTTGCGCTTGTTAGACCCGAGGAGGATATGGAGGTCGAAGATAATTCACAGGCTATTAAAGAACGGCTAGTTTGGCCAAACGTGGATCTTTTTATTGTTAACACCGGGGATATTCTACACAGAAGCCCTGGGAAAGAAGTTCTCGAGAAAGCTGTCGAGGCGATTGCAGCGATTGCACCATTTGTCTCTGGCGATACTGAAACTACTCATTTGGTCGATATCTCGGTATTTATGCTCGATCAGCCCTCCCGCCGAGTCAGCCCAAAGGCCAAGAGTGAGATCTTGAGGATTCTTGTCCATTTCCTACCATTATGCATTATGGAGAAAGGCGATGATCTATTCGAACGAACATTCCGTAGCGTCTCTTCTCTTTTTGGTTTCTTTAAAGATAGAGAAGGCCGGGAAAATCTCGCCAGAGTTCTCAACATATTTGCAACAAGAGACGAAGAGATTGTCGAAGTCGCAGTACTATCCCAAAAACTGAACTCGTGGTCGAAAAAGCGTTTGGACGAACCGGATTTCGAGCAACGTTTAGAGGCATATGCCAAGATCAATGAGGAACGGCATAAGGGTTTTAGCCCAAGGCAATGGATGCCATTGCTGTTTAATATGCTATTTTTCATCAAGGATAATGAAGAATTGGTCATTCGGACAAATGCGTCTTATACATTGAGACGTTTCGCTGAGAGTGTTGGGGCTAAGCTTGGTACTCCTGACGAGGAAGCGTATTTGACGACATTGTCCGGCACTGTTATGCCTGCTCTAAGAGCCGGAGTTCGCGAAAAATCCGAGCTGGTTAGAGCTGAATTCGTTGGTGTCATGGCTCACATAATCAAGGAGTGCAGCTCTTGGGAGGAAGTCAGTGATATGAAGCCTCTTCTCTTCGGCGAGGACGAGGAAGCCAGCTTTTTCAACAATATTCTTCATATTCAACAGCATAGGCGATTAAGGGCACTTCGGCGGCTGGCGGCAACGACCCAAAAAGAACGTGTTCAAAGCTCAAATATTGCGCATTTCTTCTTGCCACTTATTGAACATTTCGTGTTTGATATGGCTGAGGATGGACATAATCTGGCTAGTGAAACTGTTATTACTATCGGGGCACTTGCCGAGCAGTTGTCATGGGCACAATACAGGGCTGTTTTTAGGAGATACACTGGGTATCTGAGGACCAGGGCTGAGCTAGAAAAGATTGTTGTTCGGTTGATTGGCGTAGTTGTGGATTCACTTTCGAGAGCCTGGGAGACGGCTAAAATAAATCTAGGAAAGCTAGTTACAGCAGGGGTCACAGAAACTATTGATGGAGATGGAGATGTCTCAATGGCAGTGGCTCATCAAGGACAGCTTTCTGAGGCTTTACCGGAACAGAATGTGCTAGCTAAAGACATCTCAAATGGATTACTTACGACTTTAAACGATTACCTCCACAAAAAAGACGAGTCGACAGTCGGCTTACGTGTTCCAATTGCGATTTCAATAGTCAAACTTCTCAAAATTATGCCAGAAGATATGCTAAAACTACGACTTCCCGCTGTCTTAACGGATGTCTCCCATATCTTACGAAGCAGGGCTCAAGACTCACGGGATATGACTCGGAGGACACTGACTGAGATTACAGCGCTTCTTGGATCTCAATACTTCGGTTTTGTTCTCAAGGAACTCCGTGGGGCGCTTTTGCGAGGTTACCAACTACACGTCCTGTCATACACTGTACACTCAATCCTAGTGTCTGTAGTACCTAGCTACGCCACTGGTGACCTGGATTACTGTGTTTCGCAGATTGTTGATGTAGTCATGGATGATATCTTCGGTGTTACGGGAATGGAGAAGGATGCCGAGGGCTATATCAGTAAGATGAAAGAAGTCAAGGGTAGTAAGAGCTATGATTCTATGGATCTTCTGGCTTCTACAACTACCTTGCCCCACCTTGGTAAACTCATTAAACCGATCCTGTCACTCTTGCAAGAGAAGATGAGCCTGAAGATGGCTAAGAAGATCGATGAGCTATTGAGGAGGATAGGGGTCGGGCTCTTGAGAAATGAAGCAGTGAAGTCGCAGGAGCTCTTGGTGTTCTGTTATCAAGTTATTCAGGAGGCTCATAAAGCTGCTTCAGTCGCTCCTACAGAGAAGAAGATGGATAATGCTACGTTGAGATATATTGTTAATCTCAAAGCTCCTTCAAAAGCAGCATCTGGGGTCACTACTTCGTCTCATACATATAAGCTTATGCGTTTCTCACTTGATATCCTACGAACTGTCATACACAAATACGAAAACCTTAAAACACCTGAGCTTCTGGCCGGGTTTATCCCCATTATCGGCGATGCATTGCTTTCAAAACAAGAAGAGGTCCAGATATCAGCTCTGCGACTTCTAACAACAATTATCCGCGTTCCATTACCTACAATCGATGAAGGAGCTCCTGTCTTTGTGGCACAGGCTCTTTCATTCGTTAAAAACTCACCTTCAACTAATGCAGAGATTGCTCAAGCAAGCTTGAAGCTTTTGGGTGCGATACTTCGGGAACGCCGTAGTGTCACAGTTAAAGAAACCAGCATAGCCTATCTCCTCACACGTATCAAACCTGATTTAGAGGAGCCCGACCGTCAAGGAGTAACCTTTAACTTCCTAAAAGCCGTTCTATCCCGCAAGATCGTCATTACAGAGGTTTACGAGGTGCTCGATAATGTCGCGGCGATCATGGTAACCAATCAGACTAGATCGGTTCGAGACCTAGCACGAGGAGCGTATTTCCAGTTTCTTATGGAATATCCACAGGGCAAGGATCGCTTAAATAAACAACTGGCATTCTTGCTGAAAAACCTGGATTATGTACACCAATCCGGAAGACAATCAGTTTTAGAGGCTACTAATTTGTTGATTACCAAAGTTGGAGACAATCTTATTCAAGACGTCATTGGGACATTTTTCGTTCCGCTAGTCATGGTTTTAATTAACGATGACTCGACTGAATGCCGCGAGATGGCGGGTGCCCTTATCAAGAAGATGTTTGAGAGAGCAGACAAAGAACGTTTGCAGACATTCATGAGTCTCATTCGAGGCTGGTTAGAGCAGGATGAGAAGAAATTGCTTGTTAGGGTGGCACTCCAGGTTTATGGGTTGTACTTTGATGTCTACGAAGCCAAAGGACAAAAAGAGGTAGTTTCAGTGACAGAGAGGCTCCAGGTACTATTAAAGAACGCTTGCGATGAAGATATAGAAATCACTGTCGAATGGGAACTGGTATACTTCGGCCTCCAAACCTGGACTAAAATCGTTCAATATTTCCCTGATTTCAGCCTTTCCAGATCAAACACCTCCATGTGGCTTGCAATTCGTCACTGTTTATTATTTCCTCATGCTTGGGTAAAGCTTTCTGCAGCACGTCTTATGGGACTTCTCCTCGCCGAATACGCCAAGTCTTCCGAGTCACTATCGAATCTACCACTTGATAATGGTCACGGGTTAACGATGGATGGCACAGATATGGTAAAAATTGCACGAGCAACATCATCCCAGTTAAACAATAGCGAGTTGTCAGATGAACTTGGGTTACAAGTTGTTAAAAACTTGCTTTTCATGGGAAGATGTTTCTACGCAAATAGGATGCCAGCTGTGGACTCAATACCTCAGAACGACCAAGAACTAGACGACGTGGAAGAAGACAAGGAGCTTAATACCGCTCTCTTGTGGATTATTGGCAGAATTTCGGGTGTTATTCGAAGTGAGCGAAACGTCAAGAAGGTATAGTTCCGAAAAGATTTTATGTTGTTTTAGCTAAAGACTTCTAACATTTCTTTAAGGGGCAAATTTTGGGCAAGAAATATGGTCTTCAATGGATGGCAGCTATGATCCAGGTTGTTTCAGGCGAGGACTTAGCTCCTTTATCGAAAAAACTGATTATGCCCCTGTACAACCTAGTAGATACTCCAGAGAACTATATCATGAAAGGTAAGCCGAGCCTACTTAAAATTTTTACAATCTTAGATTCTAATTAGCGCTATAGAATTGAAAGATACCGCTCAGGAAATCTTGAGCATGATCCAGGTTAAGATGGGCCCCACCGCATATGGAAAAGCCTACAACACCATTCGTGCTGAAGTGCAAGAGAGGAGGCGTGAGAGAAAACTAAAGAGAACGATTCAGGTAACCCGACAATTTATTACCAACTATAACTTTTTCAGTACTAACCATTTTCTAGATGGTCACAGAGCCGGAGAAAGCAACGAAAAATAAGATCAGGAAAAATGAGAAGAAACGAGTCTCAAGAAAGGAGAAGTCTGCTGTGCATAGGGAACACAGAAAGGGTAGATTGGGATAATTTGCTTTCTTTTCCTTTTTTCCGGGCACTTTGTATAGATTTAAGTGTTGGTTTTGTGATTTGTGATTTTTGGCGTTTGTCTTGTAAGAACTTTAGTCCTATTTTGGTAGTAACAGAATAAGCATAAATTTTATAACTGTACAGTACTAGTAGATACCTTCAGATGCCAATTAAGCGAACATCGAAACAGTAACCGCAACACACATCACCTCCCCCACACAAAGTAGAGAGGTTAGAAGTAGTCATTAAGGCAAATTGGTTGTGGAGAAAGGTATTTATATATTCTAAAGTATTTTTTGGATTTCTTCTGAATATAGTCTAATTTATAAGTGTGGTTGGGCAGTTGTGGATAGAGGTGGTTTTTTGCTTAATTTTGACACCTGGAAATATTAAATAACATCTCTTCTGGTACTTTAGTCTCTGGTGATGACCTGTCACCACTCCTCTAGTTTCAGTATATATCTTGCGTTTCAAGGTGTGTTTTTTAATATATAACGCACAGATACAGTTCAAGAGGAGGAATGTGAGAGCAATGAAAGCGAGGGGGGAGGAAGAAGTGAGAGAGGGAAGAAGAGGGGAAAGAGAGAGAGGGTGGAGGTATCTATGGGAAGAAGAGGACGAGGAAGAAAGGAGTGATGATGAGGAGTAGAACTACGTAAAGGAAAGTAAGTAAATCATGTAAAGATTTTTTTTTTGGTGGCGGCGGTAGCTTTTGGTTTTATTTATGTTTATGTTTTTGCTTTGCTTGTATCATTTATTAGTATGTTGACCGAATATATTAGCCGAGAGGCTTTATGTAATTGTGATTAATTCATTTACTCTTTCAAAGCACATATACACCTCTGCTGTTACTATATCTACTCTAGATCCTGAAGATCTATCGCTATAAATTCCTTACAAGTATACTCTAGGCATAAATCATTTACCATTGAGGCGAATCTGGGATCCTTAAATAAAATATAATATATTACAATAAATGAAGTAAAGGCCTGGAGAGCAACCCACTGGGACTCGAGTGAACTTTGTAGGCCAACCTACTCATAAAAAATATTTAGAAACTAAGATCCTCAGTGTATATCACCTAACCTCGAGTGAAGTCATGAATTTTACCCGGCAATCGAGGGTCTACCATAATAGCCGTCAAGAGGGTTAAACACCTAGCTATAGCCCAAGTAATTTACCCATCTATAGAGTTTAACAGAGATATATGCCAAGCAATGATTCACTTGACTGATACTCTAGGGGGTACCATATTGGCCTCACTCTACATACCAAAATACGCCCCCCCCCCACGGGACAACCGTCAGACTCTTGCTTAAACGGCCCTTATATCTTGTGTTTTTACTCCATAGCTCCAATTCATTATCAATTAATATGTACCTATGATTAATTCATTCATTCATTCATTATCAATCACTCATATGCGCCTCGAGTGATAGTTTGTGATGGAACTTCCTCATCATTCTGCAGGAACACATTAGCTAATAGAGCTTCCAAGGGTAATTCTATGGTTTTTCATGGATCTTGACAGCTTCGTGTTAACCTTACTCAGGATTGTTGATTTACTGACTCAGATACAGGCTTGATCAAGCGGCTAGAATTCATGCTTTACTACATTAAAGCGCTACAGCTTTGTGAGTAAATAAACTAGGGGAGCTTTCTAACCCCATTATACAAAGATATACTTTAGTGATTTTATTTCTTATTACCCTACTAATATCCGCTTACAAATTGATTTGTCACCTAATTTGTTTATGAGATGTATTTTTCTTGGGTCGTGCTTCCTGGAGATTAGGTAATTGCCACAGGGTATGGTTTTTATTCAATATATCTCCAGAAAATTTGTGAAACAGCCAATCGTACTCTCTGTAAAACCTAATAGACTCTGAACCAGAACTTCAATAAACCTTTACAGCTTCAAGAGCCTCAACAAGAATGTCGCTTCCCCAATTTCCTGCTCCTCCTCCATGATAATCTTATCCATATTCTCACCAGGTTTGATTTCACCAATTTGCGTGACCGTAGCCTTATCCAAGGGTCTCCGGAGTGCCTTTTCGAAAGCATCTGCGTGCTCTGCAAAAGCCTCCTCAAGTCCAACCGTATCCTTAAGAACCCTATACTCCATCTTGATATCATCTGTTGCCACAAGCCCTGCTTTCTTCCTGAGCCTCTGAACACGGTTCACAATTTCTCTGGCGAGACCTTCACTTTGCAGCTCCTTATGTAGAGCCGTATCAAGAATAGTGAGGACGTCATTATCGGTGTTTGTTTCCATATCCCCTGATTCTGACTCCCCGAGTTCGCGGACGACATTAAGATCTTCAGTAACAAGCTTGATCCCCCCAACAATGATCTCCTTATCTTGAAGAAACTTCTTCACCTCGGCGCTCGTGAGTTGAGTGAGAGCTTGCTTGACTTTAGGAAGATCTTTCTTTAATTTCTTTCCAAGAACAGGCCAATCGGCGATTGCTTTATATTGTACTCCGTACTTGTCTTCATCGGATGAGAGAACTAGATCTCGGACGTTAAGTTCAGACGTGATGTAAGATTCAAGAGACTTAACGTCATCGAGATATTGCTGGTCATTGTGGATGACAACGAGAGTTTTTAATGGGGTCTTTTGATAAAATTAGTTCAGGTATGTAGTGATAAAAATCTAGCGCGCCTACCTTTAATCCGACTGTTTTCCTCTCCCGAGAAACACGAGCAAGCTCAATAACTTTCTGCATTCGACCAAATCTCCTTTCAACTTCCACATCAAACAGCTCCTCTCTGACCTCTGGGAAACTCAAGAAATGTACACTTCTAGAATCCTCTGGTAGAAGGGACTCAGGAATATATGGGCGTAGACGTTGGTAAATGTTGTCTGTCAAGAATGGCGTAAATGGGGCTAGGCCACGAACAAGCGTAAATAGGACCTCGAAGAGTGAATTAAGAGCATGCTGTGTGTCCTCGGTCCCGTATTCACCCTTTAGACGTTTCCTGTTAAACCTGATGTACCAGTTGGTTGTATTGTCAATCATTTCCAACATTCTTGGAACAACAGTGTACAGCCGATAAGCTATTAGGGCAGACGTAGTTAGCATCAGGTCACGAAGATTACCTCTGAATGACCTCACCTGCCATCTCTTCGTTAACAAATTTCAGGTAACTCTGGCAATTAGCCAGAATCCATTTATCCATCACGTTCTTATTTCCACCTGACTCAGGACTGAACTTGTACTCGTTCCCAGTCAATTTCTTTAGGAGTTGTGCCTGTTGTTCGAAAAAGTTATAGCTATTCCAGAGCGGTAACAGCACCTTGGCAACAACTTCCTTAACACCCAATTCCTTGAATCTCAATGGTTGCGCCCTAACGACTGGAGAGTTGATGAGGTACAGTCTCAGAGCATCTGAACCATACTTGTCCATTACCAATGTAGGGTCAGGGTAGTTTTTGAGGCGCTTCGACATCTTCTTCCCATCTTCAGCGAGTACAATGCCATTGACAATACAGTTTTGAAAGGGAGAGATTCCGAAAAGATGTGTACCAAGAACGAGTAGAGTATAGAACCATCCACGAGTTTGATCTAGTCCTTCGGCGATGAAGTTCGCCGGGAAAGAGTTTTCAAACTGTTCTTTGGATTCGAAAGGGTAGTGCTTGCTGGCGTAGGGCATACTTCCAGACTCAAACCAACAATCAAAGACTTCCTCAACTCTCTTCAGAACGCCCTTTCCTTTCTTACTAGGAATCGTGATATGATCAATCTTTTCACGATGAAGATCTGGGATCTCTCCACACCCGCTTAATTCCCGAAGCTCCTCTACGCTTCCCACACAGACGATTTCCTCATGGTCATCAGAAATCCAGATTGGTAGTGGTGTACCCCAGTACCTATTCCGGGAAATATTCCAGTCCCTGGCGTTCGCAATCCAGGTTCCGAACCGATTGTCCTTCACGTTTGAAGGAACCCAATGAGAGCCTTCAATGTTTTTCAACATCTGCGGGATGATACTGGGGATACGAACAAACCACGAGGGAACGGCTCGGTAAATCAAAGGTGTATCAGAACGCCAGCAGAATGGGTAACTATGGGTGATTTGGCCGTCGACAATGAGCCTCTTCTTCTCCTTTAAATGCTTGATGATAGCCTTCTCTGCAGCCTTCGGGTTACGGTTAACACCCCCCCCAGTATTTTTATGGGACTTGGAGACAGTACCTTAACGTGAACTCCAGCGAAGTCCTTGACTTGACTAGTAAAGATTCCAGATTCATCAACTGGGTTTGGAGGATGTCTTTTTTCTGTGATAACTCCTGCATCAAGTGCAACACTGTAATCCTCCTCACCAAAAGCAGGCGCCTGATGAACCAACCCTGTTCCACTGTCTGAAGTGACATACGTCCCATTCAAAACCTTGAAACCATGGTCCTTGAACTCTTCGTAAAAATAATCAAAAAGTGGTTCATATTTCCACCCCAGCATATCTTTACCCTTGAACTTTTCTAGAATAGTATATTTCGCCTTCTTTAACCCCTTCTCTCCGTACAAAGTCTTCAGACACGATTCAAGGATGATGTAGTTTCTCCCGGAAACCTGATCATTTATCTTAATATATTCAAAGTCAGGGTGGACGGCAATTCCGGTGTGCGAGGGCAGAGTCCAAGGTGTTGTGGTCCAAGCAAGAAGCTCTGTTTTAGGATCATCGAGAAGAGGGAAGCTGACAACAACGGCAGGATCTTGGACGTCTTTGTAGTTCTGCTGAGCTTCGAAGTTTGAGAGGGGAGTAGTGCATGCAGTAGAGTAAGGCATGACACGGTACCCAAGGTAGACTTGTTCTTTGTCGAAAAGCTGCTTGCAAACCCACCAGAGAGACTCCATGTATGATGGGTACATCGTCTAGCATATATTAGTAGCTGTTATGATCAACTTGTGTAATAATTTACTAACTTTGTAGTCATTGTCGAAATCTATCCAGCGACCTAATCTATCAATGGTTTGTCTCCATTCTGTAGAGTACCTCATGACGATAGCCCGGCACTCCGCATTGTACTTATCGATACCCATCTTCATGACATCGTCCTTTGAGGTGATGTTAAGCTTTTTGTCAATTTCGTATTCGACAGGAAGACCATGAGTATCCCAACCGAACCGTCGCTCAACATAATGCCCCTTCATATGCCAGTAACGAGGAACGATATCTTTAATGGTACTAGCGAGCAGATGACCTTTGGTTGAGAATAAAAAATCAGCACACAAACGAAAAACAGCTACAGGTGCTTAGATGTGTACCATAATGAGGTAGTCTGTATTGTCAAGCAATAAATGTTTAGTGTATGTTCTCCCATAGCTCTTCGCACTGGTTCTCCGAATTTTTAAGGGGATAAATTCTGACTCACCCTGTACAGAAAGGAGGCCCATCGTAAAAGGTATACGGTTTCTTCCCCTCGGACAACTTGATCGAAGTCCTGAAGGCGTCGATCTCCCTCCAGAACTCAAGTATTCTCTCTTCCTCTTTGGGAAAATCCATAAAAGCTACTTTTTTGTCAGAAATTTAAGCTTCCTGGGTCTGTTTATTTCTGTGGGAGTGCTATTGTTGGAGGTTTGGTTTCGATGGACCTCTGAAATGGATGGCGGGGCATTTTGTGTAGCGCGGGGTCGACTCAGAGCCTCACTCAATCAAATATACCCCTAACCCTAGCTCACCAATTATAAACCCCCACAACTACTAAACCACCAGGGCCATCAGTTAGGGTGTTAGTAGGAGAATAAATTAAAAAAAATTTACAAGTCAGAAATATACTCGTAGATATATATTCTCGGGGAGCAAAATTGCCCGGGGGTTTAAGAAAGGTTCCTCCCTGGGCTGAGCTACTTGTCGCAGAGTAAGTGCTACTAGGCTTCCTGGTACATTAGTAGGCTATCTTTACCGAAGGTTTCAGCATGTTTTATACCTTTGAGGTGTGTTAAGAGGGCTCTTGGACTTTCCTTTTTGACAATATGACATTGAAACTGACATAAAACCAGAGCCAAAAGATGACCAAATACCTAAAACTATATCAAATAAGCACTACCTTTGCCTCCTCAACTACCATCAGAACTTTCAGGGCATGTTAATAAAAATTTATGATACAATCACTCATTTCTTTTTAGAAATGTTGGGGGCCTAGATGACTCTTAGGGCTAGCTACTTCTGGAAGGAGTATCTCTTTTATCAGGCTTTTATTACATAATTTATTTCTAATCTTCACTTATTTTTGTGACTTCCTTTGTAAATATACGGTTATTTTTAATTTACTACCTAATAATATAATTTTCTATGGCAAAATTAGTAGAAATCTCCACTGGTTTCAAGTCATCAGTATCTTTTACCACTAGATAAGCCTATAGTTAGAGGGCCATCACCGTGTAGATGGCTTTCTCTATCTTCGTTGCAGCCACAGGCAAGATTGATAAACGTGTACAAGACTAACCTAAACACAAACGATCGAAATCAATCCCTACAACTAGTATACCTGTCCGGAATAAGGTATATTTAAATACATGACACTCAAAACCAAAAGGATACCCTGCTGTGTATATTGTGATAATACGCTGATAAATGTAAACTATACCGTAAATATCTTCCCACCTTGATAGTTTGATTATTAAGCATTCGTATAGTAATTAGATACACAAGATCTATACAATGTTTTTGACCCTGAATCAAATCCTCTACAGTGTAGAACCCGGAGGTCTGTGCGATAATCAGAGAATAAGCCAAGCAGTATGAAGAGAATTAAGACTCAATTACTTGAAATTATTCTTCATGTCGCGAAGCTTCTTCATGACCTGGATTGGGTCAATTTCGCCTGTCACTTTCTGAATACCAGGATCCTTTCATATCGTCAGCTATTGTCCCACAAAAACGATAGCCAGAGGGCACCGACATCAACTCGCATGAAAACGTTGTGTTGCTAAAATTTGTCAGTAAACTCAATACATTTTATAGATAGCAGGAGACCAACATACCTTTTCATCGTAGATAGTAAACTTTCCTTGAGTTTCCTCATTCTCGCTGCAGAACTTAACTAGCTTCTGCACCGGAACTGTGTTCATAACATACTGCCCGAATTTTATGTTCGATTTTGTATACTCATGTCCTGGGTAGACCTTTGTGTCATCTGGCAGTGCAGCCAAAGTTGTGTTTAGAGCTTTGTGCATCTCCTCAGGCGTTCCCTCGAAGAAACGACCACAACCTGTAAATAATAAGCAACTAGATGGCTACGATTATCTTATTGAACCTTACCAGCAATGAACAAAGTATCACCAGTAAAAACTACTTTATCATCTCCATCCTCCATAAAATAGCAAATACTGTCTTGGGTATGGCAAGGTGTGTGAAGCGACTTTACAGTTATCCCATCACCAATCTTGAAAATCTCGCCATCCTTCAAGATTTTCGTAACACCCTCGCAGTCTTTACCTCCCAGGATAGGGACGGGATATTCTTTGAGCTATAGAAGCGTGAGTAAACCTTAGCACACCAGAGAAAGAACTCAAACGCGTACCAACTCCTTATTTCCTCCGGCATGATCGTAATGGCTTATTCGGCCCGATCAGCATTTGTCCGCTAAACACAGCTCGACGGAATTAGCTTACTGGTGGGTATTGATGATTGCCTTAAGGTTAATATTATTCGCAGCTAACTCCTTCTGCAAGAATGGCAGCACCCTAAAAACAAATGTCAGACAGAACCCTGGTATACTACCAAGAGCACAATCATACTCGGGTGGATTCGCCGGATCCACAATCATAGCATCCTTCGTCTTATCATCGATAACAAGATAAGCATAGTTATCGTGGCTCCCGGTCCCTTTAGATATGTTTAGCACGGTTATAGAAATCATAGGGCTAGAGAGCTACATACACATGGGAATCGACTTGATATGCATAGCTCGGAATTGTGATGCGGAAGTGATTGACGATAGACACGCCTTTGCAATACCGGTTCTTAACAAGAACATTGGAGATCAAGGGATCTGTCGTCAGTCACCGTCTGGCGACGAACAGGGATTATATCAAGTGCTTTGTAAGCAAAGAAAAGCCAAGCTAAGATACTTTACTACCTATTGGCTCCAAACCCCCTTGTTCGTCGACAGACGGCTCGTCACAACTAGGTAAACTACTATATAGTACATAAATAGTAATTAGGTAATTACGTCATCGTGGGTTTACTTAGAAGGCATTGGCATCGGCCCGGGGCCCTGTGGTACTGAGTTATCATGTAACCTACCCTGTGTTTCAATATCACATCACAGTACTGAGAAATTAAGGGATATTTACATAATATAGTCAGCTAGAGCCTAAAGAAGTACCTTATATACATTATGTACATAGGTAGCCATCTAAGCTCTGCAGGTCCCCAAAAAACCCAAACAGTATTATAGCGACTACAGTAAACCTATAACAAAGTATCATTGATACCTAGACCCGAAACTCAAGTATAACCCCGGGTTACCCTACCTCCCAGTTCATGCCCTATTACCAAAGTAGGAAACTGATTTACTAACGACTACCTCTAAAGACAGGTACCAATACTTCTAACATGAGCCTGGTGCGAAAACAGGTACCCTTGAAGCGTGTGTACTTCTTCTTCCTAATTACCCTTCGATTATTTACCGTTTGTTCTTAGTCAACTAAAGTCAATTGTATGGGAGATTTGTCATGACTAATTTGCAAAATCTAGAAGATTACAGAAGGATAGAATTAAGCTAAGAGACTCTAATAAGAGGTTCTGCGATGAAATTGTGGATTTAAGCTACAGGTGAATTAAAGTGGATGCTAGTGGCCTATGAGTGTTATGATACGATGTGATGTATGGTAGCAGCAAATTAGGAGTACTATTTTTTTTAGCGCTTAATGGAGGGACAACTGGGCTAGGCATAACATTTCTAAATGATAGCGAGTTGTTATACTAGTTATTCTTTCCATATGTTATATGGTGCCCGTGGATGGTTGCTTGGTGCTTAGTAATGTAATCAATATCTCTAAAATGTCCAAAGAAAATTTCAGACTTTTTCCAGTACGTACTGTGGTACATCTCTAGTCGATGTGGCTAGTAGCTTAAATAAATAGCTTCATGACTTCCATGTTACAACAATATTATCATACATATTTTATGACACTGTTGATTGGTCGTTCTGCACTCTGTTGGACACAGAATAGCCTACAGTACATGTACTTCATCTATCTACATGAAGCTTGGCAGTGGAATTCTTTTCAGGCCCCCCTTCTTTTTCTTTACGACGCTAGCCACTTTAATTGAATTGATGTGCCATTATACCTATTTGTGTACCCACTTCTCCCCTCACGATAAACCAACATAAAAAACGCTCCTATCACACGAATAATCTATAACGCCGCCAATGCAGAATCGAAACAAAAGGGCATCAATATAATCCCACAGCCTTCAAGACTACCGTAAACAACCCTATCGTCTCAACATAAAAGCCTCCAAACCTTTTCCAAATCCCTGACTCTCAACCTCGCTCCCTTGGCTCTCCTCACCCCCTACACCCGCTATAACATCCTCAAAACTTACTATATCGCCCTCAATACTGTCCTGGCTATCCTCTCCTGCTCCGACCGTATGCGGTATCTGCATCTTCGCTGATCCTACTTCAGATCCCCTTCTAAACTGCTGCATAAACCCGTTTTTTCCAGCCCTCATTTTAGAAGTTCCAACCCGCTGCTTCTCTACAAATTTTGCCAACTTCCCGTTTGGCGTACCTTTGAAAACAAAATCTGCTTTCAGCGATCTTGCAACTTTTTGGATTCCAGTCTCCTCTTCCTCTTCTTCTACTACTGTACCATCAGGTAGATATTCAGGTTTTAGTGATGCTTGTATTGCTTTTTCAAGGTCTGATAATTCCTTTACTATAACTTCTTCCTTTCCTGACTTTGGTAGTGCCGCTTGTACGGGTTTCTTCGGTATCGGTGTTTCAAGAGCTGCAGCGCTACTAACAACCCTCCTCCCACTTCCCAGATCCCCAAGTGGCCGACGGGATTGTAGATGCTTGGGGGTGTTAAAGAAGGCGCTCCGCTCCCCGGTGACTCTCACATTCTCGTCTTGTCCAAAAGTTCTTGGCCTCTTGGGTGGCAGGTCGGTTTTAGGCTCTTCCTCTGAGTTTCGTTTCTTCGTTGTCGGGGTCAAACACGACGAAGAAGGTCTCGGCGCGGTGAATGCCTTACGAATAATCTGCGCATTCGTTGACCTCATACCCAGTGGGGTTCGCGGCGGTGGCGCAGTGGTAGAGGCAGGGGTAGTGAAGAAGGATGTAATATTTACATTTTGCGCGACGTTTTTCGAGGAAACGCGGGGCAGAAACTTCTTACTCGACTACTTTAGGTTAGCACTGAGGAAGGGTTAGAAAGTAATATGTGATAACTACGAAAGTCACTTACAGTAGCGCATGATTGAATGGGAAGTGGTTTTGGTGTGTAGCGTGGTACGTTGGAAAGGTTGAAGGGGAGTTTAGTCATAGGATCTAGATCACCACGCGCAACGCCACGGGCGAGATTTTGTTCCACTTCGCTGTTACATGTTAGGGTATGTTTAGGATAGCAAAGGGGGCGAGGTTACGTACCCTCCGATGAAAACGAGGGCTTCCCCAGTGAGTGGTTCCTCCGGCTCAGTACACATCACCATCGTATCATTTTTTGGGCACCAGACTCGCTGGTGGAGAAAGGTGAGTTCTGCTTGTTTAAACTTTCCAAGGTAGTCGGCGGGGACAGACATCCTTCCTTCCAGTTTAATCGCGCGAATGATGTTCTCAACTGTTTTATGGGAGCGTACAAAGCCATGTGCTTTCTTAAGACCGATACCTTTAATGCTTGGGAGATAATCACAACCAGATAGGATCGCCATCATACGAAATTTTGCGTCGGTCCAGTCAACAAGGGATAGATCTGTGTTGCCAGCGAAACGGCCACGGTTAAACTCAACGCAGTTACCAGAGCGGTCCATCTTCGTTACCAGAAGCCGTACACCAAACACGAGAAGGTCAGAGTCCTCTGATATAACCCCATCAATCACCCCCGTCTTCTCAAGGTAATAGAGCTGCGCATCGGCCTCATAAGGCGCAACTACATACTCCACCCTAGCTGCCTTACAAGCTTCGATGACTGCTTTCGCCATAAGTGGCGTCACATCCACCGCTTTCTGCAGAATATCCATCGCCGCACTCTTATTCGTCTTTAGCAGCTCCAGCCCCTTCTGTCGGCTTTCCTCACGGCGTTCTTCGCGGCCCGTCTCGGTACCCGCCTTTGAGGGAAGGTAGTCTCCATCGAATACCAGATATGGTGTGATACCATGATATTGCAGCAATCTAATCCGCTCCATGCAGTAGTCTACATACCGGGTAGTAGGCGTACCCTGGACAAGATCGAGGGCGCATGAGATGGCGCCTTTGTGCAGCCAGCTGTAGGTGTCGACACCGAGAGTAAGGCCTTTGTATCTTTCAACGTGTCCGGGATCTTTGATGGAGTCAAGCCATTTATAGAGCCCTAGGGGAGTAAGTATATGATGAGATAAAAGAGCGGAGGGTACATACCTGTGATACCCATGACTTCTCCCGGCTATATAGAAACGGCTGAGAGATGTGCACTTAGTAGTATAGATACTTACAATAAACAAACAGAGCTGAGGGGGCTCGAGGAGAGGCAAAGGTACATCAGCCACTAGTCGGCTTGTCGTTAAGGATACTTGACCCAGCGAGCGGGAGACGAGATGGCGGTAACGCGTCTAAAACGCGTTGGTGTTTGCACTTTACGATAAGGAGGGAAAGGGTTAGCGCGCCAAGAATACTTGTCTCAGTTAAAATTCCCGCCGGCATTATAAGATGCCTACATCAGCTTTGGTTACGGGGGTTGCAGACATCTATACATTTCAATTTTATACTCGTATACTGATATAACTATCTGTATTTTTATGATTGAAAAGAAACCTTCCTTCCTTCACATAAAATCACTCGAATCCACTCACCCTGCTAGAGTACATGTAGTTCTTTCCTTATGGTCTTGATGTGGTTACATTTATTGAACCTGTTAAAGATAAGCAAATAATCTTCTCTAGGCCGTTGTGTATTATTTGAGGCTGAATATGCATTATAGCCCAGCTAGTAAGTGCATGTAAACTATAAAAAGAAAAGAGTCACCTACTCCTACTTATGTATAATGAATATTCATTCTATATACTCCCAAGCCAATGAGTTCGAGTAAGTACGTTTTACGGCTCGTATTTATGCATCTACACAGCCTCGGTGTGATTGTAATTACCCGCCTAATATGCGCCAATGATTGTTTAAAAATTTTTAATCTCTACTACACCCGGCTTAGGCCTTTCGCATCTTTTGGGTGGTAGTAACAATAACCACAGAAATGATGGGTATAGGTATAGAATCCTCCTATTAACAATCCATTCCCTCTAAAAGTAATCACACAACCTAGCTGGAATATCCCACTATTAAGTCCAGAACTTACACCAAAGCTCCCTCTCCTTCTCATCTCCCTGCCACTCGAAATCGACTTTATAAACTTCATTTAATCCCTCATCTACTTTCGGCTCGACAAAACGTCCCTTGAATCCCGCAAATGCGATCCTTGGAACCATCTCTCTTCCTTCTGGGTTCACAGCTGCTCCGCCGAATGCACGTACGGCTGCATTATGAGTACAGAGTTCCACACTAGCTGTGAAATGTATGCATCTTATCGGTACTTTTGTTTCCCTTGCTAGGTCAACCCAAAGCTTTCGGGTTGCGAGGTCCGCATTCGTGTTATCGACTGTGATGCTTTTACCCGCGGAGAGGCGCTCTCGTGCGACTTTGAGGCACTTAGGTTTGCTTTTAAGAGTGTCTTGGTTTATGTGTTCGTATCCAAGTGGCTTTAGGTTGCGGCGGTAGAAGGTCGATTTACCGGAGCCAGGAGAGCCGCAGAAAAGGATAATTTCTTGGATTTTGGTGTTGGGGGTGAATGATTGTTTGGTGGTTGTGGTTGTGGTTGTGGTGACTGTTGTAGTGGTGGTTATGGTATTAGAAGTGATATAGGTAGAGGGGTTGAATCTGTGAGACATTGGCTTTGGAGCTTCATTGAGAAAGAATTCTTCAGGCGTGTGGAAGCCAATCTTGAGGTTCATCGCCCAGTTTCTGTCCGCCGATTAGGATATTTATAGGTAAAAAGGCGGAGGAAAGAAGCCATACCGGTCTGTATCTGAAAAGTCTCCCTCTCTGCCTGCTGCATCACCAACTAGGTAGCTCCCCTCCAGGTCAATGCCTTTTGATTCACTAACTACGTCGAGATCTAGGTCATCCAGTAACTCCTCCCACATACCCGGTCGCGGTTTCCGATATTTATCGTTTGCAGTCGCCGCATACACAAGTATACCTGGTATACCTAGTGATGTGAACATCGCACCTAATTTTACTTTAAAGGCCATCTGACGAACAGAATCTTTTATTGGATCAGGAATTCCGTTTTGGTTCGTGAATATGACGATTTGGCACCCTTGCTCGTGCAGGGACTTGAGCTTTGAGGGGACGGAGGTGTGCCACCATTTCCAGTCTTGGGCATCTTTAGCGAACTTATTTCCGGAGACTGTTGAGATGAGGGTAGAGTCCTGTTATCACCTACTGTTAGCTCTCACCTAGTATTACCCATCCAATATTATACCCACAAGGTCGAATCCTGCAACTTTCAGCTTCCCTGTCGCTTGTGGTGGAGAAGCGTTTGCCCCCTCATTGGGTTTAGGAGAGTATTTTCCAACCAAGAGGGTCTTAGAGACGAGTTTCCAGGTTGTGGGTTCAGGCTCCTTCTGGGAGGAGGGCTTGAAGAAGTTGGAGACGCTTGCGGCTGTAGTTGTGGATTTGGACTTGGCTTTTCGCTTCGTAGGGGTTGAGGCGGAGGACTCGGATTTACGTTTTCGGGGGGTGGAGGACATGGTACGTGTGAAGAGTGTAGAGAAATATAGTATAAATTTTTGTGTTTGTGGCGTCAAGAGTGAATTTGAGAGATTGAGAGGGTTTCTGGGGCTAGATACTGATACGAGGGTCCGCATTCCAGGGAGACGCGTTAATGAAGTCGCGTTGCAGGCTATCACACGTCGGGGTTGACTCACATTGGGTGATAGCAACATTGCACAACATCACAGCTCAATGACTCTGAAGCTTCTTGAGTCATTGAAGTGTTTGCTAGTGTACAATTTATGATAACTGCACGCACAGCGACCGGTAAAAAAGATCGAGATTATAGTAGTAGGATTGGCCACAATACCCTGGTAACAGACCCTGGTTTCTCGATCTTTTTTGTGGTACGCTGTAGGTGAGCTCCCGGGAGAAGGTATTATTAGGTTAATTTGCAGTCACATGTGATGGTTGCTAAGTTTAATTTGATAGTGTGATGTTGAGGATACAGGTGATTTTATAGTAGCACAACAAGTGCGAGTATGTATGAGGTATTTCCTCTCTATAGAAGGGGGTCCCGTGACCTAACCCGAAAAGCTAAGCACTAATCCCTATCCCACTAAAAACTTCTAGATTATACATATGGTATCTCTATCACAGCTGCCTAATTTACAAAAATCCCTTCAATAAGATGAGATTCGATATTCCCTATCCCCCACTCATTCACATGTTTCTTGGCCGAAGACTCATAGAGTCTTGCAGCAAGTCTCTTAAAAACAGTTCCATCCTTTTCATTGGAGCTATGCTGTTGCTGCTCAATGAACGAAAGTATACCATTCCGAGTAATCAGTGTTGTTCCACCCCCTTCAATACCTGCAGTGTTCCAGAGAAGTTCAATAATCTTTTCCTTTGCTCTATCAGTGGAATAGGGAGATATATAGAGATTGAGACAGCTACCAAAGACCTTGCGTTTACGGTAGATATCCAAGTCCTGTATATTTATGTAAGTAGGTAATGTAATAGGAAAGAATATCAGAATCTATACCTCAATGGTCCTTAGCCCCGCAGTCAACACGTTCAGAATCCATGCAATCTCTTTCTGATACTCGTCTTCCTTATTAAGCGCTGGAATCTGTAGCATATGCGGTAGATCATAAAGATCTAGTAGAGGTGCACGAAGAAGAAGCATCATGACCTTTTCATAGAGGAAATGTGCAGGATTTGCAACAACCAGAACAGCCTGGGCAACGAAGACACCTGTGATGGTTGGGATGGGGTGTTTTAGACCTGGTTGGGAGTCTTCGATTTCTTTTGCATTGATAGAGGCAAGAAGTGCGCAGAGAATTTGAAGCATTTGGGTCTTTTCACGGTAGGTTGAGTCCTAATGGGCCTTAGGGTTAGTATTGTAAGATAGGGTTGAGCGGGGATAATAGTTACCTCTAGCTTTGCGACTATGGAACCGATGTATCCAATCGCCATCTTACGGACAGTAATACGGTCAGAACAAAGACCCACGATTGCGAGCCCTAGGCAATGACTCTCAATAACAGCCTGGACATCTACAGCCTGTCCATCTGAGAGGAGAAATGCGAGTACGGGTAGGATGAACTCTAGGTCGTAAGTCTTAGGAAAGTGTTTATCCTCAATTTTTGCAGCAGCCATAAA
The DNA here is from genome assembly GCA_033030425.1 of Verpa conica. Lineage (NCBI taxonomy): Eukaryota > Fungi > Ascomycota > Pezizomycetes > Pezizales > Morchellaceae > Verpa > Verpa conica. The sequence continues at coordinate 2,872,608 of JAUFSD010000003.1, forward strand.
AGAATCTAGTTCTTCTAATTCCGCCCGTAAAATTACAGGTTTATTGGGTGAAGATTGGAGGACACTTCTTGCTAATGTTTTCGCATCAATCGCAACAGTGAGACGTCCTCGTGTTCGTGAGATCAACGGAGTTCCTCCTGCGTTCTCCTCTACTGACCATGATGTGATCCGGGTGGCACAGCTACGCGCTAGATGAGCTTCGATCTCAGTGACGATTTCGAGTAACGCGGTATCGATGATGTCGTTCGAGCCTCGATAGAGAGCTAGGACTCCGTCTAGAGTTGTGACATTGGATTGCCGGGATCTTTCTAAGGAGAAAAGTCGGTAAATTAGGTATGCGGTGCGGTGAGTGATTTCCTGGGTGCTGAAATAACTATCACGCAGCCGTAGGGAATTTTGGGAGTGCCCTAGAATTATCTGCAGTAGCTTTGCAAGATCAAGAAACTTTGGGATTAAACCGTTAGGATGGATTACTATAGAACGATAAGTTATATTCTTACCTTTGCCGATAATTTAGAAACTATCACAGTGACAAAATAGACTACTTCGGGAACATGGATGTGTTTTAGCAAGCTGGTTTCGAGGATGGCGTTCAACGTTACTCTTGGGATAGAAGAAGTGAGATTTATTTTTCTGCTATTAAGTAGCAGCCCTAAGAAATTAGAATATGGTATAATAGGGCGCTTTAATGAAAGAAGCTTACCTAGTTGCTTGGTAAAGTCCACAATTTTCTCCGAAAGTACTTCATCTTCAGCAAACCGTCTTGTCAGGTGATCAAATACCATCAATAGCCAACTCCGTAGTTCGGCCGACTCTAGTTCCTCTGTACTAATATCCCGAATGAGGGTATCAAGAAGTGCGACTGTCTTAGCTGTAAGAGTACTCTTTCGATTATCACTTGTGACATGTTTAAGAACACGCTTTTTGTCTAATGAGTTAAACAATGATGCTACCCTTTGCAAAACTTCGATCTGGGCCGCATCAGGAAGGCCATCAAACATGCTCTCGTGCGCAGCGGAGAAGAGCCTCTCCATCTTCTGTTTTACCTCTGCATCTACTGATTTCTCCCACTCAAATGTATTTGCGCCTTGTTTAGGTACCGAAAAACCTTCTAGTAATGCTGAAAGATATCTGGAAAGGTGAGGAATGTTTTTTCCGTTTCGTAGATTTCTTTCTAAAGTAACTAGAGCCGTGTTACGTACCGACTCGACCTGCATTATCAAAGCACAATCAAGTGATATTGTCCATTCGTGTAATTCGGCTTCAAAGTTCATGTTATATGGTCCAGCGTCTAGAGATGCAACTTTATCCTTTGGTGTAGAAATTATGTACTCCGTAAGAGCCTCACAGAGCGTCTTAGGCACATCCGTTGTTTCTAAAAGGGCTTCTAGGTCTTTTATAGGTAGGTATTTCTTCCTTGGAGGTAATTGCTGTAGTAGTAGTACTAGAATATCAAACTCCAGCTCATTGGGGTCGTCTTTCATAAGAATCTTTCTAATAAAATCCAAAATACCATTTGATGAAAAAAATCGCGCAGTTGTAGTATGGTAGGTGGATATAACCTGGAAGAATTAGTCACCAGTAAGTACATTATTTATCTAGATAGCAAAAGTACCTCGGAACGGTAAGAGTCGCTAGGACTGTGCTCGAAATAGTGGCCCATGGTTTCAAGAGAATGCTTTACACGCTCACAAATATCACTCAAGACTGGCTCGTAGCCATTGAAATTGTTTGCCAGAACTTCTAAATATCCTATACAATAGTCAGTAACTATTGAACACGGCGTCACAGGAACTTACTTTTCGAGAAGTATGCATATCTCCGGAAATCCTGGATTTCTGTTGATGACCCCTGTACTTCTACGGGTAAGCCAAGGAATGACTTCACCCACTCGCTATTAGTAGCAAGCATCTTCTTCGCATCTCTCCAGATGCTAGAATCTTCCCCCTCTTCCTTAAAGCGTGCCAAAGTGACCTCCAAGAGATTCATTAACCCCGATAGTGCTGAGCAGGAACTTTCACAGCTTATCTTTTGGGAGTCCAAGACACCCAAGATAGCTTTTTGAGCGACTGCGATATCGAATAGAGATACTTCGATTTTAAATTCTTTGATAGAATTTGTTACCAACTCAACACTATCAATATCGAGATATCCTATTCCATTAAAAAGCTCCCTAGGGCATTTTACTTGGAAATTTGAGATATCAGCGCCGTTCAGCTCAAACCCAGGCATGATGGCATGAGGGCGGTCATTTACTAGCTCTAGATATTTGCCTCCTTCAAGTTGACTTTTCAATGTTTTAAAAATCGCATTGCTAGCTAGATGCCCAGAATCCCCGCCGGTAGCTGCGAGACGATCACACAACATGGCAAGAACATATTTGTTTTCGCCTAGTATCGCGCTCGATTCAAGAAATCTCACTAGCCAAATCGAGGCGGCATGTTTGATAGTAGAAGCGGATTTCGACTGCATGAAGAACTCCCATTGCTCTACTAGAGTCATAATGAGTGGGCTCACAGGTGGGATGTTCCCGGTTAATGCTTTCAATCTCATTATTCCTAGAGCGAGTTCTGCGAAATCATCGATATACTTGAAGGGGCTGCGTATGCACCGTACTGCTGATTCGTCGAGGAATGAAAGGACAGCATTGATGGCTAATGGGTTTTGTATTGACGAAAGGCTTTCTAGAAGGGCTTCTAGAGGCGGCGCTTGTGTGTTGTTCTGAAATAGATTGCTAGGGGCAACAAAGGAGTGAAGAAGGTTCCTGATCTGCCGTAAAGGAATATCTGATGCAGGACCACAGCATATTTTGAGTATAGAAACAAAGGGTGAAAATTCTTGGGAGGCTGGTATCTAAAGTAAGCCAAGGTCCTCCAAGGGCATCAAAGACATACCTGATTTGTTCCACCACTTGATATCAGGGACATCATTTGCAACTCTTAATAAATGGCCCATCTCTAAGGTCTTGAGCCCTCTGTCATCTCCTTTAATACTATCTCCACCCGCTAAGAAACTCCCCAAGGCGATGGTGATGTCAAATTTTCCAGCCAGTGCAACTTCTGGGATTAATTCATAATAGTCTGCAAGCAATCTACTTGCCGCCTCCCTCTGTAGTTTTCCCTGGACCTGGCCCTTCCCTTTAGGAGTGGAGTTGAGGAGGCCTATAACTACAGTCATATCAGGCACCCGCTTACAAAACTCCTCTGCAAGATTATATCGAGCCTTTGTCCAATTAGATGAAGGGTCCACCATTAATGTAGATGCGTCATCGATAGAAGAAATAATCCTCCGCAATTTTTGAAACGAAAGTACTAAAAGGCGGGTGATGAAAAATCTGATAAGGGGGTTTTCGTGTAGGAGACACTTCGTTAATGTAGCCTTACTGAGTGGCTTTGGAACTACGTTCTCAATGACTAAATTTATCGGCGGGGGGATAACAGACAACTCGCCCATACCAAAGTTATTTGGCACAGGTAATTGAATAGTAGATGAGAGAAAAGTGTAATATCCTATCCATGTCGATGTGAGTTTCGGGTCAAAACTGAAGGAAGTGTTGCTGAGAAAATAGTTCGCCACTAGCTCTGGACAGGCTTTGAAGATTTCTAGCAAGAGATCTTGTTGTAAGGTGTCGGCAAATGGTCGGATGTTTAGAATAAACGAAGATAAAGCGCGGTTATACACTTTTAGCACGCCATGGTGTTTTTCATCGCTTCCGCCTGATCCCAACGGATACCACCCAAGATCAGGGAAACATATACCATTACCGGGTGTGGTGCAAATTTTCGTCAAAAACTCGTGGGAAACTTCGTTGACCTTTTTCTCTTCGCCTTTCCCTAACCTAGTGATGTTTATAATATCTGTACGGCTATATAAGGCCAAAATATGGTTAAGTGCCCACTCGTAGAAAATATTTGTTTTTGTTACTCTGGGAATTTCTTTATCTGCCAGAACTTTCTTATCTAGCGTTTCTAGGATGTCATAGACAACTAGGGGTGAGTCAAGTCTAAGATGCTTGAATAGTGCTGAGACCCATGCCCGTTGCCCAAGTACTTCATTTTTCACGGAAGAACTTCCATACTGGAGAAATGAGAGAAAAAACCTCACGAATGTCGTCCTTAACGAAGGCCTATGTAGGTCGTCTGTAGCTACTGTGATATCCCCTTTCGCCCCGCGTAGCTCAAAGTTTCTTGTGATATCTTTTGTCGTAAAATCAAATACTGAATGCAATAGCCCACAAATACTCCCGAAATCGAATTTATTAATTTCTGTAAGCATTCTCAAGGTTGGCGAAATAATATGATCCTTGCTGGATACGAGGTTTCGATACACGATCTTCAAGTAGGCTGGCTGCAAGATGGCCTTGCATAGTATAGTTCCACATGTCCTCAGTTCTTCATTTTGCGAACATGTCCGTACAAGAAGTGCCAATGAAGCCATGGTCACCGATAATACCGAAAGGCTGTTGTTCTAAACCATTGTTAATCCAAACATACTTTACAGAGTCTTTAGAGATAATAGTAATACCTGTGAAGCATAACTACAGACTTGTAGGATGCTTCCAAAGGCGTTTCCTTGATCTTCCTCCTCTTCTCTATTACCAGCGTTCTTTATCTGATTCTCTAGCCACTCTTTCAAAACTTTCAGATTTTGTTTTACACTCTCCTCAGAAACATCATCACTCTTTGAGCATCGCCCTAGGAACGCCTTGAACTGTTGGACACCTAAATTTCCATAAGTTAGTATTTTATATTCATATATAATATACTAACCGGCTCGTTAGCTATTCTCACCATTGTTCAGTTCCTCCGGGCTTGAGAAATCCCCAAGAAGGCCTTCTAATCTCTTGGACGTAGTGATACTTTCGATAGAAAATCCTGAGCTGATAGCTTTGTCCACTCTTTTTCGTTTCTTTGAATTGTCCATTTGGTGGGAGTTGCTTTGGGACTGTCGTTTACTCATGGCTGTTAATACGCACAAACTTCGTCCAATGGATATTTTTTTGTGCAAGCTCTGGCAGACATGAATTCCAAGAGCCGGGTAACTGCAGCTGCATGCATCTAACCTAAATCGGAAGATTGTCTGCAGTTACCAGGAAAAGTCGGCGCGTCGCCCTTTCTTTTAACGCGTCTGCCTCTCAACTACACGCATATAAGGAAATCATCAACAAAGGCCTTGCAAGGAAGTGACACCAGAAAGATGACAGACATTCGGAGTTTCTTCATGCCTAAAGGAGGCAGCCAGGCTTCGAACGATAAAGTCAAATCTGCACCCACTACTGCTACGGTAGCTCACCCCCGAGATCTGTTAACGAATTTTGCAAAGCACTCACACACGGTAACTTTAGAAAAAAGCTGCTGCTAGAAAACGGAGGGTTGTCGGTATGGTTTTGCTGGATTTCTTTTCCAAGAATTTGAGACCTAATTGACCTTGGCCCCAGACTCCGACGACGAAGAAGAAGAACCTAAGAAAGTAACACCCAAAAAGCCAGCGTCAAAAGCATCAACGATATCGTCAAAAAAAGAAGAGAAATTAGAACCCACCACTACCTCCGACTACTTCGCCAGCAATGGCAAAAACAAGGTTGTACGGACAGCTCCAGTTAGGCCAAAGAAAGTCAAACCTGAACCAAAAAAGGAGGAAGAAAACTATATAAATGATGATGACGACCTCGATCTTGGAATTTTTGCTGATCAATTTAAAAAGCCGGAGGACGATTACCAGGAAGAAAAACAGGACGAGGAAATGGATGATTTTGTTGTTTTAGACGTGGAAGAGGACGAAGAGGAAGAGGAAATAGCGAAGCCAAAAAGGAAACCTGCTATCTTGAGGAGTAAGCAGGAGGCATTGTCTTCAGATGAGGATGAGGTAGTAGTGAAACCAAAGAAGAAGTCTGGAACGAAAAAAAGGTCATTGTCTTCAGAAGACGAAGACGAAGAGGGAGAGGAGAAAGATGAAAGGCCAAAATCCAAAGCCAAAAAGCCACCAGCAAAGAAGGCACGGGCGCCTGCCTCTAAGAAGAAGAAAGAAGAAGAGCTGGTGGAGAACGAAGAGGTTAAGAAAATATTTGACAGTGTCCCCACAATCAGAGCACCGACACCTCCACCACGTACCGGGGAAGAGAAGAAGTTCAATTTTAGGGATTTCAAACAAAGGGCTGGTCCAGCAGCACAAGGAACTGTAGAAATACCCGAGGGCGAGGAGAACTGTTTGACAGGGTTGACATTTGTTTTCACTGGTGTTTTGGATAGTCTTTCGAGGGAGGATGGCCAGCAATTAGTCAAAAAATATGGAGGGTATGTGTATCCTGCTTATTCCCCCAATTATAATTATCTAATGCAAAACAGTAAAATTACTGGAGCACCATCCAAAAAGACATCTTACGTTGTTCTGGGGGCGGATGCTGGCCCCAAAAAGCTCGAAACTATCCGGCAACATAACCTTAAGACAATCGGAGAGGAGGGCTTATTCCACCTGATTCGCACCCTTCCTGCAAACGGGGGTGATCATTCAGCGGCAAAGGCAAACGAAGCTAAGAAGGCGGTTGAAGAGACTAAAATCCGCCAGATGGCAAAGGAGATGGATAAAGAGACCAAATCCAAGGGCAAAGAAGCAGTTCAGAAGGAGGCTGATCAGCTCTGGACGGTCAAATACGCACCGACTCAGATAACTCAGATTTGTGGTAATAAAGGACAGGTGGAGAAATTACAGAAGTGGCTTAGGAATTGGCCGAAAAACTCGAAGTCTGGTTTTAAAAAGAGAGGGGAAGATGGAAGTGGTATTTTTAGAGTGGTTATGATACATGGACCACCAGGTATTGGAAAGACTAGTGCTGCACATTTAGTAGCAAAGTTAGAGGGATATGACATTGTTGAATCAAATGCTAGTGACACACGTAGCAAGAAGCTGATGGAGGTACATACCAGAGCTTTATATCTTTAACTTGTTACAGAATTAATATTATGTTAGGAAACTCTTCGTGGCGTCCTTGACAATAGGTCACTCATGGGTTACTTCGCTGGAGACAAGCAGAAGATCGATGCCTCCAAGCAGAAGCTTGTTCTGATTATGGATGAGGTCGACGGTATGTCTGCTGGTGACCGCGGTGGTGTCGGGCAACTTGCAGCCGTTTGTAGAAAGACTCAGGTATGTTCTTGACCTACCCTCCGTGGTGAAACTCGAAGCCTAATTCTGAATAGATTCCTATAATTTGTATTTGCAATGAGCGAAAGCTACAAAAGATGAAACCGTTTGACCAAGTTACTTTTGATATGGCATTTAGGCGACCAAATGTCAATGAAGTCCGTTCTAGAGTCATGTCAATTGCTTACCGTGAAGGGATTAAGCTCCCTGCAAACGTTATCGATCAACTTGTCGAGGGAACACACTCGGATATTCGGCAGATCATTAATATGCTGTCTACATACAGTACAACACACTCAACTATGAGTTTTGAAGAGGGTAAAGATTTGTGAGAATTCCTATCTCCTGACTCTATACATTGTAACTAACATTAAAAAGGGCTAAAGCGTGGGAAAAGCATGTCATTTTGAAGCCATGGGATATTGCGCAAAAACTCTTGGGCACCGAAATGTTCAACCCTAATAGCAAAAAGACGCTTAACGACAAAATCGAGTTGTATTTCAACGATCACGAGTTTTCATACCTGATGGTTCAGGAGAATTACCTCAAAACAAACCCTGCAAGAGCTAATGCATTTAAGGGTAGAGAAAGAGCCTTGAAACTATTAGAGCTAGCAGATAATGCTGCTGAGAGCATTTCAGATGGTGACTTAGTTGATGCACTTATTCATGGTCCTCAGCAGCAATGGAGTTTAATGCCGGTTCATGGTATGCTTTCTACTGTGAGACCATCCTCTTACATGTATGGCGGGTATGGTGGTGCTCATCACTCTTTCACCCAGTGGTTGGGAATGAACTCCAAGCAAAGTAAGTCCACTCGAATCTGTTACAATTCGTCACTTTTGGCTAAATTTTCCACTACTAGGCAAGCTTGGACGTTATGTGAAAGAAATCCAATCCCACATTCGACTACGCGCATCTGGAGACCGTCATGAGGTTCGCCAGAACTACATACCGACCTTACACAATTTGATTGTTAAACGCCTTGAGTTTGAGGGCAAAGACGCAATTCCTGATATTATTCAATTGATGGATGATTACTTCCTGACGAAGGAAGACTGGGATGCCATTGTAGAACTTGGCGTTGGGCCCATGAGCGAGGAGAGAGTGAATATTCCGTCTCAGACTAAGAGCGCATTCACTAGGCAGTATGATCCCATTCCTTTCCCAGCTGAAGATTAACGCAGACGTTTTGTACTAATGGATGTCAGGTACAACCAAATGTCTCATCCAATGCCGTTCATGAAAGCAACAAATGTCTTTGCACCAAAAGCCTCCAAGAGGGAAGTCCCTGACATCGAGGACGCGATCGTGGAAAGTGAAGATGAGGCTGCCATTGGTGAGGATAATGCTGATGCAAAAAAGGCCGAAGATGATTCGATGGATGTTAGTAAGGACAAATATGTCAAGGTCCCGAAGAAAATAGCATCAAAAGGAAAAGGAAAAGCTGCTGCGGGAGATGAGAAGCCGAAACCGGCCAAGGGGAAAGCTGCAGCAAAACAGAAAGCCAGTAGCAGCGGAGCCGCGGCTAAGGGACGTGGGAAGGCGAAGAAGTAGTTAAACGCATTTATTTATTTTTTGGTGTAATTTTACACGGTAGAAACGTTATGTTGTTAGTTAATTGTTACACTGTATGATACATCACTCTTGAGTAATAATATATTAGGACTGTTTATTATTCGACTTGTTCGAGATGAGATAGTTCATAACCCCACTTCTCCTTAGATATTTCGCTTGTTCGTGTTTCTTTGGGCCTCTGCCCCTCATGGGGAAAGGTGGGGGGCAATCATCAATCCTAGATGCTCTTGGCACGCTAGCGGATAAGAGTTTTGCACTACGGAATTTTTTCACAAAAAAATTTGCTTGTTACCCGCGCCGAACCCGTCTTTTTACTCCACCTAAGGGCGAAGGCATTACATACACTCAGAGAGGGGAAGATGGCAGCGCGAGAGAATCCTTTCACTGCTGTGACTTTGCTCTCGCTCTTACCGTCAGCTACGCCTAGGCTCCAGTCTATTTGTTGCCTTTACACCTCCGATCTGCCTGACACCTAGTCTGAGAACCTAATTCCGGTTGAGGTCATCTGGTTGTATTTCTTGTTCAGGGTCGTCCCCCCCCCTCGCTCTCAAGATTCCACCACTACAGACCAATTCTTGAATTCAACAAGTAAAGACTTGCTCCTTCAACGTAGCGAGTAGCGACTAACAAGCCGTGGTAAACATTACACTCCACAAAACCCTGGAATCCAGTCTCAGGCAAGCAGCTGGTATGTTTACAGATCTCTGATCCCGACTTCACTTGGCGTCATTCTGTTTCAGACAACTTCCCACTTGCCCTCCAAGTGCTACATGATGAATTTTTTATACTTTTAAGATGTTAGACTTCTAAGTCTCCTCTGGGGACTCTGTAGACATTCTTTTTTCTGATTGCATACCTTCCTTAAGCGTTGTTTTCATCTATAACAAGTCTCACCCAGAACTCATAGGTTAACGTTCACTTAGGCTTAAGATAGGCACAATGTGTGGAATTATTGCAATCATCCTTGCCGATCCTAATGGGTCGGCTGTCACCGATATTCATAACGGCCTTCCAATCCTTCAGCATAGAGGGCAGGATGCCTGTGGAATTGCCACTTGTGGTCAGAGGGGGCGAATTTACACTCGCAAAGGCAATGGGCTTTGTTCTGAAGTCTTTAGGTTTCCGGAACAGCTTATGGATTTGCCTGGGAATATGGGACTTGGTCATTGTATGCTCCCCTTTGATTTGGTCCTCATTTTATCTCTCATACTTGAGATAAACGATCGTAGCGGTCCATGCTGCCATATCACCCCCATCTTGCTTCCCTATCCTTCACCTACTGGCGACTTTCTTGCTATACTTTCTCATGTACATGGTTTTGTAATTGAGAACTATTTTATTCGAGGTGGTATCTGACTGTTTGATTTTTCCGGAGTCAACAGTGCGCTATCCCACCGCAGGCTCCTCAGCAAATGCCGAAGCCCAGCCATTCTACGTAAATTCACCGTACGGAATCTGCTTTGCCCATGTAAAAAAGCCCCTTCCTGCGCCCTGATGTAGAAGAGCAACTTTTTGACAAGAAATAACAGAATGGAAATCTCATTAATGCGGCTGAGTTACAAGACTACCTCGACCACGAGGCGCATAGACACATCAACACTGATTCTGACAGTGAAACACTCTTAAACATTTTCGCTAGCGCTTTGCAGGAGACTGGAAAATTCCGTGTTAATGAAGAAGATTTATTCACTGCACTGAAGGCTATTTACCAGCGGTGCCAGGGTGGTTACGCTTGTATAGCAATGCTCGCTGGTAATACACTCAACCGTCGCACGGGTTATCATGGGGTTTGATCTGATGACTTGTGGTTACATAGGGTTCGGTATTATCGGATTCAGAGACCCTTATGGCATCAGACCGCTTGTCCTCGGAGAAAGAAAAGGAGCCAATGGTGGGATGGACTATATGTTCTCTAGTGAGAGTGTTGCGTTGGACCAGCTTGATTTTGACAACCATCGTAATATCAATCCTGGTATACTTGCACGCTCCTTGACATAGTTCCTCAATCAATCGAAACTAATACTATTCACTCAAAATAGGCGAAGCTGTAATTATCAAGAAAGGGAGTAAACCTCTTTTCCGACAAGTGCACCCTATACTTAACCATGCCCCGGACATTTTCGAGTATGTTTACTTCGCTCGCCCAGATACCATCATCGATGGTATTTCAGTTTACAGGTCTCGGCAGAATATGGGTTTGGCTTTGGCAGACGCTGTTCTTGCAAAACTTGGTGTTGATATTGTCAAAACCATTGACGTTGTTATTCCTATCCCTACGACCTCGGAGGTGTCTGCCCTCAGCCTTTCACAGAAATTAGGGATCCCATACTGCCAAGCATTTGTCAAGAATCGGTATGTTGGTAGGACTTTCATCATGCCTGGGCAGAAGGAGAGACAGAAGTCTGTCCGGAGAAAGTTAAATGCTATGAAAGAGGAGTTCAAGGACAAGAACGTCTTGCTTGTCGATGATAGTATCGTGCGAGGGACTACCAGCCGAGAGATCGTGAATATGGCTAGGGAAGCCTGTGCAAGGAAGGTCTATTTCGCTAGTTGTGCACCTCCAATAAGGTAAGCAATCAAGTCCTTTGCAATCTCTAGTGCTGATGTTGAAATTATAGAAACGCCCACATCTACGGTATCGATCTTGCCGATACCAAGGAATTAGTTGCCTATGGTCGAACGGAAGAGGAGGTCTCTGAACATATTGGTGCCGATGCTGTCATCTATCAGACTCTCCCAGACCTCGTCAAATCTTGCTCTTCTCTTTCTAGTCATATTAAGAACTTTGAAGTCGGCGTTTTCAGTGGAGAATACATCACTCCAGTCGATCCATCCTACTTTAGAAGGCTCGAGAACATCCGCGGAGAAACCTCAAAGCTGAAAAGGAAGGAAGCTGCTATTAAGGCTGTCGCCGCCGGCATTGCAAACGAGGGCGATGTGGCTGATGTTCTAGAAATGAACGGCGTAAAAGTCAATGGCCATAAGTTCGATGAAGTGGTGAGAGAGAACGTCAGAGAGAGAATGGATGTCAGCATTCACAATTTTGGTGACTATGTAGATGTTAGTAGAGATGGGGGATAGTAAGTCTTAGCTTCCGGAAGCCTAAATTGCTAACGGGACCTTACAGAAATGAATAACCGCGGTGGGTTATCTTAGGTTACATTGCTACCATGTTTTCCTTTGTCTCGGGTTTCTTCAATGGTATGATACAATGTGCTAGGTGGCTATCTGAATTACACCTTTCCTATAAACTCTTTCTTTTAATCCCTTATAGTACAGTATCCTTTAGGCGGTGTGGAAAGCAAAATTATTGTATACAGATAGTTTTTTTAGATTGTCAGGGGGGAGTAAAACATTACGGGTGGCCTCGGTCTTGATTGTATGCGAGTTCAATAAAACTTTAAACTATGCTCCTTGAGTCCTAGTTATTAGACTATAAGATAATAGTCAAATAATGTCTCTAACACTTATAAATAGTCATAATAACCTAAGTATTTGAAGCTTCTAAACACTATAATATATAAATAATTCAAATTTAGGTCTATAACTAACCTAAATCCTGTACCAATACAAGAAATATACGCCTCGTCTACATCTATATAGGTAAAAGCGATGATGAGACATTCTTCACTAGACATATTTAAACTATACTACCACTACAACCATCTCTGTACTATCAACGTCTAGGAACTATATTTCTACATAATAATTCACTGAGAATTACCCAGAATTTTTTCGTTATACATAATATTCATCAAATAGGGTGTATTATCCAACTTAGAAAATGACAGAAAATCTATGACCCAAGCCCTTATTCACCCGAATACAGATCTATTAAAGAATCTGTGTACTTTTCTCGCCGCCTCAGGTCCTATCATTGCAGCTATTTCATTCTCTTCCATATTACTTAACTCTATAATATTTTCCGTATCTAACATAACATTCCTATAATTCTTAGATGTAATTCCAGGGATTGCTCGCAGAATATCCTAACAAGTATGTCTATTAGGACCTTCTTTATATCAAAGGATTAGTTAGAGCGGAAGGTATTCTTACTTGTGGAGCTTGGTTATGTGTATTCGCAGGGTCTTCTCCGTCCTCGAGGCCTATTTTGACAGCTGCTATCGGATCAGGTTCTACTTGGCCTTTCTGAGCATTTTATCTCGAGGTTAATTATATTTCCTACTAATATTTGATAGTGAGTCAGAAATACCTTTAGCTCTTCAAAGATCTCTGCGGTTTGGTAGGGGCTAGATGACCATATAATCTTTATCCTCGGGAACGCAATCGTCAGAAGTACAAGTTTTGACTGAAGATCATGTTGCCCAACAGTCGATGTCAAGTCTGCGAATGGCTAGCTCCCCCAAAGTTCCTATATTAGAATCTTTAGAGACGGGTGAGATTCAGTGACAAATATACCTCCAGATTAAACGATTTATTCTGATCAAATTCGATCAACAGCATAGGAGACTTATAATGTAACAACATCGTCTCACACTGGTTATAAAGCCTCCCGTCCTTAAACGATCCGATCAAGTCCTTGATTGACTTCCTCTCGACACATATCTCAGGCGAGAGTATGTAGTCACCCACTGTCAACATGCACGGTACAACCAAGGTATTGCGTGCGTGAAGAAGCGAAGGAAGTGAGCTGCGAAATTCACGAACGTCAACGATGACTCGTGGTGGTTCGGCGGTTGCAATAAGGCATCCCCCACCAGCTATCCTAGTGCTGACTGTTCTAAGAAACATCTCTTGTGGGTCTTCTACACCTTTCGAGTCGAGGGTGAGGGTTATTGACATGGTCTACCAAGTACGTCAGTGACTATTTAACCCGCTAGTTCTGTAGGAATATTCACCCCCTTTTCACGAATCAACTTCGCGAATGCATCCTTCTCCTTCCGTACGGTGCTCAAATAGCGCTGCTCCTCTACTGAGTTCCCGTAGTACATAAAATAGACCCTGATATTCCGGTCGCTATGCGAACTCCGGTACACCTTTCTCAAAAATCCATTAGCCACTCCATATTACATATTGGTGAGCTGTACAAAATAACTTACCTCAACCCTTCTAATAAACGCCGGGTCCAGCTCATACATAATTACATACCTGGGTTTTAACTCCTCCAAAACCCGCTCATCCATATCCCCATCATACGGATGCACAACAATCAAATCTCCCATCTCATACGGCTCAAAATAATCCTCCATATTTTCAAATGGATCTGTCCCAATCTCTTGTTTAAGTGCCTGCTCCTCTTCCGTCGGCTTCATCCCAAATAGTAACTCTGCTACACCCGAAGGCTGGTCTTCAGTTATCGTAATAACACCACTGACACCACGAGCTGGACCAGATACAGCACTTGCACCCCCTCGGACTCGCCTCCGTTTATTAGGTGGTGCCTTCCCACGGAAGGAGCTTGGCTGTTGGCGAGGGTCATCTGAAGAGGAATTACCTCGCACCCTTTGGTCTTCGGCGAATAGAGAAGCGCTGATTTTACTAAAGTCATGCTTCCAGGCAAGATATCCACGGAGTCGTCGCCGCATCATGAATGCTGCTGACGCTTCTTTCTTTAAGCCTTCACCAGTATCGTCTTCTTTAACGTCTTCTACAGGACGTTCATTCATTGTCTGTAGATACTCTCGTAACTGACGGCATGTTTTTTCGTCGCTACACATTATAAGTGTAGTCCCGTATGTTGAATCATGAGGTACTGGATTAAAGTGGATATCCCTTTCGATTTCTTCTAGTACATCTGCTAGTAATGACCACTTCGGCTGTTCTTCTAGAACTGGCTGAAGAGACGACGGAATCTCGCCTGTGGGGTTGTTATTGATCGCAGCTTTGCTCGCAGTACCTATGTACACGCGTGCCTTCGCCACACTAAATATAGTATGGGCAGCATCCATAAAGAGCCATGGGGACTGTGACTGTCGTGTTGACCCCGGCAGTGGAGAATGCGTTGCAAGAATCGTTTCAAGATGTTGGTAAAATGTAACGCAATCATACGTCAACAAAGAATGCAATATCCCCCTCAATACCGTCAAATCATTCACAATCTGCCTCGTCTTCCAACTAACTCTATGCCACACCGGATCCAACTGTCGCCTTATAATAACATCAAAGCTCTTATGCAACGCGCTATCGATATTCCAGTCCTCCATATCGAGCACTGTATTTCCCTTTTTGAGCTCAGATATAGAAACCTCTATACACTCGAGTACCGCAGTCTGAATCTCCCGCATTGAGTCTGTCATTGCTACTTCAAGCTCGACCACCTCGGCTTTTTTCACCTCAAGTGACTTAGCAACAGTTATGTGGAAGCGTGGCCAGAGCGAGGGCTTGCGGAGAAAGAGATTACGCATCATTGTTGCAAGGGGGGCGAAGCCAGTGCAAAAGGGTTCGGGATTATCAGAGAAGGCTTTAATAAAGCCGGTTCTATTCTTTTGGCGAAAGATCCGAAGAATAAATGCCTCTAGAGAGGTTGCAATTACTCTGAAGTAGTGATATTAGTATCTGATATTATTAGAAAACCTGAGTACATAGAAGACATACCTGTCTGAATGAAGAACAACAAGCCCGGTAATACTCTCAGGGTTAAGTAAGTCTTGGTACTGTTAGAAGGCATCCACAGTAATCTAGATTTTGATACCATACTCGTTAATAAATCAACCACCAATATCCTTGAAGTCACCGAGAATATTCCACCCTTAGTATACAGCTTCTCCCTACCACTACCATCAGTAACTTATTCCACCCACAATAACCAAGTTCATACCTTGCCCCCACGCTCTGACTTTCTGTATTAACAATACTCAATCCCCTCGCCTTCACAGCCTGGGATACCGCAGCCTGCTCCGCCAATGCTATTCAAGCCACAAGTCAGTATACCATACCCCAAGCATACAACATGGCCAATCCCACCCTCTCCAATCCATCCATTCTCTCTCTCGTTTGCGCCAACTAGTACAATCAAATTATCCCCCGCAGCATCGTGTGCGTGGAGAAAATTCGTAACAACACGGAGGAGACCGAGTCCGCGAGCTAGGATTACGAGTTCATCTTCTTGGGTGATTTCCTGGAATAGGTCTTTTTGGTATTCCTAGTAGTGTTAGTAGTCTTGCGGGGATTCTATATGAGGAGGCTTACCAGTGGTAGGGAGAGCTTGACTTGATTCTGGGAGGACTCGGGGGTTGCCATTGCTTGTACAAGATCTCAATTCATTCATTCAGTACCTTGAGCTTCGAGTCACAACTATGGAACTACGTAGGGTAACAGTGTGAGTAATCTCATCTCATTTAAGACATAGCCAAGAAGCATGGAACCGTTCCTACCAGGAACAAAAAGAATTAGATGCAGGCTACATCATTCGAGTTACATAAAATTATATTGGCTAGTATGCTTAGATATAGATATTCCATCGGAAAAATAAATCACAATCACGAGCGAGATCTAATATCTTAAATAGAAAATAATTATATTGTACTATATAACCCTAAAGGGAGTCTCGCCAGCAAGTGCAGATACTAAAAATTAAATCTATAAATCTTGATCCTAAATTAGCCGAATGCCCACCAAGAAACCTCTCGACATCAGAAATAAAGTATAAAATGATATATCCTCAGTGATCTTGGTGTAAAAAGAGAGCGCATTTCCCGAAGGATCGCATACTATCTATGTGCATAGATATCATCACAGGAATGGGGTAGTAGAAGCAGAAAGCAGAAAGAAAGTGATAAAACAAACCTTATGTAGTCAGTAGATTCGTCGGTGGGCTCCGTGAATATATCTCCAAAGTTCTATAGTCTTCCTTCGAATCATCAGCCTTGGCTTGTTTGTAGAGGGAACAACGGTGATAACATTGATAGGAGAGGGAAGGATGCAGGTGTCAGAATATGTAAGAATAAATATCATAAGTGCCAGTCGACATTTGAGATCAGGCGTGAACTCGCCGAGTTGGCACTCAATCGCAAATTATTTCATCACATGAGATCCAGGGCAGGTGGAGGAGGAATCAATGAAAGGGAAAAGAGAGATTGAAGCATACCTGTAGCCAATTCCCCTTCTCATTGTCGCGTAGGCCAATATTGTGGCTAGCAAGGCACGACAAGGAGAAGGAGGACGTGTTGTTGTTGATGCTGTTGTGTTCCTACTTCATCGAAAAAAAAGTTCTGAAAAGCCCCTCGCCGCCAAGATATTCCCCTAGGTCTAAAACCCTTAGCTATCAACACCGTCACATCCCCTGTCAGATGCCCACCCACAATATATCAAACAGTCCGCCAAGCCTATCAATGGCCCCCGGCGAATTTCCAGTGTGCTCTTTTCGATTTCACGATCACGACCATCAGCCATACAACAACCATTACAGCGCCCATAGACTAACCGGCAACCCTCCAGCACCTTCAAAAATGTCCACAGAAGTCCAGACCTCGAATTGGCGGTATGTTCCCGATATATACTCTTCTGATAATTTTGGCTCTGGGGGTTGAAGTGTTTTGCAGCTTTAGGGGGGTAGAAAGGAAATAGCAATGGAGGATTTTCTTTTCGTGCGTGAAATTCAGCTACTGATAGTTCTTCCTGGATACAGCCTCGTTCAAGTCGGCCGTGTCGTCCGCCTTGAGGAAGGCCCATACACTGGTAAACTTGCCACCATCGTCGAGGTTATCGATCACAAGCGTGTATGTACAACCTACACCAACATTAAATCTGAGATTCCACATCCGTCCTCAAACCGAAATTCTGACATCACCATCCTCTAGGTTCTTGTTGATGCCCCCATCGATACCGGTCTAACCCGCCATGCTGTCCCACTCGCTCACTTAATCCTCACCCCTATCGTCCTGAAAACCCTTCCTCGCGGCGCCCGTACCGGCAAGGTCACAAAGGTCTGGAATGCAGAGAAGCTCGATGAGCAGTGGAACAAGTCCGCATGGGCGCAGAAGATTGTTGCCAAGGACAGGAGACGGCAGTTGACCGACTTTGAGAGATTCCGCGTTATGGTTCTGAGGAAACAGAGGAGATTTGATGTCAGAAAGGCTGCTGCTAAGGCGTAAAAACTTCCCCTTGAGTCTATCATGAAATAAAAAAATGAGAGGGGGTTTTTCATCTTACTTCCAGACGCGCATTACCTTCTGTAAACATAAAAATAGGAAATCCCCAGGGCCTACTGGATTCCAAAGGCTACGGGGTCATGTGCGGTGGGAAGAGGGATATAGGTCGAAGCTGCGTATTTCAAGATAATGCTGGAATATATGGGTTCTATCTATGGGTTTTCTGCTTTGTTTTGGAGTTCTTGTTTCTATGTGGAAATCACGCAAAAAATATCACACAAATAACAGTGAAAGCCCACTATTGCGTGTGCGAATTATACCAAATTCTCGAAAGAGCATCTCTACAGAAATGTGTCAAGTACACAGATAGCTCTATGTATAGCATGAAGTGAAAGAACCGACCAAGTGCACTAGAATCATATGTAGTAGTGAAATCTCAGATGTCTTCCATAGGGTAACCTGGTTACCTATGAGGTGTCCCCCCCGAGTGATCGCACTATGAAGAGAAAGATTGACCCGTGGCGTCACCCACCCCAATACTGTTTTGGCACTCCGGGCTCTACCACCCCTCCTTAAGATTAAGACTACTTGATAGATATAAGGCTAATCAGATGAGCCCGTTCACGTGGTCACTCTAGCGTAAATAGTAAGAGAACGACATTTCTATAGGGACATCTAGTGTTCTCATTAATACACCTACGTTACGGGTCACTTAACAACATTCTTGTAGACCATTCCTTAGGTGTACTATTTGATGACTAGCTGGACACCATATTTAGTATATTAAAGCAACTAAAGCCAATACCCCCATTAGAATTCACACAGATATAGGAACTGTCTCTTGTCAAATATTATTATTGAGCTCAATAACTAATCTCACGTACGTCAGAAAGTCTCGACCACAAGCCACAAACGTGGCCCAGAAGGAAACTAAGGAGCTACAAATGTAAGAAGAAATCCAAGCCTTATCAATCATATGATACACTACATCTCCAGATACCCAATATCTAAAGCGCAACATCATCAAACCCTTCCTCGACCTTCTCTTTCACTTCAGGCACCTTCCCTTCATCCCCATTCCCAGCCTTTTCAGGCTCTGGCGTCTTCGGTTCAGGCTCCGGAGTTTTCGCTTCTACCTCCGGTTTAGGTTTCTCGACGATTGGTGGTGAAGGTGATTTTGCTGGGCTTTCAACCACGGGAGGGCTAACAATCACTTCCGTTCGTGTCTCACTAACGGACTGAGTAGGTCGATGTTGAGACTGATGAACAGAGGGTGCTACGCTTGCGCCGGTTTGTGCACGTTCCCGCATCGGCAGTCCCTGTCGCATCTTGGATATATCCGCAGTCAAATAAAACTGCCTAACACCAACAATCCTTCCATCCTTCTCACATGCCAGCAACCATTCAGGCCTCACAACAGGGATATTCATTTCCTGTGCTCTTTCCCAGCCTTGTCCGCGACCCTCAGTACACACGAAATGCGTAGTATCGATGCGGACAAAATCTTGCAGAGCTTTTGCCCCTATTCTTGCAAGAACAATCTCCAGCTCCTCCCGAGTCTCACCGGGCATGACACCTGGACATACAGTAATACCAGAGAGATCCGTCATCTTATGGGTGCGGACTGTTAGCTTCTCGCTGCTATATGTGCCAGCTGAGGTACGTAGAACAAGGTGGAAGGAGTATTCCGTATCTACGGCCAGCCCGGAAATCTTCGTGCTCGTGTGTGTAGTCGGGTTTGGTATGGCCCCAGCTTTACTGTTATTCCGATACAATGTTAAAGAGCGTAGGGTTGCGGTAGCAAGTTGAATAGGGTCCCATTCGAGCACAACGGAGGTTTGAGTGGCATTGCGAACACGGAGTACAGGGCGGGAAGGGGATGAGATCCCGTAGAGATTATAGATTTCTTCTTGCAGTGAGTGGAATGCGTCGCGTTGGGCGGCTTCGGCTGTGTGGTTACGAGATACTTGGATGTCTACTATAGAGCCACTAGAGATTCCGGCAGGAAGGAGTACAGATGGGAACTCGATCTATGGGTGAGTAGTAGTTAGCTTCTATTTTGGGTGAGATTTGTGAGCTCATAGCGTTGGGGTAAATAGTACCATGCGTTTTTCCTCCGTAAGGAGGATTGCAAGACCTGCATCGACTTTTCCAACAGTGAGAGATATGAGCATTGTAGAAACTTTGCCAGTAGGAGCTTAAGGTGAGGTGAATAAGTGGAGGATAGCTCTTGAGGGGGAGGGGTTGGAGGTTCAAATGGAGTGAAGAAGTGGTTTGGTGTTTACTGGATGTCAGCCCCACAGTAGTCGCAGGGGTACAGGTGGGTGGCTTCACTACTCGTTAGCGAGCCGCATCACCAGCCATCACGCTACTAGATAGATCGTCATGACAGCTAGCTATTTCCAAGCGATCAATGTCAGAATCAACAACCGCCGGCCGATAGATTTGACTAGAAGATATATATAACCATAGCTATTAAAGATAAAAATAAACGGTGAGTTTTTATGCACCTCCAAGTCATCAATCCTTAGATATTCTAGATTTGACATTAAACATTGAGTAGGATATGAAAATATACATATAGGTACATGTAGTTCTTCTGAGACCTAGCTTCGGGGTAAACTAGACCTCAGTATACATCTGCTGTTGATCAAGTTTGAGCTTCTAGCTTCGGGAGTTAAGAATCGGGGTCTGGTTACTGCCTAGCTGTTAGTATAAGGTGGGTGAGGTGATAATGCACTGTTTTTTGTGCGTTTGACACCTCTACTAAGGGGCTAAGGAATTGTGTTTCTTTGCCACTATTGGCTACTTTTTGCACTTTTATATTGTTCTTATTACATTAAAGCATTAGAATCTGTTGCTATACGCTCTATTCGAAATCCTATTTATTGCGTTATCTGGTTTTATAGTAGTATTTATAGGTAGCCTCCTCGTACATAGATTTTTATAAATTCAGTTTAGTTATGAGATTAGTTCCTAGAGAGTGGAATCAAATGACTACAGTTATGTGGTGTGCGTGTAGGGGCCGGGCATGAGACTAAGTTGGTATTTCCTGTTGATATGGGACTAAAAAGCCTTAGTAGTCAGAATTTCTAATTATTACGTACCGTTTAGCTACTCCTATTCCTACTAAAACTTTCTGCTCCTAGTGTCTATGTCATAACACCTAAACGCTAATGAATCATTTTTTAGTACTTAAACCACAGTCACCCCAAAGTCTTCTGCCTTTCCGGTATCTTTTATACTTTACGGTTCTGTTTCCTTCATAGTCGCTACAGATAAATCTCAACATCCACTCATAACCATAATGTCATCTTCTTCCGAAGATCCTACTTATGTAGGTGATCTAGACGAATGGATGTCGATTGATACTACATCTTTCAGTAGGTTGGATGCTGAGGTAACAGAAATCAATGTAGCTATATCCCTCCTCCTCCATAATACATTACTCACTGGCCAAATAACTGACTTCTTTATTTAACTTAAAGGACAATATTCGCACACTTGATTGCGCTCTGTTCGATGCTTTACATGATACACGAGACTTATCAGCTAAAGTGGAGGCCATAGTAAAGGAGCAAGAACACTTCAAGAATTCTATAGCGGCTCTTGAATGCTCCGAAAATAGACATGATAGGAAGCTTTCAGACCTCGAAGCGAGTAATAATATTCACATAAAAAATCATTCTGTAAGAAAATCCCAACTTCTATATTAATATTATGAATTTATTCTAATATCTTTGTATAGTTAATTGTTGCCAGCCAGAACAAACTGGAAACAGGCCTAGAGAAGGTGCAAGGTCTTGAAAAGGGAATTCAAACTCAGACTCAAGATCTGGTTGATAAGGAAATCCTTCGCTTTGACACGAAGTTTGCAGAAAATGTGAAAATGACCAGTCATATTCTGGATACTGAGGCTAAAGTAAGCATACCCACCTACACCAATACAAGTAACACCCTAATATACCCAAAACTACTAAGTAATCAATGGCACTTATGTAGAAAGTGAGAGAAGGTGTATCGAACCTAGAAATAGAAATAATAAAATCAAGCAATGAGTTAGAGGCAGAGCTAGTAGTCCAAACCGAGGCTCTAGGAGGGCGAATTCAAACGCTTTCAGACCAGACTAGATGTTCAATTAGCTCTTTGAGAGAAACTATCGACGTAATTATATACCATTGCATTGGCTAAAAGTCTACATGGCTACTAATAACCACCTAATCACATAGAACCTCCAAGGGAATCTGTCTCACAATAACGGTCACATGGCTAACCTCGTTCAGGACCAAAAGAACCTCAAACAGGAAGTTGATACTTTCAAGCGGAAAACATGCAGCGAAGATTTGAGAACTAAAAAATCTATTGAAATACAGAACACGAGATTCTCACACCATAGGCTTGAAATTGGGAGAATTTCCAAGGATTTGGAGAGCCTGAAAGGGACAACAAATATATGCAATGAGCAGTACTCTATGATGGTTAAGGCAGTACAAGATTCAAAACTCGAAGGAGAAGCGCTTAAAGCTAAGGGGCTGGTTCTTTTGGATATATCTGATCAGGTCCAGGTATTTTCTTCCCTATACAATTAAAATTGGGCCTTGAGCAGTGTGCTTACCATTCCATTGATAATTACCAGTCTCTCATGGAGATGACAAAAACTCAGATTGAAGACCTCAGAGAGCAGGTATTGGCACAGGAAATAAGATACGAGGGGAGAGTAGTAGCAATAGAAGATCGAGTTAAGACCAAGCTGATGGACAGAGACTCTTTTGACGCCCTCCGTTTGGAGGTTCTCGAGTTGTCTAAAAATGCTTCCACAAAGACTATAGAAGAAGCCTTGAGAAATATCAAGATCCAGGAGGAAAAACTAAGAGGTGATGCCTTTCATTTTTCAGCTACAGAAAGATCGAAAGAAATCACAGCCCAAGTCGAAGGACACACTACACTAAAAATGAAGGAGTTCACCCAAACACAAGAGTCAAAGTTCAAAGATGATATCAACTCCCTCGAAACCAATATTTTGGTTAAGGTTGATAACCTAATCAAAAAAATTGTTAGCGACTATCTTGAAAATTATCAAAAACAATTCGAAACCACTATGGAAACCAAGGTCGCAGCTCAAGTTATAGAGCAAGTGAGATCCAGAGAGGCCAGATATGGGACCATACTCGTACCCCAAACCACAGAGCAAGTGAAGACTCAAGAGAGAGTGTGTCAAATAAACGGCTTGAAAAATTTAGATGAATATACCTCAATGCAAATCAGTAGCCAAGTCGAAGAACTTTCAAAAGAAGTTGAGGATCAAGTCCTAGAACGAGTCGGAGGTTCAGTCCGCAAAAACCTCGAGCAGCTTGATAAAATCAACCGTCGCCTCTTTCAGACGGTCCATCTCACTATCCCCTAATAAATTTATATCACTAACAAGAGCATTCTATAGAAACCCAACACAGCGCACAAAATTCATCTACTTATATCCCACTTCGTCGCCTCCTCTCTCGTCGACAACACCCTCGATCTCCCCAGCGATGTCAGGGAATACAGCAACAGACTCATAACCTACCACCCTAGGCTTTCTAGAGGCGCGAAAAAGTTCTTTACCGGTGCATTAAGAGAAAATTCCAAGATAGAAGCCGACATAATTACTGGTGAACTACTGGATGAAGCCTCACTCCCGAATGAAATCCCGGTACTCTCGGTAATATGCGCTCTCTTAGATGTTGAGAATCCCCTTGCAAGGGCAACATATAGCGAGATGCTTAGATACGTTATAGGAGAGAGGGTAGGTTTTTTGTGATGCCTTATATATTTCCGATGTCACGTTAACAAAAGCCAGATCGACTTTGGGGAGATTTTAGAGCTTATTAATCTCTAACAGAGCTGTGGAATGAATGAATGAATCAATAAGTATAAGAGAGCTGTGGGTGTAGAACGACTTAGTTCGACTTTGGAATTTTTTCTGTTTTTAGCATATACTGGTTGAGATGGACGAAGGAGTGTATGGGTCAAAAGTAGGCAAATAATAAATTTATTTTCCTCCTATTGTGGGGGGACAAAAATAACCGTGGATTACATAGTGACAACAACCCACACCACCAAAATTCAACAAGCTTATAAGACAAAGATGAGAACTTTATACACATGACCAAATGCATTATTGGGAGCCCTCTATGCCAGGGAGAAAATTCACTGTGCCATTTGGGAGTTTCTATCCACAGGGTGCCTTAGTAGCTAAAAACCACTTTATGATTTTTATTAGGTATTTTTATTCAGTAGAAAGTAACACTATGAGGATACCACATTGGATTTTATTTAATATGCACCAAATAATAGCCAGAAAGAAGGGATTTTGTTGAAGCAGTGGATCCTGCTGTATCAAGTCTTTTTTTGTGGCCATAAAGAACCCACAATACAGTAAGCCTGGGTAATCAACAAGACATTTTTCCATGGTATAAATGTTTACATAGGACTATTCTTTAGGCCAATAAATTATTTGACTGACATATTTACTCTTGTGGTTGTAGTGGTACTTTTAGATTTCTGTGTTTTTTGAGGTGTCGATCCGGTTATTTTTGTCCCCCCACAATACTCTCCAAAGACTGGCCTACGATATATGATCTTTTTGGTTCTTTCAAGCTCTTCCTTTACGCTACGTATATTTCTAATACTATTTCTACCTTCCAGACATCCGGGCTACATTTTCTTAGGGAAACTGGTTGACATAGCTAGGAGCTAATTGGTCGAGTGATAAACTGTGAATTTATATAGTACTGGCAATCCCCCGTTAGTTCCATTAAGCCCATAGCCTAATGTGATAAGGGTTAACAAGGGAATATTATTATGCTCGAGTGTTATAAAAGTAGCTCTAGAAATATCTAATAGTGCCGCTACCCCCATCCGAGATGGAACGCTTATGATTTCTCTTAATTCATATTTATGTTTAACACTCTTTACCTAAGCCTACACCGTCAAGAATTTCCAA
Source organism: Verpa conica (assembly GCA_033030425.1). Taxonomy (NCBI): domain Eukaryota; kingdom Fungi; phylum Ascomycota; class Pezizomycetes; order Pezizales; family Morchellaceae; genus Verpa; species Verpa conica. Next base: position 2,897,354 of record JAUFSD010000003.1, read on the forward strand.
ATCGTACTAAGCCATAAAGGAATAAATATCCACCTCCCACAACTCCCTTGCTCCCAGCTACAAAACTGACAATGCCGGAAAGTTCCTAATATGATGCGAAGGGCATTCATAACCGCCCGGATCTACAATACCCTTCATTAGCATTACTATATTTCAACCCCCTTATAAGTAGGGGAAGGGAGGGGGGGATAGTAGACTCACTATTATCCAAATACAATTGATGATAGTCCTCCGCATCCCACCATTGACCTGCTGGCAACACCTCCGTCACAATCTTCTTATCTTTAAACCACTCCTTCTGGGCCGCATCAACCACCTTCTTCGCCGCTACTTCCTGTTCTGGCGAGTGGTAGAATATCGCCGACCGATACTGGGAGCCCACGTCTGGACCCTGCCGATTTGCAGTAGTGGGATCATGCATACGAAAGAAGAATTCGACTAGGGATTCATATGACACTACTGCAGGGTCGTAGAGGACTTGTAGTGCCTCGGCATCTATTTTCATGTTAGCCCTATTCAATAAGGCATGAAATGTTGCTACTCACGTCCCGTAGTGCCAGAGCATACAACGCGGTAACTAGGGTTATTAAGGTTACCACCAATATAACCTACACGGGCGTCAAGGAGGCCCTTTCCACCGAAGTTCTTGCGGTAGATGTGTTCGACGCCCCAGAAGCAGCTATGGGGTGTTAGTGTGTTTGCAATGTTGTGGGAGGAGGGAGGCATACCCGGCGGCAATGGTGAGCTTTTCTGTAGCTGCGGGGAGGTTTCCGATACCTGTGCCAATTGGGGCGACGCTCATGGTTGCACTGGAGAATGGGCGCATGAGCTTTTGGATAAGGCCTGGTAGCATAGTTGGTGAAATGAGTAGTAGTGGGATTGTTGATGCTAGGAAGATTAATTTTCTGGTTGAAGTGGGGATGCGCAGGTACAGAGGGGCATATAAAGCACTGAACAAATGAAAGACAAGGCTATGGCTTAAGAACAAATAGTGAGGCTGAAGTGGGGGAAAGTATTGTATCGCCACCTTCCCAAATTGCGTCATGACAAATACCGGACCGTGCGTCATCAAACAGCTCAGAACATCGGACGGATTTATTGTAACTTGGGATTTGGAATATCGTAAATACAATATAAATTTCAGACTGAGCTATAGGGCGCATTCAAGATTACTACTGTACTCGTGTCAGGGCTAAAGTATTGGGACAGACCAGGCTGTCACGGATCTGAGCGGTCACTATTTTTCTCTGTTGTTACCACCGTGCTTCACTGTTTTTACTGCGTTTGATTGCGTCACGGGTCTGTGCGATCGTTATATTTCCCTTTTCAGCGTGTCCCAATACCTTAGCCCTGACACGAGTACATGGTGCAAAATGATTTAGCAACGGGTGGCTGCATACGCGTAAGGCTGGAAATAAACCTTGTGCTCTAGTCTGTGCACCGAATACCTTGTGAAACACAAATTCTTGAACAGAAAACACAAATCAATTTTTATAGCAAGATAAAAGAAAAATACCAATACAGAGACCACGATAACGCTCCCAATCGACCATAGAGAGAAAAAGAAAAAGAAAAAAACAATATGATACAATCCAATTCCTTTGGCCTAAAGGCTCGTGCAATTATTTGAGGGGAAAAAAGAAAAAAGAAAACCCCCCAATTCCTTCACGAACTCTAGGCATAACGTATGTTTATCCTAATCTCCTCCAGCCGTTACACCATTTCCATCATACTTGAAATTTCTCCTAAAAAACACCAGCTTTACTCGAAGTTATCACTTCTATCCACCCAAATGTCCTCTAACTCTGCGAAATTTTGGAAATGAAGCGGTCGATGAATATCCGCATAGTAGCCACTCGGCGTATCAATCTTAACATGATACTGCTTTTTCTCGGCCTCAGAACTAAAACTCGCCCCCAAGAAACTAAAATTCCACACCCCACTCTCAGGAACCAAAAAGAAACCCATAATCTTATCTGACAGCAGCAGCTGACACTTCTCACCCATATTCGTTTGGAAGCCCGGGGGCATATCGTTACCGAGATCCTTGTTCTGTGCACCCCATTCGTAACCGGTTGGTGTGAGACCGTAGGCTGCAAGAGAGACGGATCCTGCCTTAAAGGCGACAGTCATAGTGATTGTTTTCTTGTCCCACTCCTTGTGGGAGGACATTAGGCGTGCGTGTTGAGTAGTGTCAAACGCATTCAAGTATGGGGTCTCATTAGGCTGAGCCCAAGTGTGAATCCACCCAAGAGGTTCTAGGCCATTCTCCTTAGTGAGGTAGTCGTGCTGCGGGAGGAGATGGGGAAGTTGAACTGTATTCAACGATCCAATCTGGGGGATCATTGCAATACAACGGATCTCCTTCACCTGGTCGTTGTCAGGAGGTGAAGAGCCATAAAGATAGCCAGCAACCTGCATGCGGAGGTCGGAGATCATGATAAATCGCTTGAGAATATTCTTGGGCATAATGTATGTATACTGCCCATTATCCGGAATATCATCAGAAGAAATGAAGATATTGTTTGACCTTGTCCTCAAATTACTAGCTGCAATTGCCCTGCTCCTCCATTCGGTCTTGGATGCGAACGCCTGTTGCTCGTAGTTAGAGGTGGTAGTGACAATCATCTCGTCACCATGGACGTTCTGGGTTCTTGTTGTAACAGCTGTTAATTGCGCCTGCTCTTGCTGCTGCTTCTCGATTTCGGCGGCTTGTTGGCGTTGCATTGAAGGCGCCGAGATCTCCATACCGAGGATGATATCCCTGACCTCGCTGGACGTCAAACTCGATACATTGACATTGTTTTTCTTCCCGTAATCATTCAAAATCAAGTCTCTGAGCGATGTCTCAACCTTGATCCAGTCTTCATCTGATAGAGTGGGCCAGATATGATGCTCCTGTGTGATTACATTCTTATCAGGCCGCAAGATTAACTTCGTCTTATCCTGGTTGACATGCAACGCTCTCAGGATCAAAATAAGACGAGAGAACGCAGTGTATGATGAAACTGTCTTTGTCCAGTCATCGTACAGATTAAACAAGACCATCTGCGGCTCTGTCGCACGGAGAATCATATCACCTAGTTTCTCAATCTTCATCGCCGCCTGGAATGGTAGCTGCAACTCGGATGCCCTGATAGAAATATTCGGGAAATCGAGCAAATGCACCTCCAATGGATCCAACAAACCCTTCCTAGTAACAATAAGCTGCTTCGGCTGTTCCTCAACAGGGAGTGAACGAATTAGCGCCGCCACTTCTTCTGCCGTCTTCCACTTCGCCAACTGCCCGAGACGCTTCTGACCAGCCCAGACAGATGTATGAATAATTTTCAAGAACAACTGCCCTGATCTCGGATTGAGGATGAAGATAGCGCCGTTGATAGGCTTGGTTGTCAAATTACCTTCGAATGTCTTGTGAACAGTGACACGGTAGGTGTTGGTATCGTCGATAAACAGCTGGATCTGGTTGCTGAACAGCTCAGAGTAGTTCTGCGAGTTGAGGAACTCCTGGTTGCTCTCAGAAGCGTACAATTGCAGACCCTTCCGGATACGTTCACGCAGAACATAGAGAGCAGGATTCGCCTTCATGATCTTTGCCATAGCCTGTTGGATGAGCTGCTTGAGACCTGGGAACCATTGACCATATGCATCATACAAGTTATAGGCTAAATCGATCGCGATCATCACACCGGTGGGTGAAGGATAGATAGACAGGGAATCGGTAGTGTAGTCCAAGAATTTAGCGCGAACGTATCTGCTCACATCGTGGGAATCGTAGTCTCCGTATCTCAATTGGATATCAATCCAGAACTTGTTGGTCGCATTTTGCTCGATAACGTCCTTGGTATCGTGGAGCAAGCTAGGACGAGTTACGTTCCACTTGTAAGCAGCAAAGAGAAGAATGTCGGCGCAGGAACTGTTCATCTTGTAAGACTTTCTAGGATGGATGGTCTCTTTTTGCACGGTCTCAATACCCAACGCCTCCATCTCCTGATCAAAAACTTGACACAAATCCTAGAAACGGGTTAGAACATACTAACAAATATTAATAAACGGGTTTACTAACCATAGAGATAGACTCGTGAATCTTTTGCCACAAATGCGCTCTGAAAATCTGAATCAAGGAGATCTTCAAAGTTGGAATCTTCCCGTGAAGGAAAATACCCGTCAAATCTAGCTGGACCTGGAAACCAATATATACGTTCGCCCTGTTAATAGTAGGACTCCACCACAGCGTGAAACGACGGTTCGGAATCTGGTTCAAACCAGATCTCTGGGCATTAGTCAACTTCTTGAACTTCATGCTCTCCTCGAAACCAGATGCTTTCTCCCAAAACAATCCTTCCCACGACGGGAATGCGGTCGCCTTAAACAATGTGTGCTCCAAAATAGTCTCAACACCCCCAAGGGCTTGTATAACGTCGGTACGATATGCGTTCAAGTTCCACAGCTTACCATCATGGCGCTGAGATGTCCACCAGAACGGATTCGATTTCTATCACATCATGTTAGCCGCCACCTCAACCAGAGTTTCCACCAGAGAAACATACCATCATAGAGTAAATCTTGAACTCAGTCCTAACTCTCCAACCCTTATCAAACGCCAGCGTACTCCTATCTTTCTGAAACAACGTATTAATTCTCGGAATACCTCTATCCCAACTATCCTCCAAATCCTCCAACGTAAGACGTCTATTCTGCTGGTTCGCTTCCTGCCTCTTCTGCGCATACTCCGACCATACCCGAGCAGAATCAATAAACTCACTCTCCCACGGCTGAATGTATCTGAAGATATTTGGAATCAAAACATCATCATCGTGCGTCATACCACTCCTGAAATGCGTAATCCCTGTATCGGTCTGCTTCGACCACCGACGATCACTTGTAGGAATAAGAATATGAGATCCGGAAATCATACCCAACCCACCAAGCTCCTTAGGAGTATAAAAGACAGCCGGTGGGAAACGCGACGGCATCTTGGAGTTGAGTCCAATCTTAACACGAGTCTGAATCTTGGTCTCGCATTTGACAATCGTGTCTAGGAGCTGCTCTGTCTGTACTGCTGCCTCGCGGTAGTAGGTGAATAGCGCAATGAGAGCCGAGTTCCACTTATTCGCGATCTTGGTGAAGGTTGTGGAACCAGAGGACATAAGGATTTGACGAATCCTGTTATTGAACTTTGCGATATCCTCCTCTGTGACCCTCAAGAATGCATGTGCAGTGCGCTCCTTCGAGTTGTTATCCACGAGTGACCAAACGCTGTCCTTTACTGGGAACTCCTCATTCGTGTTGCGAATTTTAGGAAGAATCCTGACTTCGAAACCACACATAGAAAACAGTAAGTTTGGGTTATCACGACTGTAGACACTCGCAAATGTATCATCCCACTCAATCGTTGTAACAGATCTCGGAAGCCTATTCTTTAAATCCCAAAACACTGCACGACCAAGGTTAACATCATGTCTCATCAACCTCATCCTCGAATCCCTTGGCCAACACTTCTTATTCCTATACCCGATAACATTCTCGAAATTTGGATCCGGCTGTTCAGTCAAGAACCTCTGGATAAGATCTCTAGCCTCGTCTGCTGTAAACCTGAAGAAAACCCAGATGCGGTCAATATACCTCGTGTATAATCTAATAGGATGCTTCGTCTCGCTGCCGAGGTCCTGGAACTGCAAAAACTCATTCGGTCTCTGCGGTGGTCCTGCAATCTCGCTCGCTCTCTCCAATCCAAGGATCAACAGATCTAGAATCATTCCATAGTACTGGAACACGAATGCCGAAAACTGCAGTCCACGGATAAGACCGTACATATTTGTATGGTTCATATCCTTGTAGTTGAGCACAACATTATTTTTCGCCGTAATGTAATCTGCCAAATTATGGTCCATAATCAACCTTAGCAGACGATTGAGGAAAGTGATATCAATTTTCTCGTACACCTTCGATAACTGTGTCTCAATAAGGACATTACATTCACCATCTGCACTCTCCCACACGTTGTGGAGATTGTTGATACCCTGGGCCCATTTATACACCAACAGTGGCGGTACCTCTGAATCGGAGGGCTTGATCCAGGCTGGGAAGAGATGGCGCTGGTCGGCTTGATACCAGAGGTATGCATCGAGATATGCATCCGTGATCTTCTCGATTGGCTCGACATCATACACGGGGTTAATATTGCTGTAGTTATCATTCATGTCGATTCCAACCTCCTTAAACGCACGACGGGTCAACAGCGCAGTCTTGATACGCGTGAGTGTAGTTCCAGGAGAATCGTATGCCTGTTCGATAAGTGCGAGTTCTTCTCGCTGGGACTGGTTGAGACGGCCTTTGACAGAGTATGCTTCCCTTAGTCGTTCTAGCGCAAGGATAAGGATCTTGGTATCATGTTTATATGACACGCTCGGGAATGGAATAGGGGAGAATTTCCGGGACTCAAGCCAGTGGACAGCAGCGGTATAGATTGCCACTGCCTCTTCAGAGGAAACGTAGGGCCCGTCCTTCATGTAATTATGCTGTCTCTCTTGTTCGGCCTTAAGCCACAACCTAGTCAACCGTCCAAGATTCTTCTTCGCAACAGTCTTATCCACCGTCGCACCACGCCTAATCCTCTCTCTGTTATAATGCGCGACTGAAATCCACCAATCCGCTTTACTCTTTACGTATCTAAGAATAACGTTCTCGATTGGTGCTGGCAAACCAGGCACCTTCCAGGGAATATTGCTCTTCCAGCAACGCCACGCCTCGGAGAGATGCTGCAGGACTGTGTTTACTTTATTCGACTTCATCCCTGCGGGCATCATATCCGTAATATCGTGAATCACTGCTGCTCGGAGTTCCAAGTCGAAATGAGATTCTACCCTCTGCTTGGTAACGGTCTTTGCGACACCCTTGGAATGACGACCTTCGAACTGTCGAGCAAGTAGATTACCTAGCCATCTTTCTAGCAACGGTAAAATACCACGCATGAAGAACAGCCACACCCTCCATGCGGGAGCCCAGAAACCACATCCAGGTCCTTTCCCGACAGGGCCAGAGTTGAATCGGTAGTAGATTAAATGTTTAAGATCTTTGCAGGCACGGATCTGGTGCATGAGTTTGTATTTGTATCTGTACATACCCGTGAGTTGACCAACATGGTTGAAAGCGTAAAGTATACCATCGGCAAGTTGGAAGGCATCGATATTTCCAAGGCGGTATTGCACCTGGGCATCAACGATGAGCTTTGTCAAACGGAGAATTTCACGCATGAGATGGAAGGCGTTTCCGAAACGGGACTTTTTCCGCTCCTTTGTTGTGAGAGTCTTGACGGGCTTTAAGTTGAAGTTATCTATGCAGCATTAGCATGTGGACCACAGTTAAAGATATAAGAAAACTTACAATCCAAATGAAGATAAGTCAAATTCTTACGATGAATCAACAGATTCAACATATTAAACCCCTGCCTACAAACCTGCAAACCCGCTTCAACCCAATCGATAGTAGTCGTCTGAAAGAATTTTGTCCCTTTCAATGTCCTAAACAAATCCTGCTTATTCTGCGCTTTTGGTGTCTTTGTATGTAGTGCATTCAATACGAACGTCTTCAACAACTTCTGATACGACACCCGCACCTTCACCGGTTGCCCCTGCGGACAGTGTTCCAGGTACCACTGCTTTACGAGCGGTACATCCTCTGCACGTACTGTCTTACCGCTACGACGATCGAACGGATATGGAGCCCACCAGAGCGCGATAGCTGAGGCGGTGTTGTCAGTGTATAGTTCCTCATCCGACATAAATGGCTCTACCTCCTTCGGAAGCTCAAAGTCGTCTTCGCCATTACCAAACCCGAAGATGTCATCTTCGTGAGAGACAGTGAGATTCTTTGGGGCAACACTCCGAGAGGAAATAGGGTTGATCACAGGGTCGAAATAGAACGCTGGGAGATCGGGATCTTCGGCGCGGACATAGGTTACTTGTGGGTAATGATACCACGACAGATGTACAGACCTCGGGAGAGAGTTGTACAAGTACGGAAACGCAACTCTGTACTCTGTCCGAATTGGGGAGCGAAAGATGATACGGTCGATTGCGTTGAACTCGCCAAAGTCCTCATCATTGGGATCGATGTCTTTGTATAGTGGTTCGAATCGAGGTCCTCCAGGGATCGCTACATTAAGGGCCTTGGCCGTAAAGAATGATTTCCGGTCGAACATGTAGAAATAGTTCTTGTCAACTAGGTCTGACAGGAGCTGATGAGAGAGACGATAGAGCGTCGCCATCTGTGGGAGGTCGAGGTTCCAGGATTTGTAGGAAGGACCATTAACATGTGGGGTATCAAGGAGTGGACGGTGATCGTAGAACCACTCAATAACGGGTGAATCTTCGTGTTCGTCGAGCTCCATCTGGATTGGTTCCTGAGGTTCGACATCTTCGATATTTTCGCTCCATGACCTGTAGCATCGCAACCCTATCAGAAAAAATTCGGGGTCAACATGTCAGACAAAGGGGGGAATAAGAGATAAACTTACAATGGGGGTTCTTCATCGTCAAAAGGTGGGAATCGCATTCGCTTGAAATGCCTTCTGTCGGACTTTTCTCGCCTCATGCAGACCCACATTGTCGCCCATTGCGCGTGAAAGACGGGCTCGATAACACGGGGGATCTCATTGACTAGTGTCAAACACCCATTGACGTGATAAAGTACCTTTACCTCCCGTGCACTTTCCCAAGGCATAGGCATATTCTCAAGAAGCTTCAACACCGCATGAGGCTACAAATCGCGTCTCGTCAACATGGCATCCATCAAAAACAAGGCAACAAAAATAAACATACCATAAACTTCAACGCTCCCAAGTACGCTCTTTTATCCGCCGAGAACTTCTTCTGGCTCACATCCCCAATATCCCTCACAATTTTTCGTAGATGCTCCGGTGGCATATCCGCCTTGTGTGTATCCACGAACCCATTCTTCCTTTTCTCACCAAAGCGGTTCTTCTGTATCCTCAGCCATTCCTTCTTCTTCTGGTCGAACTTTGCCTGCTGAGGGTCCGCGGGAGGCCTGTATCCAGGTGGAGGAGGCTGAAGAGGAGCGCCAGGAGCTGAGGCACCTTGCCAACCAGGGGGAGGTGGTGGTGGCAGAGAAGCCATGATTGATGGCGGGAGAGAGGCGGATGCGAGTTCTTAAAGGTGTACTCTGTGTATTTACACTCTCAAGCCAGTGGTGGATTTATCTAGTTGAGTTGTGTTGGATAAAATGATCCTTCTTCTACTTGGGAGTTCACACAGGTGGCGGCTAGAGAGGAAAAACGCGCGATGTTGAAGCAGGTGCAGAAGGTCGCGCTCGCTTTCTAGAAAAGACTAATATTGAGGCTCAATTGGGGTTAATTTTGCTGTATGCGATATTGCCTGTTCTGGGTATTTACTTGAGTCATGTCCAGGCGGTTGAATGAGGTTTGGATGATGAGATTGATGAGATTGATAATTGAGATTAGATTAGATTATACCCTCAGCCTCAACTAGCCACTATAATTACAGCCACTACACAGCCATCTCTCCAAGGTCTCAAGCCCTACGACTGCTATTACCCCATCCAACGTGGCGCCCCACAACGCATCCGCCCCACGGTACATACTATCGCGAAAAATCACACCTCCAATATTCCCCAACACCCAGCGACAATCCTACGACGACCGACGCCCCAACGACCCTCCAAACAACAGACGCCTCCAGTAAACCCGGCACCGTCGTAGTCTACATCTCTTCCAATGGCCAGCACCAGATTGACCTACGTGGGTTTTTCCTCCCCCCCACCCCTAGCCTTTTTCTTTTCAAATAACTAACTCCTTTGTACAGAGACGGAGGAATCCGTAAGTGCTTACACATGACGTGGAATCAGCGCTATACAGATTGTGGATGATTAATGGGAGTTTTATTCCAGGTACAACACCCGCAGCAACAAGGTCCGCATTGTCAAGACCCCGGGTGGAAAGCTCCGTTACCTTCACATCAAGAAGAGGGGTTCTCCTCCTAAATGCGGTGACTGTGGTATTAAGCTTCCTGGAGTGAGTTTGAGATTCCCCTAGATTCGGATATTGGAAGGTTTTTGGTTATCTGGCTGGGTTGGGTTGGGTTGGGTTGGGTTAGAATTTGGGCTTGAATATTGGGCTAGAAAGATGGATACTAGGGGAGTGTTTGAGTTCAAGAGAACACTTGGAGAAGATACTGGTGATCTCTGGTTATTTTGGGGGCCTTGATATCCAATCCGTCCAACCCAGTCAGAGTGGAGGGGGAACAAATCCCGTCGGATTTCTATGGCTACTAACCACACTACAGGTCCCCGCTCTCCGTCCCCGCGAATACTCGCAAATCTCCAAGCCCCAGAAGACTGTTCAGCGCGCCTATGGTGGATCTCGCTGTGCGAACTGTGTCAAGGATCGTGTTGTGCGCGCGTTCTTGATCGAGGAGCAGAAGATCGTGAAGAAGGTCAGCATCATAGGCTTTCCCTAAAACGCACGGTAAATACTAATTAGTTACTTCCCCCACATAGGTCCTCAAGGAAGCTGCCGCCAAGAAGAAATAGAGGAAAATGGGATAAATGGGGGGCCAATTAAAATAAAAATCTTTTCGTTTTTCTCATCCCATCATCCATCACTGGTGCCGGTGAAACTTTCTTCCCTTTTTATTTAGGAAGAAATGTAAAAACAAAAAAAGCGAAAATACAAAGGCTTTTTCGCGGGGATCTTTTTCTTTCTTTCTTTCTTTGTTCAATTTATCAGGGGGATAGGCGAAATGATATTTTTCCCTTTGGGTTTCTGGAGTGGGATTCAAGCCATCTACAGTAGATATTTGATATTACAGTGTTGTGAATTTATGTCTCGAATGCTTAGCCATGAAGCTGGGGCGGATGTGGCGTTTAATGCGGCTCTTTATGACTTAGGCAGCAGCTCAAGCTCTGCCACAAATCTAAACAACTCCTCCTCCTTCTTCCCCCCTCCACCTCTCCCCACCATTACAACCCTCTTCAGGTCTTGTAATCATCTTCCTCCAGCTTCTCTATAATTACCAAGATGGCCACGCTTAAACATACTCCTTGGCATCCCCTCCCCCTCACACCCACTATCCGTGGCGCCCCCCCACTCCTCCTGCAATCCACCTTCACCTCCTCCACCTATACCATCCACCTCACTGACCTAACCCACATCTGGAGCACCACTGCCACAAAGTCTGACATCCTTGCCCTCTCAGAAACCCTCCAGACATCCATCGACCCCAGCGAAACTTCACAACTAACCATCCTACTCACAAAGCTCGAATCCGCAATTTCAGCACCATCAGACCATACAGATGTAACCCTCACCTCCACCTCTAGCGGAAACTTACATCTCCAAACATGTACAGAGCTTCCATTACCACTGAAAGAGCTTAAATGGGTGTTCCGATTGATAAGACTTCAAGATACGGAGTTTACGGGCTTGTTTCTATTGCCGGTGTTGAGTGTTGTCTCAACGCTTGCAGATCAGGTGGAGAGCTTGCTGAGGGTAGTGAAGGATAAGGATGGGATTATAGAGAGGCTTACGGACCAGGTGGTAGACCAGGGGTTGGATGTGAAGTCGTTGCTTGGAGGGGGGAGGGCGAGGAGACGAGGGCTAGAGAGATTTAATGTAGAGTCTTGGAGAGAGGAGTATAGTCAAGAGGGTGAGAAACGGGTAGGTGAGGTGGTGAAAGAAGTTTTTGGAGAAGGTGTAAAATGTAAGGAGGCGCCGGGAGTGAGAGGGTTGGGCGAGGTTAATGGGTGGTGGAAAGCTATAGAGGGGGATGAAGAGAATGAGGGCGTGAAGGTTGAGAGGAGAGTGAAAGAGGATTCGGAAAAGACGGAAGATAGAGTTGTGTCTCTGACAAGGGAAGTATCGCCTCGGAGAATCATATCCCCAAAACGGGAAGGCAACGGAGAAGAGGAATCACCGTTGGAGAAAGCGAAGAAGGAGGTCGATTCGGATGATGATGATTTTGAGGTATGTTCAGTAGCTTTCTCTATGTTTCTCCAAGTCACCGTTCCAGCACTCGCCCGAATTCCTACATCGAGCATAAACATATATGGTTCAGTAAAGTTCAGCCAATACCAAAACTATTTCCCCAAATAATTCTACCCCAACTATACTTGAAACGAACTTCACAGATCAGACAACACTACTTTACTCTCTACCATAAACCAGGTCCATATTAACACTCACATAGGTCCAAAAGACACCTCCTCTAAAGCCCTACCACCCTTTCACGTTAAAACCCCCCTCTCCCCCACCAGCGGCCCCAGCAGATGACACTGCTGTAAGCACCCAACCCACTACTTTATACCCACACACTAACCCACAATAGTCCGATTCTGACGATCTTGACCTCCCCCCACCACGTAAATTCACCCTCGCACCCAAACCTATCGGCAAGATCGGGGGCACAAGCAGACAACAAAAAAGCCCTAGTCCACCACCACCACTAACCCGCAACATGGACATGCGCGACGAAGACACCGAAGACTCAGACACCGTTGTGGTCACGCGCGTTGGAAAAGAAACAGGGCCAGTAAAGACAACCGGTGGTAAAGGGAAGAAACCTGTAGCTGTGGATGACACGGGCTCGGAAGGTGAGGTGAAGGTGAAGAAGACGATTGGGAGGATTGGTGGGAGGAAGGTGAAGGATGATGTACCGGTGGGGTTTAAGTTCCCCCTTTGTAATTGAGAATACTAATTGATTAATTAGGCAAAATCACCGACACCCCCACCGCCACCGCCAGCACCGCCTCAGGTAAGGACACCAACCCCGGAGGAGGGCGAGGATGAGAAGGCAGATAGGAAGAGGAGGGAGTTGGAGAAGGAATTGGAGGCAAAGAAAAAGGCACCAGCGAAGAAGAAGAGAAAGTTTTAAGCGGGTTATAAGTCATATTTTTGTGATGTATGAGTACATATATTGAGGGTTTTTGAGGGTTGTGAAGATGGGTTGTGGATTTAGGCGCGTGTCATGTGCTATCACTCGGTATTAGCGATCGGATGGGTGGAGGTTTTTCTGGTTTAATTCATGATAAGCGGCATTTTTCGCGATACTATGGGGTAGTCATTTGGGGTGTAAATATTGTGACAGTACAAGCATGGATGGTATTACAGAGAATAAATCCATATAATAATAGATAGTTATGGACTCCAATGGCTTGTACTGGTATATGAAAATGATAACTCGGTGCCTGTGGGGGGGGGGTTTACCAAAACTTTGATCATACGTTTCCTTCATAGCTACATTCTCTAAATCTCATAAATGAATTAATAAATCAATCATGAATATTATAGATATTTTTTCTATTTTACGAAGCTCAAGTAATCCTCCTATCTTTCAGGCCCCAGGCGAATATTAAATAACCCCTAGATAGGAACCAATGTTATGTCTAAAAACAGTAAAAAAAATTGTGATTGTAATTAATGGTCCTGTTGATACATCAGTTATCACTCGGCATATATAGCCTTATGAACGGGGCGCCCATTTAATCTCTATGAGCCATATATGCCATTCCCAAACAGAATAACACTTCTCTTGAGTCCAGGCCCAGTCTCAATTCAATGACTTACCCCCATTCAAACTCCAGGCCCAAACATAATTCTATCATACCCTTATATAAAATCTGAAGCATAAAGCCAAAAAAAAAACCCACCACCAATAAAAACCTCTATAGACCCAAAATGCGCTTCAGTACAACTAAAAACCCGCACTCCCCCGCGGAACATATCTCATTACTCACACAAACCTACTTCCCGCCACCACACCGTCTCCGTGCCTCAAGCGCCCACTCCAAAAAACCCTACCCCTGCAACTTCCTAGGCTGTCGCAAGGCCTACCTAACACTCTCCAAGCTTCAGCTCCACCACTGCTACCACCCCTCGTCATTTATATGCCGCTACACCCCCTGCAAAGGTGCATTTGTAGCTGTTGTTGATCGCACGGTTCATGAAATCCACCACCATGGGAAAAATGTAGGTTTTTTCTGCTATATGTGTACCTATTCTACTATAGTGGAGAAGGCTATGAAGAAACATGTAAGTAGGATCCATAAAGGTGTAGACGTCAAGGAGGCGATGCTGAAGATCGTTCATGGGGTTAGCAGTGGGGGGCTGGATGTAGGGGTGGCAGCAGGGCAGGCGGTACAGAAAAGTACTCCATATGCCTGAAATTTGTGTAAGTTTAAGACTCAGAAAGCGATTAGTATGTATCAGCATGTGTGGAGGAACCATAGAACTTCTACTAGTATCCCTAGGGCAATGGGGAGGATCAAAGCTGACCAGAGGGTGAGAGATTTACTCTGTTGGGTAATTTTCTTTCTTTTTTGGGGGGGTTATAGATATGAATTTTGTTACTGTATCGAATTAAGGTGGCGGTACAACCCTAGCCCTAGCATATGCTCTCTAAATAGAAGCGAGTTGGCTTAGCCACATGAAACGAATCGGCTGTTTATAGTCTAGCACGGTGTTGCGCCCCACAGAGTAAAGTCAGCCGCAAACGATATGGTGAAAATAGATAAGCACAAGCCGTAGCTGGGTCTTGTTTCGAGAGGCTGTGCAGGTCGTGATTGATATGTATTTAGGCCATCGGTATACATGATTAATGTCTTGATCCGTAGTCCTGAATTGGCGTATAGAATTTTGTTTTTCTTCTTTCTTTTCCAATGTTCCGGTCAGTAACTAATTATGAGGAGGAATGTGAGTGGTCGCATATTGGCTAGTAGCAACTCGAGGGTTTTTATTTACAAGCACAGTGTTACATAACCCGAATCATACACTATTTGACTAAACACCGCGTAATTAATTAAAGATAAGCTTACCCCAAGCACCGAGGGATACACGACCCCAAACATCGATGGAAGCCCCGCCATAATGGGCGCTGGGAGGTTCAACGTCCCGCTGACATGCAAGAGATCATGAAAAACAACATGGCAATCTCCGAATATCATGCACGTGTTGCCATACTTGACGAAACCCCGTATGTGTTCGTGAAACACCCCCGGCCTCATGTTCGTACGAACAACCAGATTGCCACCTAATCAAGTGTAACCGCAAATTCCGGTGTAATCTCCGCCCGGGTGATGTAATAGCGCTTACTATCTTTGTGTGTTGTGGGTCCTAGTACCGACGCGTAGCTAAGCTCGAGTGACGGCTCATGAATTATACTCCTTCATCCCCCCCCTGGCTTTACTATCGCGGCTCTTGGAGATGGCAAAAATAATAGTAAAGGCAGGTAAGAAATCTAATATATTTGGAGCCGCAAATCGGTTTTGCCGGGAATAGTTTATGTAGGTGATTGTACCAATATCAATATCCACGTTCCTGTGCCACCCCGAGGCTTGAGGCTTAAAAGCATCCTTCCTCTTGTACCTGAAGCTAGGCAGAGATCAGGGGTTAAAAAGATTGAGGGAATAGGGAGTATGGAACTTATAGACGAGCCCTCGCATGAAGTTGCGCGTTTATCCTAAACACTAGTGGCTGTACTACCTACAAGATCGTCAAAGGCGGTAAAAAGCTTTGTGCTTCTAGGAAAATAGAGAGTTTTGGGTGCAAATACAATATAGAAAGTGCTTGTCCACGGGAACACCAGCCCTGTGACTCACTTACCGGATAAGCTCAGCCCTGGTCGCAAGGCAGTGGTAAATGTAGTAAATAGGTGAGGGGATAAAAGGGTATATCAGGTGTTTGGTTTCGCCTTTCTTTTCTGCACTTTTTTAGGATCGGTCCCTGAGTTAAATACACGCGCTTTTGTTCTTGAATTCTTCTGATCTTCGGGTGCATCTTTATAATTTTCATACAATAAGGTCTACGAATAAAAACATGGACGCCAACTCCCAAAGCTCTGATATCGGCCCTGACATGAGCGTCTACTACTGGGGCGCCGGCCCTGCGCCAATCCCCGACCGCATCATCACCGAAGACTTCGACGCCTTCACACCAGCCTTTCCAAACGCCTTCCCCGGACCCTCCCCTCCTACTCCATCCCACTCTCCTCAACCAACCTTTCCGGACTCTCAAACGTCATCCCCAAACCCCCAATCAACCTCTCCAAACCCCCAGTCAACCTCTCCCACATCCAAAACCGGCATCTGGTCTTCTCTCCGTGCGCGCTACTCCGAATCTAGAGCTAAAACCACCCCGCAAACCACCGACCGTTCCTTCGGCGCTCCCTCAGGCCCATACAACACTCCCCCACCTGCCGTCAGTTTCTACCCCCCGCCATCCGGCCTCCCAGTCAACCAACCACCACCACCGCAGATCAACTGCGACGGGTGCTCGAGCAACCTTACCGACCGCCCACGTATCCATTGTCTTGACTGTCCCGACTACGATCTCTGCTCTCGCTGCTATCACGAGCGCACAGTCACGCTATCACATCAGCTATGGCATTCTCAGCAGACTATGCATCCTACCCGCCCCATCGAGCGCAAGGCTCGGAGTTCGAGGGCAATATATGCGTGCAGCTTTTGCGCAAATGATCTAACTGGCGATATAAGAGCAAAGTGTCTTGACTGTCACGAAGACTATAATCTGTGCCTTGACTGTAACCTCATGGGCGCAACAAGTGGGCGGCATTCAACAACACACAGGACGAGCTTTATCCATGATAACAGCGCGCCCACCCGGTTGATGGGGAAGGACGGAGAGCCAAGTGAGGCTCTTGTGAGGATGATTGAGGGCTTATTCGATTATATGGACTCTGCGTTTAGGCCGAAAAATACCGGTTTGTTGGAACCGGAGAAGTTGAGCGCGTTTTATAGGAAGATGAGAGTTTCGGATTCTGAGAATATTGGTATGATAGTCCCACGTTTTCTAATAATATCCCGCTAACATTTTTTCAAGGCCTCTTCCCAGACGAGAAGATCTCTTTCCAGTACTCATCCATGCGCTGCCAGTTTATGCTCATCTCCGCTAAACATGAGGAGATCTCCTCTCGTGCCACACCCTGGACTATCGATGCGCTTGATTCACAGCCAAGTACTCCCGTGTTGACGAGGTTGGGCTGGATAAGGTTCTTTGTAGTGTGCTCGTGGCGTGCACCTACTACTATGCATTACTTGTTGCAGAATGCGATTAATACTGGCTATATTAAGGATAGTAGGAGGAGGACATCTGCGGACCCGTATTTTAAGCCGTTTCATATCCCGAGAGATGCGCTGCCAGGGCGCCCACTGCAGTTGGGGGAGCAGGTTATTAAGACTTGAGTTATATTGAGGGTTGAGGTTTCTAGTTTGGGTTTGTGGAGTTTTGGCGGTTTTTGGGAGTTGGATTTGTTTAAACGGATGTTAGGACTTGAAGGGAGCATTTGTTGAGAAATTTGGAATTTTGCAATGATAATCATTCTGTTTGTAGGCAAAGCCCGGAATAAAATAAACAAAGAGACAAAAAGAGGACCAATACAGGATATTAGAGGTACTGCAAAAACAAAACTTCGTGACACATGCGGACTATTACGGTAAAAGCCTTTATGATTTTAAAAATCGTACCAACTCCTTATGATTCAATATTTTTCGACTACACCCTAAATAAGGGCTAAAGCTACGCTAGACACATGATTTACAAAGTCCACATAATCTCCGAGAGCGCTAATAAGTTCTCGTTCAGAGAGCGACGGGCCTGCAACGCTGATGAGGATTCACGGCGGTTGCTCATCGCCTCAGAGAAGTATAGCTCCACGAGTACCTTTAGGTCATCGTAACTGAAGTCGAGCTTGGTTGACTTTGCTGTTGCGATGAGATTTTGCATACCGCCGGTATAGAGTGCGTAGAACCGAGTAGATCGATCTAGCTTCACGCCCATCTCGATGTTCTTTAGGTTCTGCTGTAGAACTAGGATGTTGAGCTGCATCCTCTCAGCACCAGCATTATTGATGATTTTGATTTGGCTCGCATCGGCGACAAGAATATGGTCCATAAGCAACCCAATTCCTCTTGTGAGAAACCTAGGATAATATTAGTATATTCCGATATCATTAAAATGAATTTCTCGGGTTGTTACTTAGTTTCTTTCTCTCGAAGGAGATTTGATATATCTTCGTCAAACCATACTAGATCAACATTAAGTGAAATCACGTTGGCGTCTGGAGTATTGATGGTACTATCAAGGCAATAATTGCCTTCTGTTAGACACAAATGGAGGTAGTGTAGTACATGGCATCTTGCTTCGGCACGTAATGTAAATAGGATTGTATTTGCCAGTTCTTGAAAGTCATTTACAACTTT
This sequence comes from Verpa conica, assembly GCA_033030425.1. Classification (NCBI taxonomy): domain Eukaryota; kingdom Fungi; phylum Ascomycota; class Pezizomycetes; order Pezizales; family Morchellaceae; genus Verpa; species Verpa conica. Next base: position 2,915,603 of record JAUFSD010000003.1, read on the forward strand.
ATCGAAGCCACTGTAGTTTTGTGTTAAAATAATTCGTGAAACTAGTACTGGAGATTTACCTGACAGTTTCTATTGTCATCGGTAGATAAACAGCTCTTGCATCATCATCTTGTGATTTGGTTGATTCAATCAATGTCCATCTTCGTCTCGGACGCTAGTTGTGATGTTAGTACTTGAGGCTTAAAAGAAGTAGGGTTTAAAATGGAAGTTAACGGACCCCAGACGAGCTGCCATCTTTCCTGGAGAAGCTTGGCGCATCCTCAACATGCCGGAGTTGTACAACATTACTTGCAAGCCATTTCTACAATAATTTGTTAGTAAGATGGGTTAAAGTATCAATTTTTCGCGTAGGGAATTACCATGCTTGAGTATAGAATACATAGGGAATTAATGACTTTTCGATCGGTGATAAGATCAGGTGAGGTAATCGGGTTACCCCCTTGTTCTTTGAGGTCTATATCTATCTCCTAAATTGATTTTTAGTGATATTGGGTTCTGTTGTTAGTTTACTAAAGAAGCACGAACCTTCTTTAGAGCCTCCTCGTCTTCACTACTAGTCCAGACTTCAAGCATCGCTGTACGGGTACTTTCATTCTTTGCCCACTCTGCACTCTTCTTAGTCTCTAAAACAGGCCCCCCTGCGTCTCCTGAGGCGGCGCGGTGCCTTGAAACAAGTTCTGGTCATCGAATAGATACTTTTAGCAGCATATTTATTTGGTAAATTCGGGATTGCAAACCTTTGTACCACTCGAAGCATTTATCATAGTATGATTTTAGTAAATCAATTGTCAGCTGTCCAAACGCTTGATCAGGTGGTATTGTATCAAGCATTTTGCATAATGCAGTAATCAAACCAAAGAACGAAATTGCTCCCTTCATGACCGGCTTTTTTGCAACAGCTGCCCATTGCGGATCTTGGTGAAATGCATCTAAATCGCCAGTTGTCTGATTGAAGAGGTCACGTATGGTATCTTCCAGCGATGGGTGGAACACATTGACTAAAAAATCATCTAAGAAAGATGTTAAGGTACTAAGAACTATACCGGATCTAGTCCTCTGTTAGTAAAAATATGTATTGATTTTAGGGAAAATTACCCTGCTGGAACTATCTCTTTTATCCGGTTAAGGAAGGCAAGTGAAGGAGGAAGTAGGAAGCCCATATTGAAAACACTTGGTTCAATAAGAAGCTTGTGGCCAGTTGCAGCACCATCGGACGATGTATGTACATCAGTCGAAGTTGTTGCTGGTCGGAGAGACTCTGAGACAAGACCAGGTACAGAAGCCTTCAATATGGACTCTAAGTCATCATGGTCGACTTTCATAAGCAAAGAGGTGCTATCTGTGTTGGCTAATTTAAATAACATCTAGCAGAAACTTAGTCGAGTGTATCTGTAATAAGTAATAGAACAAATCACCTTGTTTTTGTCTCGAGGAGCTCGAGAAGTAATCACATTATTGATGTTTTGGTGGCCGAGCGGTGCACTTGCGACGCTTCGGCTATCCGTCATTGTCAGATAATCATGAAGCAAAGATCGCATCTACAAAAGCTTAGTATTCTTACACCGCTAGATGGTAAAACAAGCAATACCTCACTCTGTATCAACTGCCAAACTTCCATGAACCCATTTGTCAAGGTAGCGGCGTCTTCCGAACCGTCTCTTTTGCTGATTCCCTTGACGACGTCATATATCACTCTATGGCCCTCCATGACAGCAGCAAATTTCGAGTATAAAGTCCAAAGCAAGTCATGTATTACAGTAACTCGGACATCGTTCTCGTTCAGACCAAGATCCATAGTTTTCCCAAATGTTCCAGCTGCCCTTGCTACACCAGTTAAGGAACTTGGGTGCCGTTGGTCAACTTCGTTGTTTGTCCTATCAACAAGCTTAAAGAGCTCTACTGGAAGGCGCTGGTTGACTGTTCCAACAGCATTCGAGAGATGCCCAAGATTATTGAGCGCTTCGAGAAGGAGACGAATATAGTAAATACTATCGGCTTCTGGGTTTTTGTTCGCGTTCGCGTCTTCAACCATCTATATACATCAGCGTGGATAGGGGGTAAAGAAAATCAATGGAGCTCACAGGCTGAGTGAAGTCGTTAGAGTCAAGGAATTGGTGAAAAGGTCTCTTCCCATTCTTTACTAGTAGTGCTTCTCATAATCAGCAAAGAGCATTTAAACTTGGAATATGGAGCTAAACCTGGCATAGAAAACCTGTTATCACTAGCTCCGGGGTTATCTTCACCTGATACTTTTTTATGTTAGCTAATACTAATATGCTTTTACGTATAGTCTTACAGTCTTTTTGGTGTGGGGAATATGGTTTCCACCGGTCCACACAATATGGTGATTTTAGGTATAAATGGTTGTGTAGCTCTTCAATTAAGATATCTGCTAAAGACTAGTTGATGTGTTAGGAGGTGCTTAGAAATGTTTTAGCGATATATATTACCGATTCTTGACTGCCCAGGTACGTTCTAAGATCAGACAGAGCGCCTATTTCCATCATTTCTGGCTGGTTTATGACCTTAAGGGCATCTGATAGGACTTCAACAGCAGTGAGAAATCTCTTTTCAGATATTTTTGCTTCTAGTCTTTCTGGGACACCATTAACCTGTTCTCTTTCCAAAGAGTTAGTTTTGTTTCTAACGTATCATGAGGCCCCTGGACTGTGAAAAGAGAGACGAACATCGAAGATAAAGTTCTCAACATGGTATCATATTTTTGTGAGGTATCGATCATATTCTTCACTTCCGGCTTTGAAGTGGAAAGGTCGGACTTTGCTTGAATTAGAGACTCTCTAAGAGTTCTGACTTTGCCTTGAGATGTAGTAATACTTCTCATTATGCTGTGAAACGTTCCAATAGAGCTATTGAACCCCTGATGATGATCTGGTATTGAATTTAGAATTTGTTTTTCAATATTGGAAATATGTACCATGCAATCCCACCGTTTACAATTGCTTGTAGAGCATATTGGAGCTCGGAGTTTGTTTGTTGAAAGGCATCATACTGATATGCTCTGCCTAATGAGCTGGTATCCATCAATTGCAAGGCCACTTTCACAGGAACGCAGCTATCGAGGGTCATGAAATCCCAATCCTTCTCGATGATGTTCAAAATATCTGACCCAAAAGCTAATCTCAGCGTTCCTAGCTCTACCCAAGTAAGAAAAGAGACTATCAAATAGCTTCTCACCCTCCAGCTTCCTAGTCCCTAACCCATAGTTCTGTACACCATTTTGCCTCGGTGTACCTCGAGACGATGGGTCCCTTTCACGGCTCCGACTACGGTAGCTTTGCTCCGTGGTGGGCGCGAGTTCTCGCTGCTGCGATCTTGGTGGGGGCTGTCGACCATAATCACTCCCCCCGTAGCCGCCATACCCTACAGATCTTTCTGCCTCGTTTCTCCGCCTATCCCCTCCACCGTAGCCAGCCCTCTCGCCGTAGTCGTACCCGCCGTAGTTGGCTCCACCGCCTTGGCGTGACCGCTGACCTTGACCATCCATATTAGGCAATTCTAAGATCTAATTAGCTGAACTGAGGGTTAGTTGTAATGGAACTTGTGTTCGATTGTTATAGTCAGTTGGGCAGCTTGTTGTACGAAGCTCTAAAGCTTTGGTGACATGCATGGAGGTGTTCAAACGGCCCAGGTGCTCCTTATGAGTTACCCGGCCTTTCCTTGTGCCACCATCTCAATCTAATCCGTTATTGTCGACTTTACTGCCTGTTCTGGCGAGAACGTAATTAGAGAAATCTAAATTATTCTTCTAGTCCAAACTAAATACAAATAAATAACTAAATCTGTTAATATTTAGGGTGGTAATAAATTTCTTGGCTTGGGCACTGGTGGCTGGATTGGTAACTTGTAAGGATGAGCACAAGGCGGGACATATCTAGAAATAAGTGCATAGATCTCGGTACTGAATCTAATAAATTGGGTATATGTAACATATTAGATTAGCGAGAATTAGAAGAGTAAATTAAGATTGAATTCTGTAATCAAACTTTTGTTTTTGGCATTTCAATCTGTCCTGCTTCAGCCTTGAGCCCTTACACGAGTTCAATATCGAGAGTTCCAAGAAAAAAGACCCAAGGGCGAGACTCGAAAAAGTATATCAAGATTTACCTTATCTCAACTCTTATTCACTTCTAGGCATGATTAAAACCTCCAGCCCCGCTTTAGTCTCAAATTCTTACACGAGATCAAAAGATCAACAATACAAACTATGAAATACCCTGAATTAATTAGTCTCATGCTCGAACTCCTATGTTAATTATTAGGTAAATTTTTTATCTTGCAGGGATACTTCCCGTGGGAAAACGCTCTGTCATAGGCCCTACAAAAGCAGGTATCAGTAGTAAAGATTCTGACTCCTAGAAAGCAAGACCGCATGAAGAACCTGTAAAGATCGTCGATTAATCCGTTTAATAGCGCTACCAAAGAAGGGGCAAAAACTATTATCTTGCGTGTATAATATGTTTAATCAAGATGTTTGTAGCATACATAACGTATGTGCTTGTAGCCTTAAACCAGAAATGTTCTGTGGAATGCCGCAAATGTGATTAGGAACCTATATCAGAAGTCGAGTAGGTTCGATACCAAAATGAGACCAAGAAGTATGATACGTTGAAAGCTAGACTTAATCAGGTATTGTGGGCTATTGAGTTGCATATATTGTGTATGCATGAGAAAACTAGCATGCCATTTCCGTAATCCCAGTGCTGGTTCGGGACTAGCCGGGTACAGCAAAAATGACCGTAAACTTCCGATTAATCCCTCCCAGTAACAACGTAGTTGCCGATGTACTTAACTTCCGTGTTAGTTCGCCGGTTTGATCTTGCCGGCATCCTATCGAATCATTGGGTCGAGTGATAATTTATGCCCAAAAACACAAATAGATGTAATCTAAATAAATATACTTTGATCATGCATTACATTATATTAAGGTCGCATATGTAGAGCTATCTAACTATCTTCATTAATTCCAATACGTTCCCCAGATCTCTGGGAAGAAAAATGCGGCTTCCGTGTTTGAGAGCAGTAAGATATCCATTTTAGTACGTCTCCAGGACACACATAGAATGGTCATACATAAATCTTTCTATGAGCCCATACCCCGGTGAGTTTTAGTGAATCAAAAGAAAAAGAATGCCCATGTACCGAGCCCCAGGGTAAAGAGCAAAACCAAAGGACATAAGAAACCAAAGAGGAATTACAGAAGACACCTAATGTTTATAAAGAAGAGAAATAAAAATACAAGAGGAGGGTAAAAGTAAAAAGAGGTGTTATACAAGAAATAGGTAACGCTAAGGATAAGTGTCGTAAAAAGAAGCAAGAGGCTAGCCTTTTGTAGGATAAAGGGTATCTTGGAAATTGAAGAAGCAAAAAAATTCGCCCCACCGATCCAGCCGGCTGGCGGTCTAGTTCAGTTCATCTTTCCAGCCTCAACATCCATCAAATCATCAAATACATCTTCTTTACCTGCCCCCCACCACCCACTCCTCCTCCCTACCACCATTGCAGTGATCGTCAGTGCAGCAGCTCCGAGAAACAATCCATCAAACCACCTATCGACGAAGGCCGGATCTAGTGGTGCACCAAGAGCATCGCTGATAACAAAGCTCATATGCGATGGAAGATTGCTTCTCAGCAAGAGAGCTGATGCGAGCATGTACACCGCACTAATCTGTGATACAAATAGTGCAAGATTGGGGTTATCCCCTTTGATCGCATGGCCAATCACACCAGGGGCTGCGCGACTTAACATATTGAGGGTTGTCATGACAGATCCAAGAGATCCTGCAATGATCACACCAGAGAAAGCAAAGCCGATCATGCGGGACCAGGCAGCACGGTCGAGATGCGGATCCCAATGTTGGGCGAGGAGAGCTACCACATTATTGATGGGGTCGCTTTGGGAGAATGAAGACCTCGATCTATGCAAGAATGGAATATGCGCTAAAGAAGTGGCAAATATCCTGTATAAACAATAAATAGAAAATCCATAAGAGACTGTTCGTAGGAGGCGGCCGAATGCTGATTTAGATTGTTGCTGCACTGTTAACCGGCGTTGCATCTCTGTAAATTCTGCCGACAAAGAAGTACGCATGGTTTCGAGACCATTAATCTCACTGAGGAGCACAGAATGTTCTGAGAGAGAGAGAGGGGGGGTTAGCACTGTGTATGTTAAAGACTTAATTATGGGATCAAACCTTGTAGATCTGCATCCCCACGAACTGCAGAAAATACTTTACTCATGAAACCCTCTTGAGATGACTGTTTTAGTATTATGTTAATATTCAAGGTAATAAGATTTGTCGAGTGTAGGCCGGATAAACCTTCTTGTCTTGGATTTTCATTTCTAAAATCCTCAACCGTTTTCTCTTCTCCTCTAACATATCAGTCGCTGCGGTTAAGCCAGCTTGGGCTCGAGAAACATCGACATCAGTGACTGGTCTCGGTTTTGTAGTAAAATTGTGCCATGGCGATGAGACACAACCAAAGCCAGCTGTCTCAACTATTAGGCCAAAGAAAATATTTAAGAATATAATATTGCTTACAGAGTAGTGCCATTAGCTAGAAGCGGTTAGTATATCTATTTTTGGGTACTGGCTGTTTTTGAGATTTGAGGACTTACTGAAACACCGATAACGCCCACTCTTGCCAAACATTCTTCCATCAGGGTGCGTGCTAACAGAGTTAGCCGAAGCTCATGAATGCCTGAATAGGGTCACCTACATGTTCCCCACACAAGGTGGTCAGCCTTCCTTATGGGTAGCCTATCGCCCAAACTCCAAAATATCCACAGCCACCCTGCAAATGCAGCCATTTCAGCCATAATTACATACTGCTTTCTCCAGCTCCCAATACCACTTCCCTCAACAAGACCGTGCAACTCCAGTAGTGGGGTAATTACAACCAAGCAGACTAGTAAAACTCCAACCACAATTGGGAACCCGAGGCGGCGGCTGGTTACATCGCCCCATTCACTAACTTCACATAGGATCAGCTCTGCCAGTACACCCGTAGCCCCAAGAGTTGTTGAAAATGTGAGTGCTGCTATCCTTTTCCGCCCGCGGTTCTCGTGATGGGAAAGGTGTCTCGCGCCTGCTCCGCATAGTACCGGAAATAGTCGTTGCAGCACAGTGAAAAATATAAGACAGAAAGTCACGATGAATAGTAATGATGAGAGCAGCTGATGTGCATTCGAGCTATGCTGTTCCTTTGCCCAAGACGGGAGACAGTCGTCTGTACAGATGTCTAGCAGTTCAGACGAGACATCTTCGCCGGGTAACATGCTGGCAGTGAGAGGCTGGACAGAAAGAAGCAAACGGGGGGGGGTCTCCTGCGCAGGAAGACTTATGCAGTAGTAATTTAGCGGATGGTGGTTAGAATGTAGGTATATGTTGGGGAGTAGTGAGAAGTCTGGAAGAATTATTTGGTGGAGCTTGGGAGGTAGATGTTGGGTGGAGTTGACGTTCAAGGGAGCGGGAGTAGAGGGTGACGACTCCCGTGCAAGATGATCGTCGGTTGTGTTTTGTGTCGCCTCACTCCTTCCCAATTTCAGACACTGGCCCGGTTTCACCCCTCAGAGTCATGGGTACTCGCGTGTGTACTCCATCTCCAGGCCATCACCCCTGGTAGTTCGCGTACAAGAATATCTATTAACGATACTTGATATCCCTTTTTACTCGCTGCCACACCCTGTATACATTAGGGTACTTTATCTACTCTACCTACTAATACATGCACAGATACGGATACGCACATGTGATTTTTCCGGGACTTGTGCTTTTATTACTTCTGCCGACGCTTCAAGACACTCGCTGTCTGCATGACGATCAGTTTTCAAAGATATCATGTCGGGTCGGCATATATTCCACCTGATTCAATCGTTTTCCTCCTTGAGATAGACTGTGATAGAGTATGTACATACATAAATCATTATTCTTGGGCAACCCTCTCTTCATATATAATAGGAATTACTAAAGATGCAGTCGAAAAAAAAAAGGAAAAGGTAGAAGCTCTCCAGATACGGAATGCCGAAGCACCAAGTTCCGTAATTTGAGTGATGCCCAGCAATACCTACATAATACCAAGATACGCCGAGATACGCCGAGATACGCCGAGACTACGGTGCCAAGTAGACGCGGATCGGTAACTGGTTGTAGAGCCGCTAGCGCCACCCGCAACTACCTTTTGCCATCGATCATTGATCTGAGTATCCGAGAAGCATTTTCTTTTTGGCCGCAAAGACAATCGCCGGTGACTTCAAAGCTTAATCAAAGACACTATGACAGTTGATTCAGAGGTGATGACCTTAGCAGTAGTAAATAACTAAGTTCCTCTAGTTGTTGATGAATAAATTCAAGACTGCCGGAGAGGGCTCCGATTCATTATAAGCCAAGAATCTCCAAGACACCTAACGGCTATCTTTTCGTCCTAAGCTGCCTTACTGAATTATACGCCAAGGAGCAGTAAGCGCACACTTTGCATGTAGGTGGGGGTTTCCTAGTGATATCTTGCATCATAGCTCTTGGTTCGTCTTCCCGTTTTCTTGGAGTTTCTTGGAATTATAGAGGTAGGCCCTAGTGGATGGGGTGATTGGATAACAATGACTCTTGATGACACGATGCTGTAGTTATGCCTGCTGTTTGTGTGGGACATGAGATATCATTCTTGAAATAATACATGCGTATGTATTTACCCACAAGGTAGTCTAAGGCTCGGCGCCGTCACGGCCATCGAGAATTCAGGTGGAGTGCGTTAAAAAAAAGACCCCACCATGCTTGAACTTAATTTATATCCGATTGCGACTTAAACGTCTGGGCATGCCGGGAGCCTGCTGGATCCCGCAAGTACAAATACCATGCGATTCCTCCCTGCCTTCTTCTCTTTTCTCCTCCCTCACCAATGCCAACGGTTTTCGTACCTCTTCAACTATTCTTATCCCTACCATGACTGGCAAAGAATCTGGACCCGCAAAACCTACTTTCTCTAGGCCTGCCTATCAGCTCACTCCAGAGCAGGTTGCCCAGGAACTCGAAACAAATGTCGAAACAGGCTTGTCTCCAGCTCAGGCCGAGCAAGCACTCAGCAAATACGGCTCAAATGAATTAGATGGTGGCGAAGGAATCCCCATATGGAAGGTTTTCGTCAAGCAAGTCAGCAATGCCATGTATGTTTCTATCCTCAAGGGTTTATAAGTTATCTGTATACTAATATTTACTAGGATCCTGTAAGTTTCTGGCTCCTGTAGGACATCTGACATTGATATATGCCATACTAACTGGTACTAGGGTACTTATTCTTGCAATGGCTCTATCTTATGGTGTTCAGGATTGGATTGAGGGTGGTGTTATTACTGCCGTTATTGCTCTCAACGTCACGATTGGCTTCTTCCAGGAGTACAGAGCGTAAGTAGCACTACTGTAAAAAACAACCTCCAGTGACATATAGCTGATATCAAATAGCGAGAAAACAATGGACTCACTTCGAAGCCTCTCAAGCCCTACAGCTGCTGTCCTGAGAGATGGAAACGTCGAACATGTCCCAAGCAAGACTGTGGTACCAGGTGATATTGTTGAATTGAAAACGGGAGATGTTGTTCCTGCAGACCTTAGGCTTTTTGATGTTATGAACTTCGAAACGGACGAGGCCTTGCTCACTGGCGAGTCCCTTCCTGTCATGAAGGACCCCACACTTGACCTAAATGAGGAGATTGGCGTTGGTGACCGGATTAACATGGCGTTCTCTTCATCGACAGTTACAAAAGGACGTGCTCGTGGTATTGTCACTGGTACGGGTATGGCTACTGAGATTGGGGCGATTGCGGAGTCTCTTTCTGGTAAAGACAAGAAACCAAGTCGATCAATGTCCCGCAAAAAATATGGTACTCTTCAGCCCGTCAAGGGTGCCGCTCTTATTAGCTGGGATGCCGTCGGTAAACTGCTTGGACTCACTGTTGGAACACCTCTACAGAGGAAGTTGTCTAAGTTGGCATATGTCCTACTTTTCTGCGCTATCTTGCTTGCTATCATTGTATTTGGCGTCAACAAGTTTAATGTTACTCATGAAGTTACTATCTATGCTATCTCACTTGGTATGTCCTTTAGGTTCTTTCATCTGATTTTATTTGTGGTCTACTTCACGTACTAACTACATCTAGGTATTGCTATCATACCCGAATCTTTGATTGCTGTCTTGACCATCACCATGGCTGTCGGTATGAAAAGGATGGTCAAGCGCAAGGTTATTGTTCGAAAGCTCGACGCCCTAGAAGCTCTTGGTGGTGTTACCAACATTTGCTCAGACAAGACTGGTACATTGACCCAGGGTAAAATGGTCACTCGTAAGGCCTGGATTCCAGGTGTTGGAATCTACAGTGTCGACCGCACTGGCGAAGCTACTGATCCGACATCTGGCACTATTCGCCTTGGACCTGCACCAGCTGCGATATCTGCAGAGGATACTGAAAAAGAATACCAGCGCAAACAGGAAGAACGTGATCAAGCTCGTTCTGCACTCGCTTTGAAATTCGCCGATGAACCCAGGCCGCGAAAGAAGCCGGACGTGACGCCAGATAATGAAGTACCAGAAGGTGACCAAGAAGGCATCCCTGAAGTAGTGGCTGAACTAGAAGCTTTTTTGCAATCATCTGCACTTTGTAACTTGGCGACTTTGCGATTTGATCAACAAAAGAAAATGTGGCAAGCTACAGGTGACCCAACAGAGGTAAAGCCACGAGTCCCAGTTCTTTTATTGCTTACGCTAATTTTTATAGATTGCTCTCCAAGTTTTTGCTCATCGTTTCGATTACGGAAAGAAAAAACTTACCTCGGATGGGTGGAAACAACTAGGCGAATATCCTTTCGACAGTGACGTAAAAAGAATGTCTGTCATTTTTCAAGAGCCTAGGGATGGGAAGTATCTTATCTTTGCCAAAGGCGCCGTTGAAAGGATTCTTGATCTCTGTACCAACATTGGGTTTGGAGAACATACTCAACCTATGACCGAAGAGCTCAAGGAAGAAGTCACTCGACAGATGTCACTCCTCGCTGATCAAGGGTTACGAGTTCTTGCAATCGCTCGCCGTACTGTTGAAAGTCCGCCTGACGATTGGTCCGAATTCCCTCGGGATCAGGTTGAACAAGACCTTACGCTCATGGGTCTTGCTGGACTTTATGATCCACCACGCCTCGAGACCAAAGATGCTGTCAGGGAGTGCACTCAAGCTGGTATTCAGGTTCATATGTTGACCGGGGACCACCCTGGGACTGCTCGTGCCATCGCCCGTGAAGTCGGAATTATCCCTAGAGATTTCGGCTCCCTTACCCCTGAGGTTGCGAATAGTATGGTTAAAACTGCCGCTGAATTCGATGCCCTCACTGATGAGGAGATTGACAATCTTCCAACGCTACCATTCGTCATTGCTCGGTGTGCCCCAAATACCAAGGTCCGAATGATCGACGCCCTCCATCGAAGGAATAGATACGCAGCAATGACAGGAGATGGAGTTAATGATTCTCCTAGTCTAAAAAGGGCCGATGTTGGAATTGCCATGGGTCTTGGAGGATCTGATGTTGCTAAATCAGCATCTGACATTGTTCTTACGGATGACAATTTTGCGAGTATCGTTAATGCCGTTGAAGAGGGAAGAAGAATGTTCGACAATATTCAGAAGTTTATTCTTCACCTTTTAGTCTCAAATGTCGGAGAGGTGATTCTTTTGATCATCGGCCTTGCTTTCCAGGATCGAAACAAGTTATCAGTCTTTCCACTTGCTCCTCTCGAGATTCTTTGGATTAATATGCTTACGAGTTCATTCCCGGCGTTTGGGCTGGGCCTGGAGGCCGCTACTTCTGATATTATGAGACGGCCACCACACGATTCGAAGAAGGGGGTTTTCACAACCCAGATTCTCGTTGACATGATCGTATACGGCACGATAATGGGCTCTTTGTGTCTTTGTACCTTCGTAATTATTGTTTTCGGTGTCGGTGACGGGAATCTCGGAGTAAACTGCAACGCTACCTACTCGGATGATTGCGATCTGGTTTTTAGGGCTAGAGGCGCTGTATTCGCAGAATTGACCTGGTTGATTTTGATTTCCGCGTGGGAATTCAAGAGTATCCGCCGGAGCATGTTTAGGCTCGATCCTTACCAGACTGAACACAAGTTCCCGTTCTTCAAAGATGTAAGTATAAGAAATACACTGTTTTCATGGGAGCCATACTAATCAGGACAAAGATTTACGAAAACAAATTCCTATTTTATTCAGTCTTCATTGGTGCCCTCTCGGTTTTCCCAGTGGTCTATATTCCGACCCTGAACACCCAGGTTTTCAAGCACAAGGGAATCACATGGGAATGGGCACTATCTATCGGCGCTGTTCCTGTCTTTATTCTCGGAATCGAGCTCTGGAAATTTACCAAACGCTACACTGGTTGGTTTAACCGCGGAGAGTCTGACAGAGTGAAGAAGGATGCTTCACTCAGTTTACGCCAGGGGTTCTTCACGATGGCGAAGACTATTACGCAACCAAATTCATTAAGGTCGAGAAGGAATTCTGTGATTGGTGTCGGTTCGAGAACTACGACGATTGAGAAGAGGCCGGCGGCTGGTGATGAGTTAGTTTAGTTTCTACAAAGGGCTTGTCTGTTTTTTTTATTTGTTTAAGCGATGGAAGGGTTTTATATTTGCCATTTGCTACTTTCTTTTTCTTTTTGTTTTTCTTTTCTTACTGTGACATTCTGTTTACGAATAATGATTTCTTTTGTCTTTTACTACCGAAAATGGGAAATGGGAGGGAAAGGGATTGCTTGTGGTTGCGTTATTTGTAATATAAATTTCACGGGGGAACTTGCGAGGCGAATAAAAACCACTAGCGGAATGGTTTTTAGCGGCTCCAGGTGTTATGGTGCATGTATCATCAGGCAGCAAATAAATTCCAATGAGAAAACTCGGAATGAAACATTCGTTGATACACATCTCTTGTAATCGTTATTGGTCTCAAGAGCAGAAGTTATTAACTGTAGGCCCTATTGCGCTTTGAGAAAGGGTTCTGCATAAGAATACGACTGGTCTTGAGTAGGATTATGTGGCTCAAATAAATACATCCCCATCTCTTTTCAGGGTAGTTCAAGTCGAGTGATAATCTGTGAAAATAGTTCCTATCTACCAGTGCCAACAGACATAGTTATGCATAGTGTAAATGCTAAGATCAGCTTTACCCAAGAGTAACACTTCATAGATAAGGGAATCTAGGAGTATAACAGGTTTGTATTCTGGATGTACATCCCAAATTCATATACTACGGCCCCCAAAGTTAGCCCCCCACGCGGCGGGAAATTCCGGGGGTTGAGGTAGTGTGATTTGGAAGTACGGTATACAGCCCATGGAGGGAATTACCGAGACAAAGAAAGATAAGAAATTTAGCATCACGTGTTCTTGCCTTACTTACTGCTTAAGATATATCTTTCTTATAGTTATCGAATATAGTAAGGTTACGCTATAGGCTGTGTGATGTTGCCTCGACGGGTTTTCTGCTTTATACTCGGTACAATTACCCTCCCTTCACTATTCTTGCTTTAGTATGCTATTTCCGGGTACTTCACCCTATCGGCTCTGGGCATACATGAACAAAAACCGTAGTCAAACAAATATCAACTTTCTAGATAGGGGGGCAATCGAGGTATCTATCTTTTAGTGGTAGTCAGATCAGCTGTAATGTGCCTTGGACACAGGTTAGCACGGGAACTACATGTATTCTACCCCACTTAGTCTTTCTTGGCTCTTTTTCGAATATTAAGTATAATATAAACTGAGATAGCTAAAGTAGATCGAAATCCAGAGCATCACTACTCGAGTAGCTAGACCCTAGGATAGCCATTGGAAAGCGCTCGGGATGATGTTGGTTTCGCTTATGCACGTGAAAACCAATCACCGGGTCTGATTCGCAGCATCTGTGAGGGGGTTCCAAGGTCCCGACACAGACTACAGCTCTCTTGTCACGGGGTTATAGTCTTGACTGGTCTGTACGTAAATATTTAGTACCCGACATGAGCTTAGTGATTCACATATGTGGATCATTATCTATCACTCGATATAGATGGCATAAATGTTTTCTTTTTGTTAGCCGCTGTACTTCTATTTACCCGACCTTTACCAAAAACTTATACAGTTGATCTTTTTTGGGGCACTGGGTTGCTGCTGGGTTGGTACCTTAAAGTCTTGGATGTATTTCTTAAAATGATTGCTACATAAATCTCGGCAGCTCCCGATACAAATTCGACTCCCCCACTCCAATGATCCCTTTAACAGTCTAAATCTCAATAATTGGCTGCCACGGCGCACCACTACCAACTCTAAGCTCCGTACGGGCCAGTAGATCCTTCAACGCTACCTTCAGCCTCGCCTTTGGCCTTCCGGAGTGACTCTGACATGAAAGTGCCTAAGGCACCTATGTCTGAGGACACTGACAGCATGTGAAACCCTTTTTGCGAAAAAGTGTGGGCTATGACATAGCGCTCACGGCCAATTTCCCCAGCGTGGGGGAAATAGGCAAGTTAGGTCAGTTAAAGCCACCAAAAAAATGACGTAAGGTACTGGGCTAATTATGCATAAACGTAATAAAAAACTGAAGGGATTGGACAAACCTTGGTCGCCATCAGTGCAGTAGATACCGGACCTCTTTCCGGCCGCAGTCGCTGCACTCCGGACCTTTTCAATTGCGGCATGTAGGTTCGGATGAAACGTGTCGGAGGTTATTGGGTGCCCTATTTCTCCGAAATTAGTTAACTGTTCTATAGGTTTCAGATAGCGCTGGTCTTCCAAATCAAGACGCACCGATGGAGTTTCCAAGGTCAAATGGTCCAACGTAAAGGACATCGATACCGTCAACTGCTGCTATCTCATCCACCTGCCCTTGTCAAAATACATATATACGATCTGTATTACAGCTACAGAAGGCTGGAATTATGGGAGTGGGGGTGAAAACACACATTTTCCAGGGCTTCCTTAGTCTCAATTTGGACAATCGTGACAAGGCTGTCGTTTGCCTGCTCAAGATACTCGACTGTGGAAGAAATTCCAAAAGCCCCCACTGGACTATACGGGGAATTAGGCTATGACTGCGAGATCAAGAAATTGAGTAGCTGAACATGGAGAACTTACAAGGGGCTTCCAAAGCCTCTTATTCCCCTAGGAGGAAACTTAGAGTATTTCACTGCAGTTCTTGCATCATCCGCAGTAGAAATAAGAGGAACCATAACACCGTGCGCACCGGCGTCCAAAGCACCTTTACATCCAAACCAACACCCAAGATGTCAGTTGATTAAACAAGCTAGTCAAATATTCCTAGTATTTATGTAGCTCACGTTTGAACATCCACCCTTCGCAGGCAGGAATACGAACTACTGGGCTAACATTGCATCCAGCGATTGCTTGAACGGCTTCATGCATATTGGCATCATCAAGATTACCATGCTCCGTATCGACGAGGACCCAGTCGACGCCTGAGCGAGCAATTGAACGGGCGAGGTGACTGTACATAGGATAAGTAACTATAACTATGGCTTAGGATGGGGACTTACGTTCCGGGGAGCATCTGCCATGCTCCGAAAGAGACGCCTTTGCCGGTTCGCAGAGTCGTGCGCAGGCGGTTAGCGGACTGCATTTTGATAAATATTCGGTTTATGAGGTTAGTTGCGTTTGGTTACTGTGTGCTAATTGTCAAGTTGATGTCTAAAGCTAGATTTTTAGTGTGGGTAAGAAAGAATCTGGTTGAACTGTGGGTATTTATATCAATTGCCGGAGGGGTCAGACGGGAGATATAAAAAAATTTCGGGGAAGCTTACATCTAGGAACGTCCACATAGCTTAACGCTCCTTGTCTATCTTCCCGAACTTGGCGGATATTACCAACGCATAGGGCTTTGGATCTTTCGCTTCGGCGGAACCGGACTCTACCGTGGCATAAAGATACACATGGCGGAACCTCAGTAATGGGTCTACCAAAAACAAACAATAAAAAAACAATTCTCAAGCTTCATCATAGCTGGTCACTCAATTTCCTAAGTCGCTGACGTCACAGTATAGAAATTGATCCTCTAATAAATTACAAGTAAACTTCACTTGCTAATCTCCACATTCTCTAAAGTCCCTGGGCCCTATCACGTAGAATATGTGTCGCACATCCTCACTTCTAACTTAGACAGGCTCAACAGCGACACCATTGACTTGATTCGTTCTTATTTCGGCCACACAGTACTCTAGCTGGGCGTGAATGGGTATAGTCCGACGACGCCATATACTACTAAGGATTAGCCACTAGTGTGTAATAGTGCTACATTATTCTGCCACGAGGTAATTGACGCAAGCAAAGAGTGAGACAGTTCATAAGAAATGTTTTTTGGGTAATGAATCATGGTGGATCACTCAGCAACGTGTACCATGGCGAATGAATGAATAAGTACATGGAGCCCCAAGGGTGTACCATGGCGAATCAGCTATAGTAATTAGGCTAATACGTTGTTGCCACCCTAGAGTACATTATATTAACTGTAGGGTTAAGCTCGTAGATCCATGCGCCTCTACCCCACACCCACACTATTGGAATATACTACCCGTAATCTTATGACGCTTTTTTTTAGAACTGGCTGTGATTGCACACCGTTCTACAATCACCATGATACTACGAGTATACATTCAACACGCAAATGTCCAACTTTCTAGTACTACTAATTAAGAACCCGAGTATGCCTCCTGCTGATAGAAGCTTTTAAACTAGCACATCTGGAAATTTGTTGGCTAAATTTACGCCCTCTCGAATAATTTATGGGTATAAGTTCATTCCTTATTAGGTAACTCTTTAGTGGAATTCAATTCTCCTTTTGATATTTTGGGTCACAAGTAACTTGATCATGTGCTTCTCTTTGCTTCTTCTTGTGGCTTTTCGGGAAGAACCCTGCTTTGTGTATGATCGGCGAATTGCAGTATCTATCTTTCAGGTTACTTTTTGTACTTACTTTTTCTAAAGGATGTCTATCAGGCACAGGTGCATGGCGTGGTACCGTTAGCTTGGGCTGGGCTGTAGGCAGGCCCAAATCCAAACTGTGTACATAATCTTTGTTTCTAAAGTTGTACTTCCTAGTTACAAAATGTTGTTGGTTACTCGTATGAGTTTAGCCAATCGCCAATAGGATCTGCCCTAATTTTATTTGATATATATCTACATGTCTCCGGAGATGTCGGAGATGCTCAGGTTTATTTTGTTAGGCTAGTATAACTCGTTCATACGATAAATCATTATACCTCTTATTTCAGACATTCTGCTTAAGTAAGGGTGGTGCAACAGGGCTGCATATGGTACCCGTTTATACTGGATATCTACCCAAAGATCTAGAAGATCAGACCCTGAAGTTACGTGCGCCCCTAGTTCATGCGTTGAAAATCAACAAAGCGTTCCAGACCGCGCTCGCCATGTTTCCCCTCACGACGTCAGGTCCTGCAGTAGGAGTTCAAATGCCTTAATTCTATTGAATCAAGCTTTAGTGGCGTAGTGGAAAGCTGGCACTTATTTTGTTTTTAATATTATTTTTTCCCTTTTACTCGGTAAATCTCCAGCCGTGCTATAATTGTCAAGGAATATTATACATATAGCTGCATAGCCATGATTTGTCCAAATATGACCACATGCCACTCAAAGGTGCATATGCATAACCCTAGGTCTCAGAATCTCAAGGTATTCCTTAGCCAAAAAAGAGAAGGAAAAAAACCGCACATGCTGCCAGGCCCAGGAGCTCGCTCCGGCCCTTGCAGACCCAAAACTGTGGTATTATGCAGCACACAACACATACCCACACACGTGCACACGCGCGCACGTATAAAAATATTATTTTCGCAGAAGGCCGTGCCAATTAAATCACCCTCTGTATTTTTTACGGAATCGATTCCTACTACTGGTAGATTATTCCCACAGCTATAGTTATATTTAATAAGGCTGCTGTAAGTTTATCCCCGGCCCAATGACTCTGACCCTTTTTGCTATTATTGCAGCTAGTTATTAAAAAAAAGGGATCCGCGTAGATAGTAGGTAGGCCGATTGTATATTTGCGATGTCACATCTCTTGTGTGTTTTTTTTTCCCACAGGTACAAACGTATCGAGTTCAACCGTTTGGCCGTTGGATTGGGAGGGGGGGGGGGGGGTCCACAAAAAAAGTAGTGCAGAATTCCGCAAGTATTGGAAATTCTTTTTCTAAAATAGGTAACTATTCCGCCAGCGAATAAATCTTACAAGAACACCCCATTTTCTTTTTCAGAATCGCTAGCCCTTATCATCCCTGATCACCGGTTTTGTTTTCTATTGTTCCTATTGGGTCTCTCTAGTTTCTTATATCTTTATGAGGCATATTTACAGTATCTCGGTTGACGGCTATCCTTGTGGAGCCGGAGGTGACACTATTCGACGTAATCGAGTGATAAATGATGACGCGCGTCATCAATACCTCTAGGCCTATTAATGATGCCTGAAGTAAGAATAGCCCCATACTTCAATCACACTATCATAATGCAGTAAAAGATTTGCATTACAGCGTGCAAGACATTATTCTCGCAGGAACCATTGATCGTCATAAAATACTGGGTTAGACGCCCCTGGAGAAGATACTACCACTACAAGGTAGAGGAGAAAACATATATCAAGGAGTTATGAACGAAGTAATAATAATTTTAACAGGAGTTTTAATAACTCCTTGGTACAAAGTGGGCCCATGATAGAAAAACTGACGAAACTTAGGCATTGTGACATCCGCGGAGGTTCTTCTGCTTACATGGCCCCATAGTTTCCTAAAGCCTAGATATTTCACCCTCGCGTCATGAGCACTTATGGTTCTACCTTTTTCCCTTCCGCCCAGCAGATAATTTTACTGCTATTGGCTGTATAGTAAGCGAAGTGGCGAAGGGCTATCTATTGGTCTATAGATACATGTTACTTATCAACCAAGTAGTAAACAGTACTATGTGTCAATCCCAGCACTAGTGAATACGACCTACATTAACGCGCGTTAAATACCAACTAAAGCAACTAAAGCCGTATGAATTGAGGTTTAAAGTACTGGTAAAAGAAAAATATATTTGTACACCGACGTAGGTATCTTAGGTGGCGTTGTAGATGTACTAGGCCAGTTCAAATTAAAAGTCTTTGCGATAGTAGTCATTCCGGGTTTCTTTTGCCGTACCTAGTCTTACCATAAGCACCCAAATAAACCAGGATAGTAATATGTTTAGGAAAGTGTTGACCTCTAGCCATACCTTGGTTCGAACAAGAAGTCCTTACAACAGGAGCTATTTGACATTTGAGGGTCTCTTTTTGCAGATTCCTTTTGCATAATCTCGACATAAATACCCAACTAGATCAGGGCAATTGCAATAGCTGTAAAATATTACCATGTACCCGTGCGTGCCATGTCAGGCGGTTGGTTTAGTAAAACTTTTATACTATATGATAGAGTACCGTAATACCTCAGCGATACCGAATGGGGCTGAGTGAGAGGCCGTAAATAGTACTGTACTATCACGGGCTAAAGAGATAGAACTTACTGTTCAGGTTGAACCTGAAATTTATATACTGGTCGTAATTGAGCCAAAATGTGTGTACCAGTATATGGTGACGTATAGGTACATGGTGTCATATGGTCTACTGGGGTTCCTCCCGGGATACGAGTTAAAAAGCAAGAGGGGTAGTATTTTGGGCTTCAATTATAACGGGTAATCCTTAGTCTCATTCAACTCTATGTGATTAAACACTTAATATTAGGAATAAGCTCGAAAGAAATAAGATTCAAAAACTAGGCTGATATAGCTCTACTTTAAGAGTAAAACTGTATCCAAAATGAATGATCCCTCTGAGATCTAGAATCCTTGTTTATTTCATTAGTAACTAACTCCTACCATCTAACCCCAAAACAAGAATTTTCCCAAGGCGCTATTTGTACAAACTTTCTTCACCCCATTCCCCCAACTATCTCAAAGCTGGTCCACCGACAGTGGGTGCTACTGAGCTACCACCTGTTGCCAAACCTATGATCTCAAATACAAGAGATACATGACTGCATTATAATTAGCTTCTTTACCCACTGCAAAAACAACGACCGGATCAAACTTACTCATCACCTGCCGTAACCACCCTATCCTTTGTCTGTACGAAGCCTAAAATACCACCCTCTCCTTCACTCTGGTTACCTCCTAAATGTCCCTTCCAGCAGCCTAGTTCCGTCCCAGCTCTAACATCCCATCTCCGCAGTGTTCCATCGACTCCACAGGAAGTAAGAATCCACCCATCAGTCTTGACAAACTCAATTTTCACAACAGCCTCCTTGTGCCCCTCCTCAAACGTCCTCCTAACTGGGAACCCTCGCGCCGCATCATAAATCACAATCTTCCCATCGACACCAGCAGATGCAAGAAGCGGTTGAGTAGGGTGAAAGCAAAGTGACTCAACAGACTCAGAATGGGTATGTAGGGACGCAATGATCTGTCCCGCTTGACCACCACCCGTGGACCCACCACCACCGGCTTGGGGGCGGCCGCCACCTCGTCGCTGGGCGCCGGCTGTACCTTGAGTAGATGAAGGGAGACCAATGACACGCATTTCTCCGGTTGCGCCGCCGACTACTGCGACTGCGCCAGAGGGGGAGACAGTAACGGAGTAGAGACCCCCCTCGACAGCGAAGCGTTGGTCTGAAGACGTGAGTGCCACTACTGCTCGGCCGGAGTCAGAGTCCCAGGCGTAGAAAGAGCCGTCTTCAGAGACTGTGCATAGGATCTTTCCGTCTGAGGTCCAGGTTCCTGCAGAACAGGATGCAGTGTGGGAGTAAAGGGCTTGCTTGATCTCTAGAGAGCCATTCTCTAGGGAGTAGATCCATACGCTCCCGTCATTCGCACCTAGCGCAAATAATAGGGCAGAAGGATGTGGTTGGATCCAGTTCACTTCCTCGACTTCTTGCGCTTCGTCGACTTTCTTCCAGTTCTGGGATTGTGCATAGATTTGAAGTTTCCCGTCGAGGCCCCCGGTGATGGCGTATGCACCGTCAGGATTGGTAAATGCAGCAGCGGAAACGGAGTCTTTGTGACCGGAGAGGCGTGCGAGCGTTTTGGATTCACGTGGGGTGATGTTCGCATCTTCTGCGTTTGCGGGGGTGTCGGGGGTCCATATGTATGCGACGTCGTCGCCACCTCCGGTTAGGAATATTGACGGGTTAGAAGGGTGTGCCGCGATCGAGAATATGCTGTCGGAGTGCTTATCGAAGTATGCTTTTGAGTCATTTGTTATTTCAAGCTCTTCAGCTTCTGCATCGTACTCGGGGTTTTCTTCGGCTTCGTCATCAGAGTCCATTGGAACATCGCCATCTGTATCCTCAGGGATTTCTTCGGCAGCTTCATCAGGATTGAGCATTTGGGGCTCGTCTTCGGGGTGATCTGATGCCATTGTAGGTTCTGGAGCTGGGACAGCCATTAGGAACTTGTTTGGAATTATGTTTGTCAGATTGGCTGTGGGTTTTGTTGTTGCGGATGGCGGGGTTGAGGCTCTTTTCTACTTTTTCTTTTGGTGGGGCAATTCAGTCAGCCAAGACACAGCTTAGAAATGCAACATCCAGCGAGAACTCGGACTTTCTACTTGGGATAACTCCTCAAGACAAGAATGTTGACAAATATTTGGATTAGAAATAGTAAATAATTTGTTGCCACTGTAGAACCCCTAACACTTGGCTACACATACGAAGATTGACACCCCTGCCGTAAAAAGAGAAACACGTCGAGCTCTGCACAGCGATCACACTCCATGGCACATTCCTATCTCTGGGCGCTAGAAATCGCCTTAGAATCTAAACTACATGGAGGTTTAAAGTGGGACTAACACACATATTAGTAGCTAAAGAAAACCTGTAAAGTACATGTATGCTTGAAGGGAGAATGAGAAATGGAGATCTATCGGCGACGCTAAATAACCACATATATAGAGTTATTATAGTCAAAGGGTTTATCCACCACATGACAGCACTAAAATTTAATAAATTATAATAAATATAAAAAATAGAACACTCCTAAGATATAACCGATTATAATAAATGCAAAAGATAAAGAAATAAATAGCAGTGAAAACACTCAGACCCTCTAATAAAGCTAACCACCTCACCCAAACAGTATTGAACGTAGTTAGGATCAATTTCTAGTCGTAAAAGGTATAGTCATTTATTTCGTAGATAGACAGCTAGCCAAGAGATGATAAACATAACCTCGTGTCTTGCTTGATGTGATATTTTAGGAGACCCAACTATGGTAGAAGCCGGTTTAGTAAATGAACAGTGGACTTCCTATATGAGATTACATATGGAAAGGGGCTCGACTTATGAGACTAACGTAAAATTACCTAGTATGAGGCCACTTTGGTGATAAACTACTATTATCCGCCTGCTCAACTATCCACCTCCGCTTGCTTCCACTTCCGGTACCAACATGACCGGGAATAGAGTCATCAGGTCTAGTAGACAGTCCAATCGATTTTTTATGCGTTGCTCCAGCTAAAATTTCCCTGGGCTCCTCAATTGTACGGTATACAGAACTTTCTAGCACAGTCTGCCCGTTTTTATTCGCTAGGGAAGGGCTGACTCCGTGATCGCTGGATAGCTGCGGGGCTTTAAGATTGTAGTTAGAGTTGTAGTTAGAGGCTGCATGGTGAAGTAGTGTCCCTCCGAATCTATTCTGAGTAGGGAAATTTGTTCCTTTATCGAGGAATAGCCGGGCAATTCCAAGACCGCCTCCGTGAACAGCCTTATGGAGTGCTGTGCACCCCCAGCTGTCCTGAATAGAGGTATCTGCCCCTTTATCGAGGAGTAGCCGGACAGTTTCGAAATACCCTCTAGAGACTGCCGTATAGAGTATGGTATCTTCTTTGAAAGTAACAGAGAAATCCGCTCCATTATCGAGGAGTAGTTGAACGATTTCAACATTGTTTTTCTTTACTGCTATATAAAGTGCTCCCCTACCACTGGTATCCCGAACTGAGACATCTGCTCCTTTCTCCAATAGTAACCGGAGCACAGAGTGATGTCCTATTATAGTTATAAGCAACTGATGCTGTGTACCCAGTTTATTTAAAATACCAGAGTTCTTAAAAAGATACCCATACTGGATAAATACTTGGTAATTTTCAAGAACTTTAAGAACGATATCCGTTGTTAAAGCTTCATCGCACGCTTTAAGGTGACTAATAAAGTGCCGGGCTGCATACTGTAGAAATGGTGTATCTATAGTTCTAACCGGGGTGTGGGCGAATATATCAAAGGAGAGGTAAGTGGTGCATGTCATGGCTAGTCTAAAATCGGCATTGTCTGGGATATGTTTTCTTAAGAGGTACTCTTGGATGGTGTAATGTGCTAGTCGAATTACTCCGCTATTCTCATCGATAGTGATCAAACTAGCGCAAACGTCTAGTAATGTTGTATCATCAGGCAAATCCCACTCATCGAGCTCGTATCGGTTTTGCTCCACAGACACAGCTACTCTTAGGTCATCAGTTGTGAGTGTCCTCTGAGCTTTTGAAAGCCATGAGAGGATTGTCAATCCAAGCTCGGCACTGCTGCTAGGCTGTTTGCGCAATATATCCATGGCCCGGTCGTATGTTGGGTCTAGTGGCCACTGAACGGCAGATGAACTCGAATGTTTAAGCTTCTCTAGTTCTCGCAGGACAGCTCGTACGGTGGGCTGTTGACATATATTTTCTATATGAAAGCGAACAAGTAGAAACCTGTGAAGCATCCCGCTGTCAGTCGGGAAATGTAAGATATATTACCGGGTACCATAGCTTACATTCCCTTGGCACAGTCTACTAGGCTTGATATAATCTTATCTCTGTATTTACCTTGTCCAACAAGACGTTTTGCGCGTGGATTATCGTCTATTCTCTGCTGGATATAGATTCCGATGTCATCCTCTTGGGCCGAAAGCTCGATTCTCTCGACGATCCTAGTCTTGAGAGAGATTTAGATGTCTTCGGGATATGGCCGACTTGTTAAAAAGACGCTGATACCGTCTTTTGCTAAATGATGGAAGAATGGAAGGAGATCTTTCCGCTGGCTGTCTTGGTCGCACTCATCTAGAGCGTCGAAGACGAGAAATGTTCGGCTAAGTGACTTTGATGTTGCCATAAGCGTAGTATATAGATCGTCAAGAGTTGGTCGTTTTTCTTTTGGTTTCAGTTTGTCAAGTAACAGTTCGGCTTCTGCGAATGACCCTTGGATAGCAAGTTGTTTAACTAGGCTTGACAAGACATAAATAGGCCTTTGCTGCTCTCTGTCCATGAAGTCAAAGTAGATATATCTTACTCGGTAGTTTGAGGCTGGGGCTTGGGCCAGAAGGTGGTCAATTACCGTAGAACTATACAAACTGTTTTGTCAGAGGCTATATCCGGGACTACAATATTAATAGAAGTATTAAGATACCTCAAAATTTTTTTTCCTGCACAAGCTATATATTGACACAACCACTCGTAAGTATCACCATTGATTTGGGTAAGTTAGAGCGCTTAGGTCCAATGGTTCCGTTTTATCAATGACTATTTAATTACTTTACAGGAAGATGATACCTCTGTTTAAATCGTCATAGATTCCCGGCAGCCTTTTGGGCCTAAACGCTCATTTCTTTTCTTGTGAGATTTACTTACGAATCCCATGACCCAAAAGTAGTAAAAAGTCAGGCTGTGTTTTAATCCAGTTCTTAAAACCGGGTGTTCGGAAGAGCCATTTTCCAGTACCGGCTTGTCTTCTGCTACTGATCTCAAGGTGTTTGAGGTCAAATTTCTCGGGATAGAGCCACTTAAGGATTTCGTCGCGCCGCTCCATTCGTTCGTTATTGTCTTGCTTTTGCATCCAGAAAGCCAATGCTGCCGATTCAGCGTATGAGGTCATTCGTATCCTTGGCATATGTTTCGATTTCCTTTGACAGAACCCTTGCTTGAGAGTTAGAATTATGGACTTAATAGGGAGCATTGATGCCCGCTGGTTAACTCCGAGGACTGTTTACATTTAGTCTATGGTCAACGCAAGGGTAAAGAGGTTCTTGTGCCTCTCTATCTGCGATATATGTTCAAGGGTTTCCTTTTCCTTTAGCGGCCATGCAAGGCTTTGCATTTTCCCTCTCCATCCAGCTTTGGGCTCTAGTTTGAGCTGTAGCCTTTTCAGCTCCAGGGCACATCCCGGAAGCGGCCCATTTTGGCCATTGAGTGCCTGCAAAGCTGTAGATTTGAGTGTTTTATCGTCTCTAACATAGTTTTGCAATACGTGAAGGGCGCTGGTGAGTGAGAAGAGCTCATCCACAAGCTGTCGGGTATTTCTCGATGCATCATTCACTCCACCCATATATCCATACCCCAGGGTTAACACTTGCCCCGTTAGTTGAATTATACCGATAACACTCCCCACAATTCCCAGAGCTTCGGCCATGGTGCTGGAGTTTCTGAGGCGGGCGCTTGGGTCTAGAGAAATATAAGAGGATTTAGTCAAATATACAAGATGGGTATGTCAAGTTTAGATTTAATTTTAGAGATTGTGAGGCTGTGCTACCCTCAAACTTTCTATAGGTACAATTATACGCCTTAGCCCCTGCATCAAGATTGGCCAAAATTTGTTTGTACTCGTGGCAGGCAGAGCTTCGGAGGTCCCTCTTACTGGTAGCGACTTCTTGGCCTCTCAAAATAAGAGGGTTCTTGCTCAGAGGTCTTACACTAGGTAACCCTTACGATGAGAGGCATATATTATGGCTGACTTAGTAGTCGAATTTCATGATACCCATTACACTACATGTATAACGGCTTGCCTTGACTGGTGCTGGCTGTCGTGAATTATAGTACTCCTGACTGCCAAGAGAAATATCACGTGACTTGATTCTCCCATAATCGTTACTAGAAGAAAAGCTCCTATTCCTAGTGTCGCTACATGGGTCTATCCTGTATTCTTCATATGATCTTTCTCACAACACATGTTTATACCTTCAAATGTTTCTAATAATAATACTCTGACCCATGTATGATATTTCTTAATCCTCGGTCTACCTCGTATTGATTCGCAGGAGACGTATTAGTTCGTACGGCATCTAATGATGTATTTTCTTATGTAGCTTATTCACTTCATCATGCCTGATTCTATACTATCCCATTTAATCGTTTCTAGAAAGAGCACGCCTAGCCGATAGTGCCAGAATATCCTCTCCACAAGGTATGTAGCCAATGCGTTAAAGGTTATTGAGTGTATAAAGATTGTGGGCTGATAGTGGTACCGGTAGACAGTATCTAAATAGGCAATGCACCTAATAAGTAGTGAGAGAGCGGTATAGATATGATTCCCGGGAGAAGGTACCATACATGTAGTTATGATCTTCCAGAGAACAACCACGCCGCGGGTGTGTGCCGATATATGCAGAGGACCCTCAACTGCCCATAGAGAATCAAGTAATGTATATATCTCCCTCTCTTTGTACCCTATATCTATATGTTCAGGTCATAGGAACAGGCGGTAGTACATGATGGGAATTTAGCTGGCGAAGGTACTAGGCATTATTTGTGACACTGATTTCTTAAGGACTAATATGAACTGGGGTCTGAAGAGTAGCTTCAACTATAGGTTATCAAGGTATCACCAAGGTATTGACTTTTATGACCCGCAAGTGCTACTAGTGCCCTTAATAGACATTGAGACGCGTTCAGCGAAGACATTGAGTGGCCATTAGGTTTAGCATACCCATTGGGCCAGCCCACCACAAATCCATACATTTTATGGCACCCGAAATAACCCTATACGCTTACTTTATACCTAGTGAGATAGTGCCATTCTCCATCTACTCGTAGTCTTCAAACCTTTCCGGGGCACGGTAACAGGGAGCGTCATTTCTTTCCTACTGTCATATTCTACCTCCGTATGTGAGGGGCTGAATAGATAAAATTCAAGGCTAGTCATTCCTCCTGCTGAGGAATAAATGCTAGAATTAGTCAACAGCACAGACTTACAGCAGAGACCTTGTAGGAGAGACTCCCAGTTACTGTATTCCGGAAACGCTTGAAGACTATAAGTAGTCACTCATCGGGCATTCAACCTGACCAGCGCTAGCTAAATTCTTGAAGGGGCTTTGCCTGAAGGGTGACTCCCACCGACTGCAAGAAAGTTTTTGGATCTTCAGCTCAATTGATCCCCCTCGAGAAATGTATGGCGTAGTGCAGGGGGCGCTAAACAAGGTTTAGTCGGACCTAGACTACTTTAGTACCGAGTATATAGAGGTAGCAGAGGGCTTTATCTACTGCCTACCTGTAGGGTTAGGGTCTGTGTTTTGCGTAGAATTAGATACACCTGGGTCTCAATTTGGTGTCACGTTGGAAAACATATAGTACCAGACTCTAATAGCAGAATATATTAATATTTTCGTACAAAAGAAATGTGGCGGTGGAGAGTCGACTCATAGTTTTAAGCGGAGTCATTCAGGCCCTGGCACTTGAGGGGCTTTGTGGGGTGTTGCCCTGCGCCCGCTTTGCTGTGGGGTTAGGCATCAGAGTCATTGCCTTCAGCCCTACATAAAGGGTAGAATTCCTGAGGGCTATCAACAACTACAGATTTTTCCATTCTCTACCTCGCTCACCACAAGATATTAATCCACCTTCTCTGCCCAAAGTCTACCTCATCGTTCCACTCTATCAATAAGCCCAATGTCAAGCAACTCCGCCTTCTTCGAGGCACAATCCCCCGGGGAAGTGACCGGGGTTATCGAAAAACTCCGTGCTGCTACCCAGAAAGTAACCCCCAAAAGGTCCGAGGGTTTCACCTGCAAAACTTCTACGTTTCCCGTTCTTGGTAGTGAGCTGTCCGTCGAATCATGGAAATTTCAGGACTGGGATTATAAAAGGCGGGACCTTCCAATATATGCCCGTGGCCTATTCACTTACCGCCACCCCGAGGGAAATTATGACGAAATTGTCATTCGCGGCTATGACAAGTTCTTCAATATTGATGAGGTCCCTCGGACAAAGTGGTCATGGATAGAGGAAAACACGAAGGGACCGTATGAAGTGACTGTGAAAGAGAATGGTTGCATTATCTTTATTTCTGGATTGCCAGATGGAAATCTACTTGTTTGTAGCAAGCACTCAACGGGCGCGAGGGAAGATGTAGATTTGTCACATGCAATTGCGGGGGAGAAATGGGTTGACAAACACTTGCAAAGTGTTGGAAAAACTAGAAGAGACCTAGCAAAAGCCCTGAGGGATGCCAATGCTACAGCCGTAGCTGAGCTCTGCGACGATAATTTCGAGGAACACATTCTTGCCTACGAAGGCGATTGCGCTGGGTTATATATCCATGGGATCAACCTCAATCTCCCCGAATTCGCGACATACCCTGCCGAGGAAGTCAAGGCATTTGCAAGCACATGGGGCTTCAAGATGGTCGACTTCTTCGAAAAGGAAGACCCAGCAAGCCTTCGTGAGTTTCTTGAAGAGGCGGCAGAGACAGGTTCCTGGGATGGCAAAGACGTTGAAGGGTTTGTGATACGCTGTAAGGCCCGCTACGGACCAAACGGCCCTGACTGGCACGACTGGTTCTTCAAATACAAGTTTGAAGAGCCATATCTCATGTATCGTCAATGGCGTGAATGCACAAAATCCATGATCAACGGGAAACAGCCAAAGGTTCGTAAACACGAAAGAATCACCAAAGAGTACCTCGCATTTGCAGCTCGCTACTTTAAAGCGCACCCCGGTGCCTCGGAAAAGTACCAAGCAAATCACGGTATCATACAAGTTCGGAACGCATTTCTCGCCGAGCGTGGTCTCCGCGGAAGCGACATAATCAAACAAGAAGCCGAGGAAGGGGCTGTAGAGGAAGACATCACTGATAATATCGTCCTTGTCCCCATTGCAACTATCGGGTGCGGGAAAACGACCATCTCTTTAGCACTCACAAAACTTTTCGGATGGGGTCATATACAAAATGATAATATACAGGGCAAGGGAAGTCGTGCTACCCAATTCGCATCTGCAATCTCAATGGAGCTCTTAAACAAGCCCGTCGTCATTGCGGATCGTAATAATCACCAGAAAAGAGAGCGGAAACAAATCTTTGATGATGTTTCTAGAGCTTCTCCGGAGGTCCGCTATGTCGCGCTTCATTACGTCCACGAGCGTCCCGACCTACCACCAGGGCAGCTGAAGCAGAGTATCCGTGCCGCTACACAGGCTCGCATCTTTTCCCGAGGAGACAACCATCAAACCATTCAGGCAGCCTCCATGCCTAAGGTTGAAATTCAGGGTATTATGCAAGGCTTCCTAAACCGGTTCGAGCCGCTAGATATCGATTCTCTCCCAGACTCGACTTTTGACTCGCATATCGATCTTGACCCCGAAGCCGACTCTCGAACTAATCTAGAGACCATTGTCACAGCCCTCAAAGTTAGCTACCCGAAACTCTTTGAGGAGCTTCCAACTAGTGAAGAATATGACGAGGCCATCGAAGCTGCTATGAAAGATTACACTGTCGAAATAAAACACTCTGTCGGACGTTCTCCAAAGCCGCAGAGCAAGAACCGGGATAGGCGCCCGCAACCCCAAGCAACTGGCCCGAAGAAGAAAGAGATCGAGTACTTTTCCGTTAGCGTCCCTGCTGCTGAAATAAACTCTATTCTCGAAAAAGCCTTCGAATCCCAGTCGGAAAAGACAATCCGTTTTTACAAACAACTTTGCAACAGCGGTCGTGTGCAGCCAGCATTCCATGTAACATTGATTCATCGCATACAATACCGTGCAAACCAAGGGGTATGGGAGTCGTATCAGCAGAAACTTACAGAGTTGGGTGATCCTAAAAACATGGGCAATGCGAGGGTTGCCCTCGATAAGATAGTCTGGAATGGCAGAACTATGGCTATTACTGTCAAATTTCCGGACGAAGGGGTTAGAACTACAAACGAAGTCAACCATATCACCGTAGGTACTGCCTCACCATCAATCAAGCCAAAGGAGTCAAATGATATGTTGGTTTGGATGAAAGACGGCGGTGAAGTGAGCATGTTGGATTTACCGGAAGGAACATTTGTGGATGGTGTGTTGAAGGCTGTTGAAGCGAGGCATTAGGCGGTGTTCTTATTTTGGAAAATTTAAGTTGTGGGTGAGGGAATACACTGGTTACGGGAGTTTTCTGTCTACTTTATGGGCTTGTTGGTAGTTTTCTTCTCTTGTTTTTTGTATGAATTTGCTCAAAAAGGTGTTTGTGTATTGAGAGTGGTTCTTTTGTCGCTCTCTACTCTTGTATTTTTTTTACGTCTTTTATTCTACTACATTTAGCTGTATATTTATTTCATTACATTGTAGCTTGCATCTTAGCTCTTTACCATAGGCAGTTGATGGAGGGTTAACTCTGAATTTGACTGAATTTCCAGTGAACTGTATGTTGTGGTCCTATCGGGTACAAGCGACCCTACCTTAAATATATTAGACTGACCATGGTTGAGCTCCTGGAGGCTTCTTTAGAGGGCAAACGAATTATCAGCCTGTTAAAGATCTGGGATTAGTTTGATATTGTCTTCGGTTAGACTCGGCGCTCTTGACGTTCCCAAGAAAGCCATAGCCCTGGTCTGTGCTCAACCCCTATACACAGCTTGCTGCGGCAACCATGGGGATGGGAACGAGACTAACATAGCCCGACTTTCCTTTAGCACCTTTTTTTCTCACAATTAGTCCAGTCCCCACTTGTTTCCTCATTTCTAGTATTGCGAACATGCTTTAGTTATAAGCTCTTATTCTATAGATATTTTAAAGAAGCCTAAGTCTAAGGGCCCCTAGAATACGAAATACTCGTACATCAAAGACATTAGGTATATATAAATTAAGGCTAGAAATGTAGCTGTAAGTAGCAAACTGGTACTATAGTGAAGTAGAACTCAGTCGGCAGCAATCAACCTCTGGCAGGGACCTTCTGCCCTAGGCGCAAGGCTATTGTCTACAAAAAGCCCTCGGTCTCTCCACACTCCCCCGTCGAGGGCTAACTCATGAATCTGTTGGTTACCAACCTGGTAGAAAATACGAAGGCTTAGATCACCAGGGTCACTAGTTTCGCCCCCACCGCATCGCAAGACGGTGATAGACGAGTTGGCGGTAGTCCTGGTGTTGTTCACTATATTTGTCTCACTCCAGATATGACCGTCCCAGAAAGTCTCGGTGATATAGTTGTCGGTTGTGATGTTGTAGATACGGATATTGTAGGGACCGTAGAGAACGCAAGAGACGGAGGAGCCTGGGCGGTAATTGTATTGATATGGGTCATATCCACCTGGACAGTTAGGTTTAGTTGTAGTATAGGAAACGGTAAAGGGTTAGATACCTGATATATAAGAACCACGGTACCATATGACTTCATAGAACGTGGTGTCTGGTTTTTGGAAGAAGCACCACACCATGTGGGGCTTAGAAGATATTATACCAGCAGCAAGGCAGCTCCCAGCTAGAATCACGCGCCTTATGCTGTTGTGGCCATAGGACCAGCATTCTGTTGATGGATCATATAGAACTTCACGAAGGTTTAGTTCTGTATCTTGGAAGTAGACAATAAGTTTGTAAACCCGGTCCCATTCTACTACGGTGTAGCAAGTGGCAGCGAGCTGAGAATAAGGGGCGGCAGTGATAGGAGCACCATTGATCCTGATGGTCCTGTATTCTGACCACCCCTCGGTAGTCCAATAACACTGTAATTAGATTCTTTAGTAGAGTGATAGACAAAAGGTACATTTATATGAGATACCTTGCAAATATTGAAATCTTTATCCAAGTAGAAAAGGTGGATCTGAGAATATTCAATTAGTTTAGGATCCTGAATAGAGCCGATCTTAGTAACCTACCTCAGGGTGATATGTAATATGGCAGTAAGCGACGGCAATAGGTGTGTTTGGAAGAACAGACCGTTCCTTTCTCACGACCACCGATGTGATTAGAGTTCCATTAGGCTCAGTGCGGTGCTCACAGATAGTGCCGTCTGGGTTTTGATAGTACAAGCATAGTTGAGTACCATTCTCGCCCCTGAGCTCACAAGAGGCCATAGGGAAGAAGTGGGGGACGGTTTCAGTAGTCATCTTAGATCTATATTATAGTTCTATCTGAGCTGTCTCGTAGAGATTAGGGTCTTGGAGTGAAGTCAGCACGTTCCTACTAGCCGATATATATAAACGAGTCACGTGACATTCCTTTTGTGTATAGAGATTTCCTTTGTACACCAAAGATAAATCACTAATCTATCGTTATCTCTTATAGTGGGAGTTCCGATAGCATTTATGGTGGTTGAATACATGTAGTTGTCTACTAATTGAAGGGAAAACATTGGGTGAAACACTGAGGAATGGAGTCCCTTTGTGGCTCCTTACTAAATGTATAGTATGAAAAGGAGCTTCCGACCGGAAGAGGATGTTTTAGAGCACCCTTCCCCCTTATGCTCACTGACACCGATCTATGTTATAATGTATATGATTATTTACGTACGATTAACTACATGTATAGCTAGGATTACGCTATCTTTTCCTATTAGATATTGCGGGCTTCAGAGCGATCTAAAGGCACTATGCAATAATTGGAAGCCCAAACATTGTATTATAAGTAGTGATGGAGTTTTGAAAAGGTACATTTACATGTAGTTCCACTGGAGTGTTGGATGTACTGATATTCGGTCTACGGAGTTCTCCACGTTTTATCTTGGCCTCTGCCAAGATTAATGGGCACTAGCGCAGAGCCGCTCCAAGGCCCCGCGAAATTTTTCTACCCTAGAAACTTTGTTTTCACTCCCCACGAAAGAAAAAAAAAATAAGAGCAACTGCCACAAACCACACAATTCACCAGCTATGGATTGTACCGGTTTTGATCAGCGATTACTATCCTCGCAGCTAGCATCCTCACTTCCACCAGATACTGTTACACTTCTTTCTGGAACAACTGACAGTCAATTATACCTTACTACACTCTCCCGTATCGCAATTCAACCAGAATTTACAGAGTTAATCGCAGCATGCTATCAACCGCTCTTTCCAGACCTTGCTGCCAGGTGGCGGGATTTCGCTTCACTTGAAGAAATGATTTGTGCGTTTGCTAGAGTTTTGCCTGTCATGCCGTATCTGGCGGGGTTGGCGGAAGAGTTTTTGATACCTGGTTCGAAGACAGAGCCGGGTTTTCTAAGTTCTGTGTCGCAGCTCTCGGAAGAGCAGGTCGCATCACTGCCAGCTCCTCAGACTTTGGAGATATTGTTGGCGCTATGGAGGCTGTTGGTGTTCAAGAGAGAGAGTTTTTTGAAACTAGCAAAGATGAAAAATGCTGGCCCTTTGTTGAAGCACCCAGATCGTGCGGTAAGGTATATGGCTGTTAGAGTACTATGTGTTTCTCTCAAGGCAGCAGATGCTGCGAGAGAGGAAATGTTTGTGCAGTATGGAGTGGGTAATGATTGCGAAGAAAAAGTATTGGGAAATTGGGAGGGTAAGGAAATGGATTATGGATTCTTAGTGTAAGTGCTTTCTATAATTAATTAGTACCATGAATACTTACTAACACCCATGCCAGTCTTATGGAGGACAAAAGACTCGAGAAGCTAGCTGAAGAAGTTCGAAATACAAAGCTTCAGATCCCTGAAGCCATCGTCCAACGCAGGATAATCCCTACAGACGCTCTATCACCATTGATTGCAGACCTCTGTGGAATCTTGACTCCACGTCTTAGAGGTATGCACCTATTTAATCTGTTGCGAGATCTATAATTAACAAAAAATATTTTAGGCCCTCCTTCCACACCCTCAAAAATAATCGATACCCCCACAACACGCACTAACATTCATGCCACTGCTATCTCCCTCCTTTCCTCTTTCCCTACACTCATAACAGGCCCAGCTGGCTCTGGAAAGACCTTTCTCGTCCACCAAATCGCCCACACCCTCAATACACTTCCAACTCTAATTTCGATCCACCTCGGTGACCAGACTGACGCAAAGCTCCTCGTAGGAGCCTATACGACCGCCAACACTCCAGGGTCTTTCGAATGGCGTCCAGGGGTTTTGACAACTGCCGTGAAAGAGGGTAGATGGGTTCTCGTCGAAGACATTGATAAAGCCCCAACTGAAGTCCTTTCTGTGCTACTCCCACTCATGGAGCGTGGAGATCTCGTGATTCCGAATCGTGGGGAGACCATCGTCGCAGCGCGAGGGTTTCGCCTTATCGCTACTATGAGAACCTCAGGATCAACCAAAAAGCAAGACTCACTCCACATCCTTGGTAGCCGCCTCTGGAACCGTGTAAATTTTACTGTACCTGACGAAAATGAGCTTCATAAGATCATTACTGCGCGCTTCCCATTGCTTACCGCTGTTGCACAATCATTGTTGAGGGTGTATAATACCATCCAATACCTCTACCGCGAGCCTTCTTTCTTTGCGCTCAGTAAGACATCTCTTGGGCGTCAGATCTCACCTAGAGACCTGATCAAATGGTCCACCCGAGTTGAAGCACTTTTTGTCTCTGCTAGCTCCACTGGTGAGACAATATCCGATGGGCTCTATGACGAGATCTTCATGGAAGCTGTTGATTGTTTCGCTGGATCTCTACAAACAACCGGTGCACGCCATCTCGTAATTAGAAAGATTGCAGAGGAGATGATGATTCCTTCTCAGCGGGTAGAGCTTTTCCTAAATGGCCATATCCCAGGTTACAATGTCACGGAGAAAACCCTCACGATTGGGCGCGTAAAACTTGGGAAGCGGAAACGCAGTAAACGGGTACAGATTCAGAAGAGGCCGTTCGCGACTACAAATCATGCTTTGCGTCTCCTTGAGCAAGTCGGTGTTGCAGTTCGGGGTGGTGAGCCGGTGTTGCTAGTTGGAGAAACTGGAACGGGAAAGACAACGGTTGTCCAGCAGATGGCTGACATGTTGGGGTATAATCTCACTGTTATGAACTTATCCCAGCAGACTGAGAGTGGAGATTTACTTGGTGGTTATAAGCCTGTCGATGTACGTACTCTTGCTGTCCCACTGAAGGAGGTATTCGAGGAATTATTCGAAAAGACCTTTTCCTTAAAGAGAAATAAACGCTTCCTTGAAGTTCTCGGAAAATGCTGGAGCAAGCAACAATGGAACCGCGTTATCACCCTCTGGGGCGAAGCTGTGAAAATGGCTGAGCAGTTCTTTTCCACTCCAACTCCAGAAATACAGGAGACCGAAGACCAGCCGAAGAAGAAGAGGAGACTCGATATGATGGACAAACCGATGCTTCAAGCACTATGGACCCGGTTTGCGAGCGATGTTACAGCATTAGAGAGACAAAGTTCACAAGTGAGCAAGAGCTTCGCATTTAGCTTTGTGGAAGGGAGCCTAGTTAAAGCCGCCCGAAATGGAGACTGGGTGCTGCTTGATGAAATAAATTTGGCGGCGCCGGATACGCTGGAAAGCATTGCAGACCTGCTAAAAGATGGGAAGGATGGAGATGTGAGGAGTATTCTTCTGTCTGAAAAGGGTGACGTTGAGAGGGTGAAGGCGCATGCGGATTTCCGGATTTTTGCTTGTATGAACCCCGCTACCGATGTCGGAAAACGTGACCTTCCGAGCGGATTAAGGAGCAGGTTCACAGAACTTTACGTTGTCTCTCCTGACCAGGATCTTGGGAATCTTTTGGCGATTGTGAGAGAATATCTTGGGCAGCTTGTGGCGGGGGATGAAAGAGCCGTGGCGGATGTTGCAGGGTTGTATCTGGAGGCGAAGAAACTATCAGAGGCACAAAGACTTGTTGATGGTGCGAATCAGAGGCCACATTTTAGTATGAGGACTCTTACGAGGACGCTCAGCTATGTAGTTGAGATCGCGGGAGTTTATGGCCTGCGGCGGAGTTTGTATGAAGGATTCTGTATGAGTTTTCTAACCCTTCTTGATCGCACTTCCGAGGGCATACTTCTCCCAGTGATAGAGAGATTCATTCTTGGGAACCAAAAGAACGTTCGGAGCCTTATTTCCCAAATCCCACGGAGACCAATGGGTGCGAATGGAGAAGATTATGTACAGTTTGAACACTACTGGATGGCGCGCGGAACTCAGGAGATTGAGGAACAGCCACATTATATCATCACACCCTTTGTTCAGCGGAATATGCTTAACCTGGTCCGCGCTACTGCAACCCGCCGCTTCCCTGTGTTGATCCAAGGACCTACATCAAGTGGAAAGACAAGTATGATTGAGTACCTTGCCAAACGTACAGGTCACAAGTTTGTTAGAATCAACAATCACGAACATACCGATCTACAAGAATACCTCGGGAGCTATGTCTCCGACAATACTGGCACCCTCCGATTTCAGGAAGGAATTTTGGTTGAGGCATTACGGAAGGGCTATTGGATTGTTCTTGATGAATTGAATTTGGCCCCTACAGATGTTCTGGAAGCGCTAAATAGACTGCTCGATGATAACCGTGAATTGATGATTCCCGAGACGCAAGAGGTTGTGAGACCACATAAAGAGTTTATGTTGTTTGCGACACAGAACCCACCAGGTCTATATGGAGGGAGGAAAGTGCTTAGTAGGGCGTTTAGAAATCGGTTTTTAGAACTACATTTCGATGATATACCGGAAGAAGAGTTGGAAACAATTTTGAGGGAGAGATGTGGGATTGCGCCAAGTTATTGCGGGAGGATTGTCAAAGTTTACAAGGTGAGTGAGAATCTGTGATGCATATTACTTAGGCAGCTACTAACTTTTCCCCGCCCAGGAACTTTCGCTACTACGGCAATCGACGAGGTTGTTTGAGCAGAAGAATAGTTTTGCCACACTGCGTGATCTATTCCGGTGGGCAAATCGCGAGGCTATAGGGTATCAACAGCTTGCCGATAACGGATACATGCTCCTCGCAGAGCGTGTGCGGAAAGAAGACGAGAAACTAGCTGTCAAGAGGGTCCTCGAGGAGGTGATGAAGGTTAAGATTGATGAGATTTCTCTCTACTCACCAGAGTCGACACAAGAATATCAGCTCGTCATGAAGCTAGAGAGTAACGTAGTGTGGACAAAGGCGATGCGTAGGCTTTATTCGCTTGTGGCACATTCACTCCGGAATAATGAGCCGGTTCTATTAGTCGGTGGGACTGGGTGTGGGAAAACAACAGTCTGTCAGATGCTGGCGGAAGCATTTGGGAAGACATTGCAGATTGTCAATGCACACCAGAACACGGAGACTGGAGATATCATTGGTGCACAAAGGCCAATTCGAAACCGTACCGCCTACACAACACAATTGATCGAAGATCTTTTGGTAGTTTCCCGGGAGCATTCATCTACAATAGAGAACCATAACGCAGAAGCCGGCCTTGCTGAGCTTCTTGACTCATATGCGGCATTGGATAAACAAACCGTGCAGGGCATTCCAGCCGACCTCAGGTCCCGGATTGAATTTAATCGAGTACGCATTAAAGCACTGTTTGAGTGGAGTGACGGTAGTCTTATTCAAGCGATGAAGGAAGGGCAATTCTTCTTACTCGATGAGATCTCACTCGCCGATGACTCTGTCTTGGAACGACTAAATAGTGTTCTAGAGCCCCAACGCGCAATTCTTTTAGCTGAGAAGGGCCCAGAAGAATCTCAAGTTACAGCTACTGATGGATTTCAGTTCCTAGCCACGATGAATCCCGGTGGCGACTATGGAAAAAAGGAACTCTCTCCTGCTCTGCGGAATCGATTCACAGAAATCTGGGTTCCCTCTATGTCAGATTTCGAAGATGTTCTGCAGATCGTACGCGCGAAATTGGCGCCTTTTGCACTGCAGCACGCGGATACGATTGTTAGGTTTTCGCAGTGGTTTTCAGAGACATATCACTTCACTTCGTCAACGATATCCATTCGTGATGTTCTAGCTTGGGCAAAGTTTGTCAACATGTGTGACCAACAAAATTCTCTTTTCGGGCTGCTACATGGAGCAGCATTAGTATTTATTGATGGATTGGGCGCAAATCCATCTGCGGTCTTGATGTCCATGACGGCTGAAGACTTGTTCAAAGAGAAGCGGAAGTGCATCCTGAAATTGTCCGAATTGAGTGGCTGTGACCTATCCCCGATTTATGATCAACTTTTTAGTATGGCGATTGACGACAGTACCTTGCGGCTTGGAGGATTTTACCTACCGAGAAAAGACAATTCAGTTACAGATCTCTCTTTTAATCTTGAGGCACCTACTACTGGTGTAAACGCTATGCGGGTGGTTAGGGCCATGCAGTTACGGAAACCAATTCTGTTAGAGGGTAGTCCTGGTGTTGGAAAGACAAGTCTTATCTCAGCCCTTGCAGCAGCGTCCGGAAACCCACTAACCCGAATCAACTTGTCTGAGCAAACCGATCTCATGGACCTATTTGGTTCTGATGTTCCTGTTGAGGGCGGCCAGA
The DNA here is from genome assembly GCA_033030425.1 of Verpa conica. NCBI lineage: Eukaryota > Fungi > Ascomycota > Pezizomycetes > Pezizales > Morchellaceae > Verpa > Verpa conica. The sequence goes on from JAUFSD010000003.1 coordinate 2,954,067, forward strand.
GTGGGGAGTTCGCATGGAGAGACGCGCCATTCCTACAAGCAATGCAACGGGGAAACTGGGTACTACTGGATGAGATGAATCTAGCCTCACAATCAGTTCTTGAAGGATTGAATGCATGTCTGGATCATCGTGGAGAAGCTTATATTTCTGAGCTGGATCGTAGTTTCAAGTGCCACCCGGAATTTGCTGTCTTTGCAGCACAGAACCCACACCACCAGGGTGGAGGAAGGAAGGGTCTTCCAGCTTCTTTCGTCAACCGATTTACTGTGGTCTATGTTGATACGCTCAACTTAAAAGACCTGCAGTTAATCGCGACTCGCCTATATCCCAACATCCCACATGATGATGTATCAAAGGTTATTACCTTCGTTGTACTTCTTGATCGCGAGGTTTCCCAGAGGCGCAGTTTTGGGAATCTTGGTGGACCTTGGGAGTTCAATTTGAGAGATACCTTGCGTTGGCTAGGACTTTTATCTTCAACAGAGGGGTTGATCGCTTTCCAAAACCCTTCAGAATTTGTAGATATCATCATCAAGCAACGCTTTCGCACACCTGAGGACAGAGTTCGTGTCGATGAGCTATTTAATCAAGTATTCGGATACAAACCTACGAAGAGGCATCTCTACCATCAATTGTCTAAGCATCACTTACAGGTTGGCCATGCAATTATAAGTCGACATAGTGCTGCGCAGCCAGTGTCTCCCCAGGGGGTTGCTCTTCTTAAAGGCAACCTACGCTATTTAGAGACAATCATGACTGCCGTCCAACAGAAAATGCCCGTCATTCTAGTTGGTCATTCAGGAACTGGAAAGAGTAGCATTATTAAATTTTTGGCGAGTGTAGCTGGAGCTGAACTAGCCGAGATTGCATTGAATAGTGATATTGATACAACTGATATTGTCGGTGGCTTTGAGCAAATCGATATTTCGAGAGCTATCTCCAGCTTGTTTTTGGAACTACAAAGGTTTCTTGAAGAATCAACAATCAAAGTACTTCGTGGCGGTTTTGTCCTAGGGAAAGTACTTTTAGGCCTATTTGATAATACCGACTCCTTGGGCGGAGCATTTGGTATTGAGAGACTCAATCATCTCTACTCAGCACTCAGGTCCGCCAGGCCTGAGCTTGCGTCAGGTGTTTTTGACCGCTTCATTGAGCAGTGTGAGAAATTGATTTCACAAACACATCAGGCCTCGATTGCCCGCTTTGAGTGGGTTGATGGGATGCTAATCCATGCAATTGAGGAGGGGAAGTGGCTGGTATTAGATAACGCTAACCTTTGTAGCCCTTCTGTGCTTGATCGACTTAATTCGCTCCTGGAACTAAATGGATACCTCATTGTCAACGAGCACAGCGATAGGAACGGAGAACCAAAACTTGTTCGTCCACATCCGAACTTTCGGTTGTTTTTGACTATGGACCCGCGTCATGGAGAACTCTCAAGGGCTATGCGGAACCGTGGAATGGAGATTTACATGGATTCAGGTGTCATGGCTCCTACGGTGTCAGATATTGACGATAATGAACGACTAAAACTAGCTCAATATACAGCCTCCACCACAGAGTCTTCTATGGCGTTATATAGTGATATTGACAGACTTCTCAACACTGACACAGATCCCACTATATATGATAACCTCATCCAGATAATCTTTGATCATTTACCCCGAGGTCAAATGGGTATTTTGAATAGATGGAAAAACCACATATCTACTTTCCAGATGAGCTCAGTGAAGTTGGATGCCGTCATAGACGTAGTCAATAGCTTAGCACACCTGAGAAATCACCCACGTGTCGGAAAAATATTGGAGGATTTTCTAGAGTTCCTTTCACAAAAATTGAATCTTGGGTCAAAGTTTGGTGAAGCACAGGTCAGTGACTGTGCATATTTAGCTTCTGGCTTTGAATGTTCTGCGATACGATGGGAGCGGATTAGTACTGATAGATTTGAAATAAATAAACAGCCATTGAATCCTGTCCGTAATACATCTCTTCTTTCGCCTGGCGCAAAAAAGAAGTACGACCTGAATGAGTTGGTCATTGCTTTGAACGGCATATATGAATGTTCCAGAGAGATTTTAAGCATCAAAAAGGTGGAAGAAGATATCTTGCAGCGGTCTACAACAACTAGAATGAAGGAAATGACCTTTTTAGAAAGGTCTGCATCAAAGAGCAAAAACCTTGCACCAGGTTTAGGGGGGAGTGTTGGGTTACCTCTATTTGGATTCTTGGCGGACGTCAGACGATCATTAGAGGATTGGTTGACTCAAGAAATCTCAATACAAACAGATATTGTAGGTTGCACCCACTAATTCCTGAGCATGAAAGTAACATCACATTAATACTGACCTGGGAAAGAGTACTATTACGTGGGTATCAGAGATTCTTGATCTGTGGCGAGACATGGTTGAACTAAGCAGTACCAATAACTTGGACGAGAGCGTGTTTCATGTATACCTTGCGTTCTTGGAAGATTGGCTCAAAGGTGCAGCGGGAGCCTTACCTGCGAGACTAATAGAAACGACTGAAAATGCTCTTGGGAGTTTTAGAGCACCACTCCAGCTCACTACTGGGTTTTCAATGGAGCTCCTATGGAATGATATGCGCCCATCGGTACCATCTTCACTATTCGCTTGGGATTCGTATCATGAGCTACAAAATATTGCAGATCGATTTGACGCCGTTGCCTCACGTTTCAAAGGTATGGAGGTCTATCCTTGGTCATGGGTTATCACTCGTAGTGTCTCATTTTTATCTAGGTTCTTTTGAGGTGATTAGGACTCTCAAGACCTCACTACTCGAAGCACTTATAGCAGTACTCACCTCGAGTGCTGAAATTGGGGAGTTGGCCCAAGGGCTAGACCAAGCGATCACACAGCTCGAATCGTTGAGTGTAAATCAGTCGGAAACACAGGAGTCTCTATTAAAAATTACATTTGACTACTTGCTCAAGTTCAAGGCGTTAAATATTTCCAGTTCAGAAGCCGGGGAGGAATCGGTATGCAAACTAATTATTTGGTCTTGGCAAATGGACTAATACTTTAATAGTTCAAAGATACCCTCACGCTTGCCCACTACGCTGGTAGGACTACTTCAAGTCTTCTTGGACACCAAAGAACAAATACAGTGCTAAGTATGTCAGACTAGTCAATCAAAAATCTGCGGTGGTTAATCAAAGTCTAGGAACTTCATATAAGCAGATTCTAGAGGATATATACGAGTATGATGTTTCTTCATGCGGCCCCCAAGGCTTAGTTCAGGGGAGATTCGCATTAGAGATGTTACGAACTAGGTTAGTAAACATCACTCTGGGGTTTCTACAGTTTTTAACAAATACATTTGAAAGTCGATCTGCAAGACAGTCTTTCATTGGGCAACTTAGTCAACTTAACATTGAACTTGGGGTACTTGGGAAACAATTTACTCTCCTTACCCAACAAGTTACGAGCGACCAAACACTACAGTTGAATACTTTATTGCTCTCAAATATGAGGAAGGCAAGTTTGACTCAAATCCGGCTTTAGTAGATCCTTATCTCAAATCTGGGCCTAACACTTTCTAGATAATTGAGCTTCATCGCGACTCGTACATCCTACCAAGCTATGAACTACTACTTTCCGCATTCAAGACCCTTGAACTTTCGCTCAAAGGAAGGTCAAGACCCCCAGATGGGCTTGCTGATTTGATTTTGATAACTTCCAATGCCGCACTAAAATCAGTAGTCGATGAGCATTTCTTTCATGTCATAGACTCTCTCATTAAGATCTCTAAGTCTTCTTATTCACAGGGCCTTGTATTATCCGGAAGGGCGTGGACTCATTACGCCCTTGGGTGCCTGAAGCTCTATGTGCCTAACTGCGCATTTGACCCAGCTATGAAGTGCTTGGTCCAGCGAGAAAGATATTTTAAGCGAAAGGACGAGCTCGGAAGTAGGATCCAGGCAGAAAAGATGTTTGAGTTGGGATTCACTGGCCAGGAAAACAACTCCCAAATTCAGAGATTAGAAGAACGGCTAATCAGCCTTGGTGAGGAGCCCCTAAACTCGCATATTGTACGTCCCAAGGAATCTGAAATGGGCTCGCTCCACGGGGACATGTTGAACCTCTTACAAGTTATCGTTCACACAAACCCCCACGAACGTCTGCTTCCGTCAATAATAGAACGCAAACCCAATCACAAAGACGAAGAGATATTGTTCCAGAGGAATCTCTCACAAAGCATCGATAGGCTACGTCGGGGCTATCCTCTCTATAAAGACCTTATTGACCCTATTCTTGGATTTCTTTACTCCTTGAAACTAGGGTTATCGCTTGCTTCTATGGATGCTGAAGGATCAACATTTGCAGCATCTCTCATTGATCCAAGTGACCCAGGGGGTTTCGCAGATCAAACTTTAGATGACCGGGAAGATATCAAGCTATTACGACTATGGCAAATTGCAGCTCACAAAACTTTCGAGGGTTATGAAAGTACTCCCCTAGTGTCAAAACAGAAAATCCACCGCATCCTGCAAAGCTTTTTCGAGAACTGGAAAATTAAGAACCAGAAAGAGCAGGAAGAGGCAGCTGCAAATGCAAGCTTGTATAGGTACACAGGCGAAGAGGAAAACGCCGAAGAGACCGAACTTGCAGCGATGTTTCCGGATTACGAGCGAGAACTAGGAGAACAGAAAACACTACCTGGCTACGAACACCGAGAGCTTGCCTGCCAAATTGCACTATGTCACTCTGCAATCTATCTTTCTCCAGATTTAGAATCTACGACCTTATCTTCCCTCATCAAACGTGGTGCTTCGGCGCTAACAAAACACATTGGACAAGAGGATCCTTTCTCCATCTCCCCGAGCGAAACTGAAATCTTCTTACCAGCAATCATCCTCTCTCTGAAAGAGACCTCGACATGGATCGATGGCGTAACACCACAAACATACGACTTTTACACTGAAGAGAACTTAGAACAGGCGCGGAAGCTAGTTATGGTTGTTGAAAAGGCGCTTGCACGGTTAGCACATCTTGTCGAGGCATGGCCTGAGCATGTTACTCTTCAGGATGCCGTGGAGACCTGCCAACAGCTACTAGATTTGCCAAATTCTACCCCGATCGCACAATTCTTGGCGAAACTTGAGAAGCTACATGAACAATTAAACGAATGGCAGGGTGTTGCAAGCATTGAATACTCCGCTGCAGAACATTATGATGCTGTCACGCAACTTATCATTGGTTGGCGGCGCCTCGAGTTGTCAGCTTGGCCCCGCCTATTCGACATCGAAGACGAAAAGTGTCTTACAGAGGCAAACTCATGGTGGTTTTATGTCTACGAAAGCGTTATTGCAAATCCCCTCCAACTACTCCACGATGGTCAAGACTTGAGAGAGCATGCACAGCAGCTTCTTACAACTCTAGTGTCTTTCTTAGATTCATCTTCAATCGCCCAATTCCCGCACCGATTGCAACTTCTACGAGCTTTTGAGCAACATGCCCTTCGTTTGTGCGATGCTTTCCCAGGTATGAGCTTAGTGCGGAAAGGACTATACAACTTGGTTACGTATTATTCGCAGTATGAGTCCGTGGCCCAAGAAGCTGTAGCGAAGCCTAGGAAGAAATACCAGAAGTCAATGGGTGATGTCGTTTTACTTGCAAGCTGGAAAGACACCAATATCCTTGCACTTCGCGATAGTGCTAAACGCTCGCACAAGAAGTTGTTTAGAGTTGTTAAGGGATATCGTCAGGCAATCAACCAACCGATATTACAACTTCTTCAAGCCGGAATGCCTGATAATCTTACCGAGCACTATGAAGCAAGCGAGGTCGATCCAACACCCCACATCGAACTGCCTATAAATACCGAACTTGTGAGAAGTATTTACGAGAAGTTCCTACCGAAATGGACCGAGCGACCAGCACGGTTGCAAGACCTCCCAGCTGCAGTTCAAATGATGAAACGCGTGGCACAAGTTCCGTTAGACCGCGTTGAAACAATCAACTTCGTTGATTACTTCGCATCTTCTATAGTCTCTACAATCAAGCAACTCCAATCCGAGACGCCAGGATCTCTAAATGAAGAAACCAAGGAAATTTCTAAGCACCTAAAGACCCGGAAGCGCAAAGCATTCGCAGATACTTTGAAAGAACTGAAGAAAATGGGTCTCAAATCGAATTTGAGTGCTGCTTTGCTACAGAAACAAGCTACTCTTGAGCGCATTTTAGTCATAGCAGATCCTCTAGACAACAATCAGGCCAAGATCGAACGAAAATCTGGAAACAATTACTTTCTTCGCGTTATAGAGATACTTCCAAAAATCAGGAAGGCAGTTGTAGAGCATTCCCAAGACCTAACAGGTGCAGAAGTCGCGAGGAGTGTGGGATTTATTGAGCACCTGTTTTCTATGATACTAGATCAAAGAACTTCAATCTCATCAGCCTTGAAGGATCTTGAGCAGGCGCAGTCCTCAATTGTTGGATACAATATCTTGTCTAACTTAAGCCTAGATAATCCCAAGTTATATGGAAGTGAGGACGTCAGGTACTACGCTGACCTCAGAAGACGGTTCCAGTGGATTCCGGAGGTTCTAGGCTTTGGGATGGAGTTATTGAAGATTCATTCCGATTTCAGCGGCAAGAAATTCGAAAACGCCGATGAACTCTTCCACAGTGCTCAAATAACTGCCAGACGGGTCAATGACTGTTTCTCCATGCAACAACGCACCCTCATCCATAATGGAATCTGGGAAAATTCCTCGAAATTACTTGTAGACGAGGCTCAAGCAACACTTTATGCTATGGAAAAAAGTATGAATAGCATACGAAATAATTACCCAGAGATTGCCTATACGACGGTTCAAGTTCTGCCCTGGGTTTCCCTCATAGCCCAGGAATCACTACCCCAACCTAAAGGCACAACAACTGAAACAACTACCCTAGAATCCCTAGATTCATCTTTAGGAATACTCTGTGACTCGATCTTTGTCGCTCTCCAGCAGCTCAAAGAAGCTCAATCAGCTTACCCTCCTTCAGCACAAGACCCAGGATGGCTCCTCCGCCATCAGTCAGCCAGTTCATCAAGCCTAAAAGCTCTCCACATAAGCGAAATAACTGAAAAGGTTAATAACATCATAGCTCTAACTTCCAGACTACAACAATTCGATACTTCGACCTCCCAAGCTGTGCGTGCGCTCTTCGCAGCCTACCAGCCAATAATCCAAGAGTACACTGAAATTTGCTATAGAGTAGTAAAAGAAACACTTTCACACCACCGTTCTATCTGCAAAACTACCTACATTCTTTGTACCTCTGCGTCTACCTTAATATCCAAGGGATTTTGTATGCCCCAAGAAAAAGGTGACCCTGAGGGTGGCGAAACAAACAACGTTGAAGGAGGAACTGGACTTGGAGAGGGTGAAGGTCAGGAAGATATCAGTAAGGACATCAAGGCCGATGAGGACCTTTCGGAATTAGCGCAAGAAAAAGATAAGGAGCAGAGGAAAGATGAAATTGAGGATGAGAAGGATGCCGTTGATATTGAAGATGAAATGGAAGGCGAACTTGGAGATATGCCAGATAAAGAAGATGATGAAAATGGGTTAGAGGATGAAAATGATGATGAGGGGATGGATGAAGAGACGGGGGATGTAGATGATTTAGATCCTAATGCTGTTGACGAAAAGCTTTGGGATGGAAAGAACGATGACGATGATGCTCGTGAGAAGGAAGGGGAGGGTATGAAAGATCAAAAATCTACCGGGGAAGATATGGAGGCAAAAAAAGAAAACGGAAAGGAGAAAGAAGGAGAGAATATGGATAGCAAAGAAGATGAAGATGGAACCGAGAGCGAAGGTGAAGGCGCGGATGAAGATGATGAAGTACGGCAACAAGATGAGAAAGAAACTACAGATTCTCATATCCCAGAAGTCGATACACTGGATTTACCGGAAAATATGGAACTCGATGCTGATGAACAGAGTAGTGGAGAAGAAGAGAATGGTGATGATATGAACATAGATGACCTGTCTGATGTTGGAGATGAAGGGGACGAAACCAAGGATGACGAGAAAGGCGATAAACAAGATAGTTTTCCTGACCTGGGTGCTCCTGAAAATCAAGAAGAGAGAGAACCAGAAACACAGGATCAAGATGAAGTCAAGGAAGTTGAGGAAAATGGTGAAGGTGAGGAGGAGCCGGGAAAAGATCAAGAAGGTGATGAGGAGCAACACGATAGTCTTTTGACAACTCGTGATGAAGGTAATGCAAAAGAGGCTGAAGAAACCGCCCCTAGCGATCTACAGGGAGTTGAAGGAGGTAACGATGAGCAAGACGCCAACGAGCAAACCTCTGCCCAGCGGGAAAGTGGTGAAGACGCGAAATCTAGCGAGACCCATGGTAGGGGGACAGATAAAGCGCAGACGCAGGAAGAGAGCACTGGGAAAGCTTCAGCACAAGAAGCAGACCACCCTGAAGACAAATCCAATACAAAAAATGAACAAACTGAGCAAGAGTCATCGTTTCGTAAAGTTGGGGATATGCTTGAGAAATGGCACCAACAACGCCGCCAAATCCTGAACGCCAAAGAAGATGAAGAACGCCCTCAGATCGAAAAAATGGTGAGATTTCTACTTCAGATCTAATCCCTTAGAGCTAACATAAAGGGTAGGAGCTCGACGATCCCGAGTTTGAACATTTACCAAACGATGATGCAGCAGCTGATACACAAGCTCTGGGTGCTGCAACGGAAGAACAAGCACATTCCCTAGACGACTCCATGGCGATTGACTCTGGTGTCCAAGAAACTCAGGAGGTCTTCGAGGATATGGAGCCAGAGAAAGAAGCAGAGGACCTGGGGGAAAACGATAATGAAATTGAACTTCTTACAGAAAGCCAACAGCTAGCACAAGAAGAGCAAGAAACCCAAGCAGGCGCAATTATTGGTGAAACCCGAGAGCAACGAGCTCAGCGCCAGAAGAAGTCGGGAGAATCGATGGACCTTGATGACGAGCCTGAGGCGGCCCCGGAAACTACTCCTATCAATGAAATTAATGGATTAGCTCTTACCGAGCTTGGTTCGGCTCGCTCACGAGAGGAGGCTCGCAACCTATGGCAGCAATACGAACAATCAACCAAAGACCTCTCTATGGGTCTCTGTGAGCAACTCCGCCTCATTCTCGAGCCTACTCTTGCAACAAAAATGCGTGGCGATTTCAGGACTGGTAAACGTCTCAATATGAAGCGTATAATCCCCTATATTGCAAGTCAATATAAAAAGGACAAGATCTGGATGCGCCGAACAAAACCAAGCAAGCGTCAATACCAGGTCATGATTGCCGTAGACGATTCAAAATCCATGGCTGAATCTGAATCAGTGGCGCTAGCATTCGAGACCGTGACTCTAGTTGCAAAAGCACTAAGTCAACTTGAAGTTGGACAGATATCCATCGTTTCCTTTGGGGAAACAACCCAGCTCATTCACCCCTTTGACAAACCGTTTACTTCGGAGGCTGGTGTTCAAGTTTTTGAGCGTTTCTCTTTCGATCAGTTAAAGACAAACGTCAGAACACTTCTAGATACATCAATGGGAATCTTCGGGTCCGCAAAGGTGAATTCCAGCGCAGATTTATGGCAACTAGAGATCATCATTTCCGACGGTGTTTGCGAAGACCATGAGACATTGAGACGCCTAGTCCGGAGAGCGCACGAGGAAAAGATTATGATCGTGTTTGTGATTTTGGATTCAGCTAGGGAGAAGAGTATCTTGCATATGAAACAGGTCCGGTTTGAGATGGGTGTGGATGGTACGCAGGAGCTAAAGATGGTGCGTTATTTGGATACATTTCCGTTCGAGTTTTATCTAGTTGTGAGCGATATTCGAGAGTTGCCGGGTGTACTTGCACTTGCATTGAGGCAGTGGTTTGCGGAAATTGCGGATGCTAATATGTAAAGATGGGTATATTTGTTCCATTTATTTCCAAAAGTTCTCTTTTTTTGCGATCCGTTTCTACATTCTAAATTTCTTATGTCTCTTAAATTGTTTGATTGTAAATTCCTCTTTTCAAGTGTAGCATAAGTGTATAGAACAGCGAATTATGGTACTGAAGAATCTTTCACCCACCTAACATACTTTCGCGTGTGATCCCGCCAACCTCTTGGGATAGAACTAGAGAGTAAAGGCCATTGCTATGAGCCTTTGAGTAATGTGGGGACCGTTAGTGAAAGACGAGTAAACTCATGGCATCTAGACGGCAGCTATGGATTGAATAACCCAGTGAAATAACAAATTCTTAATGGGAAGTACTAACTCTTAGTGAAAGCGAGAATATTATTAGCTATTAGTAGAGCGAAATCAATTTGGTTTATACTCCCACTGCTTAGTCAGGATGAAAGTCAGGTCACTTTCTAGATCTAGCCCATCAACTTATTACCTAGTAGAAGATATTAACGCTTATCTAGCCGGAACCTGCCCCACTCCTTATCAGCGCTACCCCCCCTCCTTTCATAACTACATATAACCATCACCAACCAACCCTCATCAACGGTCCAAGCAATTGAACCACGCTCCTATAATCAATCGCCTTGAGCAACGGCTGTCAAGATGCATCTAGTTCCACGTGAAGTATGTATGATCTTTAATTGGGAAATACAGAGCGCTGAACAATATATTTCCTCATCAGCTCGATAAGCTCATCATCTCCCAAGCCGGGTTTTTAGCGCAGAGACGACTTGCTAGAGGCGTAAGGCTAAACCGGGTTGAAGCTATTGTATGTGCTCTATATATGTCTCGACAGCCAGATACTGACAGCGCTTCGACAGGCCCTCATCACGAACATCATCCAAGAGCTAATCCGCGATGGTACGCACACTGTTGCCGCGCTCATGAATGTGGGCAAACAGATCCTTGGCCGTCGTCACGTGCTTCCTTCTGTCGCACAATCCCTCCACGAGATCCAAGTTGAAGGTACATTCCCAGATGGGACATACTTAGTGACTATCCCCCATCCAATTTCATCCGATGATGGTGATATCACAAAAGCACTTTATGGGTCATTTCTTCCTATACCCGATGAGTCGTTATTCCCACCTATTACTGCCACAGAGGAATATGAGCCCGAAAATCGTCCTGGCGCTGTAATAGTCGTGAAAGGAAGATTAGACCTTAATAAGGGCCGACGGAGACGACTATTAAAGGTTATAAATAAGGGCGATAGACCAGTACAGATTGGGAGCCATTATCACATGATCGAAGTGAACCCTTTGCTCGAGTTCGACCGAATTCAAGCGTATGGCTTCCGTTTAGATATTCCCGCCGGGACATCTGTACGTTTTGAACCAGGAGACTCAAAAACGGTTACACTAGTAGAAATCAGTGGGAATATGATTATTCAAGGAGGGAACAAAATTGCAAGTGGAGTGGTAGATCCTGGACGTGTGGAAGAGATCCTAAACAACATTTCTAAAATGGGCTTTGCGCATGTATCCTGCCCAGCTATCGAGCAGGAAATCTCCCCTGCGACAATGGATCGCTCTGCATATGCCACCATGTTTGGCCCTACCACAGGAGATCTAGTCAGACTAGGAGATACAGAGCTCTGGATAAAAGTTGAAAAGGACTACACAGTCTATGGCGATGAATGCAAGTTTGGAGGCGGCAAAACCATCCGCGAAGGAATGGGACAAGCATCTGGCCGAGGAGATCACCAAACAATAGATTTAGTCATCACAAATGCCTTAATCATTGACTACACAGGGATCTATAAAGCCGACATTGGGATCAAAAATGGCGCAATCGTTGGTATCGGAAAATCCGGGAATCCAGATGTCATGGACGGCGTAGATAGCTCACTAGTCATTGGCAGCAACACCGACGTGATTGCCGGTGAAGGCAAGATCATCACATATGGAGGTTTCGACTCCCATATCCACTTTATCTGCCCTCAGCAAGCCAACGAAGCCCTCTCATCCGGCATCACGACCATGCTAGGTGGTGGAACAGGCCCTAGCACTGGAACCAACGCAACCACCTGTACCCCTGGTGCGAACTACATCCGCCAGATGCTCCAAGCAGTCGACTCCCTCCCACTCAACTATGGAATAACTGGTAAAGGCAACGACTCCCTCCCACAAGGCCTTCGTGATCAATGTATTGCTGGTGTAGTTGGTCTGAAGCTCCATGAGGACTGGGGAACTACCCCAGCTGCTATCGATACCTGCCTAAGTGTCTGCGACCAATATGATATTCAATGCCTTATTCATACCGACACTCTTAACGAAAGTGGTTTCGTCGAGCAAACAATTGGCGCATTTAAGGGACGGACGATTCACACATACCATACTGAAGGTGCAGGTGGAGGTCATGCACCCGATATCATCAGTGTTGTACAACACAGGAATGTTCTTCCATCATCAACAAACCCAACTCGACCCTTTACACGCAACACCCTCGATGAACATCTCGATATGCTGATAACATGCCATCATCTCTCCAAGAACATCCCAGAGGACATCGCATTCGCCGAGTCCCGTATTCGAGAAGAGACAATTGCGGCGGAAGATGTCCTTCACGACATGGGCGCTATTTCAATGATGTCCAGTGACTCTCAAGCAATGGGCAGGTGCGGAGAGGTCATTCTGAGAACATGGCAGACTGCAAGTAAAAATAAAACACAAAGAGGTCCATTAGCGGAGGACGTAGGCACAGGAGCAGATAACTTCAGAGTAAAAAGATATATAGCTAAATACACCGTAAATCCCTCTATTGCTCAAGGCATGAGCCATATTATTGGATCCGGTACGTGTTTCCTCTCACTCTATAGAAAGCTTAATCCCACTGACCATACCTTTATAGTCGAAATTGGCAAACTTGCCGACCTCGTTCTCTGGGACCCCGCTCAGTTCGGTGTCAAACCAGAACTAGTGTAAGCCTTTCTCTCCACCACCACCACATTCCCCACTAACAAAACCGCAGCCTCAAATCCGGCCTAATCGCTTATGCCCAAATGGGTGACCCCAACGCCTCCTGTCCCGCTATTCAACCCGTAATTGGCCGTCAAATGTTCGCGCCGCTAGTACCTACAACCTCTATAACTTTCGTCTCAGCGGCCTCGCTCGAAAACGGCACCGCGCAATCATACGGGCTGAAGAAACGTCTAGAGGCGGTCCGAGGATGTAGGAATATCGGGAAGACACATATGAAACTAAATAATGCTATGCCAGTTATGAGAGTAGACCCGGAGACGTATGTGGTTGAGGCTGATGGAGAGGTTTGTACGGCGGATCCGGTGGATAAGTTGCCATTGACACAGGGTTATTACTTGTATTGAGTTAGACTCGTGCCGTTCTAAGAGTTTATGTATCTCGGTTTGCCTGTGATGTTTATGAATCATGAAGGGTCACTCGGGTACATAGTAAGCCTCGAAATACACGTAGTCTTGTGGTACAAGTTGTCTTACAGAGTTTTTAGTATACAGTAATTTATGTATACCCAAAATAAAGTCTTGGTATCAATCCCAAAACCGATATCCTCAATGATCTTTATTTCCTTTTTTTTCTACTAGTCTCCAAGAGTAATAAAACAAAAGAAAAACATAATCCAATATAAAAAAAAATATCTCCACCTCCATAGCACTCCCACTAGTCTAGACACCTACACCTTACCCTCTCTCTCCAACTCTTCTTCCACAACCGCCCTCACAAGCTCCGCATCTGCCCTCGCTACATCCCTCACCCTCCTCTCCCTACTCTCCAACCCCAAAAATTCAACTGGCCTAACATTCCTCTCAAAATCATAAGTACCCACACCACCCAGGGCAAGATCAACCGCATGACTAAACTTCGCCGGATGCGCCGTACTCAAGCTAATATACTGAACTCCCTCCTCCCCACTATCCCTAGTCCTCTGTACAAGTCTCAAAGCCGCACCTATACCAACAGCCGTATGCGGATCCAGCACATACGGCGCGGACGGAGGAGTTGTGAATATCTGCTTAATAGTTTTCACCGTATCCTCATCCGATACCCTCTCCGAACCAAAGTCACGTTTTGCAGCAGCAAGTACAGACGGAGAGACAACGGTTGTCCCAACGGATTTAAGATCGTCCATCCACTTCTTAACAACAGCGCCAGCTTTCGTGTGGTCTGTCCCATTACCTTCGCATTCGAGAGCGAGGTACCATAGCAGTCTCTCAAAGTTACTAGAGACGAGGATGTCCATTGCTGGTGAGAGCGTCTCCTTCACGCCGCCTTCGTGGGCCTTTGAACCGTCTTCTGGAATACCGCCCTGCGCTTCCTCGGAGGGAGGTACGGGCTTCTTCTCGTATCGTCCGGTTTTGAGGAAGCGGTCGAGGATGTCGTTGGAATTTGTAGAGATGACGAGACGGTCGATGGGGAGGCCCATGCGTTTTGCGAAGTATCCTGCGAGAATGTCGCCGAAGTTTCCGGTAGGTACTACGTACCGGATTTTTGGGATGGTCCCGGGGGGGAGGCGTGAGAGGAGGGAGAAGTAGGAGTGGAAGTAGTAAACTATCTGGGCGAGGATACGGGCCCAGTTGATGGAGTTTACGGCACCCAGGTTGTGGGTTTTTGAGAGGACGGGGTGGGAGAAGAGGGATTTGACGACGTCCTATTTTATATTCAGCAAATATGCAGCTACATAGAGGGGGGGGGGGTTCAAAACTAACCTGACAATCGTCAAAAGTACCCTCCACGGCAAGATTATGTACATTCGCATCCAAAACGGTTGTCATCTGCGCTTCTTGTATAGGGCTCACTCTACCCTTAGGGTGGAGGATAAATACGCTCACATCCTTCTTCCCTCTCAGCCCGTAGATTGCAGCACTACCGGTATCCCCAGATGTCGCACCAATCACAGTCAATGTGTGGCGCTTCTCTCCCTTATCTTTGCCGGCATTCTTGCGCACAAGGAAATATTCAAACAGATTGCCAACAAACTGCAATGCGACATCCTTGAATGCGAATGTTGGCCCATGGAAGAGCTCGAGGATGTGGAGGTTGTCTTCCGGGATAAGGGTTTTCAAGGGAGTAATTTCCGGGTGGCGGAAAGTGGAGTAGGAGTTCTTAATAAGGGTTTTGAGATCCTCGGCAGGGATCTCTGAGGGCGAAATGTACAATGAGAGGACTTCATAGGCAAGTTCCTGGAATGAAAGTTTTGACCAGCGGGACTCCCAGTCGGACGGGAGTGAAGGAATGGCCTCCGGAATGAAAAGACCATTGTCGCTCGCGAGACCCTTCAAGACGGCGGCTTCAAAGGAAAACTACAGCGAGCTTTGTTAGTCAATTGAGTCTTTCACAAGCTATGACAGAGAAGAGTCATACCCCGGAGGAGCCGCCTCGAGTGCTCAAGTAAGTCTGTGAAGCGGTAGGAGCAGCCATTGGAATGCGCAATTGGGGAAATTTCACAGCTATATAGTCCTAATTAACCGAGAGAGGAAGGCGATCAGTTGGGTGTAGAGAGGAAAGTTGACTTGTTGGTGGACATGAACACCTCTAGGAGGGAAGGTTTTTGGCGGGGTTGTTAAAAACCCTTCGGAGCTACCTGCGGGGTTTGCAGCCCCACAATCCACCTCCTTATGTGGGTTTTCTAGGCTCGTTCCCACCCCCACCTATTGCAATACTGGAGGGTCTGGAGCAGTAAACTCCCGAAAACTTTCGGAGCCGCCCCTGAAATCTCGGACAACCTCTGCGAAGCTCGGGGGCTTCGTAGGGCTCGAGGTGTTTATGGCCTCCAAAGGTACTTAAGATTGTATGGTGGATCAATACAATACTAAGTACTCAATTTCCTCAAGTAATACTCCAAAATAACCCAAAAGACCCCGACCTACCGAGAGTTTTTCAGCTAGTTAGGCTCTCCTAGCTCGAGGCTTTTATAGTTATTGTGGCTCACTTCAGTTCAAACTAGACAGCTAGGTATAATTGGAGGATGATGATAATATTCTCTAAGTGAGGATAAGCGTTCTATCTACATAGAGTACCTACCTATGTAGTAGTGCATATCAACTAGCGTGCTCCACAGTACTTAGGTTTGCGTGCTGGCTCCACATAAACCTAAGTACCAAACCTCCCCCGAGAGCCTCCGAGTCAAAATATGTCCTCAATGCAAACTGGGTAAGCTCGGAGGGGTAAGCACATCAGACCCTACGGTGCTGTGCAGCAATTAAACCTAGGGACGAGAAAGAGACTAGGGGTTTGTCAACCATCTTATCAATCATGAACAATATCTTTTCCGACTCGGGATGTTTGCCAGGTCTCTTGGTATTTTGCGCTGGTATCTACAATGCTTTTATTCAAGAGTAAAAAAAAAGCAATAAAACAAGCTAAACAGCTCCTTCAAAGGCGAAACTCAAGTCGCTCTACCGGGTATCCGCTTAAAACTTGTAAATATCATCCTTGGTGTATCCCAAATCCTTCAAAATACCCGAAATCTCTCCCTGGTCGCTCGGAGACTTCTTTGGTCCAGAAACCGCTTTATACATTCCCGGAGGTCCACAAACCTTTACTAGTATTAGCATCCGAAGCCACATCCATATAGTGAATCACGACTCACAAAAATCTTGTTATTTCCGCTTCCAGGTTCCGGCAGCACAGTCTTCAATAGCTGCTTCGTAACAAATCCCTGCGTCGCCCAACCTGCGTCCTTTGGTGCCTTATCGAGCAAATAGAATGCCTTGAATCTCTGCGGGTATGTATTCTCCAGCTCCGCAAGCTGCTTCTTCAAGAGAATATCGCCTTCTGTTACATTTCCAAACACCAACGTAACCTTCGTCTTATCCTCGGGATTATTAAAGATCGCACGAATAAGCTGGTACATGGGCGTGATCCCAGTGCCTCCAGCAATCAACGCAATATGATCATGCTTGTTAGCAGACCATTCATATTTAGGAAGAGGCCCTTTGAAGGAGAGGCGCTGGTCGATATTCATATCGTGAAGATGAGTAGACATAGGTCCATTCTCATACCTATTTCGTTAACACCAACTCTCCTCCCCCCAGAACACAGGTAAAACTTACTTCTTAACTAACAGTTCCAGATATCCCCTCGCATTCTCATCATTCACCGGAGTATAAGGCCTGATAGTCGGCTTCGCATCATTGGGACCCTTATACTTCGTCAAGATAGCACTAGCCACATGGAGTCCGCTAACATGATTCTCTGTCGGGAGCGCAAAGCGGAGCAACTTTGTATTCCCCGTAACAGGGCGAGTATCGATCAACTACTCTCTTAGCCTCCCCTCGGTGAGAAAAAAAATTCAGACTGAACAAACCCTCAAATCAACCCATTCTCCATCCCCCTTCAATGTGATCTCTGGCGGAGGCAGAACCTTCTCGGCCGCGCCTGCAGTCGCATAGTAGTAGCCGTAAGCACCTCCCGCGAGAACACCAAATACAGTTGCGTAGAGAATGGCGCCAGAGGACTTTTTGGCTGGTTCTGCGGGGGTTGTGTAGCGGCGGATGTTCTACGCATAGTGAGTAAGGAATTTGATAACCGGATAGTCCGGCAAGACTGGATTATACCTGCTTAATGGGCGCGCTCCTTGCAGCGCCGCGGAAGGCTGGAAGTGTGGTGCGGGCAAACATATTTTTTATATTGTATGCTAAGGGTATCTTTAGGTTCGTTAAACTCAGTGCAATGCGCGAAATTTGGAATTGGTTTCGAATTGAACAAGATGAAGAAGGGATGAAGGGGGAAAGAGCTCACAGGATAAAACAGGACGGGGTACTTGAGTTGATCTGCGGTTGATTCTGATTACAGAAACAATGACGTTGACGATTTTCGCTCACAAATCAGTGCCAAGGCGCACGCAATATCGCCCAGCCATATCCGGATTCCTTGAAGGTGACGAGTGATCACTCATGATTGTGTTTCTCAGAAGGTGGAGAGTATCACGACAAACTGATAATACATTCTTTAAACACACAACGCCTATAAACAAATACACCAAGTGAAGTACTACTCGACCTGCATATCCGACTCCCTATTAACACCGTGCAGCTCCTCCCTCCACGCCACAAATCCCTCCGTCAGAAATGTCTTCTCTTCCGTCTTCACTATCTCCACCGCATCACTATTAGGGCTATATCTCAACCTCCACACAATCCCCTCCTCCTCGCTTCCAATAGTCTCCTTAATCCACTCCAATAGACTCGTTGTAAAGTCAATACACAACTTCCCATCCCACAACCCCCTCTTAGAGCGTTTTATAACACCAGGAATATCCTGCGTTTCAAACGTCTGGAGCGATTGTAGCACTCCATCATTGTCACGGAAGCCAACAATGATCTTGGCGACACCAAGTAGGAAAGACTGCGACCAGAAACGGAGGAGTTTGCGTTCAAAAGCTATATCATCTCGTTGGGCATCAAGGGTTTTTGAAGTCTTGAGCTCAACATAGATAGGCGGGTTCCCAGGGTGAGTTGGAGGATTCGAATTCCAGACTACGCAATAAATAATATCAGCAAGGCATTCATAAGGGATATCATATATAAATGTAAGCCCACCTGCATCCACTTCTCCTCCAATGACAATCCGAACGCCCCCAAACCCGGTCTTCACGATTGAGCAGAACTGCGCCTCATTTGACACGATATCGTCATCGCGGGATTCAATCACCTCACGAGGACAGTCACCCCAGTTCCCGGGGATCGTGGAGAGCGTTTCAAACTTGTAGCCCCAGAAACTCATCAACTCCCCACGTTTATCCTGGTGACCGCGGGAGGACTGCTTGTAGTTATGGTTTTCCTCTATAAATCTAGACCCACTGAGTTTAGCCAGTGCGCACGCAGAGGAAATAGCCAGACCTTTGGATTGATTACATCGTATCCTATAACCCATCAGCAAAGTCATGTCAGAACAGCTAAGGGAATAACTACCTGAAACTTCACCACATTCATCTCAAACCTATCACACCATGTCAGCACACCTGCTTACACTCCCATAAAGAATACTACTCACCCATTCCTCATATCAAACGGCAGGGTCATAAACTTTGTCATCATGCCTCTCCACGTTACCAAATCCGCCTTAACCTTCTCCCCAGTCCTCCTCTCCAACTTCTCAATCGCACTCAACAGCCCATCTAAATGCTCATCCACGGTATCATCATGCTTAACAAAGCTTTCAAACCCACGCGACAAACTCTTCTGTAGCTCCGGTGTATAATAACTCTTCAGCGACGAATAATCATGACGAAGCGTGTGTGTCTCGTCGTACGAGAAATGCGTGATTTCCTACCAGTCACCCGAATTAAACACACACACATATATAAAAAAGGAAGCGGGGAAGAGATAGATCCATACCTGAGGTCTCCTAACCAGCGCGTTCCTCCCAGAAAACTTCTCAATTGGCAATACTGAAAAACTCGACGAAGCCATAGCTGTTCTTAAAGTTTCTGAGTAAAGTCGCGATGTTAAGGCAGCCATAGCTGCCGCCAAGAATTGACCCAAACCCACGTGCGCACGTGCCTTTAAGCCCCTAGCGATTGAATCCTTACGCAGGGACCAACAACCATAGCTCCCGATCATAACACCAACATTCCGCCCTCCCACCTCTACCATCCCCTTACTTCAACCCCCCCGCCACTAATAATGTCGAAACCCTCCCACTCCCGCTCCAAGTCCGCCTCCGACGTCCGCCGCACTCTCTTTCGCACTCTCTCCCGCTCCGGAGCCCCCTCTTCCTCATCGTCTACAAACCTTGCTACCAATATCCCTTCGTCTTCCTCGGTGGCGCAGTCGTCAAGCTTACAAGAGGACGATGAGGCGCGAATAGCGTCAGAGGGAATAGTTGTGAGGAATAAAGATGGGTCTATGGATCTGGAGGTGCCATTGACTACAGTTCAACATGCGAAGCTCCTGGATGGGATAGGGAGGGAGTGTAAGTTCTTTTTTTTTCATATTACGGGACTAGTTGGTGCTGATTTGTGGGGAAGTAGCGGAACAGCAGCGTGCTGCGGCGGAATTGGTAAAGCGCCACCAAGTCGATACCTATAAGAGGCTCCCAGGTAGAATCAATACACACCGCGCCCCCTAGTATCGGAATATCACTGACAACAACAATTATAGAGCTACTAAGATTACAGGTTCTATCGTTGTCGCAGGATAGTTGGATGTTCGAATCGGACGAGGAGTGCTGAGAGTACTGGTGCAAAATCAGGGAGAAGCGAGGCAGAAAGTGCTTCCGCCTCGTCGAGTATCCATAGTGTAAAAGTTCTTTGCTTAAAAACCCCTCTTCCCAGCAAAAAGAAATAGCCGGGAGAGCTTATAATATGACGATGAAACGAGTTTTATTTTCCAATGTTTTTGCTTATTATTATTCAATGTTCTAATCAAGGTCAACCGAAGCTGGATCTGCTGCTCCTATCTTCCTCGCAGGTGCTGCTGCGCCTGGAGCACCACCGAACAAGCTCCCCATCATGTCAAGCAGATTGTTTGACCGCCTAATCTGAATACCAAAATATATCTCCCCAATTTGCTCCAAGACCTATTGAATTGTCAGTCATCACTTCATCTAGCATAATTGTAGACGGCAGATTTACCTCCTCCCAGGCCTGAACTTCCTTCAGATTAGTAGAATAGTGTGACTTTAGACTCCGGAACATATCTGCGCCTCCCGACTGAACCGCAAGCAGCAGCATCCCTAAAAAGTTCAAAAGCGGTAGTGAAGGAAACACCCTGAAATCTGCTGTGGCCGATTGAACCTCTTGTACCACCAAACTACTATTGTTCTTGAGCAATTCCTGGGTGAAGAGCTGTAGTGAGCGTGACGCATCCCTAATGTTGCCGACCAAAAGATACGGAAACACGGCTCTAGCGACATAGGAGGGTGCTGTATGCGGTTCGTCTTCTTTGTACCATTCATACAGCATTTCAGTAAGGACCTGGGCGCTGTCCCTAGTACCGACAATAAGGTGTTTCTCGGCTTCGTAGACACTGTCCTCTAATAGAAGGTTGCGAGTTAGCCCTCTATAAATAATCTATTATTAAATTCGTGGAATTTCTACCGCGAGCGAAGAGACTGCCAATGAAGTGGTGAAGCTCAGGATCACCAGCTGGAAACTCGCCATGCTTGGAAGACCAACTGTAAAACACAACAATGTCAACGAGTATATCCCGAGAAAGGCAATTTGTTATACATACGCTATTGTCTCGTTGATGACCCTCTTCCTTCCATGTTCTTCCGGGGAAATGAGAGAGATTAACTGCATGATCTGCGCTGCAGACCCAACTCTAGTAAGCATAAGCGGTTTCAAAACGTACTAGACACCGGACAAACCCTTTATCGAGGCTGAAGGACTTGAATTCGAGGTCTTAAAGACCTCTATGAGGAGTAAACACAAATCACACCCACTCCCTCCCTGGCCAGCTTTCAAAAGAGCCTGAGCCCCCGAGAACAAAATCTCTATAGCAGCATCGTAGTTTTTTGATTTAACATATCGTTGTGACACAACTCGTAGCTGCTGATGAGCTTCGTAGTAGGACCCCTCCTCAATACTATCATATTCGTTAGCAGGAGCTAATGAAAAAGTAATAGGATGTCATACCGCTTCTCAAGGCGGGCTCTTGTCTTCTCAACATTCTTAGAAGCCATAGTGAAACTCCCTTGCGAGATGAACTGTGGGGTATCTGTGGGGTATCTGTGGGGTATCTGAGGAGGTGTACGAGGGGTAGAGTTGGAACGTTAAGGCACAGCCACAGCAGTTGACTACTGGTTATACTTACTCTGCTGACGGGTTTGGGGAATGTGCGTTGGCTCTGCATAGTCCCATTTAATCTAAGATAACGATAAGACATTCGATAAGATAAGATATGATCAATCTCATGTCGCCCCTCTGCGGGGTGAAACCATCTAGATTCTCAGGTCGGAAAACTTTTCAAAAAAACAAAGTGTAAGATCCCGTGACCCTAAGCAGACACAAAAAAAATTTGAAGTTGTTTAGTTTAGGTGGGGTGACATTGTCCCCCTTTTCTCCTACTAGTCCTCCAGAACCCTACCCTGACGTCAAAACTTTCGCCAAATTACGACACCAAGCTAAAACGAAAATATGAAGATTCTCGTGGTTGGTTCTGGAGGCCGAGAGCACGCTTTAGTATGGAAGCTTGCACAGTCAGAGAAGGTTGAGCATATCTATGTTGCGCCTGGTAATTTATTCACCTACTTCCTTGGTGTTTCAAAGTATTCCTATACTAACTGTAGCGGAACTATAGGCAACGGTGGAACAGCCAATGGCTTCAAGAACGTTTCAAATGTGAAAATTGACGTTGGAGCCTTTTCTACACTCGTTGAGTTTGCAGTGAAGAATGAGATAGATCTCGTTCTCCCTGGACCTGAGGCGCCTTTAGTGGAAGGAATTGAGGCCTGTTTCCGCAAGGGTACGTCTATCACTCAAATTAACTTAAAAGAATAACAGCTGAAACTTCTCATGATAGTTGGAATTCCATGCTTCGGGCCCTCAAAAGATGCTGCAAGAATGGAAGGCTCCAAAACCTTCTCTAAGGATTTTATGAGGCGCCATAACATCCCCACCGCTGAATACCGTAATTTCAGCGACTATGAGTCTGCACGCCATTATCTCGAAAGTGTTAACCACAACGTTGTCATCAAAGCCTCCGGTATAGCTGCTGGAAAGGGTGTCCTCATTCCCACCACCAAAGAGGAAGCTCATTCTGGACTGAAGGAGATTATGGTTAGCAGGGAGTTTGGTGATGCTGGTGATGAGGTTGTCATTGAGGAATTCTTAGAAGGTGATGAATTAAGTATTTTAGCTTTCAGCGACGGATACACTATCACCCCTCTCCCCCCTGCGCAAGATCATAAGAGGATCTTCGATGGTGATCAAGGGCCAAACACTGGTGGTATGGGATGTTATGCACCCACACGAATTGCATCTCCAGCGGTATTAGAGGAGGTCAAAAAAACTATCTTGCAGCCAACAATTGATGGGATGAGGCGTGAAGGTTACCCTTTCAAGGGAATGCTGTTTACTGGTCTCATGATGACCAAGAATGGGCCCAAGGTGCTCGAATACAACGTCCGTTTCGGCGACCCAGAGACCCAGACTGTTCTTCCTCTCCTGAGCAAGGACACCGACCTTGCAGAAATCCTTATGGCTTGTGCTCAGGGTTATCTAGATTCGGTCAAGATCGAGATTACTAAAAAATTTGCTGCAACGGTTGTGGTTGCTGCTGGTGGATACCCGGGATCATATGGAAAGGGTAAAGAGATTAAGCTGAGTCCTGTTGGACAAGGTATGTTTTACAAAAAAAATCAAGTTTGTCCCAAAACGTTGATGGGGTAATGATAGATACTGCAATTTTCCATGCTGGAACATCATTGGTTGATGGTAAAGTCGTGACAGCTGGTGGAAGAGTGATTGCTGCCACTGCCACTGCCGATACTCTTGAAGAGGCAGTGAAGAAAGCCTATGAGGGGGTAAAGACCATTAACTTTGAGGCTATGTTCTACCGCAAAGACATTGCACACAGGTCTACCACCCCCCACAAATTTCCGACGCATTAATTTTAGTAACTAACACTCCCTAAGAGCATTCAAGCAAAACCCAGCAGAAGTAGCCATGACCTACGCGGGCTCTGGTGTCAATGTTGACGCTGGAAATGCTCTTGTTCAGCGTATAAAAGCCGCCGTCAAATCCACCCGCATTCCCGGTGCCGACGCCGAAATCGGTGGTTTCGGGGGTATCTTCGACCTACAAGCCGCTGGTTGGAACAACCCTCTCCTAGTCGCCGGAATTGACGGTGTTGGTACTAAACTAAAAATTGCATGTGCCCTCGGAAAGCACCGCTCAGTTGGAATCGACCTTGTCGCCATGAGTGTCAACGACCTCCTCGCCCAGGGAGCAGGCTCTTTATTCTTCCTCGACTATTATTCCACTTCAAAGCTTAATATTGAAGAAGCTGCAGAGTTTGTCGAGGGTGTTGCTGAAGGGTGTAAACAGGCTGGGTGTGCACTTATTGGCGGCGAGACAGCTGAAATGCCTGGAATGTATGCTGTCGGTGACTATGATGCTGCCGGGTGCGCTATCGGCGCTGTGAACCGTGACCAAGTCCTCCCGAAGCTCGATAGCATGGTTGAGGGGGACGTCCTCATTGGTCTTGCATCCAATGGCGTTCACAGCAATGGATACTCCCTCATCCGCAAAATAGTTGAACGTGCAGGCCTCGACTGGACCGCTAGTGCACCATGGAACAGTGCTGCCACCATTGGCGAAGAGTTCCTAATCCCGACAAGAATATATGTTAAACAGATCTTAAAGGTCTCTAATAAGGGCCTCATCAAGGGTATGTCGCATATCACTGGAGGAGGACTCACAGAGAATATCCCACGTATGCTTCCTAAGCACCTTGCTGCTGAGGTTGACGTTTCCACGTATGAGTTATCGCCACTATTTAAATGGCTAAAGAAGTCAGGTAACGTTGCATCAGCGGAGTTTGCTAGGACTTGGAATACGGGATTGGGTTTCGTAGTTGTTGTGGCAAAGGAACATGTTGATGAGGTATTAAGCACACTTAAAACAGAGGGTGAGACTACATTTATTGTAGGGAGGGTCATTAAGAGAACGGCTGAGGGATGTGAGCTTAAGGGGCTTGAGAGCTGGAATTAGAAGATACGATTATCTAAAAATGGGGAATAGAAGCGATTGCTTTTTTGTTTTAAATAAATCATTACACACTTAGTATATTCACTTTTTTGTTATGATTTAAGATTTATAAGCCTATAGAACTCCAACTAATGATAGTTAAATTGATCCCTTTCTTTTTTAATTTCTATAGTAGGAGTAAAAGGCAGCTCATCTATAAATCATAGTAAATCACTCGACACATTATGAACTGGAGCCTGCGCTCTAATTTACCAAGGAGTGCACCACCATGATAAAAGTTCTTCTATGAATAAGTATATGACAGCCCAAATACAATAGGTTTGTGTGATTCCCAAAGAGCGGGAGTATGCCAGTCCACCCATTGGAGTGGCCGCGGAAACAACAGCCCCCTCATAAACACTACATCCCCCCTCCCCTTACCACCACCACCAGATCCTTCTCCCCCTTATCACCTTCACTTCCTCTCAAAAGCTTCTTAAACAGAAATCTTTATAGAGTTTAAACCAACAATCAACTTTCAATATGTGCTCTACCCCTATTTCTCCCGCTAAACCTACCCCCCAAGCTATCCCCACTAGCACCTGCCAGTGTACTATCCCCGGTAATGAGGAAACCACTGTTTTTCCTATTGAAAGCAACATTACTTGCCCCAGGTCTTCCGAAGACTGCTACAAGATTACTTCTTCAATGGATATTCCTACTTGTCACAGCGCTAGGATGGAAGGTATAGACCAGTACCTAGATCCTACTAGTGAGGCATGGTGGAAAGCGGTTAATTTTGCATTTGACTGTGCAGAGAAGACCTTTGAGCCTAAAGCTCGCACAGCTATTCTATGCGAACACTCCGACTCTTCTGCCTCCTGTGGGAAGAACGGTACTGCTGCTGTCTGTGGTGAAAAGACTGAGGTCGTTGCTGAGGTGAATAATTTTGTAGAAATAAACTCCTAAAACTAGCACTAATCTAGGATTTAAGGTTACTAAAGAATCTTATTACTCCGCGGATAGCTGTTCAAAGTAGAATTATAAATACCCCAAAGATTACAGGCAAGTCTCCCTTCAACTATTGGCGCCCTTTGGTAGGTTGTTGACTAATTTCTTTAATAGCGCAAAGAGATTCAAAGTGACTCAATTAAGTGTGGGGGTATGATGTTTCTTTTATTTCAAATTTTGGGTGTATTTTATTTATCCTTCTTGTACTTCACTTCTGTATGAATGAAATTGGATTAAATTCCTTGTTGGGTCTTCTGGGCTAGAGATTATATCTGCTTCTTCAGTACTTCTCTACTAGAGCTTTCATACTCCTAAATAAGTACCCCTTCCATTGCTTGACTTTCTTTACTACTCACTGTTAATGTATCTATATTGGGGCTGATAATAGGCACACTTAGCAAGTACCAACTCTATTTAACTGTAAGTATAAAGTCACCATTCCTTATTTACGTATACACGCCACCGAGATCTTTTTCTTTAAAGCTAGAGCCGGAGTTTCACTCCCGATACCGATAATCGAGATACCCCTACGGCCCACTCTCATCTCGTAGCCATAATGCCTGCGGCCAATCATAACTATAAGTTAAGGTGTTAAAATGCACAATGTGCGATCTAAGGGAGGTCAACGACGCCCCCAATAGCAGAAATATTTTAGATTGCCCCCCACCAGAAAAAAACGAATCCTCAAGTAATGATAGTACAATACATAAGCCCTTGTACAAATCTTGATTTGAGCTCCGTAATCCTTTTATTATTGTGCTACCATATCAAAGATAATACCGTAAAATGTAATACTTATGGTTCACATCCATATCTCCCAATTCCGGTTTCAATTTCCCATGTACTCCACACCCGCTAGGACCAGCTAAAATCTAACAACTTGGCCTGCAGATACCTCAAAGTTACTCCCGAGTCTTCCACCAGACCCGCCAAAGACAGCGCGAGATCCGAAAATCTCCTCGCACTGGAAATGTCAGTCGAACTATTACCGATTACGTTGTGTAAGCTTCTGACATCTGACACCTGTAGAATCACAAACAAAACGGCGGGCACATACCAATGAAAGTCAACAGATCTATTCCAAGCGGTTGCTTTTAACACAGTATCAGCAATTTTCAGCTAATAAAGTAAAGAAAAATCAACCCACCTGTGAGCCATTGGATCTCATCATTCGGATATTTCTGACCATCGCTCCTATTTTTTGTCACATCGATTACCTCGACGAGAAGTGCTTCCGTGACCTTTGGGTCCTTGGTAATTGATAGCTGAACTAAAGTTCTGATCCACCTCGAAAGCTTTACAATGTTAGCCATTGGTGACGGTACTATATGATTTAATATAACCTGCATGATAATCAGTTTAATTCTACTAGGGGCCTCGCAACTGATGAGAATATCCGTGATTGTTTCGAAAATAGATACTCCATGATTAGTCGACAATTTTGCTTCTTCCACAATGCCTCGGAGGGCTTCCCAATCTTTTAGTCTACCTGCAGCTTCAAACTCATAGCCTAAAAGTATTCCGAACTTTTTATTTAAATCTTCAGTTTCATCTTTCACCCTACGTTCGACAGAATCTTTCTTATTACGGAACTCCCGGATATGACGCCGAGAGATCAGGTAATATTGTAGCTGCTCTTCAATATTATCTTCAACACGAGCTAGCTCTACACTGATGCAAGCACAAAGATAGTTGCATAGAAGTCTTCTGTATGAGATTTCGGCCAGAGTAGGTTCATCAATGTCATCCGGGTACAAATCCAGGAAGCTGATGCATGTCGAAATTAGTCTAACACTCCTTAAAGGAGACCATTCAACGATACTCCGAAGGCCAATATTATAGGCATTTCGAGAGAACCAATCTAATTCTTTAATCGTAAAAATAGTCTCCCCCTGTTTAATACTCGTCTTGACCTTTTGTCTTGACCGTTTGGCTTGTTCCACAGCTTCCTTGAACGTAAGTTTTGGCTATCACGAGGGGGATAAGCACCTACACTTCTCTAAAAGTAAACAGAGTGATTCAACTGCTGCCTCGGCTTCTCTAGACCCTTCAATTTCTGCCATTGTTAACCGAATAGCACACCGCAATATCGTAGGTATGTGGCCAACATCAGGTGCCATAAGACCAATTTGGTCGAGCACCATCTTAAGTGCCACCAACGCCAGCCCTCTATTCCCTATCTCCTGTGCGTCTAAAGCACAGCCATAAAGAAGACGTCGATCTGGATCTGTGCTTTCACTCAGACTTTGGAGGCAGTTTACAGCTATTACATATCAGTAAGAACTATGTTTGTACCTCCTCAGAACATACCTAGATCTTGATCCGGCATTCTTACCGCTACCTTAAACATTATAAATCTAGTGAAAGGCTCATTACGCGCTGCTTCCGACATTTTGTCAAACGTTTCCATAGCCATCCCAAAATCTTTACTTTCAAGAGCGCAGAGGATTATTTTCCTAATAAAATAAACACAAATTATTAGACATACGTACTCTAGATAAACTAAATGCAGGCTTACCGAGAAATTTTTGCCAAATTCAGCTCCCCAGTTGTGTCAAAAATTGAATGTTGTGCCATCCTACACCAAGAGCTAGCAGTTTGGTACTTTCTCTGAGAAAAAAATGCTTCTGTAATTTTCCACAACAATATCTGGGCAGCATGTGTGGCCTTTGGGGTAAGCTTCTTTGCGAGCCTCTTTGCCATAGAATCCAAAAGATTTTGTAGTGCAGGTAAGATGGTATCGTCCTCTGAAGATTGATCTTGTATGGTCACCCAAAGACGTGTAACAAGTGTTCTTTCTATCCAGTCATCTCGCTCGAGAACAAGAATTCGTTTAGTAAGGAGCTCATCTAGGCATTTGCATGCAAGATGGATGTTTTTCTTAGAAACAAGCACATGAATCTTCCCCATCACTATCTTGAAAGAATTTTCTGTAAACTGGACTATAGACAACATCCTAGAAAGGACTTCGTAGTATTCCTGCATGTTATCTGGGCTTTCGGCGGAAACCAAATCCAATTTCAGCAGATATACAGTGAGACGTGTCGGCCAGTCTTCACTCATCATATCAATAACGCTCCGAGCCCTATCCAAATCTCCCTCCGTAACATTGCCAAGATATGCCCTTGCTATTTTAGTATTAGAAGTAATGGCCTCTTATGAGCTCCGTAGGAATCGAAGCCTACCAAGACTATGCATAACAGCCAAACGAAGTTCTGCACCACTCTCCGAAAGAGAGCTGGGATCCATTCCACTAATCACATCAAAGGACCGTTGCAACCATTTCTTAGCCGTATCAAAAACACTCTGTTGTAGCAACTCATTCCCAATTTCATATACTACATCCACTAAGCTTTCGGATGTCCGCGGATCAAGAAGTGACTGCTGTTGCTCTATTGCCTTACTGTACATGTAATCCGCCATCGAGAGGTTCGACTGTCTCCATGACAACACGGTTCGGAGGATGAAATAATCGCAAGACAACCTGCCCCGTGTCTGCTGATCTTCTGGTTTAAGTTCTGAAGAATTACTCGCTTTGGTGAGATCTTCTTGGTATTTGGCGGCCTTCTCCATGGTTTTCCCGGCCCATTTGACATCTTTTTGATCTAATTTACCAATACCATTAAATTATCAAAGCCCTAGACTAAAGATAAACCTTCTCACCTAGACATGTCTTCCCTGCTTTAATGGCTACCCTAAAAAGCCGGATGGTGTTTTGTAGTTTCCGAGTAGAGGGGTGTGAGCAGTCAAGCATGAAAAAGGCCAAGAGCCGAACTGACAAGATCAGCCCCTACTGACCTATCCCTAGAGACAGAGAGCATACCAGAAAGGACATTTTGTCCCTTTGATGACAGAGAGTAATCCCCACCCCCCTTGTCTCTAGTAAGCGTGATTGAGAAGTTCCACAGCTTCGTGGCTTGGATATCCAGCTCTTCAAATTCCTCATCTAGTTTAAGGTTCTCACGAATAGATGCACACTTCTCAGCAAGTTTTATTGCCGTTTCGAGCCGAACCCCCAATGATACCTCATTAGAGTTGGATGATAAATCATGGTATATCTCAGCTGAAGATGCTATAGAAAAAATCAGTATACTTCCATCTTAGTGTGGAAATTACAAGCGAAACACAGAAGGTGCTTGACCGGACAGCGACATGATCCTCTTCTGCAGCGTGGCAACAGTTGTGTTATTTGTGCCGTCGAAGGGAGGCATTGTTCATTCTACTTGGTTAAAAAAGTTCCTAATTACCGGGGACCGGATCGAGACTGGCAGCTAGAGATAGTGTAACTCGTGAGAGACCTATGGAGTGCAACCCTGGGGTGGAGGAATCATCCCCACCACACCCCTCTCGTATGTGGTGGGCCTATTGCCGGTACAGGGTTAACCACGGAGCGAATCGTGTCAAGACAGTGGCGGCTTGTTGACAGCTTTGACTTGGAAGTGCCGGTATGTAGCCAACCTTCAAGGCTCATACACGGGCACTCGCATTGAATGTGCGGGACGAAGCACGGGTCTTCGGCTGCCTGCAACTTCAACCCTTATGTGGCTACACAGAGCACGAATAGGGGAATGAGAACCTACTCACTCGTAAGATTGACCTCCTTTTTTACTCGAACAAGGTCATTAAACAGTACACTGTGCTCTTCCTTCTTCCCCGTCTGTTTAATTCCCCGCTACCCCACCCACCCACGTTATCACTACCCTATACCAGCCTTGCGACTACCGTCTTTAAAAATAAAGAAAAGAAAAAAGCCCAGAAAAAGAGTAAGAAAAGCAAGTATTCAACTCCAGGCTGGTCTGCACACAACGCCGTGAGAAATATGCAAATACACTTTGTAGCCTCGTGATGCGCCCCTTTATCCTCAGCCTAGAACCTCGATGTTGACGTACATGTACAGGAGCATCCCCCCCCCCCCCAAGGCGCCCACATAACCGAAATCAGTGGGTATCAGCAGACGGCCCATGATGTATATAGAAAACGACAAAGAAAATTAGAAATTAAAGAAAGAAAAAGTAAGCAGTTGAAGGGCGATCAATCAGCGGCCCTTATAGTTTTTTAGGGTGGATCGGCATGAAGTTGCCTATTATCAAGGCCGGTCTATCATATAAGTAGTTAGCTACCAATATCTTCCCTGCTTTCCCAAAACAAGGCTGTAACTAACATATCGTAGATATCTCTCCGGATAGTAAACGAGAAACAACAGTGGATAAGCTTTTGTTCCGCGTTTGGATCAGGGTTTCGCAAGTGGCAGCTCGTCAACATGGCCTTTTGGCTAGTATCAAAGGCGATTTTACCAAACTTTTCCCAGTAGCTGACTGCGGAGTCTTCCACCACGAGTTCATAAATTGCCAATTTTCCCTACTCGTATAAGACATACCAAATTAGCTACTATCGGGATAAAATATGTCTCGGACATCAAATCCCGACAAATCGGAACAGTAGGAGAAAAAAACTAATCAAGAAGAATATACATCTCGCATTTGCTCAATCGGAACATTGATTAATTCCGCGAATTCTTTGTTTCCCCTAAAAATCTCCCCGGTCCTCCGCCATAGACACGCCGGAACCGCCATTGACGCAAAAACTCGGTCGTACTCGAGCAATGATTTTTCAAACCATTCCTCTACGTGAACCAAGTCCAAATCGGTCAACTGATGCGTCCGTTCGCGAAACTTCGGCCTAAATTGATTCAGCTGGCCCAAAATCCGCTTTCGAGATGTTGGTAACATTTCCCTGTCCATATATTGAGATAACCTTGCATAACCTTTGACGTAATTGAATGGTTTGAGTAAGCCAGCCTCTAGCTTTGCCTTTAGGACCTGCTTCATGCGCTCTTCCGGATTGTTCTGTGATGGGTCTGCCGCTGTAAGATAGTAGTTTTCTCGAGCCCCCTCAGCTGAAGGCTTCTGGCTCCCGGCACGAGGAACAGCCGCCATAGAGTTACTTGATGGCGGTAAAAGCCGCTGCGGGTTGAACGTCGTGCTACCGTTGCTTGCATCAGGTTCTCTTGATGAACTCTGCTGGTTGCCTTGGGATGCTTCTGAAAACAAGCCTTGGTTCTGATCGCTAGTAAAGATGTCCTCTGAGTAGAGGTTGCCGAGGAAGTCGCTCAGCAAATTGAATTCACTGGAGACCTCTGGTGCGGAAAACATCCACTGCTGATGATATGGGTTTGTATAGTTCGATTGTTGTTGAGGAGGAGGGTGGTCCCAGTCAGTGAAGCCTAAAACTACCAACTCGTGTCAGTCAAAAGATAGTTTCGGCTTGGGGCTGCAACCACGTATTTATATATCAGGGACTCGACATACACGCTTGAGAATTTCCATTCAGATTGGATCTAGGTGTCACGGAAACCGGTGATGGTGCAACGATAGAGGCCCCTGCGTTGCTCCTCGAAGGTGGTATGGGAGGAGGCGGGAGCGAGACATTAGAAGATCCGGTCCTCGCTTCTTTCTGCTTCTCGAGAGAGTTTTTCATGCCGTCGACCGGTGGCGCTAATGATGCCCTGGGTGGAGAGGTGTGTGAGTCCTCCTGATCGTTGTCCAGGGCGTTGGCGGCTTCGGTTTTTGGTTTCTTGGGTTCGCGAGGCTCGTCGTGACAAAGATGACCTATATTCCTTTTCACGCAGCGCATACATGGCCGGTCTGACAATAGATTAATCGCACGTACTACATCAGCAATTGCACATGTATAAGTTCACCAGCCCGCCACTTTGGGAAGGGAGTGGAAAATTAAACTGCTAAAATGCGCGTTTCTCTCTGACGTACCATCATCGCATGTCATGTGCGATCGTCGGCAATACACACAAGCTATCACGCGACCATAAATCAGTCTAAAACTCCTAGATACACTGGTAGTAGAGCTATCTGGGGTAGACTTCAAATGTTCATACCATGATTGACCTTGCGCCGTTTCTTGGGGCTGCGCCCTGAAGAGCTTTGTCCTGGAGTTGAGGTTGTTGGAGATTGGGAACCTGAGTGCGTAGGACCACCTGAACCCGCAGTAATAGTAACAGTGCCGGACACTCCTCCTCCTCCTCCAGTCTGAGAGTTATTCTCAGCTGCAGATGAATAGGGAGTGGTCAATGCAGCTCCATTACTGGTGGAATGAACTTCGGTCATGGGAAGAAAGGATTGGCTGAAGAGAATTAGTTTCAATCGATATTGAGTGTTCTATCCCGCCGCATTCAACGGAGCGTCCTGTCCTAGAGGGACGGGTCACACGAAGCAGGATAATGCGGATTGCTCGATCTTTGCTGCTACTCCTCCTTGCTGCAATCACTCAACGCTGAGTGTCTATCGTGTATTTTTAAATTTTTTTTTCCCCTTTCCTTTCCACACTCTTTTTTTTTTCTTTTCAATTTATCTCGTCCTTGCCACGCAGATATTCGTGGAAGCCGACAGCGTGGTTGTATGTACGCGTGCTGTCGGTGGTGGAGGCTCTGGGGCTGGCTGTAAAAGGTGTCGCACGACCAAAAAAAAAACCAGAGGTGCAGGTCTTTCGGTGGGTGGACAACGGGTTGGCAAGTACCGACTAGTAGAGGGCCAAGAAAGATCTTTCACTCGACCAGGAAAACGGGTCCCAGAGCGACTGCTAGCAACGTTACTGAGATCTGGGCAAGAGGTAAAATAAATAAATGAATAATATAAGAGAGAGAGAGAGAAGAACTGAATACGAAGCTGCCCACCAGTGGAGGGGGAGTCTATAGCCAGCTTCGTCTAAATGAAGAAAGTACCGCTAGGTTCTCTGGACGCAATTGACTAACGTAGCGAGAAAACGTATTATGTGATGCAGCCGATGATGTACCTGCACTCATCGACGGCGCAGAGAGAAACAAGAGCTCTATCAGCCTATTCCCAATTCCTCCAAGTCTACCGGTGAATCGCTGCCGCATGGTCCTTTCTGCAGCTGGACCCTGGCAAGCTTCATTGGATCGACAAGTGCGGCTTTTTTGAGACTTTTGTGATGTTTCCTTTTTTCGCTCGAGAGCGACAACGGTGTTTTTGGAGGTTATAATTTGTCAATCATGCGGCCTTACGACATATGTGGGGGAAAGTCTATCCCGGCTTAGTCTATGAAAGTTTCTATGGTGATTGCTTCACGATACTTATTCAAAAGCCTACAAATTTCAACGAATTAAAAGGGCCAGATACAACATTACTTGACCGCAAAAAACAACGCAAAATTTTCTTGCGCCTTCTAGGTATGCCTTTTAAACTCTTAGCCGCTACAACCTCGGCTTCGGCCCGAACACCCCCACCTATCCAGTCATCCGCGCAACTCCGAAACGCCTTCCGCAAAATTATCGTTACAATCCTATTATTCTATCATAGACCTTTTCCCCTGCGTGCTGAAAAAGAACTTCGTCAACTGCCGCCTTACTTTTCAGGATCCATTCTGCGACCTCTTCTAAAGGTCCGCTGTTCCCTTGCATGCTTGAAAGATGCTGCTGCAAAGCCTTTGTGAGTGGGAGGATCTGCCGATCTGAACTAATATCGTATGAGGATGCAACAACGGGAAGTTTAGTAGATGAAAGATTGATATCATCAATTCCATCTTTTATGCCTCCATCAGTTTCGGCCACATTCCGCAAAATTGGATGCATCTGAAGTAAAGCTATTAGAACTCAAAACAATAAGAATTATATAAGAATTATATAAGAATAAAGGCTTAGCTTACCGATCGAGTTTTCTCCCTCCTAACTTTTTCTTGGGAGAAAGCGTTATTTTTCAAATCTCTATAGTAAGCTTCATCCCTTTCCAGGAGCTTTTGCTCCCGCTCTATTTCTGCCTCTAGTTCGGCAATTTGACGAAGATCAGGTTCTAGAACTGATTCTAGTTCTCGCTTGGGGTAATTTAGTATATACCCGAGTGAGAACAAGTGAATGGATATAATTAAAAAACTAATTAGAGATAACTCACATTCTTGTCAATTAACTTCTCGTAATTCAGAGTCATATCTCTTCCCATAGGCGGCACAGGTATCTTCGGTAGAGCTGCTTGTAACCTACAAATACCCCAGTTAGTCAAACAAATCACCGACCACCGCTAGCAGCCGAAACCAATACATTCAAGAACGCCTTATCTAAACAAAGCGGGCTTCATACTTCCTCATAGCTCCCCTCAGAACTTCTTGTGCCTCTACTTTCTTCTTCTCGTTCCTGAAAGTCATAAGAACAGGTCTTTCCGCTGCCTTCACAACATCCAGAACTTCTTCCCGAGCCTTCTCCGATAAAGGTCCCCATTTGGCTTCCACAACCTCCTGTGGGATATTTCGTACTCTTGGCTTGAGCATAGGTATTTTTGCAATCTCAGGGCCTACAGGGGACATCATTAGTTCAATTATAGCACGCAAAAATGAAAATAACTATGAGCCATACTTCCATTATCCTTCTCAATAGCTTCTTGAGCTTTCCGTTTATTTCCAGTTTTTATTTTTTCGCCAGGAGCTTCGGAGTCCTGTGCAGGTTTCCGAGGTACTTTCTTTATGGTTTTTGAACCCTCTTTTACTACGCCCACAGGTTGCCGTGAAGATGAAGCTGCTGACTTCGGCGGTTGTTTATTGACCTTTCCAGAATTCTGCTGCGGCTTCGAGCCCGCCTGTGATTTTTTCCGTACGGTCGCCTAGTAATAAAAATTAGTTAAACTACACACCCAATCCCCAGTCCAAAAAGCCAAACAATACGCGGAGGGGGTAGAAACTCACCATGCTGCAGGTACGATCCGGGAGACGCGTTCAGGTGACGACAAAGAAACCTGTGTCTGAGCTTTAGAACATGCTTGGTTTAACGCATGGTATGAGAAGAGGTGATACTGAATCTGTGGCTAAATGTGGCGTTTTACTCATGAGGCTCAAAAAAATATCCCCCACCAACACTCTACAACCAACTACGAACCCAAATTACAAACCCCCCCCCCCTCTATCTCCTAAACTAGCTCCGTGGAAAAAATTCCTCTCCATAGTATAATAGCACCATTAATCAGAAAGAGGGCAAAAAAAATGGTGGCCATTGCAATCCGTATGCAAAATCTCCGAGGGGTAAGTTATCATTCCATTTTTCTTAGAGTTGGAAAGAACTTATACCCACTAACATATACCAGAGGCTTGCCACCATCCGCTGCGGAAAGGGAGCTGCGGTTATGGCTCCTGAGGTCAAGCGACTAGCTTTGACGTTTCCATTTAAAAACAGTAATGGCGCTATGGGTCCACGGTACATGCTTGCTCCCCCCCCCCTCCACCCCCCAGGCCAATATCTGATACCAGTAGTCTCAAATAAATAAATAAATAAAACAGGAAATTCTGGCAAGACTATATGTCGTCTCTGAAATATCATAATCCAGATGTTCAGATGGACGTTATCCGGTCCCGTGACCCGATAGCACCCTCAATACTCACGATTGAATTCGGTATGTTGGTTCTACTTATTAATATTTGAAGAAATAATACTAGTGACTAAAGGAGTGATTTATATACACAGAAGGTGACCGAAAAGAGGTTCTTGACCTACAAAACAAAGACAGAGTCGATATTTGTACCACCGTCCTAGAGCTTACTAAAGCCACGCCTGTCCCCACATCCGAAGAAGATGCCGCGATCCTCCAAGAGTATGAACAGCTAAAGAAACGAAAGGTGCAGAGAGAGAAGAATAGGAATACTAGGATTAATGCGCAGAAACAGGCAGACAGGATGAGTACTTCCTAAATTACGTAGTTATCGTGCACTGTATTATTATCGCTCATTTCGTCCATCCTTATATGAGTAGTTATTCATTTATCTGATTAAGGCATTATTGTACATAAGTCACTAGCAATTGCTAAGTGCGAAAGGGATATGGCATTATAAAAAGATTAGGTGTTCCACCACGCAAATATTCCAAGACAGAAAAGAATTACACCTGCATCAGCGATAATTGTAGTCCAGATCACACTGTAGCGCGCAATAGTGGTTAGATATGTCCCAAATGGGGGAGGTAAGAATCCTCCAATTGTGCTAAGCCAGGAACCTGGGGGAGGACGTCCCTAATAGAAGGAGTAAAGTTAATGGAACCCCTGAAACAAATATCAATCGAATAATACATACCTTCTCTAAGAAAAACCGAGAGGATTGGAGAACAAGTTCCATCGTTGTGAAGTACCAAAAAAGTTGCTGTAAACCCCAATCAGCATCTTATATTCAAAGTGTGCGGGAGTGACTTTCATACCGGTTTCTCACTCATCGTCAAATTCGCTGACTCCGCCCTCTCCACTGAACTTCCCGAAAACCCCCACCCTGTGGCCTTTACCGCCCACAGGCCCAGAAGGAGCGCACATAGCGAATGTAAAATTCTCCACCAACTTCCCCAATCGTTGCCCTGTTGTTGCGGCTGCATCCCTATAGCACCCATCATACCTTCCATACCAGGAGGCATCTGCATCCCCGGTCCACCCATACCAGGCATGCCGCCGCCGCCGGCCATCATCTGTTGCAACATTGCCATCATTGGATCATCTCCGCCAGCAGCACCACCCATGATGCCTGGCATACCCGGTGGGCCTTGATTCATACTCATCAGCATCTGTCGTAGGTCAGCATCTGAGGGTTGATCTGAACCTCCGCCTGACGCTGGTGAATTCATCATATTTGCAAAAATATCGTCAGTCTGGAGGCGATCCCGCTGGCGGGCTTTGGGTTCATAATGATGAGCGGAGATGTCAATCTCTGGAGGATCGGGAGTGGGTTCATCCCGGGTTGGTGCCGGTTCAGGCATGGGGGTTTCATCTGTGTTGAAACTGTTAATAAACAAGAATCGCCTGAGTCAAATGTAGATAGGAGGTGTATATTTGTTTGCACTTACCTTCCTGCCGAAATGTTTGTCCTTGTGTCGATGTGATACGGTTCAGTCGTGCACCAGCACTAGACTTAACCTTGGCTTGACGACGCTCTCGGCGTATCCGTGCTTGGTCGGCTGGGCTTAATGGTGATGAAGCTCCTTCCATGTTTGTGTGTTTGCGTGATTTATGGGTGTTGGAGTAGGTATCGTACGTATGTAGGTGTTTGAACTTTTTTTTGCAGTCGACGTGGCGGGAGTGAAGGAGAGCTACCAATAGCTGCCGGGTAAGGAGAAGCACGTTTTACTGAGCACTAAAAAGCACGAATCTAACCTGTACTTCTAAAGGGGGAGAGCCTCGAGGACGAGTAATTTATGTGAAAGAAGTGTTGTTTGCTCTCTTGGCCAAAAAAAAAAAAATTAAATGGTCACGCCGGTTTTACGAGCTTCCCCTAGCACTATGCTTAGGACACGATATTCTGAAACCTGTTGTGCAACCATCATCGTTATCTATAATCTAATCAGATTGAGGGAGTTCATGAGCCTGGCGCAAGACGGACAGCACAGGCCTTGACACAGGGTAGAGACACTGTGTCAACAATTGTCATGCATAATCGCTGTACTGTTACCTGGTCACTATGGGCGAGTGATTCTTTATGAGTGTATGTGTATGTCACGGCTTTGTTGTTCACCATCTACTTCACTGCTGAACAATCTGTCCGGGTTGCATGCAAAGTACTACATGTAGTTATGTGATTCGGCTGTCTGCTATGTAACAAGCCCTGGAAGTCTCTCCAACCAACAATCTAGATTCTTATATCCAAAACGCCACCAACTTCCCCCCACCTGAAATCCAAGCTTAGACATCTGGCCTTTAGACTAAAAGATGCGTTAGGGATGACTACAAGTAGGTACTCATTAGATAATAATGGCAATCATTACTAGAGTATTCAGAGATCTCTAAAGTACTTTCAAGAGCACCTAGATCCCAAGTTCAGAGCCATTGCATATAACCTAGCTAAATAGTTTCTTTTCTTCTTCTTCCACTAACCGGAGGGGAATTTCGACCTCCACCCTCAGTAACAGACGAACAGTCCTTTAATACCCTCTTGCAGTGAGCTGCAGTGTTTGTTTTCACTCTGAAATAATATGAAACCTCAACACTTTCTCGCATGAAAGAAACAAGCATGAGAGGACTTTGGTCAGCTACTGGAGAAGGGGGGCCGACATTCCACTCCGCTTGGTGTTGGACAACAGCTCTAGAGTTGTGGTAAAGATAATCACGGAGGCCGCGGGTTGATGTTATCTGATAAGAAGGGAAGTGACGAAGTTTTCGCATTGTGTTGCATTGCGCGGGTAGGCTTTCAAGCACGCCAAGAGACTCAGTGCGCAACTCAACCTCTAGACCCTGAGCCCTATATAAAGCGCGCCTCGAAATTACTTTGACCACTCGATAGGCCAACCCCTTCTTTTCGCGTCAACCTACCCTGACTCGTTCATCGCTGCGCATCGCTTTAGAGAAATATCGAAGACACAACAACATCTCTGCCTCTGTCGTCACCCATCGTCAGCCTTGTCTACATCACCTTCCACGATTCTTACTCCACGAATTCTTCACGACACACAAATATCCTCAGCGTATCTACCCACCGCGTTAAGGCGCGCTGAATATTACTATTCTACAAAATCAATTTGCAACCATACAATCTAAAACATCGAATAGATAAGATGTCTGACTATATGGCTTCCACAAGTGGTGCCGATGAAATGAAGCCTGAGTTTGCAGAGTATGAGAAGGCCAACCGCGCTGCTATGGAGGATCCTGATGATTTTGATGCTTGGGAAAAGCTTGTGCGCGCGGCAGAGCACCTCGAAGGAGGGCTAAATAGGAATAGTTCTCCGCAGGCGATTGCTGCGACAAGGGGTGTATTCGATCGCTTCTTGGCCAGATTCCCGCTGCTATTTGGGTACTGGAAGAAGTATGCAGATCTGGAGTTTACCATTGCTGGGACTGAGGCTGCTGAAATGGTATGCATTCTTTTATGGAGACATGCATAGTATATGAATAGCTGTTAATTTTCAAACACTTAGGTCTACGAGAGAGGCGTTGCTAGCATTACAAACTCAGTCGATCTTTGGACAAACTACTGCGGTTTCAAGGTCGAAACCAGCCACGACCCGGATGTTATCAGAGAGTAAGTTTGGATTATTATGTTCCTCAAAGAGCATGATCAGGATTTGCTGTTTCCCTTTCATTTACCGTTCCCCTCGCCCCTCTTGCCTTAACCTCAGATGCCGGCCATATCTAGCTGCTGCATGCACATATTGAGGGTCTATTGGTGAGCTGTTGCAAGACTAGCCACCTTCTCTTGACTTGAGATCTCACACATACATTCCCAGACACCCGCGTTTCTTCCTTCATGTTTGCATTTACATCTCGATGGCTAGAATGAAGAGATGGACATCAAAGAACTACTGATATTTTGCCGTATTTGCTCATCCTGTCCTTGTTCATTCGCTGGACCCCCCCCCTCAGCTCCATTAGTCTGTAGCTAATATTTAGACTATAGGCTTTTTGAACGTGGTGCAAATAGTGTCGGGCTCGACTTTCTAGCCCATCCTTTTTGGGATAAATACATTGAATTCGAAGAACGCCTTGAGTGCGAAGACAAAATTGTCGCTATCCTTGACCGTGTAATCCATATTCCTATGCATCAATATGCCCGTTACTTCGAGCGCTTTAGGCAACTTGCGCAAAGTCGTCCTTTGGAAGAACTCCTTCCCTCAGATACCTTAGCACAATTTAGACAGGATGTTATCGCGGAGCCCCCAGCAGCAGTTCAGGCTGGTCAGCAACAGATGAAAATTGAAAGAGGAGAGTTGGAGATCGAGAGGGAGATCAGGGTCAGAATCGATAATTTTCATCTGGAAATTTTCTCAAGAACCCAGACGGAGACTACCAAGAGGTGGACATACGAGTCTGAGATCAAGCGCCCTTACTTCCACGTCAATGAGCTAGATGAGCCTCAGCTTGTCAACTGGAGAAAATATCTAGACTTTGAAGAGGTTGAGGGGGATTTCACGAGGATTCAGTTCTTATATGAGCGCTGTCTCGTGACTTGTGCATTTTACGACGAGTTTTGGTACCGGTATGCTAGATGGATGTCGGCCCAAGAAGGGAAGGAGGAAGAGGTCCGAAATGTCTATCAAAGAGCTAGCATGACCTTTGTCCCTATCACGTAAGATCACTCATTTACTCGATTAGTATAGTCACGTGCTAACATTTAGTAGACGAACCGGAATCCGTCTCCAGTATGCTCACTTCGAGGAAGCTCAAGGAAGAGTTGATATGTCAAGGGCTATCCACGAGGCTGTTCTTGAACAACGTGAGTCTTACATACGTATTTCTCACTACATACACCACCAGTACTAATATTAATGTAGTTCCCGGCCATATTGAAACCATCATCTCATGGGCCAACCTTGAGCGCAGACAGGGTGGTTTGGACGCTGCAATTGCCATCTACAGGGCCCAGATTGAGAGCGATAAGTGCGACATCTATGCCAAGGGCGCCCTTACCGCTGAATGGGCACGCCTCCTATGGAAAGTCAAGGGCAATGTTGAGGAAGCTCGTCAAGTGTACCAGAAGAATCACCACTGGTACCTTGACAGCCGATACTTCTGGATCAACTACCTGCAGTTCGAGATGGAACAGCCAACAAGTGATGAGACAGAGGCCCAGAATTATGAAAGGATTCGACAGGTTGTTGATGACATTCGCAAAAAGAGCCATCTACCACCAATGACTATTCGTGATTTGACTCATTTCTACATGGTGTATCTCCTTGAGCGTGGTGGGAAGGATTCAGCGAAAGAGTATTTGTTGCTGGATCGTGAGGTTAACGGGCAAGTACTAGTTTCTCTACCATCCCCTTAGATCTCTTTTTATTGTGTATCCCCCCCCCCTCCCCCCCCTCACATGGCAGGTTTTGTCATTACGCGACGAATCATTCAGACACGTCACAACGTCACCGGCAAGGGCCTCATTTCGGCGACTCTCCCCTCGTCTTTGACTTTATAACCTATCTAACCCAGCAACTCCTGACCTCTCCTTTTGTCCCCTTCTTGTTTCCACCCTCTAATCCTTCCCTTAATTCACCTAATTTTCCTACAGTGCTTCATTAGTATGCTCACTTCCACCGCTCCCGTTCCCCCTTCAAACAGGAGCCATCCCGCTAACACTTAGCTATTATGTTAGACCATTCTCTATACAATCTGTGAACAAAGCAAAACTCGCTGAAGACGGCAAAGAGTCCACAACTGATAGACGACTAATGATGGAGAATGGCCATCCTGGTGTTGAGATCGACGAGGCTGCAATTGTGAGAGGAGAAAACCCTTACACCAAATACTTCCAGCAACAGGGAGAGCAGCCAGTTCCGGCTAACGGTCAGGTGAGTTCAAATTTCT
This sequence comes from Verpa conica, assembly GCA_033030425.1. Classification (NCBI taxonomy): domain Eukaryota; kingdom Fungi; phylum Ascomycota; class Pezizomycetes; order Pezizales; family Morchellaceae; genus Verpa; species Verpa conica. The sequence continues at coordinate 2,995,940 of JAUFSD010000003.1, forward strand.
TCGGGGATCCGTGGTAGTTTGATGTCTTATGAGGGATTTGAGTTGTGTTGACCTTTGGAACGGGGCATAGCAACCCACCCCCATTAGGTACCAGTAAATAGTCCAACATAAACGTAATTCTTCGTACTTCCGAGTGAAATATATTTCACTCGGGATTCTATGCTATGTCCTTCTAGTCTTCTTTTTTTTCTTTCTCTTTAAAGAAAAAGAATTAACTCAGCTCAACCCCCCCTCCTTCCTCTATGTGTTGTCTTTTCTCACTCGGCAGGTGGGAGATGACTGCGGTGTAAAAAAAACGAGATGGAATTTGTTGGGTTTGTTCATTCAATTTTGTACTCGTATTTTCTGTCTCGTTGTTTTTCCTTGGTGTAGTTATACTTTTTACCTTGCCTATGAGAAAGGGTGAGGCGGGAATTAGGTACTGGAATAATAAAAAAATGAGCTTGTTAAGGGCCGGTCTTACGCGATACTGTCTAGTGATCTTAAGTAGTATGTAATCCACTAAATTATTACTCGAAATACTCTATAACTACTGGTAAATACTAATAAAATAACCAACACCCCTAATCTATGAATACAACTAGCCCTACACAGCACCATAGTGTCATGTTGCTACTTCTTGGTTCTATGGAAAACCCTCCATGTACTATTTTATAGCTATTATAGCCTATACATCGGTCTTGTACCCTCACATCTTAGTTGTCCTGCTCAAACCATCTAAACCAATGTGGAGTCTAGCTTAGGTAGTTTTTTTTTGCTAGATACTTCTCTAGTAAAATTTATTTAGTGTCTCTAGTGTGTTTCTTCTGAGTCGCAGTGAGCTTACCTCTGCAGAATTACATACTTGAAGCAGTAAGTTTAAAATTCTCATAGGTGTCTAGTTTAATAGCTACTTGTCCCCAATGATAAATTCATTCATTCATTCATAGCTACTTGTCCCTTAAGAAACACCCAACGTACCTCCAGCTCTTTTAAATCTTTCGGCTACTTAGAAGAACTCGCACCAACTCAATCATCACCACCCTTCAGAAAAACACCATCAAAAATTAAAAATGCATCCTAATTTTACCTTCTGCCTTGTACTGGTTATGACTTTCTTGGCTTTTACACCCGTGCTGTCTTTACCTGTTCCTACTGGCAAATGGGACCCCCCTTTTACCATCAATATCTCTACGTCTAGAAGAAGCCATGGTATATATAATCATTCCTTTTTTCCCCTTAAAGAAATCTAAATTAGTAGTTTATATCCCGTAACTAGTATAAATATAGAAAGAATCTTCTAATATATCTCGTCTAGATCCAGCTTCTTTTAGTTTCTCTTCGCTGCAGGCCTTAGGTAGCGGCCTGCCTATCGTTGTTCGTAAACGGAATTCTACCAGCAAACCGTACACTTCTTCCTCGGCTTATACTCCCTCTATGCCTCTTAGTAGTGAGCCGTTTGGTCCTCCACCTCCCAAACCTTTTGACCTGGCTGGGTTAAACGACGCTATGGATACCTCCGGTAAGAAAGAGGGCTGGTTTTCGAGGACGTGGAATCTTTTTAAAGCATGGGTTTCTTCGTTGTGTTGCTGGAGCTGAGGAAAAGGGCGGATAAATAGTTGTAGTTAAATAGGCGTTTTACTTCATTAGCTTTGTGGATTTGTATGTATGGAGCTATTCGGCTATATGAGGGATGAATGATCATTAATGTTTACTCTGATATATATACCTACCCCCAAACTATGACCTCTTCAGCCCACCAAGGATTCTTATATAAGTTCACTTAACAAAAATTCAATATTAACAGCGGGCAGGCAGTAATCCATGACACGGCTGGATACTCACGTTGTTTCTGTCTGTCAGTAGTTAACAGCAAGGCAAATACGTAACTTCCGTATATTCGTCCACATTGGCCCTACTGGCTACAACTACAATATACATTTTCTCCTCATTCCTTTTTGTGGCTGGTGTTCTCCACTTCTTTCATACTACACTTCACTACTAAAAATTATTGAGAATCTTCCATAAAAGGCCCTATGAGATATTTAAAACCTCTTAAGTATAATTCAGTTCCACTACCTCTACGGCCAACTAAGAGGCTATCAGTAACGAGTCTTACTCTAAGATGACCTAGAAAAAGAGACCACCCACACCAGCATCTATCAAACATATGTAGAGTGCGGTATTGACTTTATGAGTCTCAAAATAAATAAAAGGGCATAAACGTCATGAAAAATCACTCGTAATATATGTATTGAATGCCATATCTGTTGGCATGTAATTGGGCTACGCTAGATGGGGATAAACAAAAAGACGTGCTAATAAAGTGTGCTCTATTTTTCTGGTTCATTAAGAGCTAATTATCTCTCGAAGGGTAACTTGAACGTAACAGGACGGTTATGCCCCTAGTCTCGTACTCGCCCACAAATAAAATCTGACGATCGATGATGTACCAGTACATAGATAATGGGGCGAAACTAATACCTAGAGCCTTGTTAAGGCGATATTTGAACAAATACTACCCTTTCTACTGAGTAGCCTAGAAATAACCTTTGGTAGTTCTTTAATTTGTTTGATAATTTCCTCTCAAAAAATCCTTTTCTAGTATATAGCTACATAAGCGATCGTCAGACTATATTTTTGGGCGAGTACCCAGCCCCATGGCAGCTTGCCTGCCATATACTCTTTGTCAACCAGCAATAAGAATGTTGGACTATTGGTAGCAGCCAATTAATCCCACCAAATCACCTAGAAGGATCCTAGATTTAGTGCTAACTCGTCAGAAAGACGCAAGAACTCTCACCGCGCAACTATATGCATGCTTGAAAGGCTTGCCCTATGAGATAGCGCTTTCCCTTTGCTATAACGCTGATAAGACCATGTACTTATGATTAATTCATTCATTCAACGCTGATAAGGCACTGTGTGCGCGAGTGAAATTTCATGTCGTACTTAAAATAAAAATTCTAAGAAAAGTAGCTAATCCCTTCAATGAATCAATCGTAATTCGCCAAATATATTTCGCCAAACCTTCATTCATTCGAAGTATCCACACAAAACCAATTCTCTTTCCTTTATCTTTTGATAGTAGAATACACATAAGCTCCCCTAGTCTACAGTGGAATCCGGGAAAAGTCATCTAATTTTGGTATCTGCCCCCATAAAACTTTCACTCCCATCCCATACATCTATATTTCGTCTTAACGCTGGCCCCTCTCCCTTCGAGCTCTAACCTCCCTCAATGCCCTGCTACCACTGAACAACGCAACTGGTGCGACAATGATTGATGCACCGAGAGTTTGGAAAAGGTTCCACTTGGTATAGTACAGGAAAAAGATCCCCTCGAGCGCTACCAATGATCCGAAGAACAATGGATGAGAGATTGGCGCTGAACCAAGAGCTTTCGGGAGGTGTGAGAAGTTTGCGCCGAGGATTGGGAACCACTGGTAATAAATGTTAGCTTTCTCGACTTCCGTTGGAGACTATTTATCTTAGGGGAACTTACGACTCCAAAAAGTCCAACCAAAGAAGTCAGGACACTGGCCAAGAAAACCAAGGTAATGATCTTTGGGGGATTCTGAGGATCCGCTTTAAAGATATGTCGGATCTCGTCCTTGGCCTTGTAGACAATGGCACCTTCGCCAAGATCCTTCAATTTCTGTTTCTCAAGGAGGGCAAAAGCAGCTGCATCCATAGCAGGTACGACAGATCCAACAGACACAACAGATCCTGGGGTGGAGCCGAAGGAACCGAGGGCGATCGAGAGTGAGAGCTTAGGCGAAGCAAGAAGGTGTGCGGGAAGATCTTTGTGGGACTAATCCAGGATATAATGGGTTAGCAAGCGGAAGTAGGAGAGAGCTGCTTGCGCGTACCAATTCAACTTTAGCCTTTCCGGAGTCCCCCTTGATGGACAACGGGAAAAAGGTCTCGAGGCCACTGGCCTCTTCGGAAACAAGAAGGAAAGCTTGGTGAGGGCGGGCAGCCTTAGTACCCTCTTTCAACGATAGGGTAAGCTTCAGAGTTTCCCGTGGGGCTAAAGTGAGTGATTCTGAGATTGGTTTCGTCGCGGAGAAGCTATGGTT